>OZ020480.1:68649787-69269787 GCA_963971345.1 Andrena flavipes
ACGGGCAGGAGGACGAGGGGGGTGGAGGGTAACCGTGACGGGGACGACGACGACGACGAAGAAGAAGAAGAAGAAGAAGAGAAGAAGAAGAAGAAGAAGAAGAAGTAGCAACCTTACCCGGCGTGGGTAAGGAAATAAGAAACACTGGAGGAACACAAGCCGATCACCGATCACGTCCAGGAAGAACCGGGTGAAAGAAGGACGAAGGAGGAAGACGGGGTGTGAGAGAGAACGGGTTTCACGGGGAGACGGACGATCCTCTCTATCTTTCTCTGTTTTTCGCTGAGCTCGCGGCGTCTCGGGAACTCCGGATCTCTCGAGGGCTCGCTCGATTCGATCCTCCTACCTATATTCCAGCGGGCGATCCTCGTTTATCCAGAGGAGGTGGAGCGGTGCCAGCTACGCGTATCTCACGCGCTCGGTTCTTCTGAGGCGAACGAAATCGGAGCTGAGAACACGGTATCCATGGAGTATCGGTGTCGTCGCGCGTAACAAGGATCCACGATCAGGAGGAGCGTCCGGGCAGATGATCCGAGCGAGCGGCCAGCGTAGTTGTCGCGGTGTGACGGGGCGACAGGTGCAGCAGCTGCAGCTGGCACGGTCGTCGGCTTCATACTGAAGGGGCGCCTCGACGCCGCCGGGCCGACGATGCTACACGAGAAACTGGCTCTACCACTGGCGACGGCACCGAAAACTCGCAGCCAGCGCAGCCTCTGCGCTCGCTCTACGCTTGCTCTCCGCCGCTGTCCCTCGCGCTACCCTCTCCCCTAGGCCGCTCCGCTGGCCGGACGATAGTGGGGGAACGGACGCCCGTGCACGGCATACAGTCTGACGGGTCCGCTGTCCCCCTTCGAGCCCCCTCCTTAAACCCCTCCCAGCCTGATCACTGCTCGCCCACTCCTTTCCCCTCGATTCATTCTCCGCGCGCTGTTGCGAGCCGAGGAGTCGTGGAGCCGTGAGTTCTCTGCTCATGGACAGCACACGGGGATCCTGCTGATATCCCGCCACTTCGTAGCCGGTCCTCGATGGATGCCGGGCGAGTTCCACGCGTTCCGGTAGGTCGGTGCCGCCGCAGAACCGGACCGGCTGCAAAAACCATTGCGTTTCGAGATGAGGGAGAACGCTTCGGGCTCCCTGCTTGCCGGCACACGGCCTCCCAGACCTGGAAAAATGCCTACCGCAGCCGTCTGGACGGTGCGAGCACTGCTTCCATCGGGGAGATGCTGATTTTTCGGGACGCGCGTACAGCTCGTGCCGTCATTTCGATGGTTCTTCCAACGGCGCGTCAAATGGAGCAGATTCGTCGATTCAGGCATACGATAGTCTTCGTCAATGGCAGGATGCTAGCCACACCAACCGGTAGATACTAAGCCCCCTCCACTTTCGTTCTTAATATTCCAAAGTCCGTTCCCCACCAACGAGGAGGGAAGCGGGATATAAAAGAACCACGCGTCGACAGCTGTTCCAAGCAACGCGAACCGAGAACACCATCTTGGACCCACTAAACAGACCATTCCTTCCTCCGTGTGCCTGCGAGTGTGTGGGTGGGATTTCCACGAGATTTCAAGGGGGAAGAATCCCGACGAGGGTTCGTGGAAGACCCTCCTAACACGGGAGATGATGATCGCCGTTGACTCAAAGCTGCCCCGCCGTTCAAGCTCCAACGCCCTAAAAATCTGCCCCCCTCAGAGAAGACAGTAACGCGTCGCTGGGATACATCCGTCGAAGCCCCTCCTCGTCCCAGGGAAATATGCCGATTGCGAAACGAGCCGTGGCATTTCTGGCGACCTATAAATTCGACATAGTGTCGGCGACGCGGGAATAATAATGTCGCCTGATAAAATACCACAGAACCAGAGCCGGAGTAACCGTACTTCATTCAAGGCGTTAACGTCTGGGCGAAGGTATTCGCCCAGAGGGAGGGGGGAGGCAGAGGTGGACAGGTAGAGGCGGGTGAAGAGGGAGGGGCAGACAGGCGGACAGACAGAAAAAGAGGTTGAACGAGAGGGAAGAGAGAGAGAGAGAGAGAGAGAGAGAGAGAGAGAGAGAGAGAGAGAGAGAGAGAGAGAGAGGCAGAGAGAAAGAGAGAAAAGCGGGAGCGAAATGATTCCCCTGAGCGCGACCAAAGGAATTTATAACTTTCGCACTCGGCGATGCAGGCCGCCCGCGACTTATCGGCCAGTTGCACTTGTTTCGCTCAGCTATCGGCGTAAAGATCGAAAACGTCGCGGCGATTTCACGAGTGGCCGGATAATTCGCGAGACGCGGCGCCCGATCCGCCCCCGCTCCCTCTTCAGGACGAACGACTTTCCTTCAAATCGGCCGGGACGTTTCACGTGCCGTCGCTTGACATTTACGGTGAGATCCCGGGCCGAGGCTGGTTACCATTCGCCTCAATGACATCTCGCGGATCTACGGTTTCTGCCAGCCCGCCAGAACCTGTTTCGCTCCGGCCGCCTGTTCCTGCTTTGGCCCGCTACGAATCCGCGGATCGCGGCCGTCCCCGTCCGCCTATCCGCGCCGGTTCAACCCCGTGCATGTGGAAGCTTGTTCCTGGCTTCGCTCCGCGATTTAATCGAGGGCTCCGTCGTGCTCTCGGACACTTCTTTTCGACGCGGTTTTCAGGGTTCCGCGAGATAGCGGACATTCTTCTGGACACGAGGGAACGGTACCTCGTACATTCTATCGCGATGAAAGTCACGGCAGTCGAGTGGCGGTTCTGTCAAATTCTGGATTCCGACAATCTTCATCGAGCTGGATGAACGCAGGCGCGCAGCTCCGCGTTTCATTTGTGCGATTAAGCTCTGGGGTGTTTTCTCGAGTATATTATTTATCAGAGTGCCTAGGCAGAGACGCGTTAAATATCGTGCGGTATCGTCTGCCATTCAGTAAGTCGCGCGAGCGTGACTCAATGCGTCGCATCGCGCCGCTAAAAAAGACTCAACGCACGCCTGGTGCATTTTAATTGGCCGAGATTAGTATGTGAACTGCTCGACTTCCTGCCTCTAGACGGGTCGCGATGCGCTGTAAGCCGGAAACGATGCTTGGGGTAATTGCAGCGGTAAAACGGCGAGGTTACGGGCTCGCGGTACGTATTGCTCGATCGGTTTTACCGGAACGTGCTGGGTTACGTGTTCTTACACGTCGAGTGTATCAGTCAGAAAGTTCTCTTAGCGACGGGCTTCGACTCTGAGCTTCAACTAATTCGAGTCACATGCTGAGATCGTTTCAGAAGCCGCCTTAAAAATCTATGAATAGTACTCCACAAATATTTAACTTACCGATGATCCCAGCTACTCCACTCGCGTGGAAACAGGAGTTAGACGTCCATAAATCCCTCCACACACCACTGAAACATATCGCGACGAAAAATTTCCACGTGCCTCTTGTACGACCCGTTTACTCTGCGAATTCCTCTACAATGTGCCTCTCTGGGAATTCGAAAACACCGCAACGGCAGCGTCGATAAATTTTCCTCGCTACACGCTGCCGGCCCACGCGGATCGGCCGCTCGCCCGTCGAAAAAGGTTGGGAGCCAAACGGGTGGCAGCTGAACAAACACTCGCGGCCTATTAATCCGCGAACGAAACCGAACCGCTTTCAAATATTTGAAGAATCTGTTGCGATGCCGCTCGCCGTCCGTGAATAATACATTTATGCACACCCGGCATTAATTTCGCGCGTCGCTCCAGAAACCCGTGGGAAATGGGGCGAGGCGCTCCGCGGCGCTCCATATTAAATTTATCAGCTTATTACGCGGCGTTTATCCTCTCGGATATCTAAATTTCATTACCATCCCGCGGCGTCACTCGTACGAAAGCGGCACTGTTCGCCGAACAATCGTAACGAGGCGACTTTTCCTCGGTTTCGGCGTAGGCCGCCGAATAAATCCGCCAATTAGCCGGGAAAGGGGTGAGAACGCCAGGGAAACGCAGATTTCCCGGCCGATGCGTATTGATTCAAATGCCAACGATCGCGATTTCACACAGTTTCCCTGGCTTCGCCATATCCGAGCGGCGGGCTTGTTTCGTTTAATTGCGGCTCTCTCGCCCGCCGCGATCTTACGTCAGCCAGAGAAATTGTCAGGAAGAGGCTAGCAGGACTTTTTGCGGCGCGTTCGAGTTTCTCGCACGATCCTGCAACCCGTGCAGCATCATTGTCTGTTTAGTGCGCTATGAAAACACTCGGCTCGGCCGCGACTGTCGCGCAATTTCGCCGGAGCCTTTTACGCGCTGGCTCGGCGCGGTTCCGCGGGGAAACTCCTCGGCGGAACACGCGTAACGCGCCATAAACGCGGGAAATTTAATTCCCCCCGGCACGGGGGAACGACTTTATATGAATACAACGGCCACGGGACTAGGCTGCACGGCCTTATTTACGGGATGCACTCTCCTGAAACGGCGAGACTCGTTGGAGAAATTAGCATAAGCATCTCGCGGTGCTCTGGAACGCGGGCTCTCTTATGGCTCTGCAAAGTGGTAGGAAGAGATTCTGCACGGGGGGTAAAAAAAAAAGGTAATAGTCATGGCTTCTACGGGTGAATCCGCGGGGATTTGCGAAAGAAACTTTCCATGCTGGCATTAGCGAGGAGTGCCGGGCGCTTTTGGAAAGTAGATTCAGTGTACTAAATCTGAGCTTTTAAACGTATGAATCAGGTGCTGATGATCTTGAAATCAACGTGCATTCAAATTTCTTACCGGAACACCGTCTACGACACGGGACTGTATTGCAGCAATCGATGGCGCGTCGATGACGGTCCATTTACCTCGATTTAACTAAGGAAACTTGCATCGTCTCGCTGGCGTTTTCATTTTCGCAGAATTCTCGCGCGTACCCGTCCCAGAAGTCGATCGCCTCGATAAACCACTTACTACTTCGCGAAGTCTAGGCGCACTTGCATAGAACGCTGAACCAATCGAGAAACCGTTCGACTACCCTGCGCAAGTCCGGCGATAAGTGGCCGCCTATATCAAGATTAGAATGCAATCTGGCTACGAGCGTCGTCGTCCGAGTGTCCCACATGAAACGACGGAAAAAACCGCGCTATTAGGAAAGCGCAGGAGGCCGCCGCTCAAATACGCCGCCGTGGCTTTGCGCAAGAGGCTTCGGGTTAAGTTAACAGAGGCAACGGTATGTATCCCGTTTGACCCCGTAACAACGACGGCCGCCTTTACGTATCCGTGCATTAGCAGAGCGTTTGAGGATTCCATCGATGCCACTGCAAATACTACTTGAGGAATGGCGCCGTCGTTGAGCTGGAGGGTTAGAGGTGGCAGATATCGGAGGACGGTGGTAACTCTGAGGAATCAGAGGAAACGCCTCGTAACTGGGATAATATAATCAGGGTAAAGTTGGGAGAAATGTGACGAGGAAGAGACTAACTGCATCAGATGCCGAAGCCACCAGAATCTTCTTTGGAGAGATTATCGTCGTCGATTCAACGCTCCACAGCATCCGCCACAGTTTCGAGTAGCTCGCCTTGAGGAAAACCCTTTCTATCACTTACTCCCGCAACGGCGAGCAACTAGTATCTTTGGGACTAAAAATAGACTGCGCAAAGTAGGTAGAACGAAGCTTATCTAGTTATGTCACACCCAGATATTCTATATCTGTCTTATTGCCAAGGCGTTTAGAATTTTCTTAGTAATTGCCGCCGTTCCGGTACCGGAGTTTCTAGGAGTCTCGTCTCGGGTAAATTAAAAAGCAAAGCGAAATTGAATGTACCCCAGAGCGGCGTAACAGCGAAACGATGTTGCACGATGAAAATAGAGGAGAGGATAATTGATAAATCGTAAGATAAAGACGCGGTACTGCAGGGGTGATTTTATATTCGCCTGTTAACAGGCCTGGGTGTGGACACGTACTTCGCAGGGAGGAAGACCTCTAGCAGCCAGTGATTAATGTCACGATCGCGGGGAAAAAGGATCGTGGAACTAGCGCGGCTCCGACGATTCAGAAACGAGGAGATAAATTACCGTTTTCAGCATCGCGGGCTTCCACGGTGCTTTAATTATCAACGAAAGTCTTGAAGGGAACGGCTTCCTTAACCAGCGAGTAATACGCACTCTCGCCGCGCCCTAGAGCCCCTGTCCAAGGTTAGCAGGGATATTTGCATAATTATTATAATAATCTGCCGGGCGTTTAATGAGCGATCTATCGGCGGCAAAGCTGGACCAGTTTAGATGGGAGCAGGATGAAATCACTTCGCACTTGGAGCAACGACATTGAGCTCTTTATCCAGCCGAGAAGGCAAAAAGCTTGCTGAATGGGATTTAACGTGGCCACAATACTGGCTACTAAGGGTTCATCCATTTACACCTACAGAAGGAGGATAAGCTTCTAGTACCAGTAAACTACCTTCGCTGCGAGACACCATTCACCGACTTACGGCGTCATAAAGCTCTTTATACAGGTTTATGCAAGTCTAATAGCAGCCTCCTTCTTTACTTCAGCTTGGTAACTTCACCCTTAGACTTATGCTCGCGTAAATGGGTCAGGTGACTGTGAAGGTGTTAACGCAAGGTTCAGTACTTCTGCTGAAACTCATTAATCTCCTCTGTCAAGAGGAATCACCCTGTTTTGCGGTCAATTAATCGCGTTCCATATGGGTTGGTCGATCGCCGGGAAATTTGCACGGTCGCGCTTATAAGAAGCAGCGTCTAACGAGCAATTAAGGAACAGATGTAATCGCGAGTGGAAACGGCCGGTGATAAAGCCGATGGAAAGGCTGGTGTGCCTCGCGATGGGATTTCACAATACATAACTTGTCAACGTGAGCGAACGTTGGACGCGAGAGTTCTGAATTCTGAATCGATCGCGGTGTGTTCCGCGCGTCTTACGCAACAACGGATTGTTCAGATACACACCGGGTACATAGATATCCGGCCTGCGTTTATTTGAACGGGGAGTGCGTTGACTTGGCCCGAGGCTCGTGTCTCCACGCTCCAGCGAGCTTTCCGTTCGTTTGTACCTTTTGGCTTTTTAACGGCTATCGCGAATTTCCTCGCACGCACGCCGATAAATCGAAGCAAGCGCGCCTCGCCCGCGTTCCTCGGCTTCACGGACGACGGCTGACGATTTTTCTGCCAGCCGGCTCGACGTTATCGAGATGCAGCGTTCGCGGAAAATTTTGTGCACGCGGCGATTTTTGGAAATGGAAAATCCGGGGATACAGAGTGGAAACTGAAGTGATTGATGAGATTGCTGGCTTACGTTCTTTATATTAGAAATCGTTGATCGAACGAGGAGACTGCAAGTGATAAGGAACTATCATTTACACCAGCAGGTGTATGACCCGTAGACATCACTTCTCCTTTGGGATGCATTCACATGTAGAGCGAATGCAAGAGTAACAAATCGTCGCGCGTGTTTTTTGCAATCCTGTAACTTGTCCTGGAAACGAAACGGAGTCGTATGCAAATCTAACACGGTAGGATGTTACCCGTGCGCAAAAGAAGGAGCTGGATGTTGGAGCCGCGACGCTAAACGGGTAATTAATTGTTAATAATAATGTGGCCAGTCGCGGTGGAAGTGGCGACCGTTAGACGCGATAAAGTGTATAAATCATAAGCTGCATTCCGTCATTGGGATTTCTCGCCAATTTTTCAAGCTTAGCAGTGAACTCGGTGGCACAGGTTCGGTCGCAAAACACGCCGACATCTACGTAATATATGACTTAAGGCTGGGATAACAGTTCTCTGAATAATCGAGTAACAGTGTCGGTGTCATATGTCCCAAAGTATTCGCAGTTTTTAGGAATGTGTGCTTCTGCTTCGACAAACTTGCTTTCACCAATTTTTAACAAGGTTTCTTGTTAGTCTGTGACATCGACTCTATTTGTGTGTGACAGATGCTTCAGTTTCGAGGTCTTCTGTGTAGAATTCCACACTTTATATTTTGAAACGATGAAAATATTTTTAACGCAGATTCCATAAGATTCATTAGGTGATTACTCAAATTTGTTTAAGGAATAAAATCCAGTTTTTTCTTTTTACAATTCATCTTCGTTTCTTTGGGAGTGTCAGGGCCCTTCGGGCCCCACTCTGGGTGCGCCACACCCTCAAAGAAAAAGAAGATTTATTATAAAAAGAAAAAACTGAATTTTATTCCTTAAACAAATTTTGTGCCACTGTCTTTGTTAGTTTCCTGCGCTTCTACTCGTTTAATCCACAGAAGCATAAACAAATTTCAAAGGATTTTCTGTTTAAAAGAAAGTTCTAAAAAAAGCTGCAGAAGCAGAGCAAATATGATATTGCTTTGGTAGAGGATAGGTTGCCTGATTAGTGTAACGATTTCCACGCTTTCGTTAATTTTCGAGGACAGCCTCGTGAACGGGCAAAAACATAAACGCTCGCTGGCTGAGAAAGTCCAAGAGTTGAGGACAAGCTGCGACGGGAAGACGAGCAGGTCAAGTTCTACGTCGCTCGAAACCAGACCGGCTGAATCACGGCGATCCATTTATGGACCAAGCGCGGATTAAAATTATTATCGGTCGTCTCTGAATGTCACAACAATTTCGCTGGCAGAAGAAAGTCGAATTCGCGGCATCCAAGATCTTCTTCCATTCGTTAACCGTAATTATCCCACGAACTGGTTAATCAACGAGTGCCAGACGAGATTGCTTTTCACTCGGGTCATTTTTTCGCCGAGCACAACGCTTGCGTTTCCTTTTAACCTGGTTCCAGCGTCAGATCGTGTCCCTGATGAAACCATAAACTGCGAAAAATTGAAAGTATTTAGTATCTATAAGTGTTAATACTTAAAATTTCAATGTTCAATTTAAATCGTCCTCTGTGGCCAAACACAGTTACCCACAAATATCGTTCCCAAAATGGCTGGTGACCGTTAAGGTCCGCGACCTCTACCACTCGAATCACGTATTGTTCCCACAAGCTTTTCTGACAACTCCACCGGTGTCTCTAAGTAGCTTCCCCCATTTTCTGCCTCTCAACAGCCGGCAAATAGTCTATTTTAGAATACCGTATCCTACTTCGAGGCATAACGTAGACATAAGTTAATCAGAAGTGTAACCATTTACGTAGACCCGAGGCGTGTCTACGTGACTTTAACTCCTCGTGACACATTGCGATACACGGTCGACCTCACCGACATGGAAATCGAAAGACCGCTTCGCGCGCAGCCTCGTTGGCTTCTTCATTCTTTAAAACGCGCCTGCATTGTGAGCGAACGCCTCTTTTTCTTCGGCGCACGCCGAAGCACGCGGAGGAAGATGGCCAGGCTCGATTTTGCAACACCGTTTAAAGGATCCATCGGTGCCAGTTCGGAGTAACGGGTCAACGGCTCGGAAACGGGTTTTCATTTTTGGCTCGAATTACTATTAATGCCAATTAGTGGCCGTTGTCGACGGTGCACGGTGAAGTGTGACGAAACGGCGCGAAAGAAACGGACGCGTCGCAACGCCGGCAACGATCTTTCTGGCTAATTGGCTTGCAAGAACGCGGCCCGATATTTACGCAAACGACTCCATTCTTGGCGAACGATTATTAGCGAATTTCTTACCGATCGGCCAGCCTATAAATCTCCAACGTCGCGTTCAATTACTTCTGTCATACTTTAACGTCCAGTGGAAGGGTTGCCGGTGTATCGATAGCTCGCAACAACGTAGCCCGATACGCCTCGTTACGAGGTGTCAATTCGCTTGAAACGAATTACTCCGATCGCGAGTTATGCCGGTCTGTGCCCGCGACTCTTTCCCCGTCGAGCCCTCGAGCGCGTGAAAAACCACGCGAAAATGCCCCGCCGTGAAATCGCCGTATCCACTCGGTCGTAAAACGTGAAATGTCCGTTCTGTTCGGTTGAAATGGCAACGTTTTGTCTTCCCCGCGGACAAGTTTATTAATCAGGCTGTTCTCTGGGTCCGTTGGAATGTCATAAATGATATTCCAGCAGGACTGCCAGCGTGCACGATTCGTGACTCGTTCGTTTCTAGGCGATCCTGCAAAATGTGCAGGCTTGCAGTTTGCTGATTATTGGCACGGTTACTATAAGCACAATATCGCTTTCACTCCGGGAGATAACGTTAATTGTGCTTGTAAGAAGTTATGCAGTGTGTTTCAGAATCGCTGTGTAGTAACTGAACTGGATAATGGCACACATTAAAAGGAAGTTACCCCACGGCTAACTTCATTATAAGCGTATAAGCATCTTGAATCTTATTAAGCAGTGCATGGGATTACGTATGTACGTAAGCATTGCTATTCTCTACCACAGTTCTGAACTCACTCAGCGAGTTCCACTGCATCTACAATTATTTTCTTGCTGGAGAGAAAAACATTGACGTCACTTGTCTGCGAGGGGCGACCTCACCAATTCATAATCCTCTATTCTTCGTCCGAAGAAGAGAGGCATAAAAGAAGAAAAGAACACGCGCGGCTAGTGGCGTTGTTTTCGACGAGCGGCCGTGGCCAGATTCTTTTTCTCCTCCTCGTCCGGTCGCCGCGTCTATTTTCGCAGGTGACAAAACGGCCGACCAGCATAATCGCGTCCCTCCGCATTCAAAGGAGCGTGACACGCGTCACAAGATAGGATACACGTTGCGCGGTTCTCTTTAAAGTGACCTTCGTGGCTTCTTGAGAGCGTGCACGGGCTATAGAGGCGCGTCGGGCAGAAGATAGCCGAAGAGAAGCGAAGGCAGGCCGTAGGTGATCTTACCTCAGCGAGGTGCCATCGGCGGAACAATAGGGAACAAGTGTTTTCTTCTGCGCTCATGTTGTACATAGGCCAGCGCGGCCGTGTTACATTGTGTGTCGCTATCTTTTAACTCGTTCCCCACGCGGGGCTTTGCGGCTGAAGAGGAGCGGTGCTGGAGCACCGTCGACAATAGGATTTAGGTCGGACCATTACACGGGGACAGGGTCGATTTCTGTGCGAGCCGTACGCCTTGAATAAGAAAGCTCGGGCGCCGATACCCGCGCTGATAGCCGAGCCCAGGCGTTTTCGAGGTTCGAGGAGCGAGGATAATGGCTAGGTTCCGTGTGAACTGTCCACGCGACGCTTTGGGATCTCGATGAAAGTTCTAGATGACGACGGGTGGGAGGGAAAGGAGCGAAAACTGGAATGCTGATTATCGAGGAGAGGGTTGTTTACGAAGCTCGATGAAATATTTGAAATAAGAAGAGCGAGAACATGGCTGATGGGACGCAATGGTTCTTTCAAACTCTTTGTTCGGTAGAAGCTACTTAAGCTCAACTAGACTATTAGCTACCCCATTCGAGAAATTCAATCCTTCAATCACGCTGATCAACGTACAAATATTTCCATCAGCAATTCGATAGAGCCTCGACCTGATCCCGTTGGACGTGTTCGTTTCACCGTGTTGCCGTGTAATTGCCAGCCCCAGCAACATTTTCCCCGGCGATTACAAGAAGCAGGACATTTTCGCATGCGTATTTATTATTATCTCAGCCACCATTATTTGTCGCGTGATTACGGCCGTTCGACATCCTGGTTCTTTGCCCGCGGTGACAGGCCGGAGTTGCGTAACAGGCTTTTCTAGACGGGGGAAAAGAAGTCCCCGTAGGTACTCGAATTTACGGTTCTATTCACATGCTTGGCCGCCGTTCCGCGAGCGTGCAACTCCCCCGATTAAAGAGGATACCAGCCTAAGGTAATTAACGTAAAAGCACGGAGGAACCGACGGCTGCAGGGGTTCCGAGAAATTACGGATGCGATCTGGAGGACGTAATTGCCTCGTGAACGGAGCGGATAGATGCCTGGTGAATTTTACGATGCAGGATCAACGCTCCGTCGTCACCGTCCCGTCGTCGTTTGCGTGCTGCTCGGTTTGTCCCTCTCGTTATCGTGCTCTTGACACGGTTTCGACCTGATTATGTTCTGTTTGAGAAGCGGGGACGTCTGGAGTGCTCGGCAACCGAGAAGTAATATGAAAGACTAATAAAAGAGTTTGGAATCCCATCTTTGCTGGCGCTACTCCGTGTTCAAGGATCTCATTGAATGTGGAATATTTTGCAGAGTTAAGGGTTTACGCGCAGTCAGGAGGTGGAAGAACGATTCTTTGGGAATTTATTTCGGAAAGTGTACAGGCAAAGGTTTTTGTATTCCGATGAGGGACACTTTAACAGGTTGTTATATTATGTTTTGGTGTAAAAGTATTTCAGGTAACCCAGTTTTTAATAATGTTGGTCCCCGCGAAACGTATTTCTAAAAATTTTGCAATAACTAAATACTTTTATACCAAAACATAATATAATAACCTGTTAAAGTAACCCTCAACTGCATACAAAAACCTTTGCATAAAAATATGCATGTACTTTCTGAAATGAATTCCCAAAGAATCGTTCTTTTTTTACCTCCTACTGCGTGTAACTATTTAAGAGAGTTTCTGCAAGAATCCTGTGGAGAATTATACATATTCTTTAAATAACATGTTTTCGAGCATTGATACATGTTCTTCGGATTCATTCAAATCGCTGAATTATCGACGCGAAGTTTCTTTGTTACTACTCATATTAAAAATTGCCTCCATCCGCGTGGGCATATCCCAAAATCGTAAAATCGTATCGCGTGACAGGGTTTCATCAGCATTTCACGGATATTTCTCAGGCAAGTCCTAATAATACGTTCGCCATTCTTCGAAAATTTAAAGCGCAGTTTCTCAAGAGTGTAGTAAAGGAGTATCATCGTATCAAGGTCGTTACGATCGTACCTGTTGTAAAGATATACGATGCTATTTAAGAGAGAGAGAGGAGAGCCGGCTACGTTGACGGTTTCTGCAAGAATGAGCAGCATGCTGCTTTGTGTCTGCCTGCATCCTTGATCTTACTATTATTCTCAGTTTACGGATGGTTCTTTTACAAGCATTACCCTATATAAGAACATCTCAGAAAACCAGTTCACTCGCAATCACTGGACTGATAAGAACTTCTTTTTAAAAAAATTCAATGATATTCAATTGCACCGCGTCACCTTCGCGAGCTTCCTTTTTAAATCGAGCTTCATATTCTTCGATTCGCTGTGCTGTTTTTCATTACTACCTATCTGCGGAGCAGCATAAACTGTCTCTTCAAGAAATGTTATTAGTCTAAGAGATAGCCAGGCGTTCGATAAATCTGTCTCGTATCGACACAGTGCATTAACATTCCTGCAAATCGCGTCCTCTCGTGCAATATTTTCCACGATACGCTGAACAAGGAGGGCAGCAAACGATGGAAATGTGGCGACAGATTGCTCGGCTGCCCGTAAAGTCTCGATCGGGTCCCGCTGTCGTCGAATCGAAATCGCGTTTCGGAGAAGCAGCTCGTGTTCGTTTTTCTCGTTTGGAAGTGCCTGGCGCGCGGATAGTCCGCTACGCAGATGGGTGTACGGCCTTATTCGGCTTATTTGGCGTGGACAGACGCAGGTGCCTCAGGAAATCGACGGGAAAGGGGTCGACCGGAAAGAGAAACTGTGAGCTAATCGCATCGAGAATAGAGGGCCCCCGTTCGAGCCGCGCGTATGGTCATTAGCGGCCGTGCTCGCTTCAACGGTTCTCCTTAAACTGTACAATTAGAGGAACAGTGTCAGAGAATTGTTCCCGAGAAACATTCAACAGCGGGTCTTACAGCACTAACCCGTTCCCCCAGAATGTTCGTCGAAATTCAAAGTGCGCAGAACTGACCGCGTCCTCCAGTTTGGTGTGTAGGCGTTGGCCATTTTGGAGTATTAGGCTTAGCAAGGTAGAATTCCTCGTTGTCGTTTGGAGCAGGTGTCCAGCAAGCAGGGGATCCAACCCCCCAGCAATCCGATTAAAAATCATTTCTTCCCGGCACATGCTAATAAATCCTCTAATCCATCTTCAAAGCACAAAGGCTGACAGAGAAACGCCCAACGTCTGACACGCTTACCCGCGCGAGGTCCGTGAACGTCAGCCGTGGCATCATAAACCGAGAGCACAGCTCATTTACACGGTAATGCAATTATTATTGCCGCGCGAGCTGATCCTCGAAGGAGTCCACAAAAGTCTCCAGCACCTCCGAAATCTCTTTACTTACTTAACTCGACATCATAAACGCTTCCTGCACGGTTCGATTCTGAAACCCGCGGTTCCTTCAGCCGCAAGGACAATTAGCGAAACTTTCCCTCGCTCGTGCAACGCTTATCTGCCAATCACCGGCGACACATCTATTTCCACGCGATAAAGAACCGCGAGCCGTGTAGAAAATCCGCGATGAATGCTGTGATCGAGGAGGAGGATCGTCTCTCACCTCCGCGGCTTCTATCTGTCAGCGGCGCCCTCCGCGAGGAAGCTCGGATGTCAGCTCGGCCAGCTCGCTCAGGATTTTCCCGGTTTAAAGGAGGAAAGCTCGACGCTCGCGGCTCTGCTACATATTGCACGTTCATCGGCCACTTTCTAAACGGCGCGCGGATGAAGCGGCGCTAATGAAGCTATCTCTCCGTACGAACCAGCGGCGGCTCGATGTAAAAGTTAGTTAAACTCGCGCTTACGTGTGAGCGAGGGCCCCATGTTAATTAAGAGACGAGGTCACCTACATCGACAGCGAGACGCCCGGCGTACCTGGAGAAATGTCGGGCAGACACGTTTGCTTTCCGCTTCCCGAGTGCCGAGAGTCGACCTCCGCTGCATCCTCGGCGCTTCTTTCCTGCCGGCGATCGTTTCGCGTCTCTCGCATCGGCCGAGTTGGCGGCAGCGTTCGTCACCTCGTCACGGGCAACGCGCGCCGATCGCGCAGAAGTGCCTCGAGTTTTTCCTCCACGCGACACGGGTACAGCGGCACTTTCTAATTTGGATTTCAACGCGGTTGCCTGGGAGCAGGCGCGCGGGAGCTTCAGCTTTGCTCGCGAATGCGCTTCGGCTATTAATTGCAGTTAAGGAAGTATCGTTGTAACAGATTTATGTGGAAATCCTGCGGGGCAGTGTTCTGCTTTACAAGAAGAGCCGATAGAGCCGTGTCGACATACGTATTCGTTATCGTTACAAATTGATCGTTCATGAGATCATGCAAGAGACCCCGGCGACCCGACTGGAGCCGAGAGCAGACTTAATATTCGCCACGGTTAACGTCCACTCGCAGACCGCTTCATTCCACGGACTCGAGCTGTTAAGCGAATAAATTTGTCGGTTTATTGCTCGTTTAAGAGGTCGTAAACAGGGGGGCCAACGATGTTTTTCAATTCTCGCTGAGCGGGGCCGAAAATTATGGCCCGATGTCGCCCCGCTCTTTCGATACCCACCCGCCGTAGACACGGAGGACCTTAATTCCCAAAACGCCGTTGCGAAAGGCCCGGGCTGTTCTCGTAAAAGTGAGAGTTGGGTCGTTGGTGATATAATCCGAAGTCATCGACGCCTGGATGTCTCTGTGCCGCGAGGATTACAACGTCACGAGGAGTACGAAGGCTCCGACACGCAGGCAGACCGCTAGAAATTACGCGTTCCCTGGGCCGCGGAGGAACGCTTGAGTTACGTTTTAATTGCACGTTTGGTCGTTGGCCGTCCAAGGGAACTAGCGGACGAAAGTGTACTTTTTATCGTCGGGAGCATCGTCCTCTTCTGGTTACCTTGCGTGACCCACGGGTGACGAGCCGCGCGGCTTCCTTGCTGGTATCCTCTTCGTCCCTGCATTGTTAGACAAGAATCTCGACGGCGCGAGGACGGATGCCCACGCGTCACGACGTGTCAAAAGTTCACGGGTATCGAGGGTTAATTAGAAAGTCTGATTGCCTCGGTGTTAAATTAGAAGCTGGACTGCAAGTGCACGGTTAGCTAAAAATTGAAGTTTAAAATACTGCTGGTTTCTGGCTGACACTTGGTAGGGTTTTCCTGCTTTCTCTGTGAACTGTTGTTGAGTGACGGTGGAAGATTGAGTTGCGTGGAGAAGCTGAAGAGGCCTCGGAGAATATTGTGTAGAATATTCGGCTGTTAAGTTCAGGATAGAATAATAATAATAAGAAGAAGAATAATAATCATTAGCCTTAGATCAGATAAAAGGAGTTTAGAGACACAGATGCGAGTGTGATGCTTCTGCAAAGGGTGAAAGGGGAAGGCTATATTCCGTAACCGTGCAAATTCTTCTCTGTCGAAGGCAAGCCCGATTGAACTTCGGCAGCTCTGCCAAGCGTTCGCTCGTAATACTCAGCCGACCTAGGGTCCCTAGCTCGATCTAACGGGCGTCTTTGGTGCGGTGACAGTGTAGCCGACGTTGAACACACGGGTCACGCCTGCTAGGGCCACGGGATAATGTCAAACGGCCGTAAATTACAGTCGCGGCGAATCCTCGCTGCTGCACAACGTGGGAGTCAGAAGGCAAACCGAGAGACATAATCGTGCAGGGGATAACTCGCCCGAACTTTCCCCTCGTTTATTATTTTCTCGATTAAACGGGCCGTGCCCCGGGGCTCCGCGGTGTCACCTGGACGAAAGGTCGAACCATCCACCTCTGTCGATAGGTCGATATTGTTAGCGCGCTCCTCCTGGATCCTCGCCTCTTTCGCATACCGCCGGTAAACGGTGAATTTTTCCGCGAACGGGTATCCTAGACGCTTGTGCCATAATACTAAATCCAATTCTAGAGATATACGGGCGTCTTTGAAAGGAATTCCAAGTGGAAGAGAGTTTGAAGGAGTTTTCCTGCTACTTTAGTAATTTCGATTAGAGAGATATTGGTTTCCCTTTTGATACCATTTCCGCTGAGCAAACTTTTCGTATTTATCCCAGATTTTTCATAGAGTCAGAGTGCACTATGACTGGTGTTCACTGTAACTTATGATTCCTGAAACTACAAATATGAGATAAGAAGTAGAATTTCTCTCTCGATCACCGCAAACGCAACACCAAAGTACCGCGCAAAGAAATCCCAGCTTGTGGACACCGTTTGACCGATCCGCGAGTCGAAGCAACGAGGCGTGTACTATTACCAGCGAAAGGAAAAAACCCACCTCGCGGAACTGAACCGCCTTCTTCGACGCCTCGAAGAAACAGCTGATCAGCTGGAGGTACGACGTAAACGCGAATTTGTTTCTTCGTCACGTGTCTGCTCGTATCGCTGTTAATCGACAGCCGCAAGAACTGCATCTAATTTTCCGCTGCTCTTGCATCCTTTCTTCTAACCCCGCCTCGAAACTCTTCTTCCGAGGGGTCGCTGGGACCGCGCGGCTTTAAATTCCTCCCGTTGCAGCGAGCTCGTTTATTCGCCATGCGGGATTCCAATTGTTAGACGTGCGTCGACTGAACACGATCGAGACGGTATCGTTTTGTATCGGTTAATCGAGACTCCTGTGCGCGGCATAAGAAATCGATCCGCCAATGGTCCGGATGAGAAAGTAATACGAGCTTCGAACATTCTTACCCGTTTTTACCCAAACAAGCCAAAAACGAATTGGACCGATTAAACAGCCCCGACGCCACCGATATAGGTAACTTGCATTCGCAAACATCCTGCTTCGCCGATACCTCTCAACGAATCGTTCACGGATAACTAACAGTTCACTTACATACATTAGTCTCCGAGACGGTAAAATGCCGGTCAGAAGAAAGCTAAAACTCGTTATTTATCGTACGAAATCTAGGATAACTAGAAGCAGACGAGTAATTTCGCCTTGCATCGGTATCTTAGAAAGCGACAGTAAGCGTTCGGGAAGAAAAAGAAAGCTTTATCTGTGGATCGAGCGGGACTGAATTGATCGTCGGCTGAGTTTCGCCGGGACGTCTAGAACGGTAGGCGCGCGGGCGAAACGGGGATGCACCGGCGAGATGAGGTACATATCCACGGTTAGCGGAGGGCTGCATGGTAACGAAACTGGAGATCGGCCATGTGGAAGCCGGCCCGGGCACGTATGCCGTTCGGTATCTGGATGCACGATCTGCGTGCCTCGTAGCGCCAACGTGGCGATGAAGTTCCACGGCACGTGGGATAACGCGGTGCCCACGGGGAGGCACGTACTTGTCCCGGAGAAAATGTGCTAGAGCATAATCGCGAAACGACATTACCGAGCGGCGGTTGCATTCCACGGAGGGCGACGGGCCCAATTCCCGGTACAGCGCCGCTGGTACCTGAAATGCATTCCAGCGAGGACGTCGGGTTCCAGCCGCGTGTACGTCAGCGACACTACCGGAGGAAAAATTATGGGAAGGGCGTGTGCGCTTACTTACAGGATCAAGGAACGCGGCTGGTGCACCGCGCGCTCGCCACTCGAGGCTCTTTCATCCTGGGATTCGAAAGTTCTTTAGCCGTCCCGTGGGAATCCTTAGATATGGCAGCATCTTTCGAATGGGAGCGCGGGTAACTTCTTCCAGATCGATGACGAATTCATTTTACAGCGACTTTCCACTATTGGAAACAACTTGAATGGATTTTCGCGGAGTTTCAATTAGTCTGGTAACGGAGGAAAGGAGCCATAAGTGGATCGCTCGAATCTCGTACCATTTCACAAGAATTTCACTCGGAGAAGGTTTGCGGTGTCAACGAGGATGATCGAGCTAATTACTGGCACCGCCGAAATCGCATCGCGCATTAGGGAACCGTAGACCGCGGGACGCGCGAAAGCGATGCCGTGGCTAATTGGATTTTACTAATTAGCTTTCTCCTTTGTACAATTAAGCCAGCTGTTTCAGCTCGAGACGGAAGTCGAGGAGTGTTTCTCCGACGGTCGGGCTGAACCCTCGTATGGCACGCCGCCGCCGCGCCGCGGCATTTGTCTGCCGTGGGTCGATCTTCGAGCACGCTCTCGTCCCGATTCGTTTCATACGATTAGGCGGTCGTAGGATTCCCGGTGGCCAACCACTCGGTTCGCTCTTCGCCGACGACGGGACCGACGAATTTTTTTGCGACCCTGGACGCGCCGAGCGAAATTGGGCGTCTCGAAAGGGTACTCGGACCGTTGGGCGAGAAGACGCGAGCCTTTTAAAACGTTTGGAACTCTGAATGGCCTCGAGAGGAGTTGCGTAAGGCGAGAAAATCACGATACCAGCACGATCTTGATTGCGGGCAAAATTAAATCGAATGACCTGGAGCGTGTCGTAAAACTCGACTGACTTACATTGATCGGTGCATGAGTATGGCACATTCGCGCAAAAGATATTGAGGATCGAGTAAAAGTATGCACGACATAGTTGATTGCTGATAGAAATTTTCGATACTTTATTCTTTGTCGCCTGTTAAAAAAAGGGCGAAGAATATATTTTTCCATTTACCGCGATGAACACGAATTTGTACGAAGAATAATGCGTTTCTCTTGCCTAGGGCGGGAGGAAGAGGGACGGGTTAATAATCAATTAAATTTGCCCTTTAAGGGATTATGCATAAGTAGTCAGCTATCGAAAAAGAACGCGATTTTCAGGAATTTTTTGTGGAATATCTACCGTATATTTTTTACAATTCTTCGCTTATTTTAAAAGCACAGATATGGAGAAACTTTCAGTAATTTTTATCATCCTTATGTTTTTCCTTTATCTTTTTCTGTAAAATTCTGCTGCACATCAGCAAAACCGAGAACGATTCTCGGTAAAGAAATAGGAAACCGTCCGTTGCTGTTTACCAACTATGGATTTCGCGATCCGCATCGCATTAGCGGCGCATACAGAGTAGTATTGTCAGGTGTTACGTCAGACCTGGACGTGGCAGGAACGATAAGTAAACCGATCGGCTCGTTCCACCGGGAAATGGATGCTCGTTACGTGCACAGTGCATCCGACAAATTATCTCTTTACCAGTAGCAAGCGAAACTGCCGAGAAAAAGGCTCCAATAATAATCAAGTAGCAAATCGAATAATTTGAAAATTGTTATCAGTGAACTGTGGTTTCTTTGATTTCAAAAAACTTGCACAACCAAACTTCATTAAGAGCACTACTTTTATCGCTTCTAACTTTTAACAGAAACACGTGCATTGAACTCACAAACATCTCTGTGATAATCTATGTCGACACACTCCAAGTATACATACACATGTATGTAGGTATGTGTTCTGACCTAGAAGCTTATTAATAATTATCTTGTACCCACGTTCATTCTAAGCAGATTTTATGCCTTTCGCGTTAATGCCACGCATAAATAATAACAACACAGGTATTTCCCCACACGTTTTGATAAGGTAATCATCAGCAGCCTCCGTAGTCGGCGGTACCAGCCACGCGTTTCCGGTTCTCCGCTCTCGTGGATACCATCGGCGGCGTACGATCTGCCGATCTTCCTCGATCGTAACTAGCAATTACACACGTCGGGCCTGGGTGGGGTAAAAACGATTTGCAACGCGGCTCGTTGCCGTAACGGCGACTATTTTTATGCCATCCCCGATCCCCTCGACGGACTCCTTGATGACTTTCTTGCGGCGTGGCGCAACACCTCGGCGTCCGTCGACGATGAAAAACCGCGTTCGCGCTAAAATTATTTCTCGCCGTCCTCTTTTGCATCGTCTTCCCGCGGTAATTTATGGGCGGCGGCCCGACCCCGTCGGCAATTATTTAGGAAATCGTGTCCATTCTGGGAGCTCGATCCTCTTTTTCCCGCGACCAGCATTCTGGCTTTATGCAACGCGAACAAACGTCACTTTTGATTAACGATAATACAGCCGTTTCGCCTGTCGTGGTAATTTTTAATAGTTCTTGGATACCCTCGTGTGACGCTGCTGATGCTGAATAGTCGGTTTATAGTCGCGAGGACTATTCTTAGCGTCGTAATGAAATATTCAAGCGTTCGCAGCTGTTGTTTGCGCGATGAGGAAGCTAAATAAGGCGCTAATCGATGCATCGTTGATGTTGAAACAGGTCTCGGAATATATTTCCATTTAGAGCGAATGATTCTCCTGGATTTATCGCATCTCGCTCTGTAATTATTATTTATCTGTGAAGTATAACACTACATCCTGATTCCTCCAAGGATCGTTCAGTTTCCCTTGAAAACCCTAGGCTTACCTGCGCATTTGCCTGAAATTTCGAATCATCGAGATATTCGTGTACCGGTTAAGTGCTTTAGCACTTTCGCACATGCAGCGACACGCTCGCTTGGAAAACTGCACCTCCAACTGCGTTTTAACGCAGCAATGACCGAGCGAAACGATTGTAGCTACACGACCTTCCTGCGTGCCGGCGATAATTACCGTTCCCAGCGTGAAAAGAACTGGTGTATTAGTCCATTATCCATCCGGCTAATTTGCCTCAACGGTGCCACTTATTGTTAGACGAGGACTTTCTCCCCCGTGTGTCTATTTGCGTATACGTTCGCGGCTGCTTTTTGCGCCGGCTTCATCGAGCCACGCTGAGAAATGGAAAACGCGGTCAAAGTATAATTTGAATTTAATCTTGCAATTCGGGTCAATAGGAGTGGAACGTCTCTCAGCACACATAACGTCATCAACACGTACAATCGCGATTAATGAAGTAACGCCTCTTATTCGAACACGTGTGAGCCAAGAGAAATTGCAAATCTCGGACTAAATGAGTCATCAGGAATTTCATGTTTTCGAAACGATTACCCCGATAAGATCCTTTGGATATCTCATAGCAATTCGGACAGCATCCAAAAAATAGTAACTCTATCTTCGATGCAATACTTCAAGATACATCGACCGACGTTTCTATGCAATTAGGATAATTCTCTGAACAGCCAAATACGGACATAGAATTATTGCTGCATAGTTGCATGAATGTTGCGTTGCAATATTGCATGGCAACGTCCCTGCAATATTTCTGCAACGTCACGACAACATTTGGCAACGTTTTCACAATGTTGACGCAACGTTGCGCCAGTATTGCGTCAACGTTCCTGAAATATTGCCGCAACTTTCCTGTAATGTCGCTGCAATGATCTTGCAATGTTGGGCAACGTTGCTTAACCTAAAATATTTAAACCTAAAATATTTCCGTTGTTTTTAATGATACGAGAAAATGTCTGAGGAAAATAATGTTCGCTTCAATCTTGTACTGCAACGATCCTGCAACTTTGCTGCAACAAGAGTACCTACGTTGTATAGGTTCTGACAGTCACACGCAATCGGGACAACTTTCTAAATAATCGAGCGGTGACGTTTTACCGATACAATCGTTAAGAAACGCTGTCCGATATCCCTGCATAATCGGGATAATTTTCCAAATAACCGAACGAAGGATCGATCGTCCGAAGGCAGCGATTTCAACATTCTCACGCACCCGGGACAACTTTCCCGGTAATCGATCACATTTCTGTATTATAATCATCGCAAACTACGGGTCAACGTTTCTGCATACTTGGAACAATGTTCCACCTGCACGAGCATCGCGAAAGATTAAAGCATATTATATTCGCCATTGTCTTTCAAAAAGCCATAGGTACAGTAATGGCCGGTTAAAACAATAATTCGCATTCATTCGAATCAATCCCCGATTAACAAAACATGCCTCGATCCAACTAAACCAGCGTGTCGCAAAAAAGCTCGCGTTGCAGCTCATTATCTGGCGGTGCAATCGCGATAAAGTCACGCGCAGCGAAATGGCATCGTTCCAGGGAAACGATGGTCGCGACGATACGCAAGAAGCGGTTACCTCATGCAGGAAGTTCAAGGTGGAACTGGAAGTTGTCGCGCGGAGGTCGCGAAAGCACGTCGTAAAAGCCGCGCGCTCGTAAAGCGACTTTGTCAGCGGTGGTCCCAGGGGCCATCGTACCGTCCTCATCCTCGCCGTCGGCCACGCCATTCGCCACTTCCGTCCCCTTGAATTCCGCCGTGCTGGGATCTACGCGCGGCTTAACACGCGCGCCAGCGAACGTGTGCCTTCGTAACGCTCGAGGAACGCCGGCCACGTAAATGAATGGAACCCGTTCACACAGAAAGAGGAAGAGAGACGGGGCCAGGGTGCCGAGAAGGAGGGACTCCAATGCCAAGGTTGCCCGCAATTACGTTCACGCAACTGAAACTGAGCGGTTGCTCGGATTCGACGTGATCCTGTCGCTCCCCTATCCGCAACTTCGGCCTTAAGTCTGTGGATGTTGTTTCCATAGCTTCTTCGTAGCGCGAAGTTATACGTAGTTGCCTCGGGGTACATGAATGAACGTAGAATGTGTCGGTTCCGCAAAGTTTGCGAAACTTATTAACGCGGGTTCTTCGTATTGCTTTTGCGCCTTCGTTACTACAAGCTAAGAATCGTGCAATTAAAATAGAAAAGATGCACAAGGCAATAAAACATCCATGCGCCAACGTCGCAGAATGCGGATAATAGCAGGGCGGTAAAATTGATTTACCGCGGGACTCGGTCTCCGTCGTTTGCCAGTTTTCATTCAGTCAGTAGGTCAGAAATCCTCGCGGCGACATTAATACCGGCGCGTTCGGTGCGCGACATCCGCGTTCCCTGCCGCTTTCCATGCATATCCTTTTATCTAAAGACCGAGGCCAGTCGAGGAGGCCACCGCGAACACATCCTCGCGCTCGGATTTAATGGGACGGAGGTGAATTCTAAATAGCCGGTAAAGCCTATTTAGAATCCAATTACCATCTGATAAATCAAGACGCGCGTTCGGCCGTCATTAACAGCGGCTTTTTCGCGCTTGATATCATTAGCATACAGTCGGACCGGGGTAGAGAAAGGTGATCCAGCACGGCCACCGCTCCGATACTCGCCCCGTGTCCGTTTTTTCCCCCCGTCCCGCCATAAATCAACATTATTTTCGCAATTACGCGCCGCTTGTCGAATTAATTCATCGTCACCGCTTTCACCGTAAGCACCGGAAGCGCGCGGACGGCTCAACCCGGCCGACCTTGACTCGCCGCGAACTCCGATCGAACGTCGATTAATTAGTCGATCCTCGGTGCGAGCTTTAAGGTCCCCGAGCGTTTCGCGGGGGCCATCGTCGAACAAAAGCCGACGAGTTTATTGTGCGCGCGCGCGCGTGTGGGAAATCGACGCCGCCGGATGTTTCGTATTCAGTGTACCGTGCACCAGCTCCCTTATTATAACCGAGTGGTACGACTCGTTACTGCCTTATCCGGTCTACGGTCTACAGGTGGTTCCGCGGGGTTCGTTTACCTGTTTTCCACGGAGATGTTGCCACGCATTGCCTAAAACTTTGCGCCACCACCCGTGTCCGTACAGCGCCGTTCATTAATTTCGCCCCAGGAGAAGCGCAATTTCGAGTTCCGCCATCGTGCACCGTAAATTCCTGCTTCCTCCGGTCCCTTCGACTGGGAATCCAACTTGCATGTCTTCGTTTATGGAACTGCTACCCTATTGTCATTATTCGAATAAATTTCTTGTCTTCTTTAAGTCCACGAAGAATATCTCCCAACAGAGTGCATACTAATGATTCCAAGGGAATTTGGTAAAGCTATACGCAGCCAGATGTTCGATATGGTGGACGAAGACGTAGGGGATGGTCGAATTTCTCAAGCTGTACAATTTTATTTAGTAATTTGGAAACTGGGGAATTATGAAAAATATCTTCGGATTTTCCTATCCCATTTTAACGGAAACTAAACTTCTCATGCGATTGTCGTTCTTTCTGCTTCGAATATTCATATAGCGAGGGCGAAGTTTATGGTCTGCGGAGCAATTTCTTGAATAGCGCGGTAGACGCGTCGACGAGCGGTGTGAATGTTCTTATCGAGGGAAATCGTGAATGGGGGATGATGGCGAGAGATTGCCGCGGTCGCACAGTGAGTGGTGCATTCTCTGGCCGCGTAGATATATCTGTTCTTTCTCAGGCTGAATCATCCGTTCTTCGTTTTATTCAGAGTTTAAGGGTGTACTTCCGAAACAATGTGGCATTCTCAAGCAGAGTCAGGATATGCTTAACGAAACATTGCTTGTACACGGGAGAAGATGCACGTAGTGGCAAAGTGCGAGTACAGGGTGATGCAAAATCGACCAACCCTACTTTCCATTCATCCCACCAGGACGAAATTATTCCCCGAGGACATCTTTGTTTACCGAAACAATCTCTCCAAAAGTTCCCCTTTCTTCGAGAATCTTTTGCTCTCAGCATTCAATGGCTACAAGCCAACATACCATCTGCCCAAAAATTTCACTTCCCGAAAGAAATCCTGTTATCCTCCCACGGTTTCCTTAAGACTTCCTTAATCCTCCCTTTCTTTCTTCTTTTCTCTGCCTTTCTACAGTTTTTATTGTCTTAAACGTCTCATCGAGTTAGGTAGTGGAGCAGCAGTTACAGCTAAACACAGCCCGTTCACCATTATAATCTGTAATTGAAATGGTGTAATAAAGACATTCGTTGTTATAAATAACTAGGGCACGTGCACACGGCCGAACGTGCGACGCGATATTTCCGCGGCGTTCCCATGTGGCGAGGGTTCATCTGGATGTCACATCGAGGAGTCCAGGACCGTGAGATTTCGTGTGGCCGAGTGGGCACCATCGCGAGCCTAGAAGCGTGGAGGCGGTCGAAACGCCGTTTTGAATAACGAGACGATATCGAAGTGCCGTGGGGGCCACCGTGCACCATGAACGAAACGATGCACGCCCGATAAATCCCGCTAATGCCGGCGATTAATCTCGGACGCGACCGGGCAGCCAGTCTTCCGGAATGGATACCAGCGTCACGAGAATCCGTTTCTTTTACCCCGAAAGCTGGAGCCCCTAGGTTCCACGCTCTGTTCAGCGGGCGAAATAACGCTGCTCGAGCTTAACTTCGAGAGCATCGCTGCCAGAGGCACTTGAACCTCCACCTCGGAAATGTACGATAAAGATTAAAGAAAGTTCCTCAAACTTCTGACAGAGGAATCTGTCTAATTGAAAGTGAGAACTGCTACTTTGATCAACCCTGTAGCTTGGCCAAGCGGTGAAAATGCGGCGTCAGATCTCACTCGAAAGGCTGCGCAGAATTTTCGAGCGCTCGTCGCTACGTGGGAATCGGCCGGCCACCTCTCGCGCGCCCCGCAACTCGTTAATCTCGTCGCAAACGAATCACCGTGAAATTCGTCGAAAGTAAACGCCGATATTGCCGGCTGTGAGATACAGTCCACTCGTACGGCGCAGCCGCCGCGAAAGTCGTCAAAGAATTATTAACGTCCGAGGCAGGTAGAACGCGTTCGATTCCCGGCGCACCGCTTTCTAAGCTCGGGCGAAGTTTAAAATTCGTCGGCTTCCGACGCAGAAACCTCCTCCGCCACCCGGAGGAGGCACGCTCGATCTCTCTTTCTCGGTTTCAGGAGCGGGCAGCGCGAGCGCAATTACCGCGCCAGGCCTGACGCTTATCGTGCAGCGATGCGACCTTTTCAAGGCGGTGAAACCCAGGAACGGCTGGGAGACCCAGATAACAGAGAGACGCGATGTAACAATTTCATGCGAAAGAGAAAAACGAGCGTGATCGTGCTCGCCCGCTCGCCCGCTCGCGGTGAAAGGTCCGCGGCCGCTAATAGGAAACTCGCCACCAGCTGGAAACAACGAGAGCCCCGTTGATTTTCCGTCGAAAGCTCTGCCTGGACGCGGTTTCCGCCGAGGATCGCGCCGAAGTCGCGACAATGGGGGACATTCACGGCGTTCCTGCACCGTCACGTTGATTATCACGCGTTTTTCGGCTTCCGTCTTCGTCGTCATCGTCGTCGTCGTCGTCGCTGGCGCTGCGAGTTTACGTAATTACTTTCACTGCAGCGTCGTCGCTTGCCTCTGCTTCTTCCAACGGATCGAGCAACCACCCTGTTCGCGGCTTTCCTTTTGTCCGCGCGTCCGCGCGCGAAGCGTGTCGGTCGCGCGCCTGCCTCCTTCCGAATTGCTCGTTTTAACTCGCCGCTTAGGCCGGCCAGCCCGTTAACGTTTCTGTTACGATTGTCACTGGACTCGTTTTAATCGATTTCGCGCGCCGCGCCGCGCTGAAACAGATGTCCGATCGAGCTGTAACGTTTCGCCCGGCTGCAACCACCGGGGACGTTGATAGCTGCTTAATAGATGCGTCGATGGAGGAATCTAACGATCCACGCGTACGCTTCGGCGGAACGATTGAGTAATACCGAATCAATCATTCGTCTGTTTATGCTTCCATGGCTTTCTAACTGTCGGGCGCAATGCGGACAGTTATTAGCGCTTTTACTTTCAATCTTCCCTTGGCTACCGACGGCGCATCAGTGCTGATGAAGATTCCTTCCCGTTCAGTTGAAACTTCTGACAGCCAGTGTATTCCGATTCTGAATCTATCAGTTCTGATTCATTCCACCGGTGTATGTACATATGGAGATTCCGATCCTTCGAAAGATCAGAGGCCTCCCACCAACCTCGCCCTCCCGAGTCAAGCTAGCTCTCTAAAATCTATCGCAGGCCAAATGTTCCCACTCACCTGCGAATTTTCACCAAAGTAGGTGCGTAACCTCGCGTCAAGTCCCGCCAGAGGGAGCACCCACGATCGTGGATAAGAGGAGAAGTCGCCAGAAAAGACTCGGCTCTCGTGGATCGGCCGCGGAAGGTCACGAGGGGAGCATGAGGAAAGTATCGGGGAAGGCGATCGCACCAATAAAGCATCGTTCGAACAGGGTACGTCCGTACGGTGGACCGGTACGGTGTTATCGGTGTAATCGGCCGCGCCACTTTCACTAATGCGCCGTTTTACAACGGACGAGTTACGCTCGTGTCGCCGTTACCCTCCTTCTGCCCCCTTTCCCAGATATGCACACCCACCGTGTAAAACGGTAAAGATCGATGCCCGCCGCTTTCCTAATATAAGGAGGCTGGCCAGCTATTGTAGAAATCGCGATGCCGCGATAAACCACGCTCCTTGGGCGACGTGCGCAGTCCCGGTCGCGTTGGCGGCGGATTTAAATAAATTCGAAACGCATTGTGACAGTCGGTGGGACGCGGGTGAAGGTGGATTTCTGGATTCAGGGCAAATTAACGGACGATTCAGTGGCCCGCAGGTTTCTTCATGGAGGAAGCATGTTCGTTCTTCCAAATTATGTAGGTAGTGTCCGTTGGAGTGATTTTCTATCTTCTTTATAGGAACGCGGTGAACAGGGTAATTATTAATATGTACTCTTAATATGGAACTCTTGAATTTAACGTCATGAACATTAAGGGGCTGTTGCGGTCTAAGCCTTTAGGAATTAATTAAAGGAAACTACTATATATAACTTAACGGGATTTTTTGCACTGTATTAAAGCTGTCAAACTATAGAAATAAATCTTTGGCTAAGAATTTTAGTCAAACTTCAAAGTGCCGCCATTCTTAATTGTCAATTTTTCTCTTTCATTCGATAGTTTTTTTTTCAGATGAATGGATTGAAAGTTCTCTGTATTAAAAGATGATAGTAACACATTTCTTAGGTATCGAACAACAAATATCGCCAATCGTTTCAGCTAGCCTTATTAAAAAATTAATAGACGAGTATTACCTACTGCGCGATTAAATGTCATGTAATTACCTACTATGACTTAAGCGTTCGATCCCTGAACGATCAATGCACCGTGCAACTTCAATTATTATCTGTGAGAATGAAATAGAACATTCCTAATTACAACGTGCACCATTTACCCAAGATGTCTCGTTAGCGTTCAGGCTCGATGGGATTTCGCTGGGCCCGTGGCGTGTGTTTCTTTCGCCCATGAGTCAATCATGGATTTTTCGAATAACTCGTGCGACTGGGTGTTTGAATGGTCGAGTCACCGTTAACGAGCAGCGTATTGCATAAATTTCTCGGTCGTACTCGCGGGACGTCTCTTCCATTATTCCCGTCAAACGCTTTAATGAGACGCCATGGAATGCTTGGAATACGTTTAGCGATCGTATGCGAAACCTGTGTAGACACACCTTTCAAGTGGCATGCGCGGCTAGTCAAGGATAACGCCTACCGTGCTAAAATTAAATATCGTTGCACCTGTGGCGAGCTACGCGTAACACGTTTCAAATATACAATTTCATCGTTGAATCCTCGCGTGGACTCGATTTCGTCCTGCGAATCGGCCGCGCGAACAAATAGGTCGATTTAGATTACAGGCCGTCACTTTCGCTCTCTATCACTGGAAATCACACGTCGAGCGAGTATTTTCGTCGCGGCGGGTAGGAATTTATAGTCGGATTCTGGGGAAAGTGATGGAACTTTTCATATCGGCGATGTGAAATTTCGCGAAAATAGCGACGGGAGAAGTAGGACGTCGAAAGGAGATCGAGTTAATTAATTTTCAGTAACCCCAGCGCAAATATTGTGAATTAAAAGTCGACGAAGTATGAAGCAATTATTTCTGGTACAAGAGATTTGATTGGAACAGAGCCACGTCGATATCTTCTTCGGGGGCTCTTACATAAGGTCATTAAGTTTCGAAAGAATTTTATTACCGTGCAGTCGAGTGAAACGAATTAAATTACTTTCTTATGACCGGTGTCTCTGCACCGAAGATTGTAATTTTATCAAGGTAATGCATGCTTCGTCGAAACGTCGCTGACGACTTTATCGTGAATTCTTATTACGAGATATCAGATCCCTCCGAGAACCGAAATGTCTGCATCGAGCCCTAGGATTCAGAGATTGCTGGTGTTGGGTTCCTCGAATTCTGGGACGTCAGTAGGGAGGCACTGCAGCCTGAATTTCGCAGTCTGAGGTCGTCAATTTTGGGTTCCACGAGGGTTGTGGTCTTTCCAAATGTTCCAGAGATTTCAATGACGTTTCCTTCCGTTGAAAAGTATCATTAACAACGAAATATCATTCTCCATCGTTTTCTATCAAAACAAGCGTTCTGTTTATTACAAATCAGAGCTGGGCATTATTCGAATAAATTTTGATGCCATGCGAAACCTTTATTCGCTTCGAATAAACTTTTATTCCGAATAAACTTCTATTCGAATAATGCAAACTTCTGATTACAACGTTACCCGCCGAAAATAATGGCAAAACTGTGGTACTGCGAAATATTCCTTCAGTCGTGGATGTTTTACGGATGATCCGTTGTATAGAGAGCGATCGAAAGGATCATGGACGAAATCATGTCCGTGAGGCTCGTTTCTAATCCGCCTGGTGCTAGACGCTGCGATCCGCACACCGATACCATACATCCTCATCACTTTTATCATACGAGTAATTACGAGGTAAACGCGAAACTGTGGGCGGGAAAGTTGTTTGCCGCTCGCGCTTGTCCCCGTAGAAAGGTGATTTTATTTTTGACTGAACCACGATTAATATCGGCCAGTCGTTCAACTACGCGGCTGCGCTATCGCACGGTATAACAATACGCGTTAACTTTCATCGTTTCCATATACGATGAGGCAATTTATAGTATCATTGCGTAGCTATATGGAAAAGTGTCTCGTCCTCTGTGACAACGTGACAACAAAACGCTCGATGCAATTGTATAATCACTTTTACCTTAATTATTAGCTGTCCCACCTACCTTTTTTATTCCATCGTGCAACGCGATATCTTTAAAGAAACTTAAATAACTTAAAAATTAAGAATTAAAACTACAACGAACCATCCATCTGAATCTCTCTGCAATCTCCCTTTCGTTCTCTCTTATTGTAAATATCGCCAGAATGTTCGGCGATCGCGATCCTTCCGGTGCATCAACGTCACGGTTAATCCCTGTCGGCGGGGAACGCGTTAATAAACAATTTAACGGGAACCGTGCAATTATACGACTCCCCTGTTCCATGAAAAGGGCAACGCGCCGAGAGGTGAGCATCGAGAAAGCAATATCGGCACCGTGTAATTACGCTTTTTACCGGAGATCTTTTCCCAATGTGACGAAAGTAAGACGAGTGGGGAAATCGGGGACTGTGCAATAATTATCGCGAAATAATGCCGCAAAGGAGGAAGACCACCGCGAAGGCGTGGCTATCCTTCTTTGTCGGGGGGAAGAAGCTGGACGAGGGGGGCACAGGGGGGCGAGAAAGAATCCTCTGGACGGGGTCGCGCGAGAAAACGCTCCGGCGAGAAGGTTATGTCATTGCAAAAACAACGATCGAGGAGGAAGTGCGATTGGTATGCAAATATTGCGTGAAGCGACGCGGAGAGATTGCGTAATGTCACTTAACGTCCTTTGCTTTTATATATGGTTATCGTAACACTCGAGGGCGTCGCGATGAAATTTACAGTCCGATCGATTCGTAACCTGCGGTTACCGCTGTAGTTCGTGCTTTCGTTGTTGACTAATTTGGTGGTGAACTGCGGCGAAATTTTGCTCGATCTTATTACCATAGTGCTCTGTTTCGTAAGTCATATTGAGCCACAGCTTATCTATATACTCGAATTGATACACCGATTTCATTCGAACACGTTTAATTTCAATAACGATTCAGTTAGCCGCTTACACGCCCACCAATTCCCACGTTCTCCACACAATACCCTCATAATTTTGAATTAAGTAACATCGACTTGTCTGTAACATTGACAGCCACGCTAGAGAAAGATGCAGCTCCAGGAGTCTTGCAGAAATTCCAGGAGAGTCGTCTTTAATCAGCAGAATCGATCCAGCAGGCAGAAGTTCGTGGTTGAAAAACTATTCCATCTGCTGCAACATTTCGCGCCTTTCTCCCGGCAGTTTCATGGGAACCGGCGAGATATGTAATGTCAGGAGAGTAACCGGAGGTTTTCCTTGAACTTGACTCTCTGCGATAGTCACCATCATTGGGAAATCGCGTTAGGGACTTCGCCTAGATGACTGTGCGTTTCAATCTCGCGTGTAACGAGTATAGAAGAAACATAGTGGTGTGGGTAATTACATAAAGCAGACTTGGATAATTATATAGCGACCTCTTTAAGTCTAATATTATTTATCGAGATATGCGTTTCTAGTCCCAGTTCGAACAAGTCCCTCGATGCGTTAGTATTCATAATCTATGCAGAATGCATCTCTGGAGTCTTTTGGTTCTCGAGAATCAAATGCTCGAAAGATTTCATCCCCCACTGTCGAAACGACCTCACTCACTATATTCCTTCCACCCACGGTACCTAAGGTCACGATCGAGAAAGGGAGGAGTCGATGTAGGCGGACGTCGCGAGAAAGAATCGATGGTTGCGAAAGCGGAGGAGGCTGGGATCCTCGTAACCTCGACCAGAATCGCACTCACGACGGATTGCAACGTTGTTTTAATGAAACAATGCCGTGCTTTCATACGTTGTCGCGGGGGACGGGGATAGGAGCGATGACACACGTCAGGCCTGCGTCTTTATGCACCGCGGTCGCCTTTTGCCTCTCGCTCCGAAACGGAAATGCGACTCTGATTCAGCTCGACCCTTTGCGATTGCATTGTTGAACGGAGTGGATGTCCCACTTCGTTGCATTCAGTCGCCAACAGAAGTTCTTCGTAATTGCGTTTGCTTGAGATGAGACGGCGTTAAATAAGTGGGAGGACGGAGGGAGGGGGTATTACGAGTATCAAAAGGGAGAAATTGTGCAAGCATAAACCTTTTTATTGAATTCGTGCAGGACGTCTCTAGATTGAGGAACAAGTCGACTCATGAAAATTTTATATATCAAGAAAAGTTCAATGTTTCTTTAGTACTCGGCAATCTTTAGAGTTTAGAATTATTAACAGGAGCGGGTTTGGAGATTTGGCGTAGGTACTTAGGCTAACAAGCATGTGCCGCCCTTTTCGTGAAAGGTCATCAAATATTTTAATTTAAAAGAGTTGAGACAATTTTAATATTAATTCAATATGACAACTCACATATGAGTTATTTGCTAATTTGCTACACGAAAATAGAAGTAAATTGTTTATAGTTGTCTCAAGCCTCTGTGTTTAAAGATCGCTCTTCACTTTCGGTGTCAGAGAAAATGCATATTTTATTTTAAAAACTAGAAAGTTGCAGGCAAAAACATTTTGCTATCTTTTTCAATTTCTTTCACCGTAAATCTGCCCCTGCTTATTAAGTGCTTGAAGTAAGTTATTCAAAGGTGGTGAAAGGTGTAAGTGATTGATACAACGATTTATCATCCTACATCGTTCGTTTACTCTAAATCTCCACTCAAAATTCTCTGTAATGTATTAATATATTTGCTGTTAACGGACTAGTGTCCGTGAAAGTGCACTCGTTTGCGTTGCTCCTGTGTATCCACAGTCCTTTAAGTAGCACGCACTGAAAGACGATTTCCACAGGCGAAACCACAGATTGCGTAGTGGTAATATCTTTTTTATCTCCTTCGATATACGGAAACTGCATGTTTCGCCTTATTCCATCATTTATCCTAGAAACAGTGCAACAGCGTGGGTTTAGATTTAATTCGAATCCTTCTCATTCATTCCCACTAAAAGAATTCTGTTTTATCACGCGCGTAAAGCTTTCCCATTGTAAGCATTGATCAAACGATTAAGAATTATCTTCGCATCTCCATAATTCTTCCCGCAACTGGGAGTAATTGGACGTTGAGGCGTTAGTTTCCACGGTGGAACGTGAATGGTCAGATTCTAAATAAGATATTAAAATGTTAATCGCGCGGAAGCGGCCGCGCTAAAGAGCCGTCATAGGATGTATAGTTGTCGGACGCGCGTTCGCGGACAGCAAACGTGCACATAAACAGAGACGTCTAATTACACGCGCGCGCGGGATCGCGGAGCGTATACAGACAGCAATTTACCAGTATAAATTACACCTGCTGTGGTTAATTTTACCGGTTTAAACGGCTGCTCGCGCGATCTTTTCCCCGCGTGGAGCGACCGCAGCGCCGCTCTGCCGCTCCTAATGCCGCGAAATATCGTTTTTGCGCGTTTAGCGCCGTGTCGGCGCGTTTGTTTGCGTTACTCAAACCGTGCCTAACTGGGAATAATGGGGACGTTTAATCAAACTCACGACGAAGCCACCACGGGGACCTCGGGCTTCCCTTTCGTAGGAAAATTGCGCCGTCGATCACCGGTGCAAGATCACGCAACTTACTATTGCTGTTCATGGTTTCGACGAGGCTGCGTAAAGGAAACGATTTACAAAGGCTCTCGGTGCGTGCACGCGCGACGAAAGCGTGGAAATAATTAAAGTGCGCATGGTCGTGGAGGTTCGGTCGCGAGTAACGCGTGGTGGCACGAAAAATACGTGAGAATGGTGGAGTGCGACGAGACCACGCGATCCCATAACAAAAGGAGTCTCTTGCCGAGCTCTCAGGTGAAAGTTTCACCGTCGTGAAAATGATACGGGCCCATGGGGCGGTGGAGGGAGTGGGGCAGGCCATTAATTCTCGTGGACCAGCCGAAACGAAGAGTCATTCTGAAAATCCAGTATGGATTATCGAGAGTTTGCGGAGCCGAATCTGTGCTTGCACAGGTCTCCAGATGGGAGGTATAATTCACTGGCTAGCGGGCGTTCCGCGCGGGGAAATTAATTACGAGTTACTTCGGGTGGTCTTTAACCTTGGCTCGTGGTCGAAGAGTTGGTTAACGATGGTAATTGCGGGGCGCAGGGTTTGTTTTATACTTGCGACTAAAACTGCTGATAGAAATTAGAGTAGGTATTCTATTCGTATGAGACACTTCTACTGTTGGAAACTATTTTTTGCTGATCGGGAAAGTTAAACGAAATTCATGTAAAGCAGGGGTGCACAAGGGAGCTGTTTTAGCGCCTAGCTGCGAGCAACCCGTTTGTCCCGTTGCTAAGGTTAGAATCGGTGAGGAGAACTGCAATAGTGTACGTGCGTGCTCATAGGCTCGTAGCGTCAGTATATATGGCTGGGTTCAAGTCATACCAAATGTACGTACACTACCGCAGTTCTCCTCACCGATTCAAACCTTAGCAACGGGACAAACGGGTTGCTCGCAGTTAGGCGCTAAAACAGCTCCCTTGTGCACCCCTGATGTAAAGTAAATAGTGTATCATCTGATACATTGTTTTAAATTATCAATTATTAGTTAGACGAAGGTGGCGTATTGCTTCAAATTTAAGAATAAATAAGTGACTATTCAAAGGGGCTAACTTTATGGTAAAAAAATGTGTCGCAATAAATTAGCCTTCGTTTTAATTTGTTACTATGGTGTATTCAAATTGTTTTCTTTATCTTATTTACTTGTTACATTATTTTTAAGAAAATTGTACTGGTATTTATTTTCAATTAATGTGGGCACCTAACACATAATCATATATTCGGCAAAAAATAGTGTCGAGCGGTATAACCAGTTCGAAAGTTATAATTATGGAACTGTAATTCAGACACTACTGTAACGTCAAACGGCAACCCTTAATAAACAACCAGGTGTCGAAATGCTACTGAAATTTGGAAACTCTCGATTGAAAGATAAGCAGGTGCAAGTACTCGAGACGCGTAAACAGCAATAACCGTACGTCACTCTACCAGCGCGCGTTAAATTCCAGAGTTCGCGAGTAGAAAGGGAGGAATTCTCTCAGGACAAAACACGTCGCTCCGAAAGCCCCCGTAGGTGTCGGTGTCAAAGAAGCAACGCAGGCTCCGGCGTTTCTCACGCCACAGCCTCCGATCGCAATCCATCCGGAAGGCAAAAGATAGAACGGGAGCCTGGAGTCACCTTGGCGGCGCTTAGAAATCCGAGAAACGGCTCCAAGGTGACATGGCAACGCGCGCGGTTCTATGCAAATGCGAGCGGCAGTTTCGTCGGCGCGGCGACCGTGTTTTCCGGCGTATGCACGTCGATTTTTCCATCGACGGGCAAACATACGGCGATCCCAAGAAAAGTTCGTCGATACACGGCCGGGGGTTGAGACCTCGGCGAATATCGCGGATTCGTCGAGCGTCCGCCATCGTTGGCCTCTTACCTGCGTACCTGCGCCACTGTGTGCTCGATGGAACGCGTGGGCTAACACTTGTTGCGTCGCGAGATATCGGTATACCAGCAGCTATTGTGCCCAGGGGCTACCTTCACCCATTTTAGTGCCACCTACATGATATTACGCACCGCGGTTCGACGCGTTCGCACACCCATAAGGCTGGCGACACGTACCACCGCTGAATTACGCCTGTGCAGGCTAACCCGCGCGATGACTCAGCCCGCGCGAGGACCTTTTTCGAGCGGCCCGGCGTCCCGGCCACCTCGCAAGGACCATTTCTGACCGTCGGCATCGGGGTCAGCGAACCCGAATCACGACCGGTGCGTGACCGTACTTTCGAGACCACCAGACGTGGTTGTCTGGGAATCGTGCTGGCGAATCGAACGCTGAGGAGTCAGGGCTGGAGACGGGGGCTCGCGCATGATTCGCATGGGATTCCTGATCGATTTGACTTTCCTTTGTTCGGTCTAAGAATCCACTCGCGAGTGGAGCAACTCGCATTGCTCTTCGATCCCTGAAGCTCTAACTTCGCTTACAAGCCGAAGGGTTAATTGTCTCTGAAACAATTAGTTTCCGAAAGTACGAGCTTAGTTAGCAGACCAACTCAATCTTTTACTCTTATGCACCTCGGTCGACCCTACCTTCCAGCAAACTCGATAATTACGCTCGTTGGCCACGCGTGGTAATTAAATCGCAACCTTACAAGGCCAGATTGCCGCGGCACATCGCGTCCCTCTTTCCGCGGAGCGTTTATTTAACGATAAATCTCGGCAGCGCGTGTACGCGGAGCGGCGCGGCGTGTAACGTGGGTAGTGAAATGAATTGCGGTTAACAATCTCGCCATTATCTGGTAATGTCCACGCTTATATTTATTCGGCTGGTTCGGCGCGGAGGGGAAAAAAAGGTGGCGCGGCGATTGCCGTGGGCCGCGGAGATAAACTGCAGGACGAAAATAGAGTCGCCGTGGATACACCTGGATTACCATTAGCGGACGAGACGCTCTATAAATAAGTGGCCGCGCTGCGCTACGAGCCGCTGCGCGCGGCCAGGCTAATTTGTCACTTCCCGCGAAATTCCGAGGCCCCTCTTTTATCGGGGGGCCCCTCGTTCGCCGTGTTTTCGTGCGCGGTATCGCGACAGCGAAAATAAAGAACGTCCCCCCTCGGACAGGGCGCGCGACACCGGCCGACAACTTTCGCGAATGTGCTCGCGCCACTCCCAGCGACTTCGCCTCGCAGCCTTTTGTCGCAGCTGATCGCCAGCTTGTGCTCCAACTTTGACAATCCCCGCGACGCACGGCGATGGGACGAGAATCGTCTTTACAATCTCGCATTGAAGATTCTAATAGCGATTACGCCAGCGGTGATGCATCTTCATATTTAGATGCACCTTTGTGCATCGTTTCGAATACCTATTCTTCTCTTCCAATTTTCAATTGATTTTTATCGGCAAGAAAAATTTGCTGTTCAAAGCGTTTAGCCACTGAATACGACCACGAGATTACTTACGTAAGCGACGTTAAATAATTTATCGCCGGGGAAAGGGGCGAGTCAGAGCGCCAGCGAAACTGGTGTTTCTTCTTTTTTAAGCGGCATCTTAAACGCGACATCGAAGGGGGCAAGGTTGAACGATGTCGCATTCTTTCGATGACGGCAACGAAAGGGAAGAATCGCGACAGCGAAATATGCCGTCCTCTTGCACACTCGCGAAAGTTTCTCGTGCGTTTCAAGAGGAAGAAAGAATGCGCGGACGCAGAGCGCATACCGGAGTCGTGCTTTATAAACAACGTGTCTGCTGAAGTTAAGAAAGCAAAGTCGCGCTCCCTGAAACGTGGGACCATTTTATATTAATGTATTCCGAAATTTGAATGCAGCCAGCGATTCTTCCCGAGAGTCTTTGCTTTCCACGCGGTGTCACAAGAATTTCGGCGCGGATTTACTTCTTTGGAGGAAATAGATGCTGCGTTACCAGACTTTGATGATTGAAAGATTCTGGAAAAATAAGCGAGAGAGGTAACGTCTACCATAATTCCACTTCGGTCCCGAGGGCAATCGTCTTTTAAATCATTTCGGTAGAAAGGACTGGAAATTAAATACGGTATAAGTCTTCGCTTACAAAGAAATTACGCCCCTTACATAACGGCAGACTTTTGGTTCTTTCAATTTTTATCTCAAGTACTTTCTTATACCGCCGATAATTCCTTTAATGTCTTTAACTCGCACGCGGCCCGGCAAAAATTCGATAATGAGTATATACCGAAAGGATATAAATTCTCAGGGGAGCGTGTAGAGCTGCATGCTTGCGCGTTAATGTTGCTCTTGCAAAACAGAGTATTTGCACATTAGCAGCGCAATGAGTTGGTGGAAGGAGTTCATTGCACCTCCCCGTGGCCGTGTTCCGCCGAGCAACTCCAGATTCGGCAGCGCGAATCGGTAACTGGCGCCAAATCATGCAAAAAGTCTTCGACACGACGGCACAGGTTTGGTAAAGTATTTTTAAAACTTGTCTGACTGCCCGCCACGCAACCCGTCCCATCCTGGAATACCGATTCGGCGAACACCTCGGCTAGCAGATTCACCGCCGAAGAAAATCTCAACCTTGAACCGATCCCACGTGACGAACGATCCCGGCGTCGAAAAACTCAACAACCCTTTCTCTATCACAATCACGCTTACTGACGAACAAACAAGTTAAGGACATTTACGTGGATTACATTAAAAACAGAGATGGGCAAAAAGTTACTTGAAATAAAAATTTGTGTACGAAATTTTAATTTTTTGCATGGATTTTCGTGGAAAATCAGTCACCAATAGTGGATTCTGACAGCGAGGGTGTCTTTCAAGAATTCCCTCGCCAGAAAACGAGCGATCACCGCGAAATTCTTTTACGACTCCCTTGAAAATAGTTGTTGGATGAATGTGTTACATTCCTGGGTTAAGTAAAAGACCACCAACACAGTTCTCTTCAGCGTCAAAGTGGATGTAGGAATATCCAATAAAATCTGCAGCTAGATTATTGTCGATAGTTCTTTATTAGTGGCTGACACCGAAGTAAGTTCGTCGATAAATATCGACAGCACGGGCAAAGATAACACGCCGATCCGTTATAAGGTTGAGAAGATTTGCGCGGAACGTTCGCATAAGCGTTTCGAGCGGCTCGTCGATCGACAGGCTCTTTTTGGGAGAACGGTCGGCTATTACGTTGCGCGCCGGGCATCGTAAACCGTGCAGCCTCGCGAAGAAACTTTTACGCACCGTCGTAAATATGACCGTGCACTTGCCCGTGCATCTCGAAGATTGCTTAACGACCGCTTCGTTATCGCCCTTTATCGTCCCGGCGGATTCGCGACTTTCCCGTAAATCTTTGCCCGAGCGTTGCGCAAACGTTGGCTGGACGCGAAAGAAGTTGTCAGGATGAGAAAGAGGTGGAGCGATTTAGATACCGGTCGTTGGCCGCGGCCTCCATCGATCCTTTATCGCCGCGAAATATGGTTTCTGTTGCGTGGACGGATCGAGAGTGGCGCGACGCCGTTTATTTTCACAGATATTCCGCAGCCACGTACCTAAAACTGAGAGACGCTTAGATATTTTCCAATGGCAAAGGGTTCTCGTATTACCACGGCCACTGGCCTGGATACATAAAACTCACGGCTGGAGCGAAGTGGTTTGCTGGGATCACGGGAAGGCGTCTAGGCTGCCGCAATGCATCATTCTGTAGCGGATAGGAAGGGCGGGGACCACTTGCTTCTACGCAGAGAGACATCTTTAGACGCAGACGTCGAGCCATTCACGGACTCTCCCCAGGATCAATATGAGAAAGTTCCAGGACGCCGAAATTCTCGGCAGTTCCGCGAAACTCCCTTCCAGCGTCCACCCACGCCCTCGGTCCTCTTCTTTTTCGGCTGTCGGTGCCTGGAGAGGTGGAGGGTACGGGGCAACTCCGAGCGTGCCGGGGGTGGCCTCGCTCACCACGAGGAATTCTGAAAAGGAGCTCCGCGATTTCAGTGTTCCAGACTCGATTTCGATGAGTTACGACCCTCCACGGGGTGAACGTAGTGGGAGGGTGAACGGAGAGAAAAAGAGGGGAAGGGAGAGGACTAATTCTCATCGAGAACAGTGGAGATATAATCAATGGCGTGGAAATGATTAAACTAACGATACTTGAAAATCCCCTTACTTGGAGAAAATCGCGGCTAAAAAGGGACTACAATTTATCGTGATTACGTGGGGCATTAACACTTTACCAAGTGTCTAAGCGTCTAAGGATTTAGAGATGAGAGAAGAATCTTGGGTGAACGTAGATCGATTTGGTATTCGAGATGTTAGATTGGAGTAGAACACGGAGGAAGAAACGAACGTGTAGCCAGTGCTTTGTCGAATTCGTAGTGTACAATGATGGGTAATGGATGCAGGGAGAGTCACGATTATGTAACCGCAGCTCATCAGCGTAATGATCGAGACAGAAACCGCAAAACTAAACGAAACTCGTTTCACGTCGCTTGCCCGTAGGCCGATCTAACGTACCGACTCGCGACTTGCGAATTTTCATCGTAATCACGAGTCCCTCTCCGAATTAATAGAAGTAGATACTTACTCGCGCGAAATATAACTAATTCAATAAAGGAAAAGAAACCAAAATGGCAGTATTATAGTTTAACTATAACTATAAGTGTGCCTTATAATTATTAATTTCTTGTTAATTACAATATACACGCTATTATTCAGTAGAATGTGATGATATCTCATCTTCATCAAGCGGAATGATGTTGACAACTTCTCTTTGCAGAGCAGTTTCAATGGAATTATTTGTTAACAACTCGATTATTTCTGGGGTTAGTGAGCTGGGCTGTTTTGGGGGCATTTGCGTATAGAGTCTGAAATATAACAACTGTGTTATCTCTCCTGCCGAGTGTCGCACTCGAAAACAATTCACAAAACATAGTTTTGCAAATTTTTGCAGATCGATTATTTGATTAAAACAACTAGAAAGTCTCTACTTTCTGTATATTAAACCTTTGTTGCGTGGAACGTCGTGGAACATATAGTAAAGCACTGCTTTACCTAATAGTGATGCAGAGAAAGTTGATTTCAAAAATCAGGTTTTAAATTTCAAAACTCAGAAATTACAGGAATCCACATAATGTTATAGCTGATAATTATAATTAAAGTACAATACTGTCGTTTTGTTCTTTTTCTTTATTGAATTAGTCATATATTTATTTTAATAATATTTTTAGTGAAACTGTGATACGAATCAGGTTTGTTTTCCAACAATTTGAACCCCATATAAACTCAAAGCCGCGAAAAAATAATTTTGTCCATCTAGCATGTAGTATACTCGAACCACTGTTAATAATTTAACCCGCAACTGCGAACCGTAGCGTGCATCGAGTGAAATTGCTAGACGCGTTCCTTAATTAAACAATTCGTTTGCAAATTTTGCGTCGATTTCCCTGTAAACCGATCGACGGTTCACCGCCAACCGTTCCACGGCGACACCAGACGTTCTTTGCTTGGTAAATTTATAGGTTCCACGATTTACGACGACCATTATCCCTTTCTTATGGTACTCGCCGCTTCATCCACCTCCGAACGAGGTATTTCATCCGCCACGTGGAATAGTTGCGCGAGCGATCTCAATGTTCCCTTGAGTGGGCCGTTATTTTTCAATCCTCTCACTTTCGCCCAACTCTTCGTTTTCATTCCGTCTCCAGTGAAGCAGTAAACTCTTCGCTGCTCGCCTTTTCGTTTTGCCGCGGAGGAACTCTGACGATCATGGGGTGGAACGATGGACAAAAGAACCAAAACCCTGAGTAAGCATATAGGTAGTAGATACGATATTTTCGTTTCGCAAAAGCTCCTCGAGCGAACTCGCACTTAGGTACGATGCACCGTGATACATTTGCTGATAGTTGTCGCATGAAATTTGACACTTCGCGCATCTGTCGCGCGGACAAGAAAGGGGAGTCTCGTCAAACCTAATGGATTGCACGTGTAATCATATGGAGCGGGATTACCAGCCTCGCTGGGGTGCTCGATGTGACAAATTGGTAGCGATGCGTCTTCGAATCGATCATTTCTGGTGGCAAATTCAAGGGGTGCTCCTGTCGCGCCGTTAGAATTTCGCTGACTGATGAAAATGTTAACCTGGATCTCTGCAGAAATGCATACACAGTACGTCAATATTTCTTCTATCTTCCAAACATTTTCCTTCGCCGCACCAAAAGAATCTCGCCACGAGACTACACTTTATTCATCTTAGTGCAACATTCGCGCCACGATATTCGGAGCAGCGCTGATTCAGCCGAGCAATCGCCCCGTATCCGTTTCGTGCGATTGTCCGTCGAGGAACAATCAAGCCTGAAACTGAAAAAGAGTGTCACAGTGGGACTCGAATTTCTGGTTTCACCGTGAGACGCGCGGGAGGGCGGCGAGTACGTTGGCATAGAGGAAAAGTAAAAATTGTGGTGGGTTCGTGCTCGATACGATCCTGCAGTCAATTTCAACGTAGGAGAGCCGCTTAAAGGTAAAAGTCGTGACCACGATTCGCGGGCCCGTGCTCGGGCAACAATTCTCGTCTCATCGGGGAATTTTCAACAAGGATCGCGGCGTTAACAAATGGCCGCGGGACACGTAGCGAGCATACCCGGCGGGTCCCGCGAGAAACGCGAATCGCTGGTCGAGAATTGCGTAATTTCCATTCCCTTCGATTCGACGCGATCACCGCCGGGGGTTTGCATCCGCCACGCGTTTCCCGTAATTTCGCCGCTGAACTATTTGTGCGGAAAATGGAGGAATATTGGGGAGAGAGATTGAAAAATTTGGGAGGTCTACCGGAAAAAGTCGACGCCCTCCAGTGTCGTTCTCGCTGCAAGTTGGACGCAGGACGACGCGTGAAACGTAATTTCGGAAAACATGTTTGATCGTTTGATGTTTCTTCGCGGTGATCGTGAAACATCGTTAATTGATAAGTAGAACTCTCTATACTCACGGTACACTTGTCTAGAAACATATATAGTTTCTTATGCAGGAGAAGCTTTCCGTAGAGTGATTGATTGTTTCTTCAAGAATTTCCGTTACACTTGCTCCTTCCGGGCTCCTGTAATACAGATATCAAACATTTCTTAGACGTCCCGTCTGAAAAACTAGCGCAACAGTCTGAATGTTATAGACTACTTGTTTTACTACTCGGCTTCGCCTGATATTTAGATTTTGATTTCATAAAAAAAATTCATTTTTTCTGAAAATAGTCGCATTCATCTGAATTAGCTAGGCATAATGAGCTGGAACTCAGGGTTTACTCTTCGAAAGTTTTTAGGCGGCAGACAAACACGCAAATACATTCTACTTTATACATTAAGTATTGCAGGCTTTCGTAGTACCTAATTCGCGTAACCTTTATTGTCGATGTACGCCGAAGAATTAACGAAGTCGACTAGTAATAGATATCGCTGGGAACTAACAAAAACTTGTTCTCCTTGTCCCGACGTGACCAATTACTCTAGATTCTTTGCTTTCCCGAGAAATCTCCTACGTAAGCCGCGCTCGCGGCATAATTTTCAATCAAGCCACCAGTCGCTGGAGTCGCGAAGAATCTGAATTCATGTTGGCGACACCTGCGCGCGGATACGCGATCCGCGACCCTACGTTTTTTTCCTCTTCCTGCTCTGGGAAATGTCGCGTTGGGAAATCCCGATGGCAGCCGGTGCTTTCGAAATCTCGTGATTTATTGAAAGCCAACGGGATCTGTGCTCGACGAGCGTTCGCGTTACAACTGGCGAATTGTGTGAAATGCAAAGCAAAATGGAAGTGTGTTGTTGCCTCTCGATTGCCTTCGATTTTAATTTCATCGATTAGATTCACCTGTGATTAGCCTTAGCTCTCGACAGCGCGCAGTGGTGGCAGGAATTCTGGGGTGCAGCTCCAGCTTTACCAACTTCGATTACCTAAATTAGAAAAAAGTGTTTATAAAATTATTGCTTTGACTTAACATTAAAAAGAATACTAATTGAAAAATTATTGGGTTGATAACATTTAGATTTCTATTTTTGGCGGAATAATAATCCACAATGAAAATATTAATATTAATATTTCTGTTTTTATTTATTTGCAATCCGATTTGCATCAAATGTGCAATAACTCAAAAACTCAATTACAATCTTGGTCCACTGTAAAGAAAGGGCAAACCGTCTGGGTTCATAGTCATTGCGATGAGCAAAGAAGAAGACAATGAAGAGAAGGTGGCAATTCAAAGCAATACAAGCCAAGATTCTATTTTATAAACGGCACATTAACCTGACAGCACAGAAGGCTGTAATGTTCTGGGGGATCTATGACAATGCTCGTAACACGCTGCTGCGTGACCGCGAATAGAAAAGAACGATTATAAAGGGCGTTCAGCGTTAACCGAGTCACGTGTTTAGGGGCAACTAATTCATTTCCTCGCGATGAATTATTCGAGGGGTGGTTTTCAATTGAAACGGTCGCCTAAGCTCTAATTTGCTTCGCGGACCCTCCTTTCCACATTTCGGTATGACAAAGGCTGTTCCAATGCTTTGTACTCCGAGCCCTTATATCCCAACTATGTTGAAGAAAAGGAATTATTTACCAAACGATGTGTTAAACATCGAAATTCATACGTACAGTCTCCATTTCCAGATGCAGTTTCAAAGCAGTCTCTCCGTCTCACAGCGAAACTTCCACCCCATCCGTTACGAATACACTTGCATAGTTTCAAACTCGATCATCCCTAGAAGTCGATTTCATTAGTCCAATTCAAGTCAGTTCTGTTTCGCATTGCAGAATATTCTGCCACGTGCATACCTGCCGTCGAACGGCAGGTATCCAGCTGTCAGCCATTGAATTATCGAAATACCTCCAACGCCCAGTCGCTGTTGACCCGATTCACAAGCCTCCGGGAACGGACCAACAACGTTGGTATACTCTCGAAGATGGATTCCGTGCATCCACGCGGATTTCAGGTCACCTTCGTCATCCTACCCATCCCAGAGGCGACATCCTCCTGCACGTTATCCACGATTCAGCTGAAAAGGCGATAGACCCTCCCGCCTCCTCTTGTTCTCTCGTTCTCCCGTTCTCTCGTTCTCGTTATCTTCCCCGCCCCCGTTCGAGCGCGTGAAACGATTCAAAGTGTGCATTCTCGCCTCATCGCGGTTACTAGGTTCGAAAGTGCCGCAAGGTCGAAGCTGGTACGATCTGGCCCGATCCCACGGCCTTGGCTCCACGCGAGTGCTTGTAACGAGAGTAATAAGCTCCGGAACACCGTACGAAAGCCGCTTCTGCGAACAGGCAACACTCCGATACACGAGGGAAACGTTGCGGGTAATTGAAATCGTTACATATTCACGTTGAATTAGGAAGCGGCCTATACTGTCACGTGAAAAGGCCACGCAGCTTCTCGTAGCCACTGAGCTTTGCCTCTGAACTAAGTAGGCAGTCAGATCGCTCGAAAATGAAGTATTTTTTTGGGAATTAATTACATGGAGATGGACGCAAGCGCGCGATTGAAATATATCTTCGCGTGGACGAATAGCTTACCGTGAGGAATGTTTTTCAATCCATTGTCACCATGCTATCGGCTGTGATCGTGCTAGGAACCAAGCTTCTTCTTGATGCTAGAATATGCAGTGCTTGTGCCCTGGTTGCAAGGGCTAATATTCGAACGACGCTTGAAAAGAATTTCGAAAGAAGGGCACATTATTGTGTTACACACTGTGTCGAGGTTGAGCCGCCCAATTATGTACGGTAATTATTCGCACGAGAGTGAAATTCATAGCCGAAGTTTGAGAGAGTAAACTGGATAGTGCTGATTCCTAATGTTGCTCATAGCGTGCGTTTAGAGAGAGTTTGATTGAGAGAGTGCAAGAAGAGAAACTCCGATACTTGTGTTCCTTTCGTTGTTATCTTCTTACATATACATTCAGCGTATGATATTTAGCATGTCTCATTTAATATTAATTACTCACACTCCTTTATAAATGTTTTCGCCCGAGTTATCCACAAATTGTCCTGGGATCGTCATGCGTCAGTAGGAACAGATGGATTATCAGAAGCGAAAAGAATTTGTAGAGGCACGAGAAAATGTCTAAGGAAAAGAATATTTGCTTCAGAGAGACAATTATTCTGACGAAGACGATTTTTTTTAAAGATTATATTTCCCGAAATGTCAAAATCATCAATGGTTTTTTTAAGGGGATGATGTGTGTTCCTTTTTGGTATACTACTACTCTTTGGTTACTACAGAGACTTTTTATTAGAATCAGTTTCAAGATCGTGAATTCTCCGTTGTCTCGTCTTCGTCAGCCTCCTAATATTTCGGTACGTCCATTTGAAGTTGTTTTGTCTGAAACCCTGTTAGCTGTATCAGCAGTTAAAATTGGTGACTGTAAATACTACGAGCTTTTTTCTGACTTTTAATTCATCTGCGCGTTAATTGTCATGTTTCACTGTTGCGGCGAACGTTACGCAGTGGAATGGAATGGTGTCGGTCAGACGCGTCCAAGCTGTGAAGGACTGATTCCTCTGACATTCGATGCAAGTCGAGTTCACCAGGTAACGTGAGCATTTATTTTCATCTATAAAGGAGTTTAAAGTCCAATGAATCATGGTATGTGTACTGATAATATTCATTCGGCTATTATCATTATGAACTATTTATTCGATGCGCATCTACAGTCTCTACGGAAAATAAACTTTGAAATGTCTTGACTAATACAGGATATTGGTCCTTTTTTTAATAGTGAATTGCAGTCGAACGTCAATTGGTGAGAATCGACATATAAATCGTATAAATCCTGAAAAGTGTATTTGTTTATACTGGGTGCCTCTGGGTGATATATACTGTATTTTTGCTTCATACAAAAATGCATATGTCGAAGTTTCATTTTCGAGGAACTCGAATTAGAAAAATCGTTTAGTAACCAGACACTTGGAGGAGAATTGCGCAGAATAAAGGAATAAGTAGGGAAGAAGTAGGGAAGTAGTGCAATTCATCCATGTAAAAAAAAGAGCCGAAATTGTATATACTTCACGGATTTCGAAATTTGCTTTCTTCGAATGCCGCGATGAGAAGTTCCGATGAAAAATAGTATTTCCATAATTTTTAAATCAACTATTTTTAAATCATATAAACACACGTATACATGTTTGACAGTTTTATCGATGATCTTGAAACAAGATGTTAGCAAATACCTGATTATTTTAATTTTAAATATGTTGATAAGTTGTTAGTTACGCAACAATGTCCTTGGAGTGAAGGAATTGGTGGATAAGTTTTACTTCCTTGAGGTAAGGCTTTGAGAGAAAGCATTCAATACAAAGAAGTAGTTGCCAGCCACGTCGACTGAGTGCGCGTATTAATTGGCTTCTGTGTGAGGCAGTGAGAGGGCACTGCTAAATCACGTGGTAAGTGTTTTTGTCTGTGCTCCTTTTGGTATTAAGGACAAGTCTCCCTCTAAACACCGTACATGTAACTGTGTTTCGTGCATTGCTAGGGTGGCTCTTATTTACTCTTGGTAAATTTTTTCCAAGATTTTTTTCGGGGCACCCTCCAGAATAGTTTCAAATAATTAAAAAAAAAAAGATCCGTGTAAAGTTTGAGCTCGATCGGATAGCGGGAAAGGATGCCCCTGGGCCCTTAAACATTTAAATCATTATTTAACAGCTCGCGAAGTCGATGTTATATAATATCCTTCAAGTTATTGATTAAATAAAAAAATATGCCAAACAAAAGTTGTAGATCCGGATAAAGAGCATCTTTCCGAAAAACTAAAAAAAAATTTTTCCACAAATTTTGTAAATTTAAATGCAACATGGAGGATATTACATAAAATCGACTTCGCGAACTGTTAAATAACGATTTAAATGTTTAAGGGCCCAGGGGGACACCTTTTTCCGTTATCCGATCAAGATGAAACATTACACAGATTTTTTTTTAATTATTTGGAACTATTATGGAGGGTGCCCCGAAGAAAATTAAAAAAATTAAATTAGTGCGTTACCCTTCTGGTCAACGAATCCAACGAAATTGTGAATATTCTGTGGAATGTCGCGAAACATTTTCTTCCTTATCGCTCGAAATGATGGGCTGCAGTTATTTACCCTGAGATGATCTCAGTGAGATCTTAAACAGTTTCGTTAGGAAGGTTTCAAAGTTCCAGCAGCTTGTGATAGATGGCAGTGTTTAGGAGCGAAGTTCGAATCGGGCAAATCGTTGCCTACAGTCGAGGACGATTCAAAGAGAAAAATAAGAGTCTCTGTAAATGTTACCTACTTGCGCATTCCTAAAGACCGGGCACATCTACAAAAGCACCGTTTGACGAAGAGAGCAAAGGGGACACAGCGAGATCGAGTGCAATAGAGCAATCTGATCGACAAACTTTAAAGTAATAACGTAGGGATCTCAGAATGTTAACTATTAATATATAATAACATGAAATTTTTCTTATTTTTACAATATATTCGGAATAATATTTACCACCGGTTTTATGAGAATTTTCTGATGAAAATGAGTCCAAAAGCGATTTCGCACAGTTTCTTCTTAATTAACATTATGAATTTCGTACTATTAGAACATAATATTTTATCATATTTAAGTAGTCGCATTTGGTCTCATTTTTATCAGTATAAACTACATAATTACATTTTTCAAAAACAAGTGTAACTTTAAAATTCAAATTAGATATAATTTTCATGCTCCCTCACCCTATCAATCTTCTGAGCTGCTGCTGTCATCTGATTCGCTGGTTTCAATACAGTAAAGTCTTGCTATAGGCGCGCGCTCGGGGCTGGCAGCGAACGTACAATGCATAGCGTCGAGGATTCCGCGCCGCCGATGGCACGAGAGAGGGACAGCGTATGCGCATCGAAGACGAGGCGGGGCAACCTGTTATACTTTATTTTTTTCGTACCCAACGGTAATGTCGTGTCGACGTATTTTCCACGGAAAATCTATTCTTGCACGTATCGCGGGAAACAATTTTCGAGCACTTGGCACAATTTTTTATCGACATAAAATTCATAAATAATATTTCTTTTACCTCGTCCTTATCAACTCGTTCTGGTCCATTGCAGAGTAACCATTCAAAGTATTCTCAGACCATCCTTGCCGCACAGATGTACGTTGCGGGAAGATTGAATCAATTACTCCACGATTTGTGCTGCATGGTTCTGGTAAGGTAGGCTGGTGCGCTGTCACGCAACCCTGCTGTCAATTAATTGCTTAGGGAACTACAGGTGGCCTACCAGTTACATTCGTTACATACAGCTATAGTAGATACTCTACGAGCTGTTCGGATGCAAAGTATGTTTATATATTTTTACGCGAGAGAGGTTTGTTGTAAGCTACTTGCGCCTGATTCACTCATAGACAGAGAAATAGGATTAAACATTGACGTTTCCAACACTCAGGTGGATAACTCGCCTCCCCAGTCAGCTGAGGGAATTTGGTGAGGCACCATATGTGTTGCAGGGTGTAATTTGAATATAACCAACCATCTGTGGGACTAGGAACCCCCATTCACATAAGAAAGGGCACGGAATAACCCAAATCGGGGGAGTCGGCGGCAGCCGAGGTGGTTAATAGTGATGAGCTTGATACCAGTCTTTCTCATGAGTTTCAAGTAGTTCGACTCCCAAAATACTGGTTTGGAAGGTTTGATATGAGTACTGACAATGAGTAGAATTGGTATCACAGCAACAGTAAAGTATCGATACTATTCGAACTGGAATCAAGCATGCATAGGTATCGAATCAGTAATGCAGGTCTGTTCAACTTTTGCTCTTGCCCTCGAAGAGACTTTGATACATATGTAATAGTCAGTTCCGTTTGGTGTAGCCCTTCTCCATCTCCGTTGAAAAGCATCGAACTCAGTGGAGTGAACAATTGGTGTACATATCTGGTTGTGCAGTATCACAGCTACTCACGTAAGCCTAAGTTATATATATTATTTGGAATACATTACCTGATCCCATTGCATTTTCACAGTGATAGCTTCTTGCAAGGGAGGCCTGTAGTGACAAGTAGAAGTAGTGGGCAATAGACAGACACGTTAGACAAGTCATTCTTACAGTCGTATGGGTATCCATCTTCAAAATCGAGTTTTTGAATAAGAAAGATTTATTTCAATAATTCCAGAGACTCATTCATCACTTTCGAAATTAGTGTCTTGGAATTTAGCGCGGGTTAAATTAATCGCCGATTCCCGACAGCGTTTTAACGAGCAGCTGCACAATCATAGCCATATCTGCTCCTCATGCGTTCCTTGATTCATAAAAAGTGGGTCACACGACATCGATAGAAACTGGAATTATAAAACCAACTCTAATTCAAACCATAACGTTATTATTCTCAGTAGATAATTATATTCAATGCTTCCGAGTTATTCGCCGACTAGCTGGATTTTAGTACTGTGAAGTATGAGACGGATGCTTTGACGATCTGAAACGGATACTGCGTATTTTTAAAAACATTTATTTTTAATATTTAACAATCTCGACTGTACATCGGTATGTGACGAACCTCAGCGAAACTCTCCAAATTCAGCGGAATAAGCCCACCTGCGGTCAACACGGGCGGAGTCAGGCACCTTCTTAATACCAAAATGTACATTGCCTGAGCTTTGGGAGGCTGTTCGTACCATCGCGCCTCGTATCTGTGGATATATCGTTCTTCAGAAGCAAACAAATTATCTGCACTTGTAATTTGGTAATAATGCATTCGTTACTCACATCATATCGTAAACAACTTCGTGCGAATTGATCACGAACTGACCTTGAATAGTTAGAAACAGTATGTGAATGATTTGCACGACGACGAATATGTAGAACAGACACAAGTCTACACTAAATTCCCTCACGGCAACCTGGGCTCATAGAGTTTCGTATAAATCTACCTGGCGCCGTGGCATGACGGAGCATAAGTGGTATAGCGACACTTACCATCACTAACGTGATACTGAACGCAACCATTACGACGCCCACTTGAACGAACATACTAACCGCGTACACAGATTCGATGTCCCTTATAATCCTATTTGGACGAAACACTATGTTGGAAATATCAAATTATCGCTAGTATGATCTTCACTTAAGAAATACTAACTGGATAGCTTTGTTGTGGCTCTGAACGGAGTTGCACAGTTTCATGTACTGCATATCCGACAGTGAAACGCACCCCTTAGACGAAACGTCGACCGTCTCGACTACGTGCTTGAACCGGTGCCTGGAATCAGTCGTCATCGATGCCTAATCCCCGAATTAAGGGTCGTCTACAGTAAATCCTCGTTATAGTCCCGTTTCTATCACGCGTAGTACGCTCGGTGACTATCGATCACCGTTTCTTGGAATCCTTCGATCGAGAGTGAGAGAACGAAAGAGTCAACGGCAACTTCGTGTCAACAGTTTCGTTCCCTTTCATCGGCCGCACGGAATAGTGTTCGCAACGCGTCATACGCCCGCTGCCCAGCCCCGTTCGTCGGGTTTAATACGAGTGTTTACTGTATTCGAAATAGAGGCAATACGCGAAGAATATTTGAAAAAGCGTGACGTAAGTGTAAATTGCTTACCCTGCGGTAATTAACAATCCGCAGGCATGCTGGACAAGATATATCATGAGCATATCAGTGCCTACCATTATACTTGCAACCGCAAGGAGGCAAACAAACGTGTATCCGATTATGTAATAATAGTACTTGTCCGAGTCAACGAAATAGTAAGCCGGATATATGTACAAACGTGGCCGTGATTCGTTTAAAGGTCGTATGGTGTCCATGACATGCGGCAGAAGAGGCATGCATGAAAACAGGGCGCACATAAGCCATATATTCACTAGGCAATCAGAACAAAAGAACGAATCGTGATTAACATGATGGAACTGATCATGTACTTGACGTATAACGATGTAACGCTGACTAAGTACATACTTACTTAGTAGCTTTTTTTGAGCAAACAACGAAAACGACATTAACATCTGTGGTAATATCCCATTCCTTCAGACTGAGAGGTGTTAATCGTAAAAATAATTTGATTACATTCACGACACAAATAATGCTACAAAATTTTACTGCGTACATCTGAGTGTTGCGAACAATTTTCAGGAGAACCTCTTTTAAAAGCACCAGAATTTCACATCGTTAAGCGATCAAGACGTAACGTCGTATTGAGATTACGATGGAAGCTATGTTTATAAAATTTGCATGTTTCTCACGTTTGTATAGAAACGAGTAGAGTAATCCTCTTTCGGCATACGTATGCGTGATGGCCATCTCATCGTCTGTTTTTTCAGAAGTCCAATCCGTCGACAAAACTGTCAGAAGCTCCGCGAACTACGGCATCATTCCCGTCAACTTGATAAATCACGCAAGATCATTAGCGATACGGGATATTCCCTTACCTTCGGCCTGTTTACGACGAAATTGATGTGCTTCACGAGCGCAGCCACTGCTACGCACACGAACGGCACTTCTTCAACTACACTGTCGAAATCATAGAATACTACGATCCTCGAGATCTGCAATTGAAAGGAGTGATCGTTTACTACCCCAACCTTTGATCAGTCGTTCTAACCAGGTCTCGCGGATATTCCTCGGCGAATCGCGGGATTACGCGAATATACACGTGAAGAACACTCAGTCCACAGACTGAACTGGAGCCAAAGAACGTTGGCACACCACTTATGATTATGTATACCTTCGAGATTGCCACCGTGTCATTCGTCGACAAGCACGAAAAAATGAAATTTCAGCCAATAATTTAACGTGTCCCAACTGTGATTTTCATGATAAAACTGATAGAATTTCATCGCTGTTAACCACAACTTCACAACGATCTGTGGTAATCGCGACACGCTCTTGATCACAGATCACTCTATTGACTTGACATTGATCCTTCGACCCCGTCCAAACATTCTTCATACACAGTGGACAGTATTAATTTACAACAGTCGTGCAGTCTACCGTCCGACATGCCTGAGTAGTCACAGCCGTGCAAAACAGAAGGTACACGATGCCCCTTTTAACCAGTTGCGCCTTGCCAGTTTTGAAAGGCCATATACCAGTGACGACTGTGCAAGCTTTAGCGCTGCCAAAATATCGACTTGTTAACTCAGTCTCTTCCATGGTGGTGCTACAAATGAAAACATCCCCGGCCTCCCTTAGCGGTCGGAGTTCAGTCGCGCAAAAGCTCGATGAATAATTCGAAGTCTGATTTCCATATCTCTGGTGACGCTGCCTCGCTCCTCGGCACGCCACCGTTTCAGCGATTAATTACGTACGAACCTAGAGACAGCCCGTCCCCGGTGCTCATTAACAAGCTATAGCTGCAGGACACTTTCCTGTGACGTATAATTACTAACCGTCAAATGCTGCGTGAACTACTTAGATCAGAGCAGCCAATAACCATGGCATTCAACGGTTCAAATATTTACGATTAGACAACTGTACTGGACGTCCTACGCCTCCCTGTTATGCTCTTATACAGTCTTACGGTGCAGTTCAGGTGATACGTTCTCATTTGTGGTATTCATAATTGTTTCCACGAAGTTTCGTTGCCTGACAGTGACATTTAAAACGGCTTAAATTACGGTGGCAGGAGGATTTTTCCTTTTGCATGCCTCTTTTTTTTTTGCAGAAGAGTGTATGCGTGGTTTAGACGAATCGAACCCTCTGCTATTTTCGCCCCAGTCGCAGGGGTAAGTCGATGGCCAGGCGTCAATAGCATTTGCTCCTTTTTTTAAGCCAGGGGTGCACAGCGAGCCTTTTTCAGCGCCTAGCGGCAGGCAACCAGCTGTACGGCGTTACTAAGGGTAGAATCGGTGAGGCGAACTGCAGTATTGTAGGTGCGGGCTACGCGGCTACGAGCTCGTAGGGCTACGCGGCTATGAGCTCGCACCTACACTACTGCAGTTCGCCACACCGATTCTTCCCTTAGTAACGCCGTACGGCTGGCCGCCTTCCACTAGGCGCTGAAAAAGGCACGCTGTGCACCCCTGTTTTAAGCGAAACGGATTCTCGCGAAAAGTTCTTGCAAGGAATTCTTCGAAGGAATACAAAACCACTGTGGAAATGGTAGATACTTTGAGGCAAGGGAAATAGGAAGAATTATGTGGACGCCTGCAGGTGAGTCCACTATACTGTTAGTCCTGGAGGGACGAGGTCTGTCCGATGATAATGGTGATGTTGGTGGTGGTGATGGTGATACTGAATAGGGTTCCTCTCCGACGATCTCGTCACTACGTCGACCTAGGTGTCTCCGAAAGCAGATAGTACCTGGTGAAGAAACGATCTCGGTTAAACCTATACACGTTGCAACCTGCCTGGTGGCTTCTACTTTTCAACGCATTGTGAACTCGACCATCGTGGATTTAAGTGTACAGGGCAAGAGAGAAAACGAGGAAAATTTGGAAATACAAGTAAAGGGTAATAACCCTTACAAGTAACCCTTTGCAGTCTTCTGCTGAATCAGACATCCTATTTCGTTTTGGTAGTGGCATGGCGCGTCGACGTACACAGTGCGAGTCGGGTGATGAGCATTGTCTGCAGTACAATCAAGTGGTAAAGGACGATGATTAGGCGGACACGCCGGTAATTTTCCTTGCTACTTAATACAATTCCTATGATTTATTACGATCGATCCTACGATGCGCTTGTTTCAGTTCCGCCGAACCTCTGTCATCAGCAAAAGTTGCCCAAAAGTGCCCGTCCAACTTGATATCACGAAAATTCGCGTTACAGATAATTTCGAATTAAGTCGGTACTTCCTTTTCTCCAAATTATCGAGAAAGTTGATTAAGAAATCTAAAGTTCATGGCTTTGGTACATCAGTAGATAAGTGGTAAGAGAATTCTGTAAAATTCATAAGGTTTATCGAGGAAAAATTTACGTTCTCCCGCGTTGTGTAGTATAATTTCTGTTGCTCACCTGTCTCGCGTACCTTGAACATGTTAACTTGGTACCTATTTCACGATCGGGGTTTGGTTTCGTACGATGTTCCTTTGAACGTTTACTGACCCAGGTATAAGTTCTCCTCTTCCCAGGAAAATTACAGTGAACCATTCTGCCACACTAAAACATGCATTCCCCCTCTGGAACATACATCAACACGTACTATTGCCCGATGAGAAGATGAGCACAAGCTGAAATGTCACAGAGGCAAGGGGAATCGTCCACTCGTGTCAACCTATCCCCTCCAACACAGTTCCTCCCGTGACGTAGAACGCGAACGATACCAATCGCGACAATCGGCCGATATGGACAGCCGCTAAGAACCGAAAAGTAGGATTTCTTGGAGGGGATAAGGTGGAGCGAGCGGGCGATTCCCCTTGCCCCTGTGACATTTCAGCTTGTGGGTAGTAGCTTATCTTCTCATCGGGCAATAGTACTCACCCTTGTCAACATTGTTCATGGATAGTGCGGGTGTACAAGGTCCCTCTGCAAGGTTCTATGACATATCCAAATAATGGGAACGCTATACTGATGGTTGTAAGGCAGGCACAGTTGTACAGCTGACATTAAAGATTCATGTCCGCAGGTTCGTCCTCCTGTGCTTGTACTCGTCGCACCATCGCGGTGTTCAGAAAATTGTACCTATAATGGAAGAATAAGGCAAGCACAGAAGTAAAACAATCATGGATAGCTTTACTACTTCTTACACGTTGACCATAATTTTCTTGTCCACTTTCGTACAGTAAAAGTATATCATTTTCAAAGCTTTGATATGGTCTCTGTGGTCTAACCTTCCCTCGTACTACGGCACCGAATGTACTTTATTCCCCGCGAACTTGTTAATTTGCTTAAGAATTCCATTTCCACCACATCCAAGTTGTATACATCGTCATATTTCCCATCTGTTATACATGAGTATTACGAGCTTCTTTCTGACTTTTAATTCAGTTGTGCTTTAATTGTCGTGTTTCCCTGGTGCAGGGAACGTTACGCAGGGGAAAGGAATGATATCGGTCAGACGCGTCCAAGCTGTAAAGGACTAATTCCTCTGACATTCGATGAAAATCAAGTTTACCAGGTAACGTGAGCATTTATTTTCATCTTTAAAGGAGTTTGAGTATACTTCAACACATTATTCAAATGCGGTTATCAATACACACAAACTTCTGTGTAGACACTGGTTGACAGAACAACTAAGTAGGATTTTCAACATCCTCATATTCGAAACGTTAGGTAGACTACGTGCTTGAAGCGGTGCCTGGAATCAGTCGTCATCGATGCTTAATCCCCGAATTAAGGGTCGTCTACAGTAAATCCTCGTTATAGTCCCGTTTCTATCACGCGTAGTATGCCCGGTGATATATACAGAATGTTTTCTTACCTCTAAACTATTGAAGGTATAATCTCGCATTTATTACGTTCAAGGAACTATGCGTTTGGCAAGGAGAGGTAGAGTTTGGAATTTTGCATAAAAAGTATTCAGGGTGCGTGATGCAATCGGTGGAGTTTTATTTGATTAAATGGAAAAATAATCTCTCAGGCCACGGCACACCAGCGAATTCGCAACAAGCTAGCTCGATTGTTGTAAATTTACTCGGTCAATGATTCCTGAGTGCGTAAAGCTACGTTTTACATTTTCATACTAGCAGCTTTACAAAAGTTACAGATTGGTCGTGCAGGCCAATTCTTGTTCTATCAACGAACATAGGTATAAAAACGTAATATGTACTTTATTTGTAACACTGATGTGTGCGATCGTTAAATGCGACTAAATCATGGCATTTGCTGGCTATTCGGTGGACTTGAGAAACATGTAATAGGATACGGATGCCTTTATAATCTGAAACGTGAAGATACCCGTGCGTAAGTATGCGAGAGTGAAACAATCGAGCGTACCTCGACAAACGGCTTACCTCTGCGAAAGTATCCAAATTCAATGGGACTAACCCGCCTGCCGTCAGCACCGGGGGTGTGAGGCCCCTTCTTAAAGCCAAGACGTACAGTGCCTGAAACTTCACAGGTTCCTCGTACCACAGCGCGTTGTACCTGGCGGGATTAACCGAATTTATGTAAATAGCACACCGTAGCAAAGCGAACTTAGTATTTTAAATTAAAAGCAGTGAAAAGTATTCGATTTGTAGGTACGAAATATCACATCAAATACAGCAGATGAGGCAATTATTATGAGCGGCAATGTACATTCATTACTCACGTCATGTCGTAAACATAATCGTTCGTATTCACTACGAACTGTCCCTGCACCGTTAGGAACAATACATGAATAGTTTGAATGGGGATATATGCGGCGAGTAAAAAGGTATCCATGGTAAAGCCTCTGAGAGCCACCTGTGCTCGAAGAATTTCGGTTGCAATTAACGCACGAACCTGTCAAGGAACTTAGGCGCGAGCAGACTTACCAGCAACAATGTCACACTGAATAAATACGTTGCGTTGGCAACTTGGAGGAAAAGATTGACGGCGTACACCTTTTCGATCTCGTTTATCATCCTGCGTGAATGCAATAGGTTGAGGAACGTTAGAAATGTGATTGTCAGACTGCTCTTAAAGTAACAAACACGCGTGTCTCATACTAACTCGATGGCCCTGTTATGGCTTTTTATGGACAGGCAGAGCTTCCTGTATTTTATATTCAAGGACGACTGGACACCCTTCTGAGAAGGCAAGACGTCGTCTGTGGCGTGTCTGAAACGGTACCTAGAATCGAGGCGAATTAGGCACATCTAATCTGTTTATAGCGTCTGAAAACGGTGAGACGTTGCGCAAGCATGCCCGAGAAATTCAAGTTGTTTACCCTGCAATGGCTAATAATCCGCAAGCGTGTTGTACAAGGTATATCATGATCATATCGCAGCCGAGGAACATCATCGCGACGAAGTACACGTTCCATATCATGAACGTCAGTATGTAATTGTAGTACTCGTCGTTGTCTACGAAATAGTAGCCCGGAAATATGTATATGTGTGGCCGGGATTCGTTCAAAGGTTTAATCAAGTCCAGCAGCTTTGGTACAAAAGGCAGTAGGCTAAAGACAACGCAGCCACTATATATATTCACTGCATGACCGGGACAAGAAAACAGGCATTGATTATGACAGTGAAGCGTGTAATAAGAGTGGCGTGCACACGACACAGGCAGTTAATGATCCAACAGTATTAGTGAAACACCTGACGCAAACACCCCAATGCACCCTTCGATACGGCAACACTGAACCGGGACATGATTATTTCTCACGTTTATATAAAAATCCGTATAGCACTGCTCTCTTAATATAACAGTAGCTGATCGATTTCTCCTCGTCGGTTTTCTCCGCGTGCAAATTAATTTTCATTTCGTCCAGAATCTCGGCGAACTATAAATTCCGTGGGTTCAAACAGTTGCGTAGAGCGATTAGCTATGTACAAGATTCCTTTACCTTTGTTACTTTGAGGACGGTGTTAACATATTTCGTGATCGCCGCGAATCCTGTCCCTATAAATGGCGCTTGTTCCGCCGCGGCCGAGAAACTGAAGTCCTTCGTCACCTTCATTATCTGCAAAGGAAAACAGCATGCCGAGAACACCGGGTGGGACGTGGTCTGTGCTACAACCGGGCAAGAAACGATTGGCCGTGTAAAGACACAGGGAACATGCGGAACCAAGCTTTCTCGCTCGAGGACCTCTCACTCGAGAAATAACAGGTGCAGTGTTAGTCCGACTTAATCCTGATCTATTCTACTTGCTATTTATTTTTATAACTCACGCCCTCCTTGGCTGTGTTATGAACAATGACTGAACTTTTATATCAGTTAGTTGAAAGGACGATTGTAAAATTTTCCTCTGCCGAAATTCATCATGTGTAATACAAAGTGTCTTTGAGTAAAATTTTCTCGAACATCCTAACAAATCGCTTATAATTATAGGACTCTATTAACCGTGTATAAGTATTTGAAGATAATTTTTTTTTCGTGACTTTGAGTATGCTAACAGCTAAAACTCGACCACTTTTAAGTGTCCAGATGCGGTGTAACCCTTTTAACCAATCTGGATACGACTCTCGTGCCCCTCGACAAGTCCTCGAATAATGCGATCGCTGAGCACCCAGCAATGTACCATTTCCACTGGCTGCTAGTAAACATACCTGAACAACCATGCCGAAGAAACACATAAGAAGGGTTACGATTCGTCCTATGTATCTTCGTGGATGCTTATCGTGGGGCCACGTACCAAGGAAATACGACAGGAACTTAACAGATTGGAAATATCGATCAGTCACTTCGCACTCGTCCATGGCTGTGCGTCAATTATACGGACTCTCGGCCTTCCATAACGTGCAAGCCGCCCTTGCGGGAATTCGAAATAAATAATTCGATGGCTGAATAACGCGATCCCGGTAAGGCCGATGCTGTCACCGTAACCCTTCTGCCATTTAATTAATTAGAGAACTAGGAGCAGCTTGCATGTTACCCTCGTTACGTACAGCTATAGATAGCCTACAATTTATTCGGTCATAACGTAGCTTCATCTATTCACGTGTGACAGAGCCTTATCGTGAAATAATTGGACCTGACTATATTGCAGCAAAGAAAGTAGTGTTAAACATTGACGTTCGGAAAACGGTGGTCGGCAACTCGCTTCCCCAGTCGTTGGAGCAACTTTGATGGGGCACCACATGTATTGCAGGGTGTTATTTGAATGGAACGACGGCTGACTATAACCAACTGGTGTCACCCCTCTTCATCTGCGTTGAGCAGCGTCGAACTCAGTTATCCGGCAAGTCTTGCGGAGTGAACAATTAGTGTATCTGATTCGGCACTGCCACTGCTACACACGTAAGCCTAACTCACATTCTTTCTCATACATTACTCACTCTCATTGTATTTCCCAGTGATTACAACGATCTGCGATGGCAGCAATACCGTCTTGCAAGGAAAGCATGCAATGACAAGTAGAAACAGTGGGCAATAGACAGACACGTTAGGCAAGTCGTTCTCACAGTTGTATGCGTGTCCTTCATCGTGAGTTAGGCACCTTCTCAATACTAAAACGTACAGTGCCTGAATTCTGGGAGAGTGTTCGTACCATAGAACCTTGTATCTGTGGATATATCGTACAAACTAGAGCTGTTCGGGTGCTCGAATATTCGGGTGGCTTGAAATTCGAACCGAGCCAGGACTCGGTTTTCGAGCCGAGCCGCTTAAGCGTAATATTCAGATGGCCCCAAAAACCCGGGTATGGATTTTTTAAGAAATATTAAAACGGTATGGTATATTTTAAGAAATATTTTTCTACTGGCATGTAAATGATAGTTATCAATAATGCGGAGAATTAAAATGCAAAAATGGGCCCAGTTTCTCATTTCTTACGTTCAATCTGCACTTTTACAAAGAAAATAAGGTGCTATTGAAGAAAATCTATGGGTAAACACACTCTACAGTATCGAAACTATAGAATACTACGATGTGACGTAAACGTCACACTGGGCGTGTACGGATTAAAGAAGCGATTTTTTTTTCATTCGTATAATAGTTTCTATGGCGCGAACATCCCTCGGTAAATGCTCTACCACCAAAGAAGTCACGTGCACCATTAGTAATTAATTCAGGGCCCGTGTGGTTGCAGTTAATTTTACAAGTTCTAGGATGCCATCGTATGCTCTTTAGTAACATTCTTCTTCACTTAGTACAGATGGAATTATTATAAAATGTATTCGCTAGATGTATTTACAAGATGTATCCCGTATTTTCGTCTAATTTTAAATATTCCATCTTTTATTGGGACTTCAATACCGTAAAGTAGGATACCGATGCTTTCAACACCTGAAAGTAAAATACAAATATGCCATCTATCTAATAACGTCACCTCGAAGCAATTAACAAATTACCTCGGCAAAGGTTTCCAGGTTTAGCGTCAGAACACCCCCGGCTGACAAAGGGGGAGCAGTAAGGCTACCCCTTAATGCTAGTACGTACAATCGTTGCGTCCTGGACGAACTGTTGTACCACAGTCCCTCGTATCTGCAAACAGCTTCAGAACGATCACGCAACCCCCAAAAATGGAAAATCTCGTTCATATAGGCTGATTACTGAATTCTATACTCACATTTCATCGTAAATTTGATCGTAGGCATTTAGTACGAACTGCCCCTGAACGGTGAGGAAAAACAGGTGAATCAGCTGCACCACTAGAAATCCACAGTATTTGTAAAACTCAACACCGGTCTCCATTATCGACGTCTGACCTCAAACAATCCGTTGCACGGTCAATTACAGAAAATCTTATGTAACTACAGGCGATATGCATTCCTACAAATCAACACTTTACCTTTACTAGCGTGATACTGAATGCACTGATCACTAATACGACTGTAATTGCTAGATAAGTCGAGTGGACTCCTTGAATATTCTTGATAAAACTGCTTCGTTAAAGGTGGATGAGACGTAAAGGGGAACATGAAAACGAACAATTCGTTTAATCTGATTAGAAGTATCACGATCAGACGGCGACTGATTGAAACATTTCTCCAAAGCCCATTATTACCCTATACTATGCACATTCTACAAATAACTTTCATCTACTTAAACATTCGAAAAGATTTTCCACAAAGAGATCGTGCAAAACAGTATCACCAACCTGAGGGCGCGTTTATGCTCGTGAACCGATATGCATACATTTTGGTACACTATGTCCATCGTCTTAGCCGATTTCTTCTCGTCGTTACCGTAATTATCGATTGCACTCTTGAAACGGTATCTACAAGCAGTAACGCTGACACCCCAACTCGCGACGATTTCGCGTGAATTCTGAGTAAAAATCGATTGCTACAAATTACTTACCCAGCAACTGCCAATAATCCGCACGCATGTTGCACGCAGTACATGTATAACGTATCACAGGCGGTGTACACTATCGCAACCGTGCCTATTACAACCGTCATGTGGGCATAGAAATATACGTGGTACTTCTCTTCATCGAAGGGATAATGTGCCGGATAAACGTAAATTTGATACACCGTTCCGTTTCCGTTTGACAGGAAGTACTGGATTACAACTCCCGCAATAGGCAACAGTACAAATGTAATCGAACCGAAGATGGCGGTCGCTGGGAAAGAAATAGAAAAAGGACAAATAGACTTGTCTCAGGATCAGGAGGCAGAATGCTTATTAACGCTTCGAATTTAAGGGGATTTGCGCCTCGTTGGGCTGAAAAATAGGTAATTCTTTGTGAATTTTTTCTACAAAAAACGGATCGACAAATTAATTTGAGATTTGGCAGGCTGTTTTATTGTATCTTGAACTATTGTTCTGAATTTTTGTGTGACAGTGTAAAATATGGCAGATACAAAAAGAGCGTACAAAATAATCGGTTGGTCCTGGCGTTGACGAAAAGTAGTGTAAGGTTTATCCGAAACACGAAAAAGAAAAGAGATTCTTAATCTATACGAATGTGTCTATCAGTGGTACCTAGTAGATTTATTGCCGTATCTGTTACCGTTCCTTTTTTATTTAAAGAAGTTTCAGACTCAAATCAGGACGCTTCGCCTTTTTAAAAGGCTGCTGTTTTAACATTTATTTATATTTAGTAATAAATCTACTACCACCGATAGCCACATTCATATAGATTAAGAATCACTTTTCTTTTTTGTGTTTCGGATAAATCTTACAGTACTACTTTTCGTCAACGTCAGGGCCACCCGATTGTTTTTCAACGCTCTTTTTGTATCTGCCATGTATTTTCACTGTCACACAAAAATTCAGAACAATAGTTCAAGATACGGCTTGCCAAATCTCAAATTAATTTGTCGAATCGTTTTTGTACAAAAAATTCACTTCTGCGATCACTTCTGCGGGAACGTGTTGTCAAAAGCGTACAAAGCAAGCTGTCTCTGAAAATCGAGACGTGTAAATGCGCTGAAACCATGCACAGTATGCAGATTCTTCGGCGTGGAAACACACCGACGCCTCTTTTATCTGCGTAGTAACTGTCACAGGTAGCTACTTAGGTCTACTTTCAATAACCTTTCCGCGATGTTCTACGGAGAGGAAAGTAACTTGGCGTACCTATATAGACAATAGTGAATAGCACTCCCCTTCTGCCATACTCGTGCATAATTTCGGTCTCGGCTGGTGTCCTCTTTATCTCCCAATCGTCGTATATGTCATTAAAAAGGTCCTTCAACTGTAATTTCGTTAATTTTACCTACAACCGAAGAAACGAGTACAATAGACAACTATCTCCTCACCTGTTCATGTTTCAGACGGTAATTAACAAGCTTTAATATGACTGCAAATCCTGCAATAAAGAAGGGGCATTGCTCCATCATGTTATCCACGCTGAAAAACACTATGACCCTCATAATCTGTAAGTGACATTAGCACAGTAACTGGTACAGTAAGAGTTTGGACAGGTTCGATAACACACAGTATTTTTACACTGGATAGTAAATCAGTGAATTAAAATTACTTAAGAATAAGGAATGTGGAAGTAAGATGGTTTTAAGGAAATAAACGTTACCTGCGTATAGAGGCACGATAGAGCAATAACGTATATAACTGGTGTTAGTAAAGTTTTGCTTCTATTTGACTGATATGGCCACACACCTGAGCATGTACCGAACATCTTATTAAGTTTCAAGTATTGTTTGTCTACCTCTTCCCTGATCATGGTGAACCTGGAATAGCTTGGGAGATTCAGTAAACACGCACGAAAGCCGCAGAAGGGAAAAAATAGAATATATATATCGATTGTCTTGAATTATTTCGTATCCACTTTACGTGTTGTGATTACACCGGTCGAATAATTTCGCAGTTACACGAAGTATTATCCTTACCGCCGCAATCTTCCATAATCAGTCTCCCTATAGACAACTGCGCAGCATTCGTTTATTCATGCCCAGTACTGCGTTTTCAGCGAAATTGCCCAAGAGTTGTGCTATAAACGAAAAGTGGTTTCGGCAAAAGTGAACTAGTGCGCCGAAACCACTTTTCGTTTATTCTACAAATACGGTCGATATCATAACTACTTTAATTCAAGAGTTGTGCTATTATACTTATTATATAATCAAATACCAATTTCAATCAATGATATTGTCTTGTGGATAAAAAGGGGAGTGTATGGATCGGTAGGTTCTCGTCTGCCATTACCAGTTTCATTCTGTTCGACGTTCGCGATGGTGCTGCGTAGGGATTGCACTCTACTCTGCGACGGTATAAGTGAGATATCCCACTAAGGTATCCTTTTGATTTTTATACAGTGATTCATTGTATTGATTCTAGCCCTTGTGATATCTACTGTCTGTGTTCGGTCCTCGTTCGACAGTATTAAGTGCAAAGTATAACAAGAATATGCTTTGAATGGCACACTGAGAAAATCCAGCAAGTAATAAGGGTTGATTTCAAACATACGTAAATTCTATGATTTTTTTTCCTGTAAAAGGAGTAGCATAAAGGTACCACGATTGTAAATTCTTCGTTCTTTTCGTCGACCTCCTGATATTTCGGTACATCTAATAGAAGTTGTTTTGTCTGAAACTATGTTAGCTGTAACAGCAGTCCAAATTGGTGAATGTGAATACAGCGATGCCTCGTTATAGTCCCGTTTTTAGCATCTGTATATACGCCCGCTGATTATCCCCACCATTTCTTGGAATCCTTCGGTCGAGAGTGAGAGAAAGAAAGAGTCGACGGCAACTTCGTATCAACTGTTTCATTCCCTCTTGCTCGGCCGCACGGAATAGTTAGTGATCACTAGAAATACCGTCCGCATCGCGTCGTACGCCCGCCGCCAGCCATGTTTGTCTTGATTATAACGAGGCATTACTGTATTACGAGCTTCATTCTGACTTCCAATTCAGCTGTGCGTTAATTGGTGTGTTTCACTGTTACAGCGAACGTTACGCAGGGTAAAGGAAAGGTGTTGGTCAGACGTGTCAAGCTGTAATGGAATGATTCCTCTGACCTACGTTGCAAGTGGAGTTTACCAAGTATCGCGAGTATTTATTTTCATCTGTAAAGGAGTTTGAATTCCAATGAATCATGGTAATCTGATAATATTTATTCGGTCATTAACATTATGAACTATTAATAATAAATGCAGTAGGACGTCGATTGTTGAGAATCGGCATCTAAATTGTATAAAATCTTAAAAGTTTATATGTTTATACATGGTTTTTCCGAAGTTGCGGTACAACCTGAATGGGAGATGATACTTAATGCAAAATTGAATCGAAAGTATGTGGTTCCATTTACGTGAAATTCGAATTAGAAAAACCGTTTAGTACGCAGCCCTTTGGCTGAGAATCGGGCAGATTACAGGAGTAAGTGTGGAATGGATGAGCATGGAAAGAGTCCATGTCCAAAAAAGTGTTGAAATTCTATAGCTTCATTCGAACGTAGTTGTGTTTTTGGGTAAATCGGTTTAAAAGTTAAACCATTCTTAATTTTGTGCAAGCACGGTGCACACAATGGAAAAAAGTGTTAACATAATTTCCAATTATTCTTAGACCAGGATTCATTTATTTACATATGTGGTATATTTACTGATGAATTCTGCTGATTTTTAGGCAGAAGCGCGCGTATCAGACGAGTTTTCAAATACGATTTTCTCGAAGGAAGTGCTTTATATGACACAATTTCATTCTATATTTTCTATGATTTTTGCATTAGGAATCGCCGCCGGTTTAGTTGTACAGCAATTGCGGGAACACCCTGCATACAGTGCCACACGATAATGAATTGTTTGTATAGATCGTATAATTTTCATTATCCAAACACCACGGCATACAAAAATGGCCATCAAAAACTGAAATTATTACATACAGCAAGTGTACAATGTTTTTAGCTACTGTGCTTTTTTGATATGTATTATGAACAAGTTGCCTTCTAAACACTGTACATGTAACCGTGTTTCCAGCATTATCCTCTGTGCAGATTAACGTAACGGAACTGAGAATATTTCGGTACACATATGTCGCGAATAAATTCCTTACCTATCGTTCTAAATGATGGACTTCTCCGCTGTACCGCGAGGGCAAAAGCTGGTTCGCTACGAGCGTATTAAAGTTCCAGCGGTTTGTGAAAGATGACAGCAAAACTCGAATCAGGCTACAAGTAGACTCGTTCAGCAAGTCAGTCTCTAAAGTCGTATGCGTATCATTCATCCGACTCAATATTTTGAATGAAACAGATTTGTTACAATAATTCCAGAGAGACGTCTATCACTTTCGAATTCAGTGTTTTGGAATTTAGCGCGGGCTAAATTAATCGCCGTTAATTTCCATTAACATTCCCGTAAGTGTTGCGCAATCATAAATCTGCCCCTCATGCGTTCCCCGATTACGGAAAAGTGGGTCCCACTATATTGACAGAAACCGGAGGTATAAAACAAACTCTAATTCAAATCGTAACGTTATTATTCTCAGTCATTATATTCGATGCTTCCGAGTAATTCGCCGACTAGCTGGATTTCAGTACGGTGAAGTATGAGACGGATGCTTTGACGATCTGAAACGGATATCTACTTGGTATTTCTAAATACATTTATAAAAGCAAGATAATTTGGACTATATATTGATATGTGACGAACCTCAGCGAAACTCTCCAAATTCAGCGGAATAAGCCCACCTGCTGTTAACACAGGCGGAGTAAGACTCCTTCTCAATGCCAAAATGTACAGTGCCTGAGTTCTGGGAGGCTGGTCGTACCATCGCGCCTCGTATCTGTGGATACACCGGTCATCAGGAGCAAATTATCTGCAATATTGTGGCGTGGCAGTGATGGGTTGTTACTCACATCATACTGTAAACGACGTCGTGCGAATTGATCACGAACTGGCCTTGAATAGTCAGAAATAGAATGTGAATGATCTGCACGACGACGAATATGTAGTACAGACACAAGTCTATACTAAATTCCCTCACTGCAACCTGCGCTCACAGAGTTCCGTTTATACGTAAATTTATATCTACCTGGCGCTGTTGCCTAACGAGACATAAGTGGTATAGCGACACTTACCATCTCTAACGTGATACTGAACGCCACCATTACGACGCCTACTTGAACGAACATGCTGGCCGCATTCACAGATTCGATGTCATATAAAGTCCTACTTGAACGAACACTATGTTAGCAATGTCAAGCTATCGCCCACACGAACTGCACTAGAGAATTACTAACTGAATAGCTTTGTTGTGGCTCTGAATGGAAATGCACAGTTTCCTGTATTTGATGTCCGACAGGGAAACACCCCCCTTAGATGAGGCACTGATCGCATCGACTGCGTGCTTGAAGCGGTATCTAGAATCAGTCGCAATTGATGACTAATCCTGGAATTAACGGCCCTCTATTTCGAATAGAGGCAGTCAGCGAAGATGATTTGAAAAAGCGTGACGTAACGTTATGGCTTACCCTGCGATAATTAACGATCCGCAAACATGCTGCACAAGATATATCATGATCATATCAGTGCCCACCATTATACTTGCAACCTCAATGAGACACATAAACGTGAACGCTATTATGTAATAATAGTACGTGTCCGAGTCAACGAAATAGTAAGCTGGGTATATATACAAACGTTGCCGTGATTCGTTTAAGGGTTGAATGACGTCCATGACATGTGGCAGAAGAGGCATGCATGAAAACAGGGCGCACATAAGCCATATATTCACTAGGCAATCACAAAAAAAGAAACGAATCGTTGTTAAAATGATGAAATTGAACATGTACATGACGTGGTTTGATGTAACGCTGACTACTTGTAACTACTTTTAGCTTTAAATGAGCAAACAATGAAAATAACGTTAACATCGGTAATAGTATAACTGTGCAACAAAATTTAACTTATTTTCTGTTCTATAACATTCAATAGCCGTTTCTTATAATTTTTTTTAAAAATTTTGTCGTTTCGAAAACGAATCAGCACACCGTTTGTCGCCATCGCCCTCAGTTTTCGAGAAATTCGATTTTGAAAAAAAAAATGCAAATTTACAAGTTTGAACATGTTTTGAGTTCAAACAGTAATAGTTATTTGGTTGATTGTTCCGCCAAATTATTCTATGTACCCTCGGGAACACAACGATATAAGTTATTATTAAATTATATGTTTAATCAACGATCAAAGGGAAAAGGACACTCGAAATGCACCAATTTTCGCAGATATCTTTCTATATATTTCAAAAACTAAGGATCTACTTAGGAGAAAATCTGACTATTACTGTTTGAACATAAACGATTTTCAAAGTTGAACATTTGCATTTTATTTAAAAATTGAATACCTCGAAAACTGAGGGGGTGGCGACAAACGGTTTGCAGATTCATTTTCAGCGCACAAAAATCTATAATAAACGGCTATTGAGTGTTATAGATTAAAATGGCTGTTGGACAATGTATTCCTTCTATTCTGACTGCGAGGTGTTAGTCGCAGAAAGGTATCGATTACATACATTCGCGTCACAAATAGTGTTACTAAATTTTACTACATACAACTGATTCTTGTAACACGTTTGCTGCGGAACCTCTTGTCAAAGAATTTGACATCGTTACCCGACCGAGAGGTAACGTCGTATTAAGATTGCGAAGAAAGCTAAGTTTATCAAATTTGCCCGTTTCTCACGTTTGTATAGAAACGCGTAGAGTAATGCTCTTTCGGCATACGTATGGGTGATCAGCATCTCTTCTTCCGTTGATTCAGAACTCCAATCCTTCGACACATCTTTTAGAAGCTTCGCGAACTACGGCATCATTCCCGTCGACTTGAGCAATGCAAAATTATGAACGATATGGAAATAATTTCTTACCTTTGGCCCGTTTATGACGAAATTTATGTGTTTCACGAATGCAGCTAGTCCTACGCACACGAACGGTAGCTCTTCTACTATAGTATCGAAACTATAGAATTCTACAATCCTCGCGATCTGAAATTAAAAGCAATAGCTCACCATTTCGTTGCATGCTGTGGCGAAAGAAACGACAAACCCATTAGTCGAGCAGTCGTTCTACCAGCTCTCAGGGACTGTCCTCAGCGGAACTCGCGGTTATGTGGATAGACCCGAACATCGATGTTAAGTCTATAGATTGACCTGGAACCAAAGATCTGTCGATCTTGAAGCATAACGTTGATGCACCACTTAGTGTACCTTCCAGGTCCTTCAGCCTAATATAGCTACTGCTGGACAGTATTTTTTGGCGTTCGGTCACGCAAAAAGATAGAGTAAATAGTACAGTCATCTGATACACATATAGCATTGTTTTACATTATCAATTTTTAGTTAGAAAATAATGACGTATTGTTTCAAATGTAAGAATCAGGAAATAAGTGACTATTCAATGTGGCAAACTTTATTTTCAAAAAGTGTGTGGCAATAAATTAGCCCTCGTTATGTTTTCTAAAGATGTACGTCAATTTCATGTATTCAAACTGGTTTCTCTGTCTTATTTACTTCTTACACGATTTTTAAGAAAATTGTACATGCCCATCTTATAATCATATACTCGGCAAAAAAATAATGTCGAGCAGTATAGACGGAAGTGTGACACCGTTTTTTTTTTTTTTTTTTTATGATAACCATGAAACAACGAAAATTTTCCCGGTTTTTCAGAGTGTCTCCACTGTGATTTTCAGGATAAAAATGGTACAATTCGATCTCTGTTAACGATAACTTTGCAACAATCTGTAGTAATATCTTCTGAGCTCAGATCACTCTATTGACTTGACATTGATTCTTCGACGCCGTCCAAACGTTCTTTATACTTAGTGGACAGTACTAATTTACAAGCGTCGTACAGACTACCGTTGGACATGCCTGAGTAGTCACAGCCGTGGAAAACAGGATGTACCAGATGTTCCTTTTGATGTGTTTCGCCTTGTCACCATCGAAGGGCCATATACCACTGACAATTGTACAAGCTTTAGCGCTCCCAAAATATCGACTTTCTTGCTGAGTCTCTTCCATGGTGGTGTAACAATTGAAAGGATTCCTAGCTAACACCTACCGTCGTCTCCCACTATGGCCAACCGTCGTCCCCCACTTTCTTCCCATCGCTCTGCACACAAGCATATCCCTATCCCTGATCGTGTGCTAGGCAGCCCAACAGGGAGCTCACACAGACAGGGGTAAAAATATGCTTCTGTGCCCTGGCCTCCCTTGACTGTAGGACCTCCATTATGAAAAAATTCGGTGAATTATTGGGCATCTGATTGCCACGCTTTTACTGACGCTGTCTGGTGTCGCTTCAACCCACCGTTTCGCTGATCAATTACACATGAATCTAGAGACGCTCCCAGACTGTCCCAGACGCTCGTTAAGGAACTACAGCTGTAGGGTACTTATTGATAATGTCCAAACCGTTTCGCGCTGATTAAACCACCAATATTAGAACGTCCAATAATCGTAGCAATCAAAGCTTTAAATATTAACGATTGGACAGCTGTATTGTACGGCTCGTGTCTCTAGTTATTCTCTTACGTTCTCATGCGAATTCATCCGTGTCGTACTCATAATTATGTGCACGAAGTTCCATTGCGTGACACTGACATTGAAAAGGGATTAGATTACGGCGATAGATATCTTCTATATGCGCTCCTTTTTACCGCAATATTTGCACGAGAGAATGTCGCTTGGTCGTCGCGACGAAGTCGTCTGTTTCATATTGAAGGGGTCACACAGTGGTCTCAAATCCTGAAAAAGTGGCCAAAATCTCGAAAATGAATTTTTCATTTCGGGATTTTTAGCCGCTGGGTTGGGTACAGTGATGAGCTGACTATAAAATACCGGCAAGGAAAAAGACAAAATGTTTATGGTTTGACAGGTAAATCATTTCAAAGTTAGCCTTCATTACTGAAATATTTGCTGTGCGTGCCGATGCGAATTTGAACGCCGACTTTGAAAGTGAATAACTTTTGAAAGAGTTGACCAATTTCCATTGTGTGAAATGGATGCTACTCCAGGATGTAAGAAGAATATTTGTTTAGTTTTACATGATTGAAAAGTTATTTGGAGAACGTAGAAGCAAAACTTGGCCCGCGTATTTTACAAATGTAGATGAAAAGTTATAACTTCCACAAACTTCCACCGAAATTTTTGTTTTGGCCTGTTGCTAATGCTTGTACCTTGCAAATTTTTAAAAAATTGGCTGCCACTAGGTGCCCCCCCCCCCCCCGGCTCAGACGACATACATACATATTTCAAGCCCGGGCAACCCCGGATAATTCATGCTGGTATGTAATAAAGACTAATATTTGGAGCATAAAATGCGTCTTATAATTATTTTCATATATGTAGGTATATTTGATCCCCATATAAAACCTCAAAAAAGGTAAAAAAATCACACCAAGTACATGAAATGAAATAAATCACAAGAAATAGAAGATAATAAAAATTACAAAATTAAAAAAAGATGTGAAATCCAAATGAGCTGCAAGTATATATAGGTGCTTTCCAACTGCGCTTAAGATGACACAACTACATATACACAGTTAAAATTCTGTGTTCATACATTCTATTACTAGTTGAAATTCATCATGCTCGGCTGAATACTGCCGTATTCGATCAAGCATGCGTAACACAAAGTGTCTTCGAGAAAATTTTTCTCGAACAACCTAAAAAAATCGCTTATAATTATAGAACTCCATTAACCGTATATAAGAATTTCAAGATAATTTTTTTTCGTGACTTTGAGTATGCTAACAAATAAAACTCGGGCACTTTTAAATGTACAGATGCGGCCTGCATGTTACGCTCGTTACGTACAGCTAGAGACAGCCAGCAAATTATTCAGTTATAACGTAGCTTCATCTATTCATATGCGAAAGTGCCTTATCGTGGCCTTAATTGGGGCTGACTGACTTGCAGCAAGAAAGTAGTGTTAAACATTGACGTTCGGAAGACGGCGGTCGGCAACTCGCCTCCCCAGTCGTTCGAGGTACTTTGATGGGGCACCACATGTGTTGCAGGGTGTTATTTGAATGGAACGACGGCTGACTATAACCAACTGGTGTCACTCTTCTCCACCTGCGTTGAAAAGCGTCGAACTCGGTTATTCGGCAAGTCTTGCGGAGTGAACAATTGGTGTATCTCGTTGGGCACTGACACTGCTACGCACGTAAGCCTAACTTACATTATTTCCCATACAGTGATTACAACGATCTGCATACCTTCTTGCAAGGAAGGCCTGCAGTGACAAGTAGAAGCAGTAGATCAGTTAGGATCTGTTCTAAACGGCTCCGAGATGTAAACCACTGATGCGTTTACCGCTGTAAATAACTGTAACCATGGAAAAGTTTCTAGCGAATACATATTCGACAGTCTTCGATAATCTGAAACGGAGCTTTTGTTTTCTTTAAAAAGTTGAAAGTAAAAATATTTTTCTACATTTTATTTGGTAGATACGTATGAATTGATTGTTATACTAAAAGAATATCACTTATAAAGTTTGATTTGATCAATTTTTAGTTTGTAATTGCATGTTGTAATTCATGTGACGTAAACGTCACACTGAGCGTGTACGGATTAAAGAAGCGAACTTTTTTTTCAATCGTATAATGGTTTCTATGGCGCGAACGTCCCTCGGTAAATGCTCTACCACCAAAGAAGTCACGTGCACCATTAGTAATTAATTCAGGGCCCGTGTGGTTGCAGTTAGTTTTACAAGTTCTAGGATGCCATCGTATGCTCTTTAGTAACATTCTTCTTCACTTAGTACAGATGGAATTATTATAAAATGTATTCGCTAGATGTATTTACAAGATGTATCCCGTATTTTCGTCTAATTTTAAATATTCCATCTTTTATTGGGACTTCAATACCGTAAAGTAGGATACCGATGCTTTCAACACCTGAAAGTAAAATACAAATATGCCATCTATCTAATAACGTCACCTCGAAGCAGTTAACAAATTACCTCGGCAAAGGTTTCCAAATTTAGCGTCAGAAGACCCCCGGCTGACAAAGGGGGAGCAGTAAGGCTACCCCTTAATGCTAGTACGTACAATCGTTGCGTCCTGGACGAACTGTTGTACCACAGCCCCTCGTATCTGCAAGCAGCTTCAGAACGATCACACAACCCCCAAAAATGGAAAATCTCGTTCATATAGGTTGATTACTGAATTCTATACTCACATTTCATCGTAAATTTGATCGTAGGCATTTAGTACGAACTGCCCCTGAACGGTGAGGAAAAACAGGTGAATCAGCTGCACCACTAGAAATCCACAGTATTTGTAAAACTCAAAACCTGCCTCCATTATCGACGTCTGACCTCAAACAATCCGTTGCACGGTCAATTACAGAAAATCTTATGTAACTACGGGCGATATGCATTCCTACAAATCAACACTTTACCTTTACTAGCGTGATACTAAATGCACCGATCACTAATGCGACTGTAATTGCTAGACAAGTCGAGTGGACTGCTTGGATATTCTTGATAAAACTGCTTCGTTAAAGGTGGATGAGACGTAACGGGGAACATGAAAACGTACAATTCGTTTAATCTGATTAGAAGTATCACGATCAGACGGCGACTGATTGAAACATTTCTCCAAAGCCCATTTTTACCCTATACTATGCACATTCTACAAATAACTTTCATCTACTTAAACATTCGAAAAGATTTTCCACCGAGAGATTGTGCAAAACAGTGTCACCAACCTGAGGGCGCGTTTATGCCCGTGAACCGAAATGCATACATTTTGGTACACTATGTCCATCGTCTTAACCGATTTCTTCTCGTCGTTAGCGTAATTATCGACTGCACTCTTGAAACGGTATCTACAAGCAGTAACGCTGACACCCCAACTCCCAACGATTTCGCGTGAATTCTGAGTAAAAATCGATTGCTACAAATTACTTACCCAGCAACTGCCAATAATCCGCACGCATGTTGCACGCAGTACATGTATAACGTATCACAGGCGGTGTACACTATCGAAACCGTGCCTATTACAACCGTCATGTGGGCATAGAAATATACGTGGTACCTCTCTTCGTCGAAGGGATAATGTGCCGGATAAACGTAAATTTGATACACCGTTCCGTTTCCGTTCGAGAGGAAGTACTCAGTTATACCGGCCCCAATAGGCAACAGTACAAATGTAATCGAACCGAAGATGGCGGTCGCTGGGAAAGAAATAGAAAAAGGACAAATAGACTTGTCTCAGGATCAGGAGGCAGAATGCTTATTAACGCTTCGAATTTAAGAGGGTTTGCGCCTCGTTGGGCTGAAAAATAGGTAATTCTTTGTAAATTTTTTCTACAAAAAAAAGGATCGACAAATTAATTTGAGAATTGGCAAGCTGTTTTGTTGTATCTTGAATTATTGTTCTGAATTTTTATGTGACAGTGAAAAAAACATGGCAGATACAATACTTTCAATAACCTTTCCGCGATGTTCCACGGAGAGGAAAGTAACTTGGCGTACCTATATAGACAATAGTGAATAGCACTCCTCTTTTGCCATACTCGTGCATAATTTCGGTCTCGGCTGGTGTCCTCTTTATCTCCCAATCGTCGTATATGTCATTAAAAAGGTCCTTCAACTGTAATTTCGTTAATTTTACCTACAACCGAAGAAACGAGTACAATAGACAACTATCTCCTCACCTGTTCATGTTTCAGACGGTAATTAGCAAGCTTTATTATGATTCCGCATCCTGCAATAAAGAAGGGGCATTGCTCCATTACGATATCCACACTGAAAAATACTATGACCCTCAAAATCTGTAAGTGACATTAGCACAGTAACTGGTACAGTAAGAGTTTGGACAGGTTCGATAACACACAGTATTTTTACACTGGATAGTAAATCAGTGAATTAAAATTACTTAAGAATAAGGAATGTGGAAGTAAGATGGTTTTAAGGAAATAAACGTTACCTGCGTATAGAGGGACGATAGAGCAATAACGTATAAAACTGATGTTAGTAAATTGTTGCTTCTATTTGACTGATATGGCCACACACCTGAGCATACACCGAACATCTTATTAAGTCTCAAGTATTGTTTGTCTACCTCTTCCCTGATCATGGTGAAACTGGAATAGCTTGGGAGATTCAGTAAACACGCACGAAAGCCGCAGAAGGGAAAAAATAGAATATATATATCGATTGTCTTGAATCATTTCGTATCCACTTTACGTGCTGTGATTACACCGGTCGAATAATTTCGCAGTTACACGAAGACCTATCCTTACCGCCGCAATCCTCCATAATCAGTCTCCCTATAGACAACTACGCTGCATTCGTTTATTCATGCCCAATACTGCGTTTTCAGCGAAATGGCCCAAGAGTTGTGCTGTTATACTTATTATATAATCAAATACCAATTTCAATCAATGACATTGTCTTGTAGATAAAAAGGGGAGGGTATGGATCGGTAGGTTCTCGTTTGCCATTACCAGTTCCATTCTGTTCGACGTTCGCGATGGTGCCGCGTAGGGATTGCACTCTACTCTGCGACGGTATAAGTGAGATATCCCACTAAGGTATCCCTTTGATTTGTATACAGTGATTCATTGTATTGATTCTAGCCCTTGTGATATCTACTGTCTGTGTTCGGTCCTCGTTCGACAGTATTAAGTGCAAAGTATAAGAAGAATATACTTTGAATGGCACACTGAGAAAATCCAGCAAGTAATAAGGGTTGATTTCAAACATACGTAAATTCTATGATTTTTTTTCCTGTAAAAGGAGTAGCATAAAGGTACCACGATTGTAAATTCTTCGTTCTTTTCGTCGACCTCCTGATATTTCGGTACATCTAATAGAAGTTGTTTTGTCTGAAACTATGTTAGCTGTAACAGCAGTCCAAATTGGTGAATGTGAATACAGCGATGCCTCGTTATAGTCCCGTTTTTAGCATCTGTATATACGCCCGCTGATTATCCCCACCATTTCTTGGAATCCTTCGGTCGAGAGTGAGAGAACGAAAGAGTCGACGGCAACTTCGTATCAACTGTTTCGTTCCCTCTTGCTCGGCGGCACGGAATAGTTAGTGATCACTAGAAATACCGTCCGTATAATAGCCATGTTCGTCGGGATTATAACGAGGCATTACTGTATTACGAGCTTCTTTCTGACTTCCAATTCAGCTGTGCGTTAATTGGCGTGTTTCACTGTTACAGCGAACATTACGCAGGGTAAAGGAAAGGTGTTGGTCAGACGTGTCAAGCTGTAATGGAATGATTCCTCTGACCTACGTTGCAAGTGGAGTTTACCAAGAATCGCGAGTATTTATTTTCATCTGTAAAGGAGTTTGAAGTCCAATGAATCATGGTAATCTGATAATATTTCTTCGGGCATTTACATTATGAACTATTAATAATAAATTCAGTAGGACGTCGATTGTTGAGAATCGGCATCTAAATTGTATAAAATCTTAAAAGTTTATATGTTTATACATGGTTTTTCCGAAGTTGCGGTACAACCTGAATGGGAGATGATACTTAATGCAAAATTGAATCGAAAGTATGTGGTTCCATTTATGTGAAATTCGAATTAGAAAAATCGTTTAGTACGCAGCCCTTTGGCTGAGAATCGGGCAGATTACAGGAGTAAGTGCGGAATAGGTGAGCATGGAAAGAGTCCATGTCCAAAAAAGTGTTGAAATTGTATAGCTTCATTCGGTTTAAAAGTTAATCCATTCTTAATTTTGTGCACGCACGGTGCACACAATGGAAAAAAGTGTTAACGTAATTTCCAACTATTCTTAGACTAGGATTCATTTCATTTACATATGTGGTATATTTACTGATGAATTCTGCTTATTATTATTCAGAAACGCGCGTATCAGACGAGATTTCAAATACGATTTTCTCGAAGGAAGAACTTTATATGACACAATTTCATTCTATATTTTCTAAGATTTTTGCATTAGGAATCGCCGCCGGTTTAGTTGTACAGCAATTGCGGGAACACCCTGCATACAGTGCCACACGATAATGAATTGTTTGTATAGATCGTATAATTTTCATTATCCAAACACCACGGCATACAAAAATGGCCATCAAAAACTGAAATTATTACATACAGCAAGTGTACAATGTTTTTAGCTACTGTGCTTTTTTGATATGTATTATGAACAAGTTGCCTTCTAAACATTGTACATGTAACCGTGTTTCCAGCATCCCCGAAAATGCGCTCCCCGATTGAGAAAAAGTAGGTCACGATATCGATAGGAACTGGAAATATGAAACAAATTCTGTTGAGTCCAAGGGATAAGATGAGAGGTTCCGTCAGAAATCACTTGCCACACATAGCTATCTTAAACTATATATATTCTTACTAGAACTCAGACAAAAGTAAAACATATAAAACACGGAACAAGCGGTCCGTAGGGTGGCGCGGCCATGAAGCAAATCCCCGACCCCTGCGCTCGCAGTCTTTTACGGAAACGAGGATCTCATGGGCACATGCGCATTCCCCAACAAATTCTAATTTAAATTATAACGTTATTATTCTCAGATATTATATTCAATGCTTCAGAGTTATTCGTCGACTAGCTAGATTTCAGTACTGTAAAGTATGAGACGGATGTTTTGACGATCTGAAACGGATACATCGTATTTATAAAAGTATTTATAAAAGCAAGATCATATCGCCTGTAGATCGATAAGTGACAAACCTCGGCGAAAGTGTTCAAATTCAACGGAATAAGCCCACCTGCGGTTAACATGGGCGGAGTTAGGCACCTTCTTAATGCTAAAACGTACAGTGCCTGAATTCTGGGAGCCTGGTCGAACCATCGTGCATCGTATCTGTGGAACTACCGTTCATCAGGAGCAAATAAATTATCTGCACTTGTATCGTGGGAATTATGGATTCGTTACTCACATCATATCGTAGATGGCGTCGTGCGAAGTGATCACGAACTGTCCTTGAATAGTAAGCAACAGTATTTGAAAGATCTGCACGATGATGAACATGTAGTACAGACACAAGTCTACACTAAATTCCCTCACGGAAACCTAGGCTCATAGAGTTCCGTATAAATCTACTTGGCGCTATTGCACGACGGGTCATAAGTGGTACAGAGACACTTACCATTACCAACGTAATACTAAACGCCGCCATTACGAGGCCTACTTGAACGAACATGCTGGCCGCGTTCACAGATTCGATGTCATATATAGTCCTGCTTGGACGAAAACCGTGTTTGAAATTTCGACCTAATCGCCTACATAAACTGCACTAGAGAAATACTAACTGAATAGCTTTGTTGTGGCTCTGAATGGAAATACACAGTTTCCTGTACGTGGTGTCCGACGATAAAACGCACTCCTTAGACGAGACGCTGATCGTATCGACTGCGTTCTTGAAGCGGTGCCTGGAATTAGTCGCCATCGTTACCCGCTTCTCGAATTAACGGTCGTCTATTCGGAATAGAGGCAATCCACGAAGAGGATTTGAAAAACCGTGACGCAAGCGTTTAAAGGTAAATGGCTCACCCTGCGAGAATTAACGATCCGCAAACATACTGCACAAGATTTATCATGATCAAATCAATGCCCACTACTATAGTTGTAACCACAAAGACAACCACAGCCGTGAATCCAACTATGTAATAATAGTGCGTGTCCGGGTCAACGAAGTAATAGCCCGGGTATATATGCAATCGTGGCCGTGATTCGTTTAAGGGTTGAACGGCGTCCATGATATTTTGCAGAAAAGGCTTACACGAAAACAGTAGGCACGTAGTCCATACAGTCACTAGACAATCGAAACAAGAGAAACGAATCATTGTTAAAATGATGAAATTGATCACGTACATGACGTATAACGATGTAACGCTCACTACTTGTAACTACTTTTAGTTTTAAATGATACATTCGCATCATAAGTAGTGGTACTAAACTTTACAACATACAACTGACTCTTGTAACGCAGTTGCTGAGGAATCTTTTGTGAAAGAATTTGACATCGTTACGCGACCGAGACGTAACGTCGTATTGAGATTGCGAAGAAATCTAAGTTTATCAAATTTGCCCGTTTCTCACGTTTGTATAGAAACGCGTAGAGTAATGCTCTTTCGGCATAGGTATGCGTGATCAGCATCTCTTCCTCCGTTGATTCAGAACTCCAATCCTTCGACACATCTTTTAGAAGCTTCGCGAACTACGGCATCATTCCCGTCGACTTGAACAATGCAACATCATTAACGATATGGAATATTTCCTTACCTTCGGCTCGTTTACGACGAAATTGAGGTGTTTCACGAATGCCAGTAGTCCTACGCACACGAACGGTGCCTGATCTACTATAGTATCGAAATTATAGAATTTTACAATCCTCGCGATCTGAAATTAAAAGCAGCAGCTCACCATTTCGTTGTATGCTGTGGCGAAAGAAACGACAAACCCATTAGTCGAGCAGTCGTTCTACCAGTTCTCAGGGACTGTCCTCAGCGGAACTCGCGGTTACGTGGATAGACCCGAACATCGATGTTAAGTCTACAGATTGACCTGGAACCAAAGATCTGTCGATCTTGAAGCATAACGTTGATGCACCACTTAGTGTACCTTCCAGGTCCTTCAGCCTAATATAACTACTGCTGGACAGTATTTTTTGCCGTTCGGTCACGCAAAAAGATAGAGTAAATAGTGCAGTCATCTGATACACATATAACATTGTTTTAAATTATCAATTTTTAGTTAGAAAATAATGACGTATTGTTTCAAATGTAAGAATCAGGAAATAAGTGAGTATTCAATGTGACAAACTTTATCGACAAAAAAGTTTTCTAAAGATGTACGTCAATTTCGTGTATTCAAACTGGTTTCTCTGTCTTATTTACTTCTTACATGATTTTTAAGAAAATTGTATATGCCACTTCTTGGGCATTTATGTTTCAATTAATGCATACATATGCATAAACTCGGCACAAAAATAGTATCGAGCAGTATAGACGGGAGTGTGCCACTGTTTATTATAATGATAAACATGAAACAACGAAATTTTTCCCGATTTTTTAAGGTACCTATCTACACTGTGATGTTCAGGATAAAAATAGTACAATTGGATCTCTGTTAACGATAACTTTGCAACAATCTGCAGTAATCGCGAATCGCTTTTGATTTCAGATCACTCTATTGACGTGACATTGATCCTTCGACCCTGTCCAAACGTTCTGTATACATGGTACTAATTTACAACCGTCGTACAGGCTATCGTTGGACTTGCCTGACAAGTCAACCCTGCCGCACACAAAATGTACCACATGAACCGCTTAGTGTGTTTCGCCTTGCCACCATCGAAGGGCCATATACCACTGACCATTGTGCAAGCTTTAGCGGTAGCAAAATATCGACTTTCTGACCGAGTCTCTTCCATGGCGGTGTAACAATTGAAAGGTCCCTTGGCCTTTCTTGGTTGTAGGACCTCCGTTATGAAAAGAATCGATGAATTATTGGACATTAAATTGCCATGCTTTTACTGACGCTGTCTGGTGTCTCTTCAACCCACCGTTTCGGAGTTTAATTACGCACGAGTCTAGAGACAGTCTGTCCCAGAAGCTCGTTAAGAAAGTACAGCTGTAGGTTACTTATTGATAATGTCCAAACCATTTCGTGCTGATTAAACCACCAATATTAGAACGTCCAATAATCGTAGCAATCAAAGCTTTAAATATTAACGATTGGACAGCTGTATTGCATGGCTCACATCTTTAGTTATTCTGATACGTTCTCATACGTTTCCATCCGTGTCATACTTATAATTATGTGCACGAAGTTCCATTGCTTGACACTGACATTGAAAAGGGATTAGATTACGGCGATAGAGAGGTTCTTCTGTTTGCGCGCCTTTTTACTGCAATCTTTGCACGAGAGAGTGTCGTTTGTTCTCGCCGTCGCGACGAATCGGCCCCACCGCTATTTGCGCATGGTCGTCTGCTTCGTATTGAAGGAGCGCCTCAACGCTGCCGGACCGAGGATGTTGCACGAGAAACTGGCTCTACGACTGGCGACAGCAACGAAAATTCGCAGTCAGCGCAACCTCTCCGTTCGTCCTACGTTTGCTTTTCGCCCCTGCCATCCGCGCTGCCCTCTTCCTGTAGCTACTTCACGTGTTTGAGCATGGTAGAGGAACAGAGAGCCGTACACGGCATACGTACAGGGTGTCCCAAAATAACGGTATAATACACATGCAAATTATCCATACAAAAAGACATCGAAAAGTTCTTTACCGATTTGGAGTCCGAGGCTTCGTTCTCGAGATATTAACAGTTGAATATTAGCAGTGGAATTTTCGGGCCGCGCAGTTTAAAGCCGAGAAAGCTGAGCGCGAGTCAGTGACGGCTCGCACGCACAGGCATGATGCGCGCTCATTTTCATAGTTTGAACCAGTGCGGTCGACTCTGTTGTGCGTGCGAGTCTGCCAGCGTACGCTGCCGCGCGCTCAGCTGACTCGGGTTTAAACTGTGTGACCCGGAAGCTCCACCGTTAATATTCTACTGTTAATATCTAGAAAACGGAGTATCGGATCCCAAAACGGTAAAGGTCTTTTCGATGACTTTTTGCCTGAAAAATTTGTCTGTTACGGATTGTCCAGTTATATTGGGCCATCCTGTATAATCTGACATTAGATGCAAGTCGAATTCACCAGGTAACGTAAACATTTATTTTCATCTTTAAGGGGGAACACCACTGTGAAAGTTGAAAAAATTTCGATTTTTTTTTCTTCACTTTCTTAATGTTTAACTCTTCAAAAATATTGTCTGAAAAATTCAAGTTAATATTCGAAGAATTGACGAAGATACAGTGCATTTTGTGAGACGAGTCACGATGCCGTTCCAAGGGCGCTATGTATCTTTAAACGCGATTTTCTCGAAACGACATTTTTCTAACTGATCGAATCGATAGCTCTGTCAATTTTTATTCGATCGACTTGAAATTTTTACAGGATCTTTAAAACAAGAGTATCTTCAGTTGTACGTACCGATTTTTTGATCGAATACATATTTTTTGAAATACGCTCGAAAAACTATCCATTTTTTTGCGGATTTTCGAAACTTTTTCTTCCGAAGTGCGCCATTTTTACAAAAATAATTTTTTTTAAAAATCGGTACGTACAACGGAAACTACACTCATACCGATTATATTAAACAAAAAAAAATTGATTTCAGAGTTGCCGTTCCAAAGATATCGTTTCGATAAGCGACCTATGTTTTCTTGTCAGGGGTGTAGGAGATTAACTGTATATGGAAATCTATGTATGTTTTTTCTATTACTTTTTTTTTATAGTCTCTTAAGACATTATACTAAAGATAGGTAATAACAATTTTATAATAAAACTGTAAGTTATTCCTTAAAAAAATCTTAAAAATGGGCTCATTTTTCCGACCGTCACAGTGGTGTTCCCCCTTAAGGAAGTTTGAAGTCGAATGAATCGTAGTATTCTGTTACTATTCATTCGGCAATTTTTGTTTCCACAATTTTCAACTATTTTTAGACGAGGATTCATTTCATTTACATTTGTGGTATATTTACTGATGAATTCTGCTGATGTTTAGTGAGGAGCACGTGAAAAGTCATTAGATGCAGCTAGTGTATAGTGTTTATGGCTACGGTGTTTTTGGTCTTAAGGACAAGTCGCCCTCTGACCGCCGTACACGTAACCGTGTTTCCTGCATTACCTTTCTGGTCGACGAATGCAACGGGACGAGGTTGTGAATATTCTGTGAAATATGGCGAATCATTTTCTTCCTTATCGTTCGAAATGGTGGGCTTCTGTGCTGTATCCGGATAAGTAAAACCATTTCGCCACGAATAGTTTCAAAGTTCCAGCAGTTCGTGATAGATAGCAGCATTCACGAGCGGAATTCGAATCGATCGACTCGTTGCCTACAATCGAGGACGATTCAAAGAGGAAAATAAGAGTCTCTGCGAAAGGTTCCAGATTGGTCAGGCCTAGCTTCGAGAAAACGTATTAAGCAGGCCATTTCCCCAGCGGAGTATAAACAGAGTCCATGCACAGTTAAGCTTAGGGTGATCCGTCGAGTCCCAATTTTGGTCGTGTGTCATGGGGGAAGACGTTACCTTTGTGGCGCTATGGAACCCCTGCCTCTATTTTTTGGCCTCCACCGAAAATTCGTAGCGGTAAGTGATTCTTTGAGAGAAGTTTCGGACGCGTCACGGTCCTTGTTTTAAAACACAAAACGTGTACTATATACTTTTAAAAGTTGACAACAAAAGTGTGCTTTATTCAAACGCACTCTAAACTGAGTGTTTCTATAACGTTTCAGCCCTTTAATTATGCAAAGGTAAATATACATTATAGGTATAGGGAAAACTTGTTCAGAATGTTAATCTTGATGACATATTTCAAGATCACTGAAATCAACGAGGAGTCCCCTATTCCAGATAATTAACAAATACCGATCTATTATACAATCCTGGCGTTCTGGTCCAACTCAAATTGTCTTCGGAAACCTTTGTCGCACGGACTTACGTTGCGGGAAGATTGAATGAATTATTCGACGGTCTGGGTTACATGGTTCTGGTAAGACAGGCTGGAGCGCTGTCATGTAACCCTATTGCCGATTAATTACTTAGGGAACTAGAAGCGGCCTACCAGTTACACCCGTTACGTATATCTATAGTAGATACCGTACTAGCTGTTCGGATACAAAGTATGTTTATGAAAAATGCAAAAAAATAAGATTCACATTGTGAATTTTTACATTTTTAAGAGAAAAATGAATCTACACACATGAATATTTTTCCAATTTTTTTTTCAGTTATGTTTGGTTTAAATTTAAATTTTCGTCTAGCATCGCTCCGCCATTAATTGTACACCAGCTTGCAAGGCATGTCTGTAGTGACAAGTAGATACAGTGGGTAATAGACAGACACGTTAGGCAAGTCGTTCTCGCAGTCCTATGCGTGTACTTCATCAAAATCAATTTTTTGGATAAAAAAATTTATTACAATAAACACAGAGAGTCATCCATCACTTTCGAATTCAGCGTCTTGGAATTTAGTACGGGTTCAATTCATCGGCGATAGTGTTTCAACTACCACTTGTGCAATCACCAGCCTCTCATGCGCTCCCCAATTGAGGAAAAGTGGGTCACCACGATATCAATAGAAATTGGAAATATTAAACAAATTATAATTCAAATCATAACGTTATTATTCTCAGTTATTATATCTCAATGCTTCGAAGTAATTCGCCGACTAGCTCGATTTCAGTACTGTGAAGTATGAGACGGATGTTTTGACGATCTGAAACGGATACTTCGTGTTTATAAAAGCATTTATATAAGCCAGATAATCACGACTGTGTATCGATAAGTGACAAACCTCAGCGAAACTGTTCAAATTCAGCGGAATAAGCCCACCTGCGGTTAACACGGGCGGAGTTAGGCACCTTCTTAATGCTAAAACGTACAGTGCCTGAATTCTGGGAGACTGTTCGTACCATCGAGCATCGTATCTGTGGATATATCGTTCATCGGATACAAACAAATTATCTGCACTTCTAACGTGGGAATGTTACATACGTTACTCACATCATATCGTAAACAACGTCGTGCGAATTGATCACAAACTGGCCTTGAATAGTCAGAAAGAGGATATGAATGATCTGTACCAGGACGAATATATAGAACAGACACAAGTCTATACTAAATTCCCTCACTGCAACCTACGCTCATAGAGTTCCGTATAAATCTACTGGCGCTATTGCATGACGAGACATTAGTGGTACAGCGACACTTACCATCACCAACGTAATACTGAACGCCACCATTACGAGGCCTACTTGAACGAACATGCTGGCCGCGTTCACAGATTCGATGTCATATAGAGTCCTGCTTGGACGAAAACCGTGTTAGAAATTTCACCTTGTCTCCTACAATCTACATAAACTGCACTAGAGAAATACTAACTGAATAGCTTTGTTGTGGCTCTGAATGGAAATACACAGTTTCCTGTACGTGGTGTCCGACGATAAAATACACTCCTTAGATGAGATGCCGACCGTATCGACTGCGTGCTTAAAGCGGTGCCTGAAATCAGTCGCCATCGATATCAACTCCTCGAGTTAACGGTCGTCTATTCGGAATAGAGGCAATTGGATTTGAAAAACCGTGACGTAAACGCGTAAATGTAAATGGCTCACCCTGCGAGAATTAACGATCCGCAAGCATGCTGGACGAGATACACTAGGATCATATCAGTGCCCACAATTATACTTGCAACCGCAAGCAGACATATAAACGTGTAGCCGATTATGTAATAATAGTACATTTCCGAGTCGACGAAATAGTAAGCCGGGTATATGTACAAACGTTGCCGTGACTCGTTTAAGGGATGAATGGCGTCCATGATATGTGGCAGAAGAGGCATGCACGAAAACATTGCGCACATTGCCCATATACTCACTAGGCAATCAGAACAAGGGAAACGAATCGTTGTAAAAATGATGAAATTGATCATGTACATGATGTGTAACGATGTAACGCAGACTACTTGTAACTACTTATAGCTTTCAATGAACAAACAACGAAAACAACATTAACAGCGGTGACAGTATTAACTCCTTTCTGACTGCGAGGTGTTAGTCGTAGAAAGGAATCGATTACATACATTTACGTCACAAACATTGTTACTAAACTTTTCTATGCACAATTGAGTTTTGTAACACGTTTGCCACGGAACCTCTTATGATAGAATTTGACATTGTTATCCGACCGAGACACAACGTCGTATTGAGATTGTGAAGAAAGCTAAGTTTATCAAATTTGCCCGTTTCTCACGTTTGTATAGAAGCGCGTAGAGGAATGCTCTTTTGGCATACGTATGCGTGATCAGCATCTCGTCCTCCGTTGTTTCAGATATCCAATCCTTCGACACATCTTTAAGAAGCTTCGCGAACTACGGCAATCCCGTCGACTTGAACAATCATGCAAGATCATTAATGATACAGAGTATTTCCTTACCTTCGGCCCGTTTACGACGAAATTGAAGTGCTTCACGAACGCCGCTAGTCCTACGCACACGAACGGTATCTCTTCCACTACAGTATCAAAGTTATAGAATACTACGATTCTCGCGGTCTGCAAATGAAAGCAGTAGGTCGTCATTTGGTTGTACGCTGTGGCGAAAGAAGCGACAAACCCGTCGGTTCATCAGTCGTTTTACCAGCTCTCAGGAACGTTCCTCACCGAAACGCGCCGTTACGTGGATAGGCGGAACAAGAATGTTAAGTCTACAGATAGACATGGAACCAAAGATCTCTAGATCTTAAAGAATAGCGTTGACACACCAGTTAGTGTACCTTCCAGATCCTTCAGCCTAGTAGACGGGAATTTGCCACTGTTTCATATGACGATAAGCACGAAACAACAAAATTTTAACCGATTTTTTTAAGCGTCCCCACTGTGATTTTCAGGATAAAACTGATACCATTCGATCACCGTGAACTTTAGAACTATCTGTAGTAATCGCGACTCGTCTTTGATCACAGATCACACTATGGACTTGACATTGATCCTTCGACTCCGTCAAAACATTCTTTACACATAGTGGACAGTACTAATTTACAACAGTTGTACATGCCGTTGGACATGCCTGAAAAGTCAGAGCCGAGCAAAATAGAATGTACCACATGCTCCTTTTGATGCGTTTCGTCTTGCCAACATCGAAGGGCCATATACCACTGATAATTGTGCAAGCTTTAGCGCTGGCAAAATATCGACGTTCTAGCTGAGTCTCTTCCATGGTGGCGTAAAAATTGAAAGGATCCCCAGCCTTCCTTAGCGGTCGGACCTTAGTCACGCGAAAACTATGAATTATTCGATGTCTGATTCCCATGTTTCTGGTGACGCTGCCTCGTGTCTCTTCGCTCCACCGTTTCGTCGATTAATTACTTAGGAATCTAAAGACAGTCCGTCCCATGTACTCGTTAAAAAGCTACAGCTGTTAGTTCTTCTCACGTATAATTACAAAACGTCTCGCGTCGATTGACGCCCTAGTACCAGAACGTCCGCTAACCATAGCAATCAACAGATTAAAGATTGACGCTGGACAACTGTGTTGGACGTCTTACGCCCCCTAGTTGCTCTGTTACATTCTCATTGTCATAATATAGGTAGTCGTAATTATTTCCACGAACTTTCGTTGCTTGACAGTGACATTAAAAATGTATTAACCAATTATGATAGACATGTTCTCTTCTTTGCCCGCCTTTTTACTGCGAGCTTTGCAGGAGAGAGTGTCGCGTGGTCTCACCGTCGCGACGAATCGGCCGTACTGCTATTTTCGCCTCAGACGCAGGGCTAAGTCGATGGCCTGGCGTTATCGACGCGGCCGTTTTAACGAGTGCCATTCATTAAGATCTGCTCCTTCTTTTAAGCGAAAGGAAAGCGAACGCGAGCCCGCGCAAAGATACCGTCCTCAAGTTGTCGCAGCCCGTTCCTCTGCACGCGAGGCTACAATAGAGCGGAAGGTATGTGCTAATTGGATGCAGCCTTTCAGCTCGCCGGGTAGGAGCAAGGGGGTTGGCTGGTTTAGATTGGAAGAGTAACGGCGGTGGCTGCCGTGCTGCGACAGATCGGGTTACACAAAGGCAGCTTTTTAATTGGATAACGTCATATCGACGTGTTCACACGCGTGTCCTAACTTTTCCCATCGATTTGCCCGGTTCGCCAGCGGCCACCTATGTGCTTCCGCTGCCCCATGGAATCGAACTCTAGCTTTGCCGGCCGATACTGTTCCTTCGTCCCCGTCCTGCTTTCTCCGTGATCGGCCGACGCCATAGCCACCGGTACGCGACGGCACCAACTCGTTAGCCGTTCGACAGCGTTTCCTACTGCAGCCCGAACGAAAAAATACGATATCCTCAGTTGATTGTGGCGTCGCTGCGCCGAGCGAGCTGGCGCGAGTATCAAAGGACGCGGTTCTATTTTAAATATTCAATCAGCTCGCAACGCCTGCGACAGCTTTGGGACAGCCACCCTCTCGGCCTGCTCCGCGGCCGCTAATAGGCAGCCGAATCTTCTTTTTGTCCGTCCCCTCCGTGGTCCCTTAGCGATCCCATAGCGATCACGAGGCTGGTGCTTGAAAGTAACCACGTTGCCTTACTGGTCTTGAGTTTGTCCGGTTTAATTGCTACTCCTGTACTTTTCGCCGTGGGACATTAAGGGGGTACATACAAGGAAACGGCAATGTGGAATCGATGTCCCTACTCAAAATGTTTCACGACGATGATAAAAGTCTCCTATGCGAACGTGCGTCGCGGTTATCATACACTCGTACTACTTAACATCTTTGTGGGTGTGAAGCAGAAGATTCTAATGTTTAAGCCAGCAACTTTCCGTGGTCCCCTTTTCTAATATTAGGGGTGTCCGTGTTCCAGGTGTCAAAGTACGGCAACGGGGCGAGCAGCCAGCTAGCAATTATTCATAGCCAATGGTGGATTCGAAGAAACAGCTATCGTCCCCTGCACAGGCTCCAGGGCACCGGCGAAGGTAATTTACTAATGTAGAATCAGCCCTCCTGGTGCAGTTCTTCCCTCCAACTTCACCTTTTATCTGCCCCCGTCCTTGTTCCGCCGGGATCCACGTCTCCCTCGCGAACAACACCGACGGTTCTTTCTACATCACGACCTCCATCCGAGCCTGCCACCCTTCGCATCTTGCGCCACGTTATCTATCCACTTGAAGCGAGCTATTACGCGATTGTATCTTAAATAAAATATCATCAGCGTCCCGTCGCCAACCACTCAAAATAATAATTGCCTTCTCGGTGCCAGCCCTCGCCGTTGCGACTCTTCTTTCGCCTTCCTCGTTCCATCTTGGCCCCGCATCCGGCCTGTCTATCTCTCCATTCTCCCCTCCGCTCGGCAGACAAAGAAATGACACAGGGAAAATGCAAGTGGCATGTACGATCCACTATCCGCTCGCTTACGGTCCCGAAGGGAGGCCAGGCTGCCGCCTATTTTTATTCACAACTTCGATCACGCGTTCCAACAGTTCCCGGGAACGCTCAGCGGAATGATTCGCGGCCCACTGGTATTCTATAATAATTACCTGTAAGCAGGTACGATTGGAAACTTGCTCGGCTTAAGGACTTTTGCATAATATTTGAGCAGATTCTTTTTATCTGCTATACGGGACACGAAAAGAGCAGTAGAAACTTAATCTGTACATGTCCCAGGAAGAAAGCAGGTTGAAGCAGCAGAGCTTATAAAATTAATTCGCGCGTTGGCCCGTCGATAACGGTGATCGTGGAACGGGCGACTCGCTTGGCCCGGTAATTAATGCAATTAATACTCGCCGAGCTTTTTCCCTGCGCGAGGCGTCCAGCGCGCAACCGTTTCAATTAAACACCCGGAAACCTTCGTGAATTCTCTCGCAGGGGGAGAGCTGTTTCCTTCCTTTCCCTTTATTGCATCAACCCACCGTGGAGCAATATTGTACTTTTAATTATTCCAAACACCGTGAACTTGGGGGGAGCGGGTGTGAGGAGGTGTTGTTAAGATAATTGCAACAGGTATCGCCGCGTACGCCAGGCACGGGCAGCGAGATCCCGATGGATATCGAGCGCACAGCCGTGAATGAAGGTTTCGCTGTCCGTTCAGTCGTTTTCGCGCGACCTGGCCGTCATCGAAAGCGCGGGGTACGTTAATTAACCTTGAGCTTCTTTCTTCGTGCAGACGTTAGTTGGATCGAAGCTCGAGGCGATCGATCGTCGGGGCCACGTTCCCGAAATATGTCACCAAAGGGGCACATAGCTACCTAGCTGTAGATACTTCAGGATCGCCGACGAGGAGCAATGGGTCGGCCGGTTCGATCGGCTGTCCGTGGCAGGCAGTATCGCTTCGAAGGCAGAATAATTATTGTGCCAAAGGCAGCGAGCATGCGAACGTGCACGATAAAATCCTACGTAAATGGCGGACGCCACACGTGCACGGGTAGAGCCGCGGAGCTTATTTACCTAGGCTCCGGGCTCCGCACCCCCTGACACGAGGGAAACAGTTGTACGGTACGTAGCTACCTACGCTAATTAGAGCCACTCCGGCGGAATAATTAGAAATTAGACCGAACGGACCCCGGCGGGTGCAGGAAGGGGGACGCCGACGGAGACGCTCTTAATATATTCCTTTTATTTTTGCCCTCCTCTCGTTTCACAGGATTGCACGCAACGAGAACGGGCCACGTTAAAGGACGGGCAGGAACGGGAGAGCTAGCGGTGGCTGGCGATGCTGTTGCTGCTGCCACACCGAAGACGACTCCACGATCGGACGTCGGAGGAGCTGCAATCTGGTCGAAGGACGCGTTTGTTGTTCGTTCGCTCTTTTAATGGATCGTTAATTAGAGCGCTGGGTAGCTGACCTTGCCCGTTTCAAGCGCGCCTGTTATTTCTAACGTTACGACGGGGACGCATTCTTGAAGGAAGCACAAAGCTACTGGGCAAATAGAAGGTACTTGGAGGGGGAATGGAAGAATTAGCTATCGCATTCGTTATTGACGCGGTTCCGTCAACTCGAGTTCGGTGTACCGTTTTCTACGCCTTATAGTGTTGGCGCAACTTTCGACGTAGATTTTGACGACTCGAAAGGGCCACGTCTATTAAATTAGAGGGCTCGAATTCAAAGCAGAAAGTTTGACGGGGGCAGGTATTTCGATCGACGTGGAATCCCGCGATGCTCCGAGGTTATTAAAATGTAAAGTGCATCTGATTGCCGGTCGCGGAATTGCAGGACGCGGGCACTTGGGCCTGTCAGTATCAGGGCGATGAGGAGCCGGCAAACCATCAATAACTAGCCGGGACCGGTGCTCGCTTAACTCTAACGAAGGACGATTTCTAACGATCCCCCGGCTACGTCCAACTTCTGGACGTAATTAATTCCCCGGCTAACCCGGAATGCTATAATTAATTGCCGGTGGCCGATGAGGGGCAGAAGGGTGGCTGCAACAATATGTACCCGGTTCGATTAGAAGCACGGACCTCCGTGCAGTTATGCAATTAATTAAATTCAGTTTGTTATGCGCGGCCGATTGTTAATTACCAGCTAAAGTTGGAGAAACGGGTGCTCCATCGAATTGCCGTGTCTCGGAGGACTCTGTTCCGGCGCGCCGCTCCGCCGTCCCCTGTCGAAACAACGATAATTGTGTAGAAACGATAAATACGCAGACGTTACCTTTCTCGCGCGAAAAATCAAAGACCCGGCGCCGTGCCAGACGGTGGAATTCTAATTAAGAGCAAATGAATCCGTGTCTCGTTTAACCCGTTTCGCACGTCGCCATTGCCTCGGAACGATCGCTCTCGTGGAAGATTAATTTGCAAGTTGCTGCTACGTTGACGGAAATAACAACCATACTGTGGCCACAAGCGCAACTGCCACCGCAGCCATAACTACGAGAAAAACGACGGCAAACCACTGCAAGTCCTTCGTTAGATTGCAATTTTAACTTCTACGCTTGTACAGTAGGATTTCTGAAACTCGACTAACGATTAGCTCGCGGCTAACTTACTACTAGCTATTTCGCTCTATACTTTGCACTATCATGCTATTACTGGATCGACATCACTCAACGATCGAACTTTCTATCTTCCCAAGTGAGCACCTTACAACCTTAGCTCGATCATCAGCGATACTGTTGCTATCCACATTCCACCCCCGGCAACTCATAAAACTACAATCTCGATCTCGATGACCACGGATGCCATCGTATGAATCCACATCCCGTCATCATACTCCAGTTTCCACCCGACCCAGACTGGGTAAAAATCACCTAACCAATAGCATCGTTTAACAGCTCCCATCGAGAATCCCTCCAAGAAACAAGCCACTCCACTTGCCACCACGTGTAAATTATATTTAGAGATTTCCCTCCACCACCACGCATCCGTAATTAACGTGGCTCGGTAACGAGATAGCGACAGTCGATTAGGAAAAAGATGCAAGGCTCGTGTTAGAAAGAAACGATCTACCAAACTACCCCCTTTTTACCTGGGGCACGAGCGAAGGGATGGGGCACGACCGTAACAAGCCGTGGCTTCTTGGATCGGTCTTCGCGAAGGGCGACGTATCTGCGGCGTCTATTAATACACTTTTATTTAAAGTGGCATAAACTTATGGGTATAATGCGCTCCCGGTGGGTCGGCAGCGGAGAAGGGGCACAGCCACCGGTATCTGGCATTCTCTCCACTCGAGGAGGCATTTAACGGACGTGCACGTGTTCGACCATATTGCATTTGTGTCGTTCGATAAATAGGCGGGTAAGCAACTCCAACAGAAACCCGTGTTAATTAACGTTGAGTTTCAGGACTGATTTACGTGGCGTCTAATTAGCGGGCCTGCCGGCGACGTAGTAGGCATTTTGATTGGCCACTCCGCGAATAGAGCACGGGCCGATTGGCCTTGCTTTCCAACAGGAAACCAACAGGGTTCCGACAGTATCGATTGTTTTCGTTTCTTCTCTCTGCCCCTGCCGCCCTGCCGCGCACCCTCCTCCTCTCCCCCTCCGGGCCGCCTCTACCCCGCGTCCCGTTCGCGCGTTGCTCTTTTTGCGCTCCTTGGGAACAAAGCGCGGATAGCTGGAGCAGTTGTGCGTCCTCAAAGGGATTCCGTCGCAAGAACAGTGTCGAGCTCGAAAATAATGTATCACGGCCGTCCGCCTCGCCCATTAAACCCCGCTTTTTACGCTATTATTAAAAGTTTCATTTCGACCACGTCCCCGCAGGCCCCGGGGCCAATCATTCTTTCGCATACTTTCGCCCATCCGATGCCTCTCGAATACGTTCGACTGGCATCCCTCTAGCTCGCGAGAGCTCATTAAACGGTCCTTGATTAGCGTCGCCTCCTTTCTCCGCGCGACAGACAGCTCCGTCGGCGATCCTCACCGCTTATAATTTCGGCTCCGGAGTGCGCCCTCGGTAATTGTTCGCCGTGCCCGGCTGAAATTAATTCATTCTTTTAGAATTTATTTCGCGGGGGCGAAATTCAATTTCCAGGCATCACCACCTGCCAATTACCCGGCCTTGCGCGCATAATAATTTGGCCGTGTAAGTGCGGCGAGCTTATGCTCCGTGGGTATTTAAATTGCGTTGGTAGCTGTATTAATTGCTTCGTTGATCGTGCCTGTACAAAGGTAATAGGAACGACAGCAACGACGCGTTTACTTCCGTTGCGTGTTATTACGCACGGTTTATGGCAAGGCGCGATTATCTTGAAATGGATAGTTGGAGGAACGCGAACATCCTCCATTTCCATAGTTCTAGCTTCTTATTTCTCATCAAGCTGAGTTGAAGAGTCCTTGTAGGAAACACTGTAAGTGCAAAAATTAAAAAACATTTCAGTCCTAAAACTATAGTTTATGTAGAATTTGATTTTTGGCACTTACAGTGTTTTCTATAAGGACTCCTCAACTGTGTTAGAATATTAAACGATTTCAATCTTCGTACAAACTTCTGTAACCTGTATGCATTATATGTTCCAGGCCTAAGCGGACATATTCATTATTTTAGTCACCGCGGAAAACCCACTTCCGGTCCAACTGCCAAAGCTCTCCAGCTTTCACTCGCTGGACTCACCTAACTCTACACAGAGATCACCTAAGTCCAGTTACATTATATTCATCCTCAGTGTGACCACCATGCCAAGATTTAAGTAGAAGAACCCGTTGCGCGTGAGCGACACCGCGGGATTCGTTTCCAAGTTTCATTTCCTGCTGGCTGCTCGCGACGTCGCTTGAATCTTGACGGATGTTGCGCGGGACGTCGTCACGAGTGTAAATATCTTAACGATAGACGGGAACAGAGAGGAGAATGGTGCTTGCCAGCCGCCCGAAAGCTGGCAAGCAGGGATTGGCGTTTCGCGAAGGAACAGTAGAGCGGTATTGTCCCGTAAATCGAAACGTCGTTCGAGGAACACTCGCCAGCCTCCCCCCGTTCCGCGAAAGTATATATTCTTATGCTATTTAACAGCGTGTTTCTCATTAGCGCTGGAATCGCGCGGTAATCAGTTACTCCGGCTGACAGCCCGTAATAACTGAACTAGTCGCGAGGATTGTACCGTACTGCACGCGCTCAGACTCCTCGATCCTCTGTTCCACACCCCGGCCGCAGGGACAAACGCGCCACTGGACGGCTGTGTTTTCTTCCACCTTCCTTCTCCCTCTTTTCCTTCTTTTTTTTTTTTATTAAAATGCCTGCCCGCCCAGCTCCGCGGAATGCACCGCCGTGAAATTCGATATTCGATAGCCGGCTTTCCAGTTGTCCGCCAGCGAGCGGTGCTCTCAATGAACGTTTGTGCTCTTCATTGTCACGCATCACGGGGAAAATACCGCGCGTGAACGGGGAGCCGCATTCACGTGCCACGTAACAGTTGTAAAAAAACAAAATTCTACCACACACTACACATTCAACGTCGCGGTTGATGGTTCTATGGAGACCAAGGTGCCACAGGTATGGAGTTTGAGGCAGTTGCTACGAAACGCCACCAACGAGTGTGTAATAATTTTGGAATATTGACATTGAACAACCTTGCGTCATCAGCTTTCCCATTTCCTTAACAGAAAAATGGGTCACCAGCTTAAAAAGCCCCTGCCACTTGCACTCAACAGCAAGAAATTGCAACCGCGTCGTTTCGGTGTCGAGAGCAATTTCGGTTGGAAAGTTTTCTCCTATCTTCGTGAATGCAGCCGATAAATCCGCGCGGACGTATGAAAAGTTTGGAAGGTCGGCTCATTAATCTCGCCGTACCGGTTGCAATCGCGAAATTCAATTTCTTAAATTGAACAGCAACGGCTTACAGCATCGAGGAAACGTCGGCCGGTTGCCGAACCGGGCGTTGAAGTTTTCGCCGCCGGTAAGATTGGAAGCCTGCGCTCGGCGGGATTTGGGACGTTGGATGGTTTGACAGAGACGCAGTCGTGTCGATTTTCTAAAAACTTGTGATTTTTATTAATTAATAAACGTGTTTTTGTATTGTGTGTCCGTGTATTTTGTATTTTACAAGAGGCCGCGAAACCATCCACAGATGTGTGTCGGGTCCCGGATAAGAAGTTCGAGATTAAATCAAATAACAAAATTAACTAAACGCGAGAGAGATCGTGGTGATCCGCCCCGCGTGTGTTCGCTCAACCGAGGAGGTTCGCTCCAGGTTCTAGCGCCACTGGATGCAGAGCATCGCGTCACCCACCCCCACGCAATTTCCCAGAACGTTCCTCGAAACTGGATAAAACAAAAACGCCACTGGACTCGCCGGACCTCGATCCACTTTTTCGCGGGAGAGGGAACAGAAAGAGCCGTCGAGAGGAAGAGGCATCGACGTCGCGACTCACAGTGGCCCCCTACTCGGCGAAACATACGTACGTTCTCGGTGTGTACAGATCGAACAACAGTAACAGTATTTTCTTAAAGGCAAGAAAAGAACAACGTTAAAATTAATAATACTATCGATTAACCGTTAGATTGATTGAAACCCTTTCATGGACCGTATCCCCCCCTCCCCAGCGCGGCGCTTCCGTTCCGAGCAGCAATATTGAAAAGCGACCGACCAGTCGCCGCAATTATCGAAAGCAGCGGGCAGAACGGCCGATCGTCGTGATCGTACAAAAATAAATCCCCCGCGCTCTGCATCCAGTGGTGCCGGTCCTTGAATACCGTCGCGCTCGCGCGCGCAGGCGCCCGTGGGACGCGCGAAAAGTCCCATCGCCGCTTTAATAGTAAATACATAACCATTTATATCACACAAACTTTTAACAATATACAAAATGTACCCTATGTACAAGATTAAATTACACGATCCATCAGCGCGACTCTGTCCCGTCCGATCGGTTCTCTCCACAATGTGTCCGGTCCGTATCGCGGCTGTTCTCGCATGCGCACGCGCGAACAACACGCGCCAAGATCGAAAGGGCGTCCCGCCGTCCGGCGAGCGCGCCAAGTCGAAGGAACCACGAGGAATCGCTGGGAGGCTCTGCCCTTCTCGATCTCCTCGCCAAAGCACCGTAACCGGGATCGACATTTCACTATTCTCAGCGTCGATATCGCTGGATTGCTCTCTCAATCTCGCCTCGGATCCTCGTGAGCGCGCGGCGGCGGTCTGAGAGACGAAAGTTCAGCTGGCAAGAGGAGCTCGCCACCTCAACGAACGTTTTCTACGAAACTGGGCTCGAGATGTGTGCGTCAATGAGTTTCGTTAATTACTGACGTATCAGCCGCTAGTAAACTATTTACCAAGTAAGGAAAACGATTTCTGATAAACCCTTTCGCAAAACCTCTGCTTTTAGTATCGGTGTTAATGATTACGTTCTCATAAAATTCATCATGCAAAGTTATTAGTGTTTAGCAATTACTACGCTTAAGCCCAATTTCATCAGAAAAAGACACTCGTCCAGATAGTGACCTCCCCTTTCAAGAATGAGGTGGGTAAACGAGTAACGATCAGTTGCACAGCGCGGAAACTGTCACTTGGTTCGCTTTACAACACCGGCCGTTTTATCGATCCGCTCGCAGAACATACTATGCATAGTTCTCTGTTCTATCGACTTCGTTTAGAAAGTCTCCGACGATATCGAATCTTGGAGCACTGCGGAGGAAACTCAAGTATCTTATGCTAGCACATTTATCAACCAGGAACGGAGTACAAAAAGAGGAGAAAGTGTGACGTAGATTCCTTTACTCTTCCATGGTGTAAGCGCGTAGAAGAGCGCGGGCAAGCGAATGGACAAGAGAAGCGACGCCACGAAGCGAACCAAGAGAGCAATCGCCGCGTGTTTTACACCCAGAACATGTGTCTTTAGTTTCGCATTGAGCTTCGAACGTGCTTGGACCCGCGTCGTTCTTCAGTTTCCCTCGCGATCGTTGTCATCGCCTTCCAGGACGACCCGTGTTCGATGGAACCAGAAAACGAGACCGCTAGGGGTCCGTCGTAGAGACGACGTCGGGTTTAAGCGATACCTAGATACATCGTAACGTGTTCACGATTATACATTTACGTAAATGTTTATTGCGGATGTCGAAACCCTGCCACTTAGAAAAAGTATCTTACACGCGCCATCGTATGCCTGTTAAGACGCCGCAAGCGTTCTCGCGCGTTTCTCGCCGCTCGACAGTTTCCCCCGAGTTCTCGAGGAACTCGGTACCGTATCTCTCGATTCTTTCCGCCGATCGGGCCAGCCACGAGACGAAACACGCCCGCGTGCCACCTTCCGCCGCACCTTTGGACGAACAATTTTAGCCACAAGCTTGATTATCGACGTCCAACGAACTGGCAAAAGGTGGCGCTTCGGAGTCATGCTCGCGTGTACAATCTCAAGAATTGCCAGCACATCGATCACGCTCCGACGATGCGTACATGGTGTATTGCTGTGCTCGCAGTCGTCACTCGGCGGCGGAGGCTGTGATCTTCGCTCCTGATTAAGACGGAAACGGAAGTGACCACTGCGAGCGCAGTCCGTTCGACAAGGAACGCGCAACGTTCTCGCGAACCATTCCACTCGCTCTTGTTACAATGTGCTCGCTGGATCATGCAACGCCGAAAGGGAAGAAGAAGAGATAGGGACGACACTGGGCGGTTAACAAGGATGATTCGAATGATAATTTCGCTCGTTCCCGAGGTAGACTCGATTAACGATCGTGGGGACAAGGAACGCTTGATGAGTTTACGGTGCGCTTTCTCGGTTGACGAGTCGAAAGGGGCTGGTAATTTTCAAAGAAAAATAATTTTCTAAGGGCCAGGACCTGGCGGGCCAACGCTTTCAATCGCCAAATTATCCGCACCCGGTCGACGCAATTTTCCTCTTCTGTGCCCCATACGTGACAAGTTTTTTCTCAGGCTTCGTACCGGCTATCCGCGCCAGGTCCAAGCGATTTCGCGAATCTTTGCGATCTTAATGCAATCGGAACGAATGTGCGTCACGAGTGTACTCGAAACCTCCACGGAGCTGGATTCTTCTGAACAGAAAAGAAAAGTGTCGCCTTCGAGTGGACCACGCGTCCATAAAATTCTCCGTAGATTTCACGGAGGGAAACAATTATTCTGAATAGAATTCTCCGAATTCTACGTCTGACATTTGCTATCTTTCATAATGACAGTTACGAAAGCATAGAATCAGCGTAACAAAAGATTGAGTGATTGGGAATTCGAAGTTATCAAAGATCCTGAAGATCCTGAAAATCTCGGTCAGACACCCGAGTACACGCTTGTAAATCAAAGCGACCAACGATTCGTTCCGTCCATTCTTAGCACCGTCTATTAGGGTTGCGTTTCATCGTCCGCTCGATCGTAACAAGCTCCCGGTATCGATTGTAGACTCGCCAGAGGAAACGCAAACGCCGTGAAACACGAGCGAAAGTGATTGCCGGGTGTCTAACTAACAGGATTACCGGATCGATTGAGCGCGGATACGAGCGTCAAAGAATCGGGCGAAGCCGAAGAAAACTGCCGTTTACCGCTGGCGGCGACGATCAATTTGCACGCGGCCCCGTGCCTCGAGGCACCGTGTCGATTATCCTCGATCTTTTCCGTGATTGAGCAAAGATTATTGATTAAGGGAGACCAGTAAAGACGCGTGCGCGTGTGGCGCTCGCACGTTTCTCGCGGGCAATTAAACGGGGGTGCGCTCACTCTCTCTCTTTCTCTCTCTCTCTCTCTCTCTCTCTCTCTCTCTCTCTCTCTCTCTCTCTCTCTCTTTCTCTCTCTTTCTCTCTCTCTCTTTCGAGTCCCTCCCGAGTTCATTTCCGATCGTTCTCTAGGAGGTCTCAGAGGCGATCGGCGGTCGCGTACGCGCGAATACGCACCTGGTGCGAAACCAGGCATTACGCTCACGCGCCTGAGCAAAGACGAAACGAATCCCCTGCGAGGGGAGAAGATCAGCAACGCTGCTGCTTGCGGAGTTCATTCGTCGCGGGTTAACGAAACTCGTCCACCATTCCCCAGACTCGGTTCCCCTTGTCCACACCAGGATCCTCCCTCTCATGCACGCACACTGTCTCTGTCACAGGCAGAACAACGGGTGTCTACCTTGTCGATTCGCGACGGGAGGACAGGCTCGAGCTATCGGGTCGCGAGTCCAGGTTTCAGCCACAGATTTCGACGAGGTAACGGGGGAGCCTTCTCTCTCGCTCGTTCTCCGCTGTTCTCGCTGCTGACGAACGTAGGCGCGGCGGTGAAGAGGATCGAAGGTGCTCTCCCCGTCTGCCCGAGCCACGGCGAGGATTCGGGTTCAGCCGAAGAGCGACGGGCCTGCCTGGAGCTCGAACGGGGGTTGCTCAATCGCAGGTGTCCGGTGCCCACGGAGACCAGTCCTGGTAGGTAGACGCCTGCAGGTGAGTTTGCTGTACCGCCAGTCCTGGAGGCACGAGGCCCATCTGATGATGATGGTGATGGTGGTGGTGGTGGTGATGGTGGTACTGCTGATTACCCGGCGGTGGCGGCGAATAGGGCTCCCCTCCGACGGCCACGTCCACTACGTCGACCTGGGCTGGCACGACGACGGCGGGCGTCGGCTGTGGAGAGGCTTGCACCTTCTTCGGGCGACCGACCGGGTTGCCGCCTCATTCGCGACTCCTTCGAGGCCGACCGACCTTACCTTTTCTTACCGGGGCACCACCGTTACCAGCCGCTGCAGCCGCGGCCGCAGCCGCGACGCTCGACGACTTCACGATTTTATGCCAATCCGTCTCACAGACCGGTGACCCCGAAAGCAGGTAGTACCTGGTGAATAAAGGATCTCGATTAGATCTATACACGCTGCGACCTGCCTGACCTCTCCTACTTCTCGACTTATCGTCAACTCATTCATCGAGGATTTATTGTAAGTTATTTAGGTACACAGCAAGAGGGATAGTTGCGTACAGATGAATTGAATATATCATTTACCATGTTGCCAGACTGTTTTTGTAAATATTCTGCCGGTTCCATCACTCTTCCTACGCGAACGCAAATTCCTGGGCTGTACTTTTGAGCAAGGTCTCATAATCAACGAGTAACAGGGGTTTCGTCAATACACGATACGCGGGCATTCACGAAATCGATGCTCATAAACAAGTTCGCTTCATTACAGTCCGGAATAATTGTTTCCCTCCTCCTTTATTACAAAATCCCCAATTGCAAGCCCCACGCCAATTAACCGACAGCTCCGCGCGACACGCCTCTTTTCCGACCCTTTAATTGCCGCGTTTCCTCTACCAACTCATATCTCTGTTCCCTTTTGCAGCGCGAAACCGAGCCTTTCCCCTGGCGATTCAACCGATTTCCCTTGTATTTATCGATTCCTCCGCTGGCGAACTCTTGGCTCTAATCAACCCTGATTTCGGGACATCTATCCCCTCGTAATGACAGTCGTTCGAGGCTTCGTCGATACCGAGTTACTGTTCTGCGATGTCTGTTACAGGCTATGCAGTCGATGACAGAGGATTCTGATAATAAAATTTCCAGTCGTTTTCATAATTTCTATCACTTTCATCTTATGTTATTGAGTTGCTACTTCAGGACATTAGAGTTTCAGTTGCAGGAAGAGTGATGGAAATAGTCAACAAGATCTCATCGTCAGCTAGCATATCAGTCTAAACTCAATTAGCACTCAAGATTATTAATAGTCTTCCAGCTTTGTTAATTAGTGTTCGTATACTTTTAAATCCCATGCAAACATTATACCAAATACACAGATTATATACCATAACAAGTAGTAGCTATAGTTGTAAATAAATGCAATAATTTTCTGAACAAATCGTACATTTGTACTTCGTAAATATGAATATTTTAATGTACATATTTAACTCCCTTCTGATGTCTAAATAAATTAATTTTATCTGTGCGTCAGAACTGACCCAATTCCACCACTGAAAAGTTAATAACTCTCGTACGAACACGCTAACTATTTAGACCCCTCATTCTTCATCCCCACGAACAAACTCACAAGTACCCGCTCTTGCTCTCTCTAATAAAAAGCTAGACTGTATTACGTAAAAATGGAAGATGTATTTCACTGTTGAAGAAACGATCTAGAACAGTCAATTGAGTTTAGAGTAATTGCAGAAGCGCAGACCATCGGCGTAATGCAGTATCCCCTCGCTAGGAACTTGGTAGCTCTTTTCACACGCAACACTTCATTGACCCGCGATTGTCATCAGAGTCATTCTCACACACTTGTCGTGTGAAGATGAACGCAGACAACAATCTCGGCCACAAAGATGTCTCTCATTCAGGCCTTTCGATATTGGCATCTTACCTATCGCCAGGGACGAGTTCCCTGCCACATTTGCTGCATGTGAAGCATTTCTGGTGAAACACCGATCCGCCCGCCCTCATCACCAGCTCGCTGGCAGGTATCGCCATTCCGCAACCCGCGCAAGCACCGCTACCTCCGAATAACCTGAAACAAAAGGGAACAGCGTCGATTAATTAGCTGCGATGATTAACGTCAACGCAATCGAGTACGCTTACACGCGCACGTATCAGCAGACGCTAATTTGCAGTACAGTACTACAGATTTACTGATCGTCAACGCAAAGTATTCTTCTGGTGAGCGATTGGCATCGGACAAAGAATTTTCTCTTCGTCTTAGGAAAACAATCACAAGAACACTGGTAATATAGGTGAAGACAGAAGGTGCCATTTTTCTATAAGGGGTTCCCTTAACGCCGGACAGCACCTAATACCGGGCATTAGCTGTATCTGTGATATTAGAAACGATACCGAGCCGTTATTCCACGTAAACCATAGGGGGAATAGAAGAAACAACAATTAGGTTTCGACGCGTTGCAATTGCGTAATCACAGTTAAAGAGAATCGTTTAATATTATTCCTCTCCTCTTAGTTGAGAAAAAACCTTCAGAAATTTACATGTAGATGGCAATTTACAATACTGAAATTGTCAAATTTTCTATATCAGACAACTACAACGGCTGATTTTATGCTAACAACGCACATTTGGTTTTTTTAAGGCAATCCATTTGAATCACTGTAACTCAGGATATAATCACTATTTTTGCATACAATTTTTGTCTCTATATTCTCTAAAGATTGACAAATGAAGCCACAAACCTGGAAGTAAATATATATAAATGTTTTTGTTTAAAACAATTGCGTCTTGTTGGGCTGAAAAATAGGTAATTCTTTGTGAATTAATTTGAGGTTTGGCAGGCTGTTTCACTGTATCTTGAACTATTTCTCTGAATTTTTGTGTGACTATTTCTCTGAGTTTTTGTTTTTTCACTGTCACACAAAAATTTAGAACAATAGTTCAAGATACAATAGCTAAACCTCAAATTAATTTGTCGAACCGTTATTGTAGGAAAAATTCACAAAGAATTACTTATTTCTCGGCCCAACAAGGCGCAATCCCCCTTTAAGCTTCCGTCACTAAGGGAACTGCGCAAAAATCTAAAACGTCCTTCACAAGAAACGAACATCAAACTTGTCCCAAAATTCTTTTCCCACCCCCGTTGGCTGTGAACGCGCCAACGCCAGCCGAGCGCGATGTCAAAGCCGCGAAGACGGTCGAGCGAGCTCTGGAATTAGAGGGACGCGCGTCGTTAGCCCGAATACACAAATATATCACGGGGAGAAGGATGCCTGTACCCTCTTTTCGGTAGGGCCGTCGCGGCGGGAAATCCTGGCGGTCGGATGAAGCGAGAAAGCCGACCAATTACCGGGCAAGCAAGGGCCGGAGGATGACATTCTACGGGCGCGGTTTCAACGGCGCGGCGGTGCCACGGCGATAGACACGAGGCGTTTCCAATTAAATCTTGCGCGCCGGGTCTCGTCGCGCAAACACTTTCTAACTAAATGAGGTTAGGCCGGGCAACACAGAGGGAAACACACAACCTGTGCAGAGAACTCTGCATTCACCCGCGCAGCCGCCCCTTTCTTTTCGCCCTTATTACGCGTCGTCCCGTTGGCCTTCCACCTGCTTTAAACGAGACCGATTATAATAAGGGGCCCCGGCTATAATTGTCGCGGTGCAGCGTCTTCGCCCGCGCGAACGCGCGCGGCTCTGACACACACCTGTCCTTATTCCACTTTTCCTAAACGCGCCCCAGCCCCGGTAGGTCGTTCTCTAGTCAGCGCGGAGAAAAAAATAAAATGAAAAACAGGGTGGCCGGAAAGGCGAGGGGCGCGGAGATCCGCCGCGGTACGAGCTTCGTGGCTTTCAACCGCGGCACGCTGCGAGCTGCTAGCTCGCGGTCGTCGCGAGCGCGACGCGCTTTTGAGCCTCCTGAAACAAGCAACCATCCTTTCAGGCTAAACGTCGTTAGCCCGTGGAACGCGCGAAGCGCGTATCCAACGACTGGCGAGTTAATAAACGGCGTGCTTATTGTGCTCTCTTCGCAATTAATACGAGCGATATGATCGATCGCAACAAGTGTTTCAGGGCCTAAGATCTTACTTTGTAACATCCTTATCTTCATTCATTCATATTAAAATATGTAGTCATTATTTCGTAATAGCCTAATATAATTTTTGGTAATATCGGCAGGGAAAGTATTAACGTAGCAATTAATTAATTGTTTCAGATAAGATATTTTATCCGTTTTGAAAGTAGGATAAATACATTAGACTGTTTATAAATCTTTACGAAGCACGCAGAGTTTCCTAACTTTACTTAAAAGATAAAAGACGCGTGGAGCTTGAAATATTTCACCATATCTCAAAAAATGAAAAAATGTCAGGTAGGACAGTTTAACTAAAAAGGGCAGAATAGCGAGTGCCAACAGAAAGTCTTTACGTGAACCAGGGGACCGAGGAACTACATCCTTTTGTGTACTTCTTTCTGAAAACTGCTTAAGCTGGAGTCTCGGAATCTTGTCTCAAAGGGCAGTCACTTGTATTACTAAACACGGTATATCTAAGGAAAACGATTTCCTTCGTTTTTCGCTAATTCCACGGAATCGCTGTAAGGAGAGCGCGAGTTTACACTAATGGTTGAAGGAGAGCGATGACGGAAAGAAGGGATTAACGGAACGGGAGACCATTTCGAAATTTCATCCCTCGAGAGAACGATTATTCGTCCTTCCGCTTTTGTCCATCTTTCCATCGTTGCAAAATACATTGCAAACGTATTTTGCAAGGGACACCCAACACGCCTTGAATTCCAGAAAGGGGGCCGTATGCCAAAAAACGAGGCAGCGAAGTCCGCCTTGGACCGGGGTCGTGGTTCGCGCGCTATCTCGAGATACCGAATAATCGGCTTTGTAAAATGCTCCGTTGCAAAAGCTTTACAAGTCCCCTGTAATCTTGAAACGAGTGTCCCGCCGTTGACGCCCGTGCCGGTGGAAGGGAGTTCGCTGGCTGTGTGTCATTAAAATTCCACGCTTTACGATCATCGGCAGCCTTTTCTGAAATGGTTATTAATAGTCGCACGGCCCCGGAGCAATTAAAATAATCAATGTAAATATTTGGGTTAAGTGCGTGCCCCGGCTTAACGCGATATATACCGAGGGAGGGAGAAGCAGGATGAAACGGGACGAGGGAAAATCGGGAAGACAAGTAGAGGGTGCGCGGGAACGAACGAGTCGATAATACTTGACGATGTTCGATAGAGTCGATACGAAATATCCGCCTCCATCCGCGTAATTACTGAGTGCTTCCCCCGCGACGTATGAGAAAGAAGGTGTACCTATATTTAGAAGAACGTATTTCCCATTTGCAGTCCGCATTTCCCACTATCGATCGCGATCCGCTCGTTGCGTTTCCCATAAGAAATTAAGAATCTCAGCGTAGAGCTGAATAATTCCACGATACTCAAAGACGATTCGAAACGAAAGAGGCCCAGGCCTGCCTCGTGTCCACCGCAATTTCCATTTGCCTTTCACCGTTCGATCGCAAAGCTTACGCTCCTTCTCGTTAAATGCCCGCGCCGAGCAACGATCTCCTCGGAATGTTCGATCCTTACGGAACAACATCTACCCGAAGCATTTACGTTTATCGTCGATATCGGGGCGGCCGGTGGAGACTTTCCAGATTACCCGCGAATCTGACGCGCGGCCGGTGACTCAAAGACAGCTCGCCCGGAGCTTTCCGCCACTATCACCGCCTCGCGCGGCCAGATATACCCGAGATTAGTTAAAACGTATTCCCCTTGGCTAAATTAATATCCATCCATTAGCATTATGCGCCGCGCCGCTATCTCGGGGCAATTTCCTGGAATGTCCGCGTCAGGTGTTCGATTACGGGCCCAGCCGATCTTAACATTTTAGCCTCCCTCCCTTGACATCGCGGATCTCCAACGCGGACGCATCAATACCGCGGGCTTATATCTTCGTTAATGGCGGCTAATGCTCGGCCGAGCGTTGTCAGCGGTTATACCCGTGCCTCGTAAAGTCCGCTGTTTATATCGCAATTAGCCGAGTAACGATACGTAGGTATGTCGGATCGACCGCGCCGTGTCGTTTCCTTCGATCCCGCCAGGGGGGGAAGCTTTCGGCAGGATCTACACAGCTTGGAGGGATCGACGAACTGCTCTCGTAATTGATTCGTTCAACTTTCGGATGGGCACCGCTGCAGGCTTCGCTCGGTGATCTCGTGAAATCGTATGTAATTATTAGATTTCGCTTCCTTTCTTCAAATTCTCCCTTTCAGTGTCGATTTCGTTGGAGATACTTTCAGTGGGCAAGATTTTGAATTTAGTTTGGAGCGTACGAACGAATTATTTACGCCCTGCGGTTGCTCAATTAATAAATTTAATAGAGAACTTTGCTTAATTATTTATCTTAATTCAATCTTCATTCTATCTGTAACACCGTGTACAATTCTTTTATATCCCTCGCGAACGGTATGTCGACACTGTGCGGTTACAGAGTACGTAGGTACCATTTACAACAGAAGCCAGTTTTTAAACAAGGATTATACAATCTCTCTTCTTTCCAGCGCCGATTTCTGTACGCCGTCGGCCAATTACGTAGATCGAGCAACAGAACCGAGCAAAGGCGCCCCACCCACCTCGTTTTTCCCTCGTTCCAGGCACGCGGTTCTATTCGCGTTATTTATGCCAGATAACAGGGAAGTGAAAATGAGAAAGCGCGCGAGGAGAAACTGAAACAAACTTCTTGCGTACAGAGCGTACGTACGCTCGTGTATCTCGAGAGTGGTTGTGCATTTAATTGCATCAGATACAGCAGAACGGCAGAGTTTGCATACGTGCGGAGATCGACTCCGATCGAGAAGCGTGAGCGAAGAAAAAGATGAAGAAGACAGAGACCGATGGAGGGAAAAGGAGGGTGCGGAGAAGGCAGAAGGAAATTTCTCCACGCTCGATTTTGTTCGTGCTTTCTCATTAATTTTCGCTGAAACACGAACGTTTGGAATGCCTGTAATTAATGGCTGCAAACGAGAGCCGTGCTTGACGTTTAATTCCCTTGCTCATTACCACTTGGTGACAAACTCTTCCTCACAATACACGTCAGCTACGTTCATAACAGCTCGCAGAATTGATACTGCTAAAGCAATCACGTGAACCATGCTAATTACGCCGGTGACATTGTTTATACATTTTACAGGATTCTCACTTTCAGTAGTAGCTCTCACTAAGCACACTTCCCACGCTGTCTCTACACTATACATACCTATCTATGCTGATCCGTCCAAAATCCCACACTATTCCCATTCATTCCCACATTACTCCTAACGTCATTCTCCAGCTATTGCTGGACCACTCCCAAAATCATTCCTAAAGCGCTCCTACACTGCTCCCACGCTACGTCATTTGTATACACGACACGGTGCATGGTTGATACACGGGATGTGCCGAACCATGAGACACGAAACCACACTCAATGCTGGAGGAATCTGAAACTGAATCTATCCGAACGAGATGACCTCGGACCGCGCGCTAAATGCGCTTACAACGTTCCGGGTGCTTTTCGTTACATTTCACGTTTCCCTGGAACTTTCTTTAAACCATCGCCGTGTATCTTCGAAACGAACTTTTTCCCGGCCACCGAGCGAATTTTCTCCGGAATGTGAAAGGCCTCCCACATTTATATTCCGCGGTTCCGTGTGCGCGTTCGCGCGCGCTCGCAGACCGTTCCGCCTTCGCGAGCACGTAGAGTACCTAGAGCGATATTGTCCACGGCCAAAGAAATCGATCAAAGCAACTATGACATTATTACATATACTTGACTTTACAGATACATTCAATGATATATCCGCTTCTATGGAGTTCGTTGCCCTCGTCAAAGAAGCAGACTCTTTCGCACCATAATTACTACAATCTCTCTGCAGATTTCTCTCGCCGGTAATGATAGGAGCAGATTTCCAATAGTCACCATGAAACAACTCTGCGCCCAGTGACATCTGCCCTAAACGATACCTTACACAGGAATGGTTAAGACGCGAGGTAAACTCGCTCTCTATCCAGCGGAACTACACCTAACATTTTCCATCTTTCGTACGTAGGACACGTGGAGCTCTACTCCGCCGGTCTATGCCAGGATCGCGTCCGTTCGAGCGCAACGACTTGGACACAGATACCGCACCTGTATGCACCGCGCAACCTGCATACCGTGATACTTTATCGGATACCGCACATATAGGACGGGCTACAGGGTGATTTAGAAGTTATCGCTGCTTCGAGGCAGCCTGATGAATCCACGCTCGCCGAACAGAGGAGTAATACCTGTTGATCCTTGTGGATAAAATTTTGCGACGCAGATGAATTAAAATATAGACGCGCGCGCGTTGGTATATCGAGCGAGTATCGCGTCCGTGCGGTATTAATTTGCAATTCGATCGAGCGGTCGATCGCCGAGGAGAAGCGATTACACGCGATATCGTACCTCTGGATGGAACTTTCACGAAACTCTCCGCGCCGTTCTATTCCTTCGCTTACGTCGATCGCTGCTCGGAAACGTCGAATTCAACGTTACGACGAAGTATTTGCTTGCCGAGGAAATATCCAGATTGCTTAATAGTGCGTGTGGCCATCGGTAGTGTTGGATTTACCCTTAGGCTAACAAGGCTGAAGCCTAGGGCCCCGTTTAGCTAGGGACCCCTCATTCTAAAAATTTTCTTCGAAAAATTAGCATTTTTTTATATCATCTTTAGTAACTTGTACCTTTAATGTTTATTTACGTTAATGGTATGTTTAGTTTTGATATTCAATGCTAATTTTGAAATTAAATTCTTATTTAGATTATACGGGTATTATTATTATTATTATTATTATTATTATTATTATTATTATTATTATTATTCGTCTTTATTACTTGACACATATAGAGAAAAATGTTAATACTGTTAGAAGCCTAACCGTAACAAATAACTAACATTAAACTAAAACTAAAACTAGTGAAGAAAAGCAGAAACAGAAAAATTAAATATTCAGCCTAGGGCTCCCGAAAGGTAAATCCGGCTCTGCCCATTGGCGTTCTATCCCGTATCAGCGACAGCGCGCGGCTACTACACTTTTCCTTCGTTATCGCATGAATAGCACGCATAAGTACGTGGATTATGAAAGTGTGTGTGTATTGTCTGCGGGGTGTCAGAAGCGATCGACGAATTCTTTTCCTTCCATCGGTTGCCGAGAAAGTTTCTAATAATAAATAACGCTAGGATATTGCGCCCGACGCTTTCGTAATCGCGCTGCAAGAACGAAGACGCAATACTTCTTAACGCAATAGTTCTTTTCTTTTTTATTTAAGAGAATGGCTACAGAGCTCCTGTCGCAAGGCAATCTTATTCGGTAAGAAAGTAGACAACTCTTGCGTTCGGTCTTGTTATATTCTATTATCATGTCTGTTAATAGATGCCATACCTTCTGCAATCACACCAAACTTCATCGAAGCTTATTTACTTCTGCACCACCCTAACAGCTACTTTTCCCGCGAAGAGAATTTTCCCTGCCGCCGTCGCGACAGCTTTCGTCGTGTAGCGCAGAGGTGGGGAAGCGTAGAGCTGCAGATAAAAACGCGAGACGGGGAGCAGGTAACTAAAAGTGCCGGCAAAACAAACGGAAAAGCAAAGGTGAAATAAAAACGCGCGGATAACGCGGAGAGGTGGAGGAAGAGAGCGACTCGCCAAACGTAGGAGAAAATTGTCGGCAATTTCTGACAGACTTCGAAACGACGCTCACCCACACACGCGCTACGGTGTATACATCGATATCGTATCGTCTACCTCGCGGATAGCTCGAAAGGTTGCTACGACGGATCGGATTGGATTCGAGGTTTCTCGTTATTAATTTAATTACCGCTTGACAGTTCCATAATTAAATTGCTAATTTATCTGTCCGGCATCTGGCCGATCGCGCGGTGCCCGTCCAGCCAGCGCCGATGATCGCTCGCGGAATGACGTTTCAATTCTTCCTTCAATTTCTTCGTTCCTTCTCTTCCTCCCCCTTCATATTTTCTCCCCTCTGGCGATCCGTCGTGTGCATTTTTCTCGCTGCTCCTTCGCGAGCGTTCGCTGGATTTTCTAGCGAAACGGCACGGGTGGACGATTGGTTTGACGCGGGGACAGGTTGTTGCGTAGAAACAGAAACTCGTGGCGCGGGGAACGCGGGCACTTGAAACGATTAAGGGCGTGGCTTTACCGATTCGGTGATGATGATGCCTCCGACTATTTGTATTGGGCTGCAGTTTATGCTGCGCTCGACTTTTGTAGTGAAATAAAAGCTGAGCGTGCGGCAAGACGCCGGGCGAAGCCCGTTAACGAAGACACGGGATTGATTAATGGAAAATACACGGGGCTCGGAGAGATCCATCGTAGAGGGAGCTCGTATCAAGGTTAAACACGGGGATTCTATACGGGGCGAGCGTTTAATAATTTTAATGAGCAAAGTTCAGCGCGCGGCTTACTTAAGGAAGTAATTGGTGATTACCAGCCGGCGGGGTCGATCTTTAACGAGCAATCCGCGCTATTTCTAATTAGTTGATTTCCACTAATAATAACGCGAAACGCTATTCCCTCCCTGCTTCCGTCTCGCGCGCGCATTTCATTTCGCGTCTCAAAATCCTCCCTCGCACGCATACTGCGCCCGCGTCTTAATTATAGGCGGGGTGTCAATCTTGCCGCGGTTAACGAGAATTTGCGCTGAGCTGGAACGGTTTGTCGTGGCCGTTTCGCTAATTAATAGGTACGATCGATTTGCATACAATCGTGGCCTGCGACGGGGAGAAACGAGGAAAAGAGGGGGGAAAAAATATGGATCGACGGGAGGTCGGATCTAAGCCGCCGAGGGGACGATTGGATTTTGTTAATAGAGGATCGTTGAAGATTCAGATAATTGTCTGAAATAATTACAATCGATAACGTTGCAGATTTCGATTCTTTGTTTCACGAGGGCGGATTAACCGAACTTTTACTGCGTTCCAAAATACAATTTCCGTGAATTGAAAGTGATGCTTGCAATTTAAGAATGTTAGCAATCCTTCGCTACTCGTATCGCACGACTATTTCAAACCAAATCCTATAGACTCGTGTAATAGGTTTCCGAAGGCTCCCGCAGGCCCTCGGAATTATAAACTGATGAAGCAGAGGGTGAAAAAATTCTCGAAGAAGAATCTAGACGAGCGGGAAGGAGCTGGCGGTGCATCGAAATTGGAAAGCCAGCGCTAATACGTGTTCCAATTTTTTCGGGGCTGCGTAATCCATTCCCAGCTCCCCTTCCCCCCCCCTCCCTTCGCCCCCTCCCCGACGTCCCTGAATTGGAGCGATTGTACGATCCGTAATAGCCGTAATTACGCCCATGCCGGGGCCCCATCTGCCACGCAAGACAATTAATAATCTAATCAGACGGGAGTGATTAACACGTTAGACACGGACAAATGCGGAGCGGAGGAACGGCCGAGATGAAAAGGCGCCGTGCCAGCGAGCCTCTGCGCCCCGTCTTTGAGCGTGCACGTCGAGACGGCTCCGTGGAGGACCGGGATCCATTTCCAAGGGAATCGCTTAGAGAGAGATTAAGTGGATTTCTGAAACGTGGAAAACATGGTCGTGTGGAAAATCTGCTAATTAACGGCGAATAATAAACGCCGGAGAATAGGGCGTCATTGGTGACTAGAATCTCGTTACACCCCCACTCGCCGAATTTGATTTAAAACAATGGCTGCCACAGACACATACCAACGTGCTTACTTTATTCTGTTATCATTCAAATCTTCCCTAACACACCACGAACGCACGTTCCATCCCTTGCCAACGACTGCAACATTTTTCCGCTGGCAAGTTATGGTAAGCGAGCGAGGCAGAACGTCCCCTATGAATTGGAATGAGGCGCGCTCGCCTGGTCCGGCATTCCGGAGGTTAATTAGGAGCCGACAGAAATAGGAAAAAGCATAATAACGGGGGAATCGAGGGGCAAAAAGGAGACGGCGGACGAATGACGGCGGTTGGGGGAGGAGATTTTTATGCGGCAGATCTGGCCGGCCGTAGCGCGTGTAATTTCTTCTACTCGTTCTAGCCGATCGGCGCGACCGACCGGCCTCTAATTAGTAATTAAGGAGAAATCGAAAATGGAGCGGATTCGGTCAAGCTGCACGCATCTCCGCTCGTTACACCGCAAAGGACGCGGGCCTGGGTTCCTGCTGGTGAACGTCCGCGACTGGCTCGATAAAGCCGGAGCAATTAAAAGTTGCCACGTCGATTCGTTTGAGAAAGGCCCCCTCGAACAGGGGCGCACGCTCTACGAAGAGCCACCCACTTCGATTAGGATCCTCGCGATAACGGAAATGATAAATGCCAGGCCTTTTGGGGATGACGGCACCACGGAAATGAGACTCCAGTCTTATATAACGAGTTACACTGGGGATAGATTAGAGACGTTTCGATCATTTTTTCCTGGGAACTGAGCTTCTGCTGTTCCAGTAGGTAAACTCACCGGTAAATGAACACTTAAGGCTAATGAATGAACGCTATTATAAAATTATGTTTGCAGCGCAAACGAAGAAACAAGAAATGAAAAGAAGTCTCTGATTAATTAGATGCTTACTTTAATAACTTATTTTACACATTTTAATAAAAAATGTCCATTCACTGGTACGTGTTCATTTACTGGCACATCCACCCTACCTAGGTGGGTTCAGAGTAGTGATTTCTTTAAAAGTGTAGTGACAGTTCCACGAGTGATCTTACCGTTGCTGCTTTTTATAAGAATACAGAATAGAACGAAATTAAGAATTTCCACCCAGCACCCGTTTTGTCGCGTTTAAGGGCGCCCATAACGAGCATTATGTAAATAACGTTCGTGAAATATATTTCGAACTAAACGCGATCTCGCCCGGCCTTATCCATATTGTATCCGCGCGTATGTTACTATTACGGGCAATTTGAGCTTCCTATTATTACTGGCACGTTCGCCGTGTAATAATATGGCATTAAATCAAATTGCACGACCGGGACACACCGGTGCGTTTCGTGCAAAAAGTCCCTTTTCTAATTGAAATTTGATTGCATCTGTAGAGACAGAGAACGCGAGAGAGAGAGGAAGGGGGGGGGGGAGAGAGGGACGTATTTAATTAAGTGCCTCTGCAACGGGGTTCTCCCATCTCCGCGTGAAATTCCTCCATTGTGTTATTAAACGGCCTTTACGATTAAGGAACACTTTTTCACGATTATCCTTTTGTACTGCCCCCCCCTCTCCTGTCCCCATCGGGACGCATTTATTGCTGGTTATTACCGGAACCAAGCTCGGTTGATTAACATCGCGAAAAAATTGCGTAACCGACGAGGCTTGCGTAACCTCGTTTCATCGAGCCTCCCCGACCTCCTTTCCCTCTCGTTTTCCAATGGGATATAAAAGAAACAGACGGAGACAGACACTTTTAATCGATCGTTGTCTGTTTCCTTCAGGGGGGCGGTAAACTTTGCGCGAATTCGAGCCGACCGATGAATATTTCATGCTTCCCTGTAGGCGAACAGATAGCGCGGATCGGGAACATTGAATAGCGAATTATTGCGTTCCATAGCGGGGAAAATGAGTACCGCCTTCAATGACGATCAACGGCGGAGAGGGGGGGGGGGGGGGGTGGACGTAGCTGCTAACCAGCCGGGGAAGGTTAGAACGTAATTCCAATTAGTCCGGTCCATCAGCAGCAAATATTCCGCGTGTTATGCACGGGGCGCTTCCGAAATTGTAGAAGAGCATTTGCTAACCATTTTACAGTTTAAAACCTACAACGATACTTCTGCCCTCATTAGGTAAAACGCCCTATCTAGCATTTCGAAACATCCGAGAAAACTGTAGTTTAATAATTTCCTTTGTGCCGTCCTTGTTTTTCGTCATTTAATTTAAAAAAATGAAGTCATTACTTCGTCGCAGCTTAATATAATTTTTTGTCGTAGGTGTACCGGCATATAATGTATTATTAATGTGGCAATTAATTGAATGTTTCAGATAGGATATTTTAATATAGTAAACACTTGGTCGTGTTTAATTCGTACTTTTAAATAAACATGTACATATAACTTAATCATACGAACAAATTAAGCATACGTATGAACATAACAATTTAAAGTTAATAACCATCTTTGGCATTATTATTAGACACGTTTAATGATTCCCAAACGGCAAGGCGATTGGCTTCAATTTCATAATTAAATTTTCTTTTCTCTCTGCTGAAATTCCTTTACATTGAACTCTAGCTTTTGGTTTTGATAATTTAGATTTCATTGCTTTTGCATTAAGAAAATTTAACTCCTTCAATTCAGCAGATAAATCATTTTTATATTTTAAGATTTCTTCTCCTCTTGTCAATTAAACAGATACAAAATGATAAAGATATGGTCTAGATTTTTTTTTGGGTTTTCCGTCGGATAAAATTTATTTTTCATAGCTGATTTCTTATTTTTCAGGTAATTAAATCATTTTTCGTAATATACATTATTTTTATACTATTAGGTATACATAAATGCCCCGGTTTCTGCAATTTGCTTTGTACATTATCGTGCATTAACCGCCACCTTACAGTCGTACAGTTACCGGCCAATTTCTTTTTAATTTTTTCCAGTAATTAAAGTCGTTAAGTAGGTTCTTCTTCCTTGTTTTTCTGCAGAAAAAAAAGGAAAATGGACACAGAACAATAGGTATGAATGCTAACTGAGCTAAACTAAATTAAACTAAACTGAACTAAAATAAACTTAAACTAAGCTTTGATGAATAAGTCAATGAGTATATCATTTATAAAGAATCATTCAACGAAGATTTGGTGCAGTGCATCAAATGCTAGAGCTAGGCTTACGAGGACTGTACAGACCAAAAAAATATGGATCATTTTGCCTGTGATAATTGTAGACGCGTCTAAGTAAATGTTCTATTGCATTTTTAAATGTTTCCACTAACATTATCAATTATTTAGACCTTAAAATTTACCAACTAAGTAGTTGGCCGGTACTGGACAACAATTTTTCGTTCACTGCGAATTACAATTTTTTTCCAGCGAATTATTATCCTTTAAGATAAAATTTAAAAATAACGATTTGGCCCCTTTTATCAAGCACAAACTACTGCTACAAATTACTGTTTTGAAGTGTGATTTTTACCAACAATAGCCCAAGTTATAGCTTTTACAAAAACTAAGAGTGGCCGGTACTGCAAGACTTTTCCCTACAAAAGTCCATCCACGAACGTTACGCTTGTTCTGTTACGAAACAACAAATTGCAAAAGATACACGCGCGATAATGTGCCATTGTAAAAACTGGAATAGTCGATGCTTCCTCCGCTTTAATCGCTACTAATGAAGTCCATGTTGATGCCTGAAAAACTGAACGGCAGTGTCGGCCGTTCGACCCGCGTCACCTGCCGGACAAAGGTTCGCGGATCCCGCGGAAAACAACGGAAGCATCGTCGACAATCGCGCGTATTCATTAACTCGGCCGCGTCCCGTAACGAGTACAGAAAATCGAGGCCCCGCGAGCAAATTGGACAAGTTCGCGGAAAGCGGCACCGCCCTAGCCCGTGAGCTCGGATTTTTAATCGCGCAAAGTACTAACGAATCTATTTAGACGCCGCTGAAGAGGGCTGCCACGGCCGCGTCGAGGCCCTCCGCCCCTCCGCCCTCCACCCTTCCACCCCTCCTCCTAGCCGTCGCTCGATACAGGGGATTCTTGGATAAACGGACAAACGAACCAAATAATTACGCTAATTAAAGCCGCCCAATTTGCGCTTTGGACAATTAAAGTGGCGAGGGTAAGGTGGTCTAACTCATTAACAGGGGCCGTGTGTAAGCGTGCACGTGTGCACCGCCGGGGAATGCGTGTGTGAATGCGTTCATTTCGACGCGCCCGCGCGTTTCCATGTTTCCCTCTTATTTCCTCTTGTTAGCGCGGCTGAGGGTTGATCCGCCGGGCCGTCCCGAGCAAAGGGGCGAACAGACAGGCCGGGGAGACGGATGGACGGACGGATAGAACGAGAAACCGGCGAGAGCCGCGGAGAAGATGACGGCTGGGGCGCAAAGTTGCTTCGCGCGTCACTGCAACGAGATGCAGGGGCGGATTTTTAGACCTCCGTTGCGCGCGACGTTTCTTTCACCGGTGTTTCCATTTTATCCAGCTACCTAAGTAGCTCACTTTCATTTTCCAATCCAATATGCCCGTGGCTTCGGTTCCCTTCGGTTCCCTTCGGAAACGCGTGACGAGGCATCGAGGAACCCTGAGCCTAAAATTCAATTTCGAATTTACCAGCAGGTCTTCTTCCCAATGGAACGAAGCAAAGTTTTCCGCGAGACAAGGTAGTTTTCCGCTCGCAGGCAGGAAGGAGCGATAATTAAAGACGCGGCTCGTTCGACCTGCTCCTGATTCTCGCGTTTCAGATTGCGCGGACCGTTCACGAAAGCCCCGCTGGCGGGCTAAATGGGTTAATTCTCGAGATAAAACGAAGGCGATTCCGGGGCCCGTCCGTCGAATTTCGCGTGTAACGCGATAGGGTTATATAAATTTTGATCGCCCGCCACCCAGGCCCGACAGCGCAATTTAGTTAATCTGCATATAATTGCCGCGATGTATAGCCGTTGGAAGGCTTTTGAATATAATCGAGCTACTTGCCACTTTGATGGTATCGCGTCCTTCCTTGAAAACGAACGCCCAAGGATATAGAAACATTAAACAGAAGCCGCGCACGCTCGTTGTTCTCGTTAACGACGTCGGGACGAAAAAACATCGCGGCGGCGTTAACGCGCGCCGTGGGAAACGGAGCGGGAGAAAAACGGCGTCGAACATCGGTAATACGGAACGATCGGGACGGAGGGAAACAGAAAGGGGGAAAGCGGCCTTTGTTTTACACCGCGAATTACATACATCCTCGAGCGGCAGCGTTAATCCAATCGCGGCCGCGAATTTTTCCAGACGAGAATCATACTAATGAAGCGGACACACACTGGGTCGCGTATCGAATCGGTGGTAATTAAATAAAAGCTGCAGGAACGTGGAAAAAAAGCGAACGATGGAGGGGTCGCCAGATGGAAGAAGGGAGCGGCGCGGCGTAGCTTACGCGGAGAAAGAGGAGCGTACAACGAGGGAGAACCAATGAGGAAATTAAATACCGAGCGACTGCAATCGCGCTAATTTAACTACAGAAAATTACGCCAGCGATTCTGCGAATCGCGTTCGTTCCAATACCGCTAAACAAATGCGCGCGATCTCGTATCTTGGCGGCGGCCAGACGCAGCGTAGGTTAATTGCGCAACCGGAAGACGCCGCGCTCGCCATCTCGGGCCTTTTCAGTTTTCTCGGTACAATAACGATCGGTACTGGATTCGATTAAACCTCGGATGACTGTTATCAAATACAAACTACCGAGGTCCCCCGAGGCACTTACAGAATTGGAATTTTAGGAAGGTCGAATTACACGAATTCCATAAGGCTTGAAAAAGCTTCGACTAGGATTAGAAAGCGCCACGGCGCGCAACTAACCCTCCGTCTATGCCCGTCCACCCCTTCGGCCCCTCTGCGTCCGACGACGAAACGGCAAATTAAATTAAAATTGACTAGGTCTGGTAATGAACAGGCATTAGCCAGTGCGCGTTCTAGAAAATGAGCTCCGATTTAACAACAAATTACCTCGGCGAACTCTCTGCCCATCCTGTCCCCCCTCCCGACCCTGTTTTGTCGATCCGCTGGTTTGAGTAGACCCCACCCCCTTGGACACCCTCCTCCCCCTCACGGTTGCCCCGACAATTCGGACCTAATATGGCTAATCGATACAAAAAGCCCGAATTTCCAATAACTATTTAATTCAGTCAATCAAAATTCCTATTAGCTCCCGAACGCAATTTGGCCGGATATACCGAACATCGCGCTCATATTAGAAGTTGGCTGAGATATTGGATGGGGCCAGCGATGGCTACGAGTCGGCCTCGAGTTCGAATTAATCCGGTCGCCTAGGAAGCGACAAGCTAGAACGCCGATGCACCTTCGCTCCGGCGAAATCCGCGTCCGCCGCGGAAAAGTGTACGTCCCGAAGAGACTTCTCGTGTCTGGGATCACGTTCGAATAAACCGAAGTTAAATTTACGCGCGAACGTGATTGGATACTTACAACTATCGTTAATCAAATTTCATCTTCCCCGGACTGATCACGATACACGCGATATTCCCAGTTCAAACTTTATCCCCGTTCAATCGTAACTTTGTTCGATCACGGCGCACACAAATTCGCCCGTCCCTCTCCCTCCCTCCAGTCCAGCCATTAATATTTTCTCAATTTAGCAAATCGCGATTTTACAGCCGAGCCATAAAATCCAACGACCATAATATCGCTCGTAAAACAATTCGATCGAACCGCCTACCCTCGGATCTCGTTCGGACAGGGTCGACTTTCAGCGGACATTCAATATTTCCAGGGGAAAAAAAAAACAACAACAACAACCACGCTCTCGCCGTCCCTTCATCGATCATGCAGTTTCGTCGATTCGATTACTACGTCGCTAGTCGGTTGGACCGTTTCGAACGACGCTCGAGGCCATCGTCAGGCAATTCTGATTGGTCTGATCTTCGACTCATTTTAATGTAATTAACGTTTTGATTGCATGCTTTGTTTCCTCGTCTAACCTTCCTCTCCGTCGTTCGTCTACCCCCTCCCCCTCCGCCCCCCTCCCTCCCCGCCGCCACCCTCCTTCCACCCGCCGCAGCTGAATCCACCCCCGTAACAAGGGGACCGTGCAGTAGGAGGATCGATCAGTCGTGACTGGCATTCTCTCCATGTGCGTCGCTCGCACACACACGCGAGCGCGCGCGCAAGTTCAACACAATTTCACTTTCCCGTAGTTGTCACTTTGCACTTTCGAACACGGGCTACAGTTCGTCTGTAAATGGCGTATCTTTTTCGCTGGTTGAAACTTCCTTTCCCCGTCGATATTAAAATATCAATGGGAAATTGATATTTGAAATTCTTCGGCGAACGTGTAGCGTTCCGTAAGATGTCTACTGAAATTTATTGGATTTTCACCGCTGTCTTTTAATCAGAGCTGTTACTTGTACGCACGGGTTATGATAAATCAGGCAAAGTTTCGGCCGAGCAGTCTCGAAATATCCTCGTGTGGCTTTTCAGAAAAGTGGGTGAACACGAATTCCTTGCGATATCGCGTGCACGCTGTCCATACATCACGGCGCCAGCCAGAAAGTGAAAGAAATAAAAGGGAAAGAGTAGCCGACGCTTTGAATACACGGTGCGAAAAATGTATCGCGCGATCTACAACACGTGCAATCGTGAAATTAATCGGCTTGCCGAACGAACGACTGAATATCTCCGCTACGATTACAGTCTTTGAACGTTACGTAACGCAGGTCGCCGAGGTGCGATCCCCGTGTTACACCGTGCGCGCTCGGCGTGCACTGTCAATGTTCTTCGACAAAGCTACGCCCTATTTCCACGCGAAATCCGAGGCTATCTTTCCCGCCGCGCGAAGAATCACTGCGCCCCGTCGTCGCAATTAAAAGCGAGTTCATTAAACCGCGGTGGGCCGCGTTAAAAATCGCGCCAGACAAAACCGGCCGGCAGAACGCCACCGCAAATATTTGTAAACGAATAACGTCCCATAGTTCGTGGCGGGCCGCGTAAACTCGTTAAATGATTCGCAACGACGTTCAAAGCGCTCGTTCGATGCTGCTAACGGCCCAACAAAACCGAAACACGCTGCAATTAATACGCGTCTTCGTCAATTTCCTACGATGTGTGTGCTTCGAACCACTCCCACGCAACCATGCTTGCCGTTGTAATGAAATTGCGACGGTATTACCAATCGACAAAAAATAAAACGTTTATTTTTTCTATCTTTGGCTTCCGTTCCCATATTTAATCTTTTCTGTAGAAGGTAGAATGTATCAGGTCCGTAGCGAATATAATTTTCTGCTATCGGATTTTAACGAGGAAAGTTAGGCGACTGGAAGATTCGGGAAATTATACAACTTGGTGTGCAAGTAGAGTAGTTCATCCGTAACACAAACATATTCTTTGGTGCCGCCATAGTGCGGTTTTAAGGGGTGAAATCGAAATCGCAAATTTAAGATAATGCAGAATTTTCTTTTTCGTGGAATATCTCAAGAACCGCGAGAGATATCGAAAAGAAGTTTAAACAAAAGTTGCATCTATTTTATATCTATAAAAGTGTGTGAATAATAATTATTGAAAAGTCCATACTTTTCAAGTTACCGCTATTATCAATTCTAAATTATTTTTACGCAGTTTAGAAAATACGAAAAAAGGTGTAGCTTTTGATTAAACTTCTTTTCGATATCACTCACGGCTCTCGAGATATTCCACGAAAAGGAAATTCTGCATTTTCTTCAAGGTGTCATTTCACCCGCTAAAAAATAGATTTGTGTTACGAATCAGCTACTCTACTTGCACGCAAAGTTGAATAATTCCCTGTGATTTTCAAATTGCCTAAGTAACTTCCTTCGTAAGTACCACTGCTCGACGTGAACGAATTTTAAAGCTGGAATACAAGGCTAACGAATTTACTCGCTCGTAGGGAGTTTCGTAGCACTAGTCAGGGGTTGAGACGATAAACAATTTTTTCCCCACGGATTACATTTACCACGCGTATCAATTCCAATCAGAAGGGACCGTCGAAGAGAAAAACCTCTACACACCAGGCATGGAAGCTCGTAAATTCGTGTAGCCGTGACGCGGAGCTGGCAAAAGGGCTGACGCGTTTTTCGGAACTCGACACGGACCGTGTATATTTTCGACGCTTAACGGTGATAACAGATTTCCCGGGTACCACTAGATTCAAGCTCTCAGCAACTACGGTGGTACACGACGCACGCTATTTTTCAATAGAAATTGAAGGCGCTGCAAGCATCAGGGTCGACTCGCGCAGGATATTACGATAAACGCACGCTTGTCCTCGTCCGCTAAACCCTCTGCATTTAAACTCCTGCTAAATAGACATATCGATGTATCGATGCACCTTGCTGAAGGGGAAATAACGCTACCTGCTTGTAAAGGTATTCTCGATTTAATGTTTAGAGAAGCGAGGGCCCTTTCTGAATCGATTTTCATTTATTTATTTATTTTACTTTACTTGTTCCACTTGTATAGGTGAAACCCGTAATTTATATCATTTATCCCTCGATTGTACGCCTCCGGAATATACAGATCACAGAGCTGATACTTTAATGAAACTGGAACACTCGTCGCAGCGGTTTACGGTTCGCATAGTTATCCTCGAACGCTCTGCGTGTAATGAAATAGCCGCGAAAGGGTAATTTTATTGGGGACTGTAAGTGGCGGCGGATAAAATGTATCTTTTCGTTCATCTCGATCGCGAGTGGCGTCAATTCCCAACGACCGCAAACGGGACAACATCATCGAACGAAACGAGCGGGCGCGTTTCACTTATCTCCTCCTCCGTTTCCGCGATCCACTTATTTCTTTAAGTGAAACGGTTCCGGGGGAGGGCGAGAAACACGCGGAGCCACGGATATCGATCTGTTCTATTAAGTGAATTTTCTCATGAACCCCCACCTCTCCCGCGCCGTCGCCCTTCACGAAGTCCATCTTAAAAGCAATCGAAGAACCGTGTAGCTTTCTCCGGGATTTGATGGGATGTCGCGGAAAGGGCCAAAGGACAGGCGGGACAAGGGACCGCAGTCAATAAAATCTGCCAGACGCAATTTGACGGTACCGGGGACACCGCCGTTCAAACTGTTTTTCGCACCTACACAACTCGCAGAATAAAGAGACGCTAGAAGAGCCTCTCGGTATCTTTCATCTTATACACCGCCTCGAAATCTCTGACTACGGATACTCCCACTCCCTCGATATTACCTGCTGATTAAAATCGATCGCCAGCGATCCAGAGGAGCCGCGCGCCGGGCGGAGAGCATCGTTCAAACCCAACAGCAAAATCCCCTTACAACGTTCATCCCCATTCACGTAAACTGTCCTCGAAAGAAAACCCTCGATTCTAAGCCGCGAGCAAACCTCGCCGCGGAGAGTCGAGGAACAGGTTCGGGTTCGAATTGTGGCGATGGAGAAATCCCTACGAGAAGCCCCGCAGCGAGTAAGGTGAATGTCCCAATTTCTGCTCGTTTAAGAGATTACTATTCGTGAAGAAGATGTAAAAAATTTGTTTGCGATCAAAAGTTGCAGAGTGATTGATTAATTCTTTTATCATAAATCAACTAATTCGAGAACTATTTGAGAAAGATATTTCAAGATGTTTAACTATTAGTTATTTGTAATTAAATATAATGCTCCAAATGTCCATATTTCTGCTCACGAAAAATAGCGATGTAGGTACATACCTATTTCTAGTCATCATTTGTACCAATTTCTGCTCACATTTTATGTTGCCTTTTCACGGTAAAATAAAGTACATCCTTTACGGAGAGGTTTTATAACACAACAGTAAAGTATAAAATAATGATAAACAAAAAATAAAATGCCTTCGAATAGAAATAAAGGTTACAGCGTACATTGAATTGTGAGATAAGGTTACTATAATTTTGGTGGGTAGAAATGCGGACGTGATGTGATTCACTTGACTCTAAACCTGCTCACCTGTTTTCACCTTAAAAAAAAAAATTAAAAATAGTAAAAAATCTAAATCCAGAGCACAAAACGATATCTCTTCTATTTATGTTATTAAATGACAACTACTGCAAAAACTATTTTCTGCCCAATTATCGAATACCAATAGCAACGCTATTCCTTAGCACAACCAGCTAGAACACGATCGAAAAATCATGAGTCCCTCGTTTTAAAAGTTTTTCGTTGCTAATACTGCACTTGATTACAATAAACACTCACGTAAATGTTCAAATAATTTAGAATTATTTTGTTGCAACTATAGTACAAACTTAATTCTTACAATAATAAGAAAAATATGAAACCAGCAGAAATGGGGACATTTACCTTACATCACCGACGTTCCGGCGCTCGACATCCCGAATGAACGTCTCTTTTTGTACGCGCTGCTATCGTCGCTGCATACGCTAAGTTTTACCTATTAGTACCGCGCGTGCACGACTGTATCCGCGCGTCAAGGATAATCCATCTATGACGTTGCTTTGGTGTAGTAATTCATCATGAATGAATCAACCTAGCATTGAAAGGCAGCCGTGCGTCGCGACAGCGATTCAGATGGAAAGGTCGAGGCGGCCAGGTCCTCGAACCTATAAATTCAGGCGCGTAAGAACTGAAATCCCAGGATACCCGGCATAGAGGATTGCGCACGTGAAGAGATGGCCAAGGATGAGGGGTGGCGAGGAAGACGGGAAGGTGGGACGGGCGTGGGTAGAGGTAGCAACAAAAGTTTCTAAACGGTACGGTAATAACAATAATAACTTTTGTAACTCTGCGGACGCACAGAACGGTGGAGAAGCCCCTTCCCTCTCCCTCCCTCTCGGGTAGCCCGTGCAGCCGCGAACGAACAGGTCAGGGCTCGAGGAGCGGCAGGGCTCACCGACGCGTAAATTGAACGTCCAACTTGTATTTATATGATAATAAGCGCGTTTAAATATACCCGGTGTACCTAAACTCGCTACTTAAATATCGAACGATTACCAGGGTACTATGACTTTCTTCCAAGCAGAGGGGGCCAGGTTTCCTTTACTTTATCCCCGCGGATGGCTGTACGCGTACGCGCGCAACGTACACGTAATAACATCCACTGGCCTCATATTTACATATTTACAGAGCCCACGAGTTCGCGTAAGTTTCAGTTAAACCTGCCTTTATCCGGACGGGGAAGTATCTCTTCTTCCTGGACGGCGAGTTCCTTACGCACGAGTCTTCTCCTTCTTCTTCTTCTTCCTCTACTACCTCCAGCCGTTCGGCGATCAGACGCCCCGTCCCCCTGGACTAACCCCCCGGTATAACGATTTGCCTGAGAATGGGGATAGTTTCGAACTGCGATAGCCCCATGAACAAAGCTCCGCTGGCTGGTCCTGGGTGCTCTGGGAGGACTGTGATACTACCCCAGGCTCATCATTTCGTTCTTCCTCGTGCCACTATAGCCTCCTACTCCTTGTAGCTACGTTTCACCCCCTTGTATCATTTGCTTTTTATTGCTAGAGATAGCCACGGTCGGGTGAAATTCAATTGAGCTTCTGTGAGGTAAAAATGGGGGTGACATTTAGCGTGATATACTCCGGAGGAATTTGAGCCGACCGTGGTTTCGTCGCGAATACTTTCAGCTACTCTTGGAACATCCCCAGTGGAGAAGCGGGTACTACAATAGAATTACACGAAGATTTATTGGAAGCAGCCCTTTTAGGGATGGATTCCCTCGCCGGGATCCTCTCCGCTCTATTCCCAACCGTACTTTCGGATGCTTGTATTTCCCAAAGCTCGTCGATGCTCGATTAAGCGGACGGGTCGAGTGAGTCTCGCCCGCGAACGGGGGGGTGGAACACGCGGAGCGGGCGGTGTGGGTGTGGGTGGGCGACACGGTGCCGGGCGATGGAGGACCGGGGCGGTGATACACCGGAGGTTGGTTATAATTTTAATGACGGCGTGTCCGCGCGCAGACTATTAAGAATACGCGTCGCTAGAAACTTTTAACGAGACGCTGCTGCCTCCTCTCTTTCTCCTCGTGCAAGCTCTCGCCGTGGCCGTGCAAACGGGGAGAGGATGCAAGCCAGCCCCTGGTGGCGGTGTGCGAGCAGAGGGAGGCACCGTCGCGCTGCCTGGAACGCCGAAGAGAAAACGAGAAGGAAAGTAGCGAGTTCGGTCGAGGGAGTGTGTTGGAGGGGCTGCAGCTCCGCGAACCGGAGGGAAAGAGTAGTAGGCGACTCGGCATTATGTATTTTATAATGATCTCACAACAAAATTGCAATTTGCAGCAGGCGATGTCGCACACCGCCCCACTCCGCCCCCCGTTACCATCCCCACCCCTCCTCCGCACGCTCGTTTTCTCTGCTTAGAGTACACTTTCTCTGCTTCCCACTCTCTCGCACTCCTTCCATTCCCCCCCTTTCCGTTCATCTCTCCCTGTCTCTCCCTCTAGCAGCCTTTCTTTCTCCCTTTCCCGTCCGCGCTGCTCCCCTTTCTCTCTTCCCCATGGCACCGTCTCGGTTCTTCCTACTGGTCGAGTCTCACGGTCGGTGCACCGGCGCACACCTGCGAACCTTCGCTTACCTCCGATTCAAAAGACCTCTCTCCTTTTCTTCCAGCTTCCTCCCACCCTCGCCTTCTCTCTCTCCTTCATCGACAGTGTCTCTCCCCGTCTCCTCTCGCGGCCACGACACGGTCCCTCGTTCACCGTCTCCCTCTCTGCTTCCCTGTCTTTCGTCCCGTCCTCCCGCCACCACCCCTTTTTCGATGCATCGTTATGTACTCGTTTAACTGCGGGATCCCTCGGATCAACTATCGCGTGCGCCTAATGGCGCGGATTCGAAGGGGCGAGTGATTATCGCGCCGCTACCCTTGGGCGGTTCCAAGGCCCACAGGACGTCGCGATCTTCGATTAGATACGGTGGGCTTTCGAGGTTCGAGGGCTGCTGGTATGCTAATGTCAGACAGCGCTGGCTTTTCGGAAATTTGTGGGCTTCGGGCGCGCGTAGCTTGCAGTAGATTATTCTCGATCCTCGGATGTCCGTGGCTCTTGTTCGAACGAGGATAATGGAGGACGAAGGGAACTCGAATTAGCTCGACTTTCGTCTCGTTAGCCAGCGGGCTGGTTATCCCAAGGATCCTGGAAATTTCCGACAGACCCTGAAGAATCGTGTTTAAGCGGTAAGTCAGCATTTCGCAGCCATGCGAACAGCTAGACGGTTAAAGAATCTCAGCGGCGAGGCAGGGTTCGCGCGGAACACCCGGTAGACGTCAGGCTGGCAAGGCACTTCCCATATTGTACGCGGTCGTGGAGGAGGGACGGCTCGTCGCCAGGGAACGAGCAGGAGGCTAAATGAAAGTTGCGAAACAAAAGTGCGTTGTCAGTACGCGTCATTACTGGGACATTTGCATCCCGTGTTTAACAGTTTCTCCAGCTAAACAGAGTTTGGCGACGTTAATTACTCGGGCGCCGCGATTACATCGACCGCTCCCTGATTAATAAACCGTTAATTGCGCGTCGCACGCGCTAGGAATCGTCGGGGCTGGTAATTGATTCGCCGCGGAGCCGCCGAGCAACGGATCGAACGTCTACGACGGGGTTCGCTAAAATTTTCGAGGGGAGGCCCGCAATGTCGCGGCAACTTGTTTTCGGCGGCGGGGGAGGGAGTCGGGGGAAATTGCACGGCAAGTTTACGCCCTTCCGCTGCAGGATGCATCCGCCGAGTGGCGTGTCTTAAATATTGAAATTTTTAATGGATCCGTTTGCGCGCTTAATTAAAATTTTAGCGCAGCATCGGGGTGTCTGGGAAACGCGTAATTTCCCAGCGAGAAATTCGGAGCAGCTAGGAGAAGGTTTTCTCGAAGCCGCTTCCTCTCCACGGTTCTTGCAGCACCGCTGGAAAATGTCTCCCCCCGCAGGTTTAAGGTTACTCGGTAGAAAAGGATGGAGGGGATAACATCCTCCGCTCTATTTTCCGGATACTTGTTAGCGAGCCCGCGGAGATCAAGCGGCTTAAAGCACCTGGCAAATGTGGCGCCAGATGTCGGGCCGCTCGTCTGTATCAAAGCAGAAACGCGCCCAGCGAATGATCGCTTGTCTATCAACCCCGGAACGAAGAAAAATCGTCGGAGAGCCGAACCGTGTCGGATTTATTATCGCTGAAACCAAAAAGCGGAGCGGGGAACGGTACATATTCCAATGACATCGTCAACTCCTGCCCGAGGGCGCAGCCCATTACGATTCACAACCCTTAAGCAACGTTCTTCGAGCCTCCCTGCCCCTCTTTGCTCCCTCCCGCCGCCCTCCACCAACGGCGTCACCGTTGAAACCCCTAACCGAGATAACGACTCCGCTTTATCTCTCCGCCAGCCGCCCGAGTATAATACTCACTCGACGATGAGTATTATATAAACGAGTGCAGACTCGCCAAGCCCGCGAATCTGGGGCCTGATACGCAACTTGCTTTACGTTCCCCGGTTGTGCCGCGACAATTTACGCCGCTGTATCTGGCCTCTCCTTTTTCGGCACAACGACAGTCCCGTTAATGGCCGTTGCGTTCGTTTCGAGCACCTTCGACGCCCTTTCTGGGGCGTGGTAACGAAGTTTTCGGGACCGCCGGTCGTTTAACACGATCGCAGCGCCCGGGAATGCGTGGGCAGGCAATTGGAACTGGACCTGATTCGGATGGGAACACTGTCAACAGATGTAAGCGCCCCCTTCTGACCCTGAAAATCCCACCGTGTTCTTTCAATGTCTTAAATTCTCAAGTTTTTTTTTTTTTTTAATTAAGGGGTTAGGATTTCTATTATGGAAATGAAAAAGAATGGAAAAAATATTCTTCCTTTAAATAATAGTTTATAGTTGTAAAAGTGAAGCCCTGTTAGTCGGAATGTAAAATTCTAATTATTTATGACTGTACTGCCGATTTAGCGAAGCGCGGTTTATTGCTGCGTAAAAAGTTAAAGGTATTTCTCTGGAAATGATGATTCCACAAGCGGTGGGCAGTCTACATTCTAAAGTCTATAATTTTCATTTGAATCGCTTGAAACTTTAAAAGGACCGTTTCAATTTAACAATCTCAAGAAATATGTGGCGGTTTTGCGGTATATTAAAAATTGACCTTGCTATAACCACTTTTATATTCAATTTTTACGTAAAAGATGATATCATTTTCACAAAAAACTGTACTTTGAAAAATCCCTACATAGGTATTTCTTTAGTAAATATGTAGAAAATGAAAAGTCTCAGTGACGTCATTTTGTTCGAAGGAAACAAACAAAATTTGTTTATGTCCTTCAATAGTTGTATAATAAATAATTCTAGATTTTTAATTTTCGTTATAATTTTCTCAAAAAGAAATTTAAAAGATACCTGCTATTTTTCGAATCTAAAGTGGTGTAACCCCTTAATCACTCGTGCCATTCCCCCGCAACCGATCCACGTAACCCGAACTCGAAACTCGCCACGAACTGTGTCCATCGCGAAAGTGGCGAAGCAGGTTGAAAAACACGCATTTTTCAACCCCTATCTGCCGGACACGCCGTCGCCCGTTATCTTCGTTTCCCCTACGCCAATGCTACTGGAGAACGGGCCAGGGATGAAAGGAAGGGTGGAATCGTGCTGGCATGGGGAAGAAGGGTGCTCGCCGGGGCCACGGTAACGAGGGAATGCGTGCCACCCCTCTGATAAGGGTGTATCTCGCGGCGGCGCCGTTGCACTCGTGTTTACATCGCGACGCAGTGTACGTTACGCAACTGCGGCACGCTTTCGAAAAATGAATCTGAATATTCCAATATTTAACTACGGCACACGATCTTGCGCAAAACCACCGACCGCGTTACCAACCGAACTGTCGCGACGGGGGAGAAGAGTGTTTAGAATTTCACGGGACGAAACGGAGAATTTAGATGACCGCAATGCGTTCCACCCCCACGCGGTACGTGCCACCGTGAACTTCTTCGGCTCGTTGTCGCTGACGAATCACCCGCAAAACGTTGAATTATGGGAAATTGTGGCAAGCGCCGCGGCGATAAAACGCAGGAAACTTTTGGAACTGGGACAAGCGCGGTTTCTTGCGAAAACATCCAGATATAATGTAGCGCCATTACAGGCTTGAATTACAGGTTCTGACCGCGGCTGGAGGAGCACGATGGGCCCTCGATAAAAAGCAGTCACGCGTACGTGGCGTAGAGAAACGCCCTATGCCTCTTATTCATCCAGCAATTAGTTCCGTGCGCAGTTTCTTAGAAAACGTTGAGTCGTCATTAGTTAAAACGTGCATACCGCGGCTCCCCTTGGTACTTAGCTCGGTTGGAGGGGAATTATTAACAGCACACTTTTTCGAATTTCAATTAATCCACGCCCCTCTGCCCTGCTCCGCGCCGCGGCGGCAACTCGCGATATTAAATCGTTACGAGCGAGTGATTCACGCGACCCCGTGTGTGCCTTTATTGGCCTGGCCAAGTTTGCATCGATAACGCTTTTTAAACTGTTATTAAATGGCCCGGTGGAGCCTTTCTCCCTGCGCCGCCCTTGCTACCTTGTTATCTTGTACACGAAAAATCGATCCGGCCGAGGCAGACCTTCGAAAATATCAGCGACTCTGCTAAACGGAAATGGGAGACTGCACGTTCTGTCGAGCATGGTAATGGGCACGGTGTATGGTAACGTGAATGGTGAATAACCTGGCGGACGTATCTTCTCGCGGCGATACCGCGGCGCAGTGTTGGCGATAAAATGAAATTAATACACCCGGGGAGGCGGGAAAAAGTATAGAATTTAGTCTGCGAACAATACGTATGTTCCACGGTCATTTCCATTTCGTCAGAAAGTTGTTGCGCGCGTTGTATACACGTACAGCTACGCGTACACGTGCACCGTGTATATTCTTTTTTCTGTACCGAAGGGTGGAAGTAACGAGGTACTCTAGTCGAGAGCCCATTACATTTATTATTGCCCTCGCATTCGTTTTTGTTATGCCGCGCCGAGAGAAAAGTTCGTTAATGAATTTACTATAACTGCTTGGTTGAGGCTTTATAATTGGTATTGCCACATTCGCGTTACATAAAACCTCTCGTACCGCATCAAGACACCGTAATGAATACACGCGCGGGAGCGGCCGCGCGCGTATCGCTATCGGCGGGGGCTATGTATCCCGGGTTCTTGCGAAAAGAGCAATTAACGACGGTCCTTGCAATTTAATTATTGAAATGGTATCGCGATGAAAGTCGACCACGTGCCGCGGGCGCGCTTTATCTGACAACGAGTAGGTACCTAACGCCGCGCCGGGCCGATAGCTACGATCGGAGGAATTGTACTGAAATTTCGACCCTCGACCGAGCGAATTTCCTGGCGAATTCTTCTGCACGGCGCGCACTAACTGTATGCAAAATTTTAACCAAATCGGTGACCCGAACATCATGCACTACCCTCGTGAGCCATCCTCTGCCGGCGTATCACCAATGCAAATCGCGGTCACTGGGAGGCTCGAAAGAGAAACGGAAAAAGACCTGCCATGGCGCTGGTGGGTGACAGAGAGGAGGGGAGAGAGAGAGAGAGAAGGAGGGGGCGAAAACGGTAAAAATCGAGGGGACCTTTACGCGTCGTCGAAAATCAATTCACCGAGTGACCGGCAGCTTTTACGAGCGTCCCCAGGTCCGATATCGTCCAGCCGGTTCCAACGCATTCCCCTCGGTCCCCTGGACCACCAGACTCCTTTCTTTCGTTCTTTCGCCGCGAGGCAATTATCCTTAATTCGGTCCCGTAGTCCCTCCACCCTTCTCCCCACCCTGTCCTACGTTGACGAGGACGCTTTGCGTCCCGCCGTCCGCCGCCCGTCGCGGTTCGCGATACCAACCCCGCCGTCCTCCCTCGGTAAAAAAGTCACAACGCCGGTCCCGGGACGAAATCCCGTGGAAGAAATGTCGTTCAATCTACATAATCATTAACAGAAAGGAAATTTATTTAATCCTGCGGCCGAAGGACTCGTTATTTCCCCTCCGGCTAATTTGAATACATTTGGCTCGCGGATGGTAAATTAGAATCCAATTTCGGTGTAATTTCGTGCTATTAAACGCGATTGAACCCCCAGGTCCACTCTCTCGGCCTCTCCCTGTCCACAGATCCCGTTGTCCTCTCCCCCTGTGCCCCCTTCGTTACCATTAAGCACCCTTCCCCCCACTGGCTCTGAATTAACGATTCAACGCGTATAATCCAAGTCGAGACTTCCCTTTTGGACTCCACGAACTCTTCGAGTGGTTCTTTTCTTTTCTCTCGTTGAAGGCGTTTCTTCTTGCACCTACTGTCGCGCACGACGCGTCGTTATCTGATTCGTACCTATGTTGAGCGTAAGCTGCCGTAAACTGGGGGAACATTGGCAGGTTTTTGAAACATTTTGTTATATGATGTAAAAATTAACATTTGCTTTACGTATCCATCTTTTGTGATTGTACTAAACTGTCAAAATCCATAAAATTTGTGTCCTTCCCTTCTTTAATACATGTTAAAAACTTTAGTGTAACGGGGAAACATCGGCACATTATGTAGATAGCATTAACGAGTTAAATTTTACTAACCTGAGATCAGTAATCTTAAATATCTTTATTTTATTTTATTTTTTAGATCTCAACTAAAATCAACTCGTAAAATTGGCACATCATAATAGGTATAAATACCATTAACAGGTTAAGTGTTACTAATCTGACGTAAAACATTGTAATTCCAGCGTAGGTATGCCATGTTACCACGTGCTACCAATGTTTCCCTAGTTTACAATACCCTCGTAGCGTTGTTTCATTTGGCAGCTAGATTTTAAATCTTCAAGCACAGCATCTACGTTGCATTCGATCCTCCAAGAACCTCCGATAACCGTGTTCGTGAAGCACTGTCCACGTATATCCCAGCGCGTGAGAACGCCACGATCGCGAGAAGGAGAACACGCGCGGACGTCTCAGGGACGAGTCCTCATTTCGGTCGATCCCGTTCGAAAAAAGGAACTCGCAGCCGAAACGTATCGACCGCTTTACCAGGAACGGGGCCGCATAATTTAAAGCGCGTCCCGTCACGCGGCCGCGGAAATTACCGGAGCGAGCGGATCGCGCAGGTGAATCCACACGCTCGGGCACACGCGGTGCGTGGAATAACGGGGGCTTCTCGACGAGGTATTAAATAATCGTCCAATCAACGTTCGAGCAACTCCCAAAGTCTTTAGGGGGCAATCTGCATGTTAAGAGGCTGTTAATGCCTTTTCGCCTAGCCCCGCGCGCTGCTGCCCGCCAGTCCGCCGATTTCACACGCGCGCGCGTGCGCTCGCGCGCACACACAGACGTCCGGCCCTCCTTTTCTCTTGCCAGCGACAATCTACCGGCAACCAGTTCCCTCTATCCGTTCCTCTCGTCCCTCTCGTTTTAATCCTCCCTACCCCTTCGTGCACCCAGCGACGCCTCCACCGCCCCCGCGTCCGCCGCCCAAACACGACCAGGCCATGTGAAAGCGGCCGGACGCCGCGTTCGCGCCGGTCACCGCGCGAAAACTGGTTCGACCGACAATTTATGCGCGAGTCAATCAAGCCGGTAAATAGTAATTAACACCTTTTGCTCGGGCGGGAGCGTGTGCGCCTCGTACACAACCCGCAGCTAACTGTTAACGCGAGGAAAAAGCGCGCCTCTGCGATCCCATCTATCTGGACGAGCTTCGAGGAACGATCGGGACCTTTACGATGACTCTGCTCCCCTTTTCGAACGATGACGGTGCTGTTGCTGGTTTACGAGGTGACGGTTGATTGGCCCCGGAGAATGCAGGGGATTTTCGGATCGAGGCTTACGCCATTGATGGAATAATTGGTGACTCGGTGGTGGAGATGCTCCGCGGAGTAATTGATAGCTGGGGCTGACGCACACCTCTGCGCCGTTTAATGGTTTGTTGATGGCCGGCAATGACGGCTGAGAAGTTCGGCAATATGAATTTCAGAATATTCATTTATATTCATCGATATTGATTTTCAGTTTCATGCTTCTGTTCGCCTAACTAGTATTTGTTTAAATCATCCATTACACCGGGCGTCCGACGCGTGATTTCATAATGACGGGCGTGCAGCCACCTCCGCCCGGCGTGCTTTAATAAACAAATTCACGGAGCCCTGCGCACAATTTGCATTCCACCCATCGGGACACGCTTCGATTGAAACCTCCTCGTGTATGAATCCGGGGATCTCACGGCGCGCTCGGGAATGCTGGAAATTAATGAAACGGACGCGGTCGAATCGATGTTGACTTGTTTTCCGTCGCTTACCCGTCACAGCGGGAGAACGATCCGTTTAAAGCTCGACGCGATCCTCGACGGAAACGTTCGATGCGTCCGCGGTGAATCCAGTCCAGGAGGGATATGAAAAGGGTCCAGCATATTTCGGCGGTACTACTCTATCCTCGTTTAGTTATCAATGGGATTAGACGCGCGCCGGGACGAGATCTGGCACCGGTTGCGTCGCTGGAATTTCGTTTGAGAGCGTGGAAATCGGGGACACCCGGGGGCGGAAGAAAACGCTCGATCCGAATATAATCGGCGCGGCGTGCGGAAAATTTGAGGGTCCGCAGGATGAGACACTTCGCAACCACCTGTGGCGTGGCGTTTCGAGTGGCGTTCGAACCTTGCGGGCTACCGACTGCACCCTGAACGCGCATTATCGAATTTCCACCGGTGGATCGAAAGTCTCGGAATGCCGGCACTCGAGATCGTCGGGCGGAAGCTGAGCGTGAAAACCGTTCCCGTGGCGGCTATTGTCGTTCGACGAAACGCCCGTGGATGCCTCGAAAGGTTGCGTGGTAAACTGATCGGGGCCTATTAAACGTTACCCTCCCAAATACCGACACGATCCGTCACCTCGGCTTTGCCAATCACCCGGCCACATGGTTCTCGTATCCTTGCAATTTACGAAGCGAAGACTAGCAGGTTTATGCGCTGTGAATTATAATTCTCAGTGTGATTCGTGCGCAAAGTCGTGTCGATCCAAATCGTAAACAGAGCTTCCTTTTATATCCAGCCACGTTATCGTAGAAATAACACGAGTCGAGCATAATTGATTGGAAATATCGTGTACCAACTGGCGTTCTACCTCTTGTTTCCCTGAGGTTCCATCAGACTACGCTGCTTCGCGTCTCTCCGCGCTTTCTCCGCTCCCTCCCCCGTCGTTTTCATCCCCCACTTTTACTCCATCTCCCCCTTTCTCCACCCCCTCTCTCACACTTCATCCCTCTGTTTGGGTTCATACAGCCGTTCCCTTCCCTCCCGCCGTTTTCTCTCCGCGCTGGCTCTCGTTATACAGGTACACAGATGCGTCTCGTTTCATCCCTGGTAATTGCTTATTAAATTCCAGGGGGATGAGGCATCGAGCGGTCGGGAGCCCCCGCGCAACACCCTCCCGCGCCGCCCATTTCTCTATCCACCCGGAGGTATGTACCAGGGGGGCAGAAGGGAAACGTCCGACAGAATTGTTTTCCCGTTACCGTGAAAATATGCCGAAGGGCGGATCTTGCCGCGTAATTGGATTATTAATTAGATTGTTAATGAGACAGATTTCCTGCTGAAAAGGGATCCCCGAGCGGCCTGGCGAGCGCCACCGAGGACCAATCGTGTGAAATCCGGTTGCGGACGCGCGTCTGCAGACATTATTATCCTGGCTGCGCGATAGCGGCTCGGCCGACCGTCGAAAAGAAATTCAATTTCCTTTCGCGGAGGTGTAACAGAGGAATACACGCCCTGGTGCGCGCTCCAAGGAACTTCATTTCGAGTATAATCGATGGGTATGCCGAGAAACTTAACACTGTATACGTGTTAAGTTACTTTTATTAGTCATAGCCTATTTGCCGGGCGAAAGACGTCCATTGACAAGGAATCGATTTCCATTCACCGCCCACGAAAGGTATCAATGCATCAAGTACTCCGAAGATACCCACGCTTCAAACGGAGCCGCGACAAAGGACATCTCGATCTGTACTCACAAGAGAACATCTCCAAGTGACAATCACTTGGTTCTTTCGAAAATATTTCACACTCTTCCAGGTACCATCCTCCGTGGTAAAGTGTTTAGGTATTTAAGCAAATCGATATTTATGAAAACTGACTGTGCTGCTGGATTCTTTATGAAAGAATACACAACTTTGCCGTTGAAACCGTTCCTCTACCTCCGATAGTTTTCTAGATATTCGACCAAATGGGTTTTTCACCCCAGCTTTGAGGGCTCCTTTCGCTCCGGGATGTTCCCTTGTCAGAAAGACTCGATACCCTCGCACGGTATACTATGATCCGATCCTAAAATCGCTATACGAGTCTACCTCGAATAGCCATCGATCCTTCAAGGGTGCACGTCTCTTCAAAGAAATATGTCGGGGCAATTAGGGGATGGCCGAGGGCAGTTCCAACAAGGCTTGCCATCACAAGGGGATCAGGGGGGATATTCGGTCATCGCGAAAAAAAAAAAGGAAAACGATGCGCGACACGCCACTTAATGGTAATGAGCACCGAGTCTAAAAAAGACTGGCTGCTAACATGGGAAACGTCGCGGACAGCGGAACAATTATCCGCCGCGTCCAATTACGCGCTCATCGATACACTCGAAAACGAGGGGGCGCAAGGTGTGTCGCTTTGAAATCAAACGGTCGAAAGACAGAGAGGAAAGCTATGCTTTCCCCGGAAATACACGAGTCAGCGACGCGCGTTTTCGTGTTTAATTGACCGGTGTTCGAGTGTGTTGGGTTCGTGGCGGGGATAATGACACATGTACGCACACCCTGGCTACCAAGGATCTTTTCAATTTCTGATCGCGGGAAATCCCTGGACCCGCGACTGAAATCCGCTTGCTTCCCTCTTTGCGCGCCGTCCGTGCACTCGTGTCTCCGTTCGCCAATTAGTTTCCGCTTGCTCGGTTCGTTCCGAAGCATAACAATTTGCAGGGTGGCTCGAAGACGATCGACACAGGTTCTGGGCCTGATTCGACGACGGAGCACTGTGTACGCTGCGAATTGAACATTCTTCACAATTCTCATGCTTCAAAGTGCTACCTACGCACCGCGAAAATCAATTCCCGACTGTTTCCCTCCGCGAACGGGGAAACAAGCCGGGCGATCCAATTATGCGAAGCTCGCTGAAGGATTTTAAATTGCGTGGATGAGCTGCGTAAATATTAGCCGGGATATCGTTAAACGTAGTCTAGAAGCAGCTTGGAAGTTTGAACGTTTCTTCCTTCGCTTCTGTTCCTTAATGATTTATCTGTCCAGGCATGATGGAAGCACCGAAGAAGGTCTTAAAAAATTACAATACACCTTTTGAGTCCGTCGGACACGAGGTCGCGAGCATTGTTCGGTAAAAACATGGCGACTGGAGCCGCAAGAAGGGTTCGAAAAATTCGAGACAGAGCTCGTTAGCGAGGAACGTTTACGAGAAGCGAGAAGGTGGTCCGTCGTATTTGCCAATTAATCGAGCTCCCCCACCTCGGTCCGCCAATTTCTTACATAATTCATGCGCGGCCGCATTTGTTTTTAATCGGGATTCCCTGACCCCGTAAGGAAGCTGGGAACGAGCAAACGGCCTGGAACGGCGGACGATCCTCGAGCGACGCGATTAATTAATCGCTGTGCCGAAACTTCGGGAGACCGATTATAATTCAATGACCGTACAAAGACAGGCTCCGTGGACCTCGCGTCGGAATGCCACGGGGTAATTAGAATTCGACGAGTTACAAGGGGTCTCCCGGCCCGCGAAACTATCGATATTCTCTTTTTCTCCGTACGTGGCGATTGGAATTGCACCGGCAAGAAATTAACTAGCGTAAATCGAGTGGGAGAAGCGCGTTCCAACCGTGGAAGAAGCTTTAACGAGTCACCAAAAGAAATCTGTATAATCGACCGCGGAGACTAAGCCAGGTGGCGAAGTGTACAGAGGCCTGTCTAGCTGCACGGGGCGCCACAGAGAAGGAGCTCGGTTTTAAACCGAATCAACGTTCGCGACGTCCAGGAATTCATCCCCCACCCCGGTGGCCCTTCCCGCACCCTCTTTCTACGTCTAGCGCGCACAGTGGTTTGTCATTCAAGGCACGCCGCCATAATTTGATATATTAGGTACACATAAGCGACGGCTGATCGTGGTTATTAGGTTGGGTACACGGTATAACCACCCCCGGACCCCGTTCGAGCGACCCCTGACCTGTTCGCCGCCAGCCCGGCCACCCTTCGCTGCCTCTCGCTCCGGAGATATCTCTCTCTACCTCCGCCGTATCTCCATCCCTTTGTCTCTCTCCATTACTCCGACACTGTCGCCGCTGTTACTCGATTCCACCCGCCAACCCCCGTGCACGGGGTGGCGCGCACACAGAAGGGCCACGTGAACTCCGGCACTCTCCCTCCCCCCCTCTTCGAGCCGAACGTCGCACCCCCCGAACCACCCACACTTAGCGGAGAAATTTACATCGCGGTGCTATTTGCTATGCGGCTCGTGGCCGCAAAATAGGATTATTATTATAGTCGAGCGCGCTCAGCTCGCGGGACGGCCAGCTGCAGAACGCCTGTTCGTCTGCGCCCAGGAATTTTAAAGGACCATCGGCGGGAGGTCGAACGACATCGACTGGGGTCTCGGGCAAATCGAGGCCTGACGGCTTGCGACTGATACGCAACTTCTTGGGATTTAGGTCCGTAGGTGTTACAGCGATGAGCTTCGAGAAGATTTAGATCACTTACAAGGGAAGATCTCGAACCCAGAAATTTAAAAAATTCTGAAACTTTGTGAATATGTAGCGAATTTCCTTTGATTACAACGCAATTTTTGTTTGCTGCTCGAATTCACTCTAGGGGGGTGTAATTGATAGCTGAAAATCTGGTTATTTTTCGATTTTGAGTTATAACTCGTGAACTGTAAAATAATTTGTCTGCCAAATGATAGATTTCATTAAAAGAAGTAACTTTTGTCTTGAAACTTTTTTGCTATGTCTAACAGTTAACACAAAATCGGAAAATAGTCGAATTTTCAGGGGTTAATTTCACCACCTTCGAGTAAATTTTGGCAGCGAACAAAAATTGTGTCGTAATCCAGAAGAAATCCCCTGCATATTCGCAAAGTTTCAGAATTTTTTGAATTTTCGGTTTCGGGATCTTCCCTTCTTATTGTTAAATCCCACAGTATTCTAATTTAAAGAATTTTGAAGGACCCGCTCCCATTTGTGGCTCGTTAGATCTATGAAAAATTGGCAATAAAGGATACTTTGAACACACAGTGTCGTAAAATAATGACGTTGTCGAGGTGCTTCTCCTTTGAAACACCCACAGTTTCCACCAAGCAGAATCGCCAGCCGCGACGAGCAGCGCCCTGCTCCACGAAGCAGGCGTTCATGGCCCTAGGGGGTGGGAAGGAGCGTAAATTCGACGGATCGACGGATAGCGGCCCCTCGTCCGTCTCGATCCGTTTGGCGCAAAGAAAAATCAACACGAAGTTGCGCGCAAGACCGGGGCCGACGTTAATGAAACAGCCAAAAAGGGGCGACAGGAAAAACGGGCAACAGGACGGGGTAGCGGACACACCGGTAGCATATCGTCGCGGGGATTAAGGGCGAGTGGACCGTTAATTCGAGCCGGCAGTTTTTTCCCGAATCCCCGTTAGGCGGATGCTATTTTTACGAGCAAACGATACCGACGTGTCCCGCAGACCTCTGGGCTTCAGGAGTGAAACGGGTCCACAGAGCCCAGGGGGTGGTTTACCCCCCCGCGCGAGCTTTGACGTCCGAGCCCGCGTGTGTACACGCCGGCCACGCGCGGTCGTTGCTGCCGTTTGAAAGAAAAACGTCGGACATGCCTTGCCGCAACCCCTTTGCCCACCCCACGAATCGTTTTAATCGAATAATTTACCGACGTTTTCATCAATGTTTCAACGCCTCGCCGAGGAACCGTTTCAGAGAGGCTCGTCGCGCTCGCAACGGGTACGTAAATCCCCCGACGCGTCGGGAGGAAGTTTACGAGGCGGAAAAAAAGTTAACGCTCATCGACGAACGAGCGGTTGATATTTAATTGAATTTCTTGCCGAGTCAAGAGGATGTACATATATAACAGTGATTATGAAAATGCAGAATTTATTAGAGAAGTTTTACGACGCGTTGCACGCAATAAATCTTCCCGGCAATAAAACATTTTAATCGTGCGTTCATCTTCGCAGTCTTCCTACTTCGCCCTCCTGCTTAATCAGGATTTTAATTTCGACTACGCCTTGAGAGAGTCGACGCGGCGCGATTTCTTCGTTCCGCGTCGGATAAACAACCGTCGGCGGCCGCTACATATTGGGAGGGTGGTTCGCTGTTGCGTAAAGTTGATCGTTGTTCAACTGCAGCTATTGCAACGCGACAAAGTTGTTGAGAGAAAAAGCTTGTCAAGGGAGAAATGTTTTTCTGCCCTTCCGCCCCTCCGCTCTGGCTGTTCTTTTTCCCCGTCTACGGCTGTTACCGACCACGTAGCTGCGCGCCCATGAATTTTAATTCCTCCCGTCGGGCCCGACGGCAGCAGAAGAAACACCGGCGAAACATTTTTTCAAACGGCTCGCCGGAATAAACGGGACGCACCCTGCCGTCGTCGAAAACGAGAGTGATTATAGTACACTAACGTTAATGATACCTACCTACTTTGTCCTTTAAAAACCAATTAATCTTTTCTGGTACTTACCTGAATCAAAGCCAATTATCGTAATTGAAATGCAAGTGACATATCTACCTTCACTATTTACTTTATTTTTTACTTTATTTTTCAATCTTATTGTTTACTTTACATCTTACTTTACTTTTGAAGTTTATTTTTTACTTTACATTTTACTTTACTTTTGAACTTTATTTTTTTCTTTACTTTTCAACTTTACTTTTCACTTTACTTTTCTACTTTATTTTTTATTTCATTTTTTACTTTACTTTTCTTACTTTACTTTCCTGTACTTTTTGTATTATTTTCATGTTTAGCATGAACTCTTAAGATTGCTTTTACTTTAGTTTATTTTTAATATTTGTTATGTTTGTTTTTGTCTCTATTTTAGTTTCAGGGTTAGGCCTCCCAACTGTGTTAGGACAGCGAAATATCCCACCGCAGCCTCTCTTTCTGGAGTAACGAAGACAATTAATTATAAAATAATCACAATAATATCGTAGCAAATAAATTTACGAATGTCTTTCCATAGAAAGCATCGTACGAACGGCGATGACCGTCTTCCCAGAGGGTCAAAGGTTATTCTATAAGTTTCTTAAGATCCTTAATTAATCCCTCAGTGGAGGCCGCAGCTGAACAAGCTGGGAAACGCGTGGCACGTGGAAAATGATGCAAACAAGGCACCGAGGCATGGACAAGCACGCGCGCGCGCAACGATCTCCCCGCGAAGAATCCCAACGGCGCTGCGACCGTTAAAATCGCTCCCAGGGACCGTTAACTTCGATTATCCCTGGCAATTAGCGAAGTTCGGTTCAGCCATGAAGCGGCCAGCCTCAATCTCCCCTGTCAACGTTCACAATTTGTCCGCCATTAAGGGGTATTGATCCGCGTTGCGTCGCGATCCGCCGGAGCTCGAGGAGACGTTAACAGACACGCGGAACCCTCGATAGAAATTCCACGGACCTCGCCAGGTGTGCGTTCGCCTCTTTTATTTTCGTTTCCCCTCCTATCCATTGCATTCTCGAAAGAGAACATACGCGTGTACGCTGGAGAATCGAACACGAGGAACTAAGCTTCGAAGGCAAAATTCACTCGCGAAATTTAACAGAATATTCATATTATCTTGGATGAAACCTGTTAAAACCTTTCCAAGCTACGAACTCCATTTAAGAAATCAGCCACTTAACGGGTGTATTACATCATTTTTCAAAAAAATCCCGTTCAATCAACCGATACCAAAGAAAGGGGCGATGGGGTGAAAAGACACGCGGGGATGAGGAAACCAAGGCGAACTGATTCGAGAAACGGCACCCATGGCTGGGCCACGAACGGTTCAAGCTATTTCCGATATGGGGGCGGCATCAAACGGAGCCACAAATCACTCGGAAAGCACAGATTTGTCGGGGCCGCGATTTAATTTGGCCCCGGATTAAGTTGCCCCGCGGCCGACCCGCTTGTATTACGTCTCGGATTTATCGACGCTTATTTGCGGCACACGCGTGCGCGTCGGATCTACCCTTTAAGCCGACGGGATGACTGGAAATGATCTCTCTATCGGGGAAAAGACCTTCCCGCGCTGTAGCTCCTGCAGAGACGAGAACTTTCCAAGGATGCGCAAAAAAATAATTGAAACATCGAGGAGCCGGAAAGTTGAAGGGGTTGGAACTGTGGTTGATAGGCAGGAGATGTATAGTTTTAAACGCTCCCCGCACGATATTTAATTATGCTCGAGGATGGAAATACGCACTTAAGCTTCGGCGGGTTTCAAGCAACCCGACGTCTTCAGCCGGTGTTCCAAGCGATCGTCCCTCAAAATCGCGAAAATCTAATTAATCGCATGCAGGAAACCGCGGCGGATGTTCGGCGCAACGCCCAGTAACTAATTAACCTTCGTCAATCCATCATTCGCCGTTGGGGGAACGAAGCACGGGGCAATCACACCGAAAGCCTGTTACGAGCGAAGGAATATTAGAAAACATGGTGTTCAGCCAACGATCGGGAAACCGATTGTTCGCTCGCGGTTATTTTCCCCCCTCGTCGCGGTTATTATACTAACGACGACTTCCGCCTGGGATTTCCGGTGAAATTTCACCATAGTCGCCGGTAAACGTCCTTTGCGAATCCCCGTGTCTTCTGAGTTTGCTGTTTCATTGACTTCGTTCAGTATTATGAGCGCGGTAAATATTAATCACGAAAATTTAAGTAAAATTAAACTGATCTTAGGTATTCTAAATTCTAGACTCGGGTTATAGCGTACGAATATAATTTGCAAAGAAAAATAGACGGAACGGCGGTTCCTTCAAAATTCTCCGGCCACTCTCGCGGTACCAACTTTTCAGACAGTGTATTAACCCCTTAACGCGGCGCTGCGTATCGTTTTCCTTCCTGAAACCGGTTCTGGAACCTCACCTCTGTTATTTCGTGACTTGGGGAACATTTTCGTCGGCGTGGATATTCCTCCGAGGCACCGATGCATAAATTCGCTTTCGTTTCAGATCCCTCGGCCGATAGAGGTCGGCCATACCACCCGAGATTCTTTTACCTTTGACCAAGCTACAGCTCCTTCGCGGTGCCATCGACGAGTGCGAGGCTACTCAAGGCCAGGGAAATTTTCTTTTATTAATTTGACCCACGGTATCCGAAAAATGCCGTTCCAACACTTCTATCTTGACAGTCCAAGCCGAGCTTCGATCTCGCAAGAGGGTCCACTCAATCTGGTACAATCTCTGTCAGACATCATTGCTGTGCTTCGCTCATCGCCTCGAAACTTGCAGCTGCAAGCTCCCGCAGCCTCGCGTACCAAATCACGCCCAGCAGTTCACGTCCGCGATTAACGCCGCCAATAAGTTCGCGGCTTGCAATTCGGCCGATTTGTTGGGATCCCAGGAGCCGGGAAAGACACTGATTCCCCTTTGAAACTTCGTGATTCCACGTTTCTGGCGTACCGAGGAGAAGACCACGTTTGTCACCGCCAACATATTAAGCCGGTATTTACGCGCAGTCCGCGTTGACAGGCTCCCTTTGAGGTTAATAATAGACACACGGTGGCTAAGCACGTTCTTAATATTTCAGTAATCGCCGTGGCTGGGCCCGGCACGACTTCGTACGTAACGCCTAGCCCGCTTCATCTTTGATGCCTGGAAATATCTGGACACAGTGTACGATCCCTTGTCCGCTGATCGTCCGCGTGAAATTCGCTTTAGTAGCGACCCAGAGTTCGCTTGGATCCCCGGTGTCCGAATATATTCACGTTTCAGGAGCTCCACTAGCATAGGGCACACTTTGCAACTAGGTTCTACTTTCTCCGTGGAATAGCTTCTATTTCTATCTCCAGAAATAGCTGCTCTATGAGGGAGATTTCAGGATACAAAGTGTATAAAAGCACCATGAAGGTGTTTTGGTAATCAGGGTGTTGAACTTGACTCGACGAAGTGGGTCTGATTGTTTTGGAGGAGTTCAAGTTGATTGTTAGAACGTCCTTACAGATATTCGACGCTCAGTTCCAGCGACTAGGCGCGAGACTGGCTTGAATCCCAATAGTCTGAGACACTTGAGACTTCTAAGGGAAGCGTAGAAGAGACGCGAAGTGCTGCGAATTCCTCAATGTGGTGTACAACTACGAAAACAGACGATAGCCCCTCAGAGGGCCACTGATTGACCGAAGCATCCCTGTGTGGCTATGCAAATCCCTCTATCCACGATCATTAAGCTGTACACTCAGCTACCAGGGCCATGGACGAATCACCTATTACTCTATCCCCCGCTATTACGTGCATTCAGCGTGCACGGTCGAAAAAAAGAAGGTCCTTCGTCCAACCGCCCGTTTCCATAATTCATGCCGCGCCGACATTTCTGTGAATCTCTATCCATGCGCTGGTTAGCGACACTCTTTATTCCAAGCGACGAGACTTTGGCAGACGGGGAACGCTTGTTTTTCGAAATTTTCGCGCAAGATCCTGGCAGCTGGTCCTCCGGCATAAAGGACTACCGAGAATTCCTTTACAACGCTGGAACGAGGTTGCCAACTCTGCCTTTTCACAACTCCTCAGGGAGGTCAAGATCTGGTGGGTTGAGCACACCTCGCCTGGATGTACCAGAATCCTTCCGAGTACGTATCGCAGAAAATTTCCGCGAATGTTAGCTTTGACGAAGAACCGATGCGACTCGATCCCCCCTTTCTTTTAGGTCATTAACCTCGGGGAATAGTGAAAGTGCTTTAAATCGACCATCTCGTTTCAAGGTTCGATAAGTTCCCGGCACACCTAAAAGTTTCCCAGTTTCTACGTTCTCGGGTACTTAAAACGCGACGGGCTCTCCGCGGCGCGATGCTCGCCCGTGTTCCCTCGGCCTCCGACAAGGGACAGTCGACTTGAAATTCATGTTGTTCAGAGATTTAATTTGAGATTAAACTTAATATTTAAATTTATTCCACCGGGAACATTTGCCCACCCCCTCCCTTTGGAAGATTAAAGGACAGGACCTCCTTCCGGCCGCTGCCACGACCCGACCGCCAGTCGATATCCGCGGCCGAACAAAATGTTGTTTCCATCGATCGGCACGCACTGTATTCGGGATATGGCATGTTAGGCAAAACGATGCCATCGATGTTCATCAAATATTCAATAGTATCGTCCATGAAAATTCACGCATCTGTTCAATGCTCGAGCGTGCGCGCGCGCGTCAAACAATCGCCAAGATTACCGAGAAAATCGACTGAAAGCAACCCCTCCGACACGAAACCGTACCTTTGCAACACGTACGTTCGCGACAGGTGGCCGTTTGCCCCCGAGTTCTGCCGCTTATTTACCTAAATTTCATTATAAAATTTTTCTACTTCGATCGCTCGAGGTACCATTCCAGGTGAGAGACTTATACGACAGGTGTTTTAATCCTACACAGCGTTTCCTCAGCGCAGGAAAGTCAGTGAACACTTTGACGCGTCATTTAAGAATGATTCGCGTCGCGGTGGTAAATGGAGAAGCGAAGGCGGTCCCGTACGCCAGGGAACGACGTTAGGCCCGCATTGATTATTCCCCGAATCAATTCCAAGTGAGCCGTTCTTTCGCGCGCGCGACGTCGACGGCGACGAGTGTGCACACGGGGCGCCGTGGCCCTTGCATGCTCGGGAAAAACCTAATCGTTAAAGTAAAGCCCACATTACGTTCCCGGGGACGTTTACCTACGATCGAACTGCACACACGCGCCAGTGCGGACCCTTCCCAGCCGCTGAATAATAAATGCTGCCCCGCGATCGTCGTCGTGCCTCGGAACGTATTTGTCCCAGCGTTGCTCGAGCTCCTTTGACGTGGCCACTCGATAACGTCGATACTCATATGCCTCTGCGTGCGTCCGGCTAAAACCTAGCAAAGGAAACGCGAAAAACGCGCACGGTGTAGCGGCTGGCCTTTTCCCTGGTCGATGGGAACGGACGCGGCGCTTCGCCTTCGATATTTTTCGTGGCCGAGACGACGGTGGGTGTGGGACGGTTGCTTCGAGTTTGATTCGTGTTTCAGATATCAAAATATCGGAGGAAGTAGGCTGGGATGTCTTGATTCGTTGCTAAAGAGAAAATAGTGGGTCCCAAGGGTGTCTTTACCTAGTACAACGATACACTGTACAATTCGCCTAATAATAGTTCATTTTTCGCGGTATCGCACCTTGAATGGTACTGTAAGCGATCCCTGAGGAATCAAACTTGAGGCTCCCCATTCGTAGTACTGGAATTTGCAGTGATCTACGATTTCAATGCAATTCGCTCGATTTTGACTTGCTCGCGTCGAGGTTCCCTACCAGAGGCAACCCTCGAGGAGGCAAATTGCTAGGCACTCGATGGAAAAATGAAGTAACCCCGTCAAAGAGGGCCAATTAGCGAGACTCGGTATCGTCCTGTCGCGATCGACGAGGAGATCTTTCGAGCCCCTAATATCGGTTTTCGTACGTTTGTGTAGTCGCGGGCGGCGAAGGGGCTTGGGAATCGGTGTTCAACCTTTCGTGCCTTCGTGTTTTCTGCAAATGTTGCCGATCGCGGCGGGAGATATTCTATTGCGGCGGCACACTCGTTGTTATTGCCCAACGTTCGGCACGAAACTGCTTATGCAATTACGCGGCTGCGACCGCCGCGAGATACAGCGGCAATTAGTCCGTCCCGCGGAACGTTTCAATTAGCGTCGCGGAGAGAAACCATCGCGGGTGATTCCTACGTAAGAATTCGCTAGAAAGTATCGACGTTGTCGAGCATAGACGGCTGTATGCGCTAGGTGTCTAGGAAAAAGGTTTGCAGTTCTTTGGAAGCCGCCACACTTGCCGGAAAAAGAAGAAGAAGAAAAATGGGTAATTATAAGTTGAGTCTTAACAGAGCTTTTGTTTATACAATTCTCGGTGTAAGCTTTTATAGTGGGGTAGAGTGGGGCTAAAAGTCTGGCTCGTAAAAAGTCCCCAATGCAAAATCTCCATTTGTAAACAATCGATTGAATATTGCAGCATGAATATGTTGATGGCAAAGGGTAATGGGGAGGATTAATGGGGAGGTAATTAGTAGAGTTGTAAATTATATATCTTTTTTCCTGTTTTTTTTTTATATTAAAATAATTTGAGTTTAAGAAATAAGGTCGAAGTGCTTAAAAGAGAGTTATATCTTTATGTTGAGCCAAGAGTATTGTGCAATTTTTTGTTGAAGCTGAATGTGTGTCCTGTATTTTCATTCTTTTGTTTAAAAAAAGGTTCCCATAGTATACATTTTCAATATTGTATAACAAAAACAATTTGTTTAACAAATATTTGTTGATTTCAAAATAGTTTTTTTCTCATTTTGTTTTATGTTACACGAAAAGCTGGTTAGAAGATATTAAGGACTTTTTATTCCAAGCAACGGATTTTTTGTTCCATGCCCAGGGCAAAAAATCCATTTTGAATTGACACACATTTTGTGATATAACTCAACAAAAAGTAACAACACTAACCACCAGCTTTGTAAAAGTAAAGCATAATAGTTTTAGTTTATAGAAAAGAACGCAATATATCTGTAGATTGTTATTACTAAATTTTACATAGGTTTATATGAAAAACGCGACTTTCAATCCCACGCTACCCTACCTACAGTTTGAACTTGTGGTATGAAATCTGAAATCCTTATTTTCTCAGAGTAGTGGCTCTAGCCAGAGGCTAATTTGAAGATTGCATGCCCCTAGGCTGCCCTTTCTGTGAAATACTGTCAAATACTTTAATTTGAAAAAGTTGAGACAATTTTAAAATGAATTCAACAAGACAACTCACATATGAGTTATTGCTAATCTGCTAAGTGAAAAATAAAGGAAATGTTTTAAAATTATCCAAAATCTCTGTGTTTAACTTTTTCCAATTTATTTCGCCCAAAATTTGCCATCCTAGACTGCACAGCCTACTTGGCCTATATACAAATCCACCTTTGGCTCTAGCAAGTAATTAATAACAGAAGTTGCGTCGGATGCGAGGCTTCAGACAGAGAGATTATTTCCCTATCAGTTTTCGTAGCAATATGGAAGCTGAAATGATGAGGGTAGCTTTGTCAAGTTACCTTAAACAGCCAATAGATTCTGTTTCAACGCTTATACCCTGAAAGCTTGCGATCCTTCTGAAATAGCTAGTTCACGTCAAGCCACATTTGTAGCACAGGCACACAGCTCACACCGTCAAAGGTAGAGTAATAATGCCGTGTTTGTTATCAGCCGTTATTAGCCAAATGTCCGGAATTTCGACTAAATTGCCGCCAGAAATTTCTGGCCACTCGAACGCGCGTTAGTTAATATCGGAATCCGCTGTCCCGCCGATAATAAAATCAGCGGTGAACCGTTCGCGTTCGATCGAACGTTATCATTCCGTCCCAGGCTACGATCGTAGAGAGCGTTGATCATTTCGATCACACGTGCTCGCACGAGAAACTAAATGCTACCAAAGTTTTTGTTTTACTTCGAAAACTGATCACAGATTTTACACGCGGTTAACGTCGACTGGTTCCCCGCTTCTAATCGGTTCCTATAGTACGACTTCGGGTGTTTAGAGTGTTAGAGTGCTTGCAGGAAAACGACCCAGGCATAGCACTATTATACTAATTCCAGGTTAATTAATTTCACCGGCATCAGTTCTACGCGCGCTAGTAATCCCCGCGAACAGAAATTTCGATAAAGTTGTATTACGCGTCCGACGGTACAACGCTAGAGTAATTCTACGTTAAAGTAAAATAATATGTATTACGTTAGAATAACAGGGGAGGAATATCGATTTAGCCAGAGAAACGCTAATACTATACATTAATTCGAATTACAATTATACACCAACGATTGACTGTTATTACAGGATCCTCGTAAATTACGCACGCCTGGCGGATGTTATTTGCTACCTAAGCAGTGAAATATCTCCTTCATTAAGACAGTCGTTTCCAAGGATTGCCAGCTCAAGGAACGTAAAATTAATTACGATACAGTCCGAGTAGAGTTAGTATTACTTTCCATGAGATTCGATAGCATTTACGGCTGTCTCTCATCGCGCTGGGAGCTCGTAGCCAGAAAACGAGGAGGGGACAGATCCAAGCACATATAAAACTCCCAAGCGTACCAAGAACTCAATGTCCCATCCCATGGAAACAAGTCATGAGATGTCAAACACTAAGTAGACCAGTGTTTCCCAACCTTTTATGCTGCGCGTAACCCCTGGAAATGTGTTGTAGTATAATTGTAACATAACAATGGGAATAAAATAAAGCAGTAGGTACACTGAATTTTCTATTCATAAATTACATATATCCATAAACACAAAGAGTGATATAAACAATTTACTTAGCAATCAACCGGAACACACACGTACCCCCAAAAGTTTTACCGCGTACCACACGTTGGGAAACACTTCATTAGAATATGAAAAAATTATCCTCATGCATAACCACTCGAAACCAATCGAATATAATTAGCGTTACATACAAAAGGTATGTACATCTATCTGAAACGAAGCGACTACCCTCGGGGAGCAGCTCGTTAAGGGCAAGCCGTTCACAAAAACCGTTCTCCGTGCGATGTGACGACAAACTTTCCGACTAACCCAATGAACAGCCGCAGCCACGGAAAATTACAATAATTAGAAGTCGCTGGCTGGTGGTGAGCCCGCACGGGGGTCAGGAATCACGAACTACGCGGTCTGGGGAGGTGGAGACGTTGCTGACCAAGGACAGGGAATTTTCGACTCGGCCAGCAGGCGAGAATGGGGCCAGCCAGGAGTCACCGAGCAACGGCAGGGGTGAAAATTTCGCCCCGATGGTGGCCCGAATTAAGCGTCTAATTGTAAAGGCGACACGTGCGAGCATGGGTACGGGGCGGCTAGGGGCGGCGGGGGTGGGCAGACAGACCGGGCAGAGAGAAGTATGGGAAGGTCGAAGGAGGAGGAGGAGGAGGAGGAGGAGGAGGGGGTCGGGCTGTGCAAGAGTCGTGGCGGGGGAGCGGGATATAGGTAGGTCGGAGGTGAGAAGGTGGCAGAGAGGTGGAGGTAGCAATTAACTTCTCCTCGCGAGATTAGAACGAGATATTACGAGATATCGAGCGACTTAACGGCAACACGCGAGAGACTTCAAAGGCAGTAATAAACTGCCTCTAATGAACCCCTTATCGCTGCTGCCACCACCCTCCGCCTTCTTCGCCCGACCTACCACCTCGCCCAGCACCCACCAGCACCAGCACCCCACCGCGGAGACCCCAGGCCGCGCGTGTACGTGTCCGCGTGTTCCAACCGATGCGGGCTGAACCGAGCCCTGAAATTCAACGGTACCTACTCCTCACCCTCGGCTCGCATGCACCCTCCCCGCGCGAGTGCTCCTCTCTGTCGCCCCGTTTTTCTTCTTCCCTCCTCCTCGAACTTTTTCCCTGCCGGTCCCTACAATTTTTCCCTCCCACTCGTGTGCTCCCCCTCGCCCCCTCGGTGCCCTTTCCTCTCAGCCGCGTGTCACGGGGATCTCGATAAGACACCATTACCGCGTCGATCGCGATTCCTGTCATGCGGGAAACTCGTCCTCTTTCATCGTCGCGTGCCAGCCTCCATTACACTCGCCACTGTAAATATTTTTCCCCGGTCGGGAGACGGACGCGCCCGATCGCAGGCCCGGCGCGTTACGACGATCCTCGCGGTCGAAGCTATGTCGCGCACGGGGGGAAGCTATCGATCCCCTTTGCCGGGCACGGGAACCTCGCGCGGCCGCGAGTACGATTAAACTTCGAGAGCGTGTACACGATGCGCGCGTTATTGGTTTTTCTTATGAATGACGGGTATATGAAAACATTGCCGGAGGAAGGTTTCATTATCTTCTTGCGAGGTAGACGGTGTCTTAAATGAATTTTTTAATTAAAACAGCAGCCATTCTTTTCGCGTGCCTGTCTCTGAGAAGATGAACGCTGGGATTTGGTAGAAAGCCCTCTGATTGCGATCGCGGCAGCTATCACTTCGCTTCCCTGCTAATCCTTAATTGTTTGCACTTAGTAAACCCCTGTACCCCTCCGTCGCACGCAGCCGTCCGCGGGAATTCTGGGTCACAGGTGTCACGGACACCTCTACCAGCCCCCGCTGGCGGACACGTATCGGCTCTCTAAACCTAGAGACGGCCGATGGTTTCGTACGCGTCGTCAATCGTCATCGGCGCGTGAATCTGCATCGAGAAACGTTTTCCAGTGGTAGTGCCTCCTGGCAAGCCGCGCGCGTTCAGTCGTTTCTCCCCCTTGTTCGAAGTGACGAGGCAAGGGGGTCCTCTGCCACGTCCTCTCTTTTATCGGAACATACAAACCGGTCCATCCGCGAAAGGGTTACGAGCATCCCTGGGCCGGGGGACGCCGTCTTCGAAGCTGGAATCGCGGGGCACCGGCAGACACGAAGCGCCCTGTCGCCGGGCTCCGTCAAGCCCAATCATGTTGATTCAACAAAGTACCCACCTACCAAATTGCTGGAATTTGGTATTCGGCCAGAAAGACGGGGGCGTGGGGGAGGGTCGGTGGGGTGGCAGAGAAAGCGAGGGGCAGGCAGGGAGGGGAGGGTGGCCATAGGAGACAGGAGGAGGGGAGGGAGGGAGAGGGGTGGGGGCGCAGAGAAAGCGAAAGAATGAACGAGAGAAGGAGAAAGGTCGACAGACAGGCAGACAGATCGAGACGGAGAACCAGAGGGAGGAAGAGAGGACGCTCTGAAGCGGTCTGATTGCACATCTAGGCCAAACCAGCACCACGACGACGACGTCGCTCCAGCGGAAAGCCGAGCGATGATTGGCCGCTCTCTTCGCTCCGCAACCCCTGCCCCCTCGCCCTCCGTACACCTTCAATCCCTTCAGCCCTCGTCCGTGCAGCCGAAACCCGATGGCGTTGGAGGCTGGGGGTGATTGGACGCATCTCGGTGATTGTGGCACCCGCCACCCTCCCCTCCCTCCCTCCCTTCCCTTCCGAAACTACCGCCCGCCACCGCGTCACCCCCTCCTCCAGGTCCCTCGTTCCCATACCTACATATATACACCAGAACTCCCCCATCTTCCCCACCCCCTCCCCCGTACCCCTCCTGCACGGCTGTAAATCGAGTTTACCCTCTTGCCGTGGCTCAGCCCTTCAATCAAACTGATTGAAACATTCCTTGAATCCAAAAGAAACGAACCACTACCTCCTACCCTTGTCTCCTTCTCTCGCTCTGTCCCACTGCTGTCTCTCTTCCTATCCCTTCCGCGCCACCCCTCCCCTTCGCCCTTGCCTCTCTCTTCCGTTATCGGCCGTGTGTCTCTGGATCAAGCTTTCTCTCTCGCCTTTGCTCCCCATTCACTCAGCCGATCGCTCACTCTCTCCGCTCGTACCGATACACGCTCCGCTGTACCAACCCTCTCTCTTTCTCTCTCTCTCTCTCTCTCTCTCTTTCTCGCTCGCTCGCTACTATCAGGATGTGCGATTCGACCGTCTCCCCCACTTTCCACGCGTCCGTCCTTCTTTCCACCGTCGCCCCCTTGTAGCAACCCCCTACCGCAAGCCTGATGTCGATGCTTCTGTCGCGTCACTCCGCTCGGAGTGCTACTTCTCTCAATTCGGATAGCGGCTTGTTTTCCGATCGAAATTTCACGGGGGTTGGGGAACAGGGGCGGCGGGGATGGGGGTGGTGGAAATTTCTCGACGAGGGAGGAACACCGCGACGATTCGGGGGCTACGTTGTCGCGGCTGATTTCCACGGGAACAGAAAGGGGACGGTTTTTACCGAACGCTACGGCAAAGGGTTCCCTCTAACGACACGACGCTCCTCCAAGTTTAGGAATATGGAGTGCCGCTCGAACGATGCAGCCAGTGAACTTTGCCAATCATTTTTGGCAAACACAGCTAAATCCCTCCGGTCCAAGATTTACTCCCCGTACTGCGTTTTTTTGGAAGCTTCCTAAAAACATAATATCATCGGCACACTCCGACAACCACCCTCCACGAATTAAAGTATTTCTCGCTGCGGTCTGCGTTAACAGGAAAGCTACCCTCTCGACTCTCCACAGCGACAGTCGAAATCCCTCGATTCCGAGGCTCCTGCCATCGCCTTTCATCACCGTATACGCCGTCGAAACCCTAAAACAACTCCGTCCGCGGTAAAACAGAAACGCCGCAAATGCGAATGCACTTCCCCCCGAAAACACAGCGCCATCGCTGAAATCAAAACGCATTCCGCCCAAATCCCCACAGGGTACGAGCCTTTCTCACCGCGCCGGTGAGAGCGGGGACAGGGCGAAGGTATGTATGTACGTGGTTGCAATTAACGAGACGTTTTTCTCCCGCTGCCTCCCAGGATCGATCTCCGCCGCGACGTCCGACTTCCCGGGGATACGAAGGAGCCGGGCCAGCAGCGGACATCTGGACGGGCGATCCTGCCTCCAATCCTGGCATGCGGGACGGAGACGCCTCGTAATCAAATATTGATACTACGCTAGACTAAATCGTTCGACTGTGCTAACAGATTAGGGCGTACGTGTGCTGCGGACGAGTCCGCCGATCGTACCGATGTGGAACACGCTGGCGACCAAGAATACAAATGTTCCATGGAAATCTTATAACCCCCGCGGTTCCCAGAAGATCGAGATTATACTTAGGTATAGCCATTCGCCGTGATATTTTTCGTGGAAATATTGCGCGGAGGCTGTGGACATAAATTTAGTTTATGTTCGGTTCTAACACAGTTATTGGAGTATTAGCGTATATAGTGAAGTATTTGGAATACTGCAACCTCGGGTCTCCGAAGGCATTCGAAGTATTCGAGTATCGACGGGGCGAGGTAGCCGTGCGTTTCGAGTATTGATGCATCGAAACAATACGTAGGTATATTAAACTAACCAAGGGGTCCTTTGTATCTGTTTTCCGATAATATCTCAAATTTCTCGTGTCCATTGAGGAACCCCTGCCAATGGATTGTAATGACGAAATGAATCGCGCAAAACATAAAATTTCAGAACGTCGGCCCGGGCGTCCAGCTGGACCGAAGCTGCCGCGAATACTTTGCCTCATTGTCAGCCGTTTAATTAATTCATTCCGTCGCCAGAAATCCGACGAATTCGCTCCCGTTGCCAATGATGTTTCGCATCCGCGCGCGTTTATCGGCTCCCGTTCACGGAACTCCGCCACTCGATGCGATCGATCTGCCGCGTTGCTCTTTCTCGCGCGAAAATCGACAATTATCGAGCGTTACATTCGTCGTGATTCTTTAATCCACTTCCGCCATTATATCCTTCGCGCGGTTTCGAAGAAGGCAAGGCTACTCGGAGAAAATCGATCTATCCCTGCCCCTTCCCGGGTCTCGTAATTAACCGTAAATTAATCGAATTATACGGGGTGAGTCATTAACGAAAATAAACGTCCGAAAGTCGAGATGATCTCGCGGTCGCCGTCGAGGCCCAGGCTCGTATATTTCCCCGCTTTTAATCAGAGATGAAAAGAGCCGTCTCGTTTCGAGGCGAGTTAACAGGTCGACGAAGAAAAAAAATATGGACCGACCCATTAGATTCCGTACACACGGCCCGGCCAGATTGTGCCGATCTATTTTAAGGGGCGCTAACTAAGTTCTGCGTCTGTTTCTCATTAAATTGCGCATTGACCTCGAATCCCCTAAATTTGGAACGGTCCCCGCCGATTATGCGTACAGCCCATCGCGACGCGGTGGATTTCAAAGTTTTCTCAGCCCCTCTCGCGTGTGTCAACATGGCGGCTGAATAACGAGCTTCCCCAAAAAACTATGTCGTTCGTGGAATATGACAGCCGAAGGAGAAAGGATTGCTTTGCGTTCAAAGCTCGTAGACTTCTAAGGTTTCCTTATTTACAATCATCCTATCTCTGAAGCTTTAAGACGATTGAGCGGTGAGACTGATATCGTGAAATCTGCTTCCAACACGTGTTACTATCAGGTACTAAAGTCTTATTGTCCCCTTTTCTTCCCTGTTATTTTTCGACAGAACGGTGATGATCACTTACTTTTTGTAGTCGCTTTTGCAGAGGATCATGCCGCCCCTGGTGTAGCACGAGTGGCCGATTTCCGCCAGTGCTGCACCGCAATACGAGCATTTCAGGCAACCGTTGTGCCAATACCGATCCATCGCCAGTAACAGCCATCTTTCCACTATTTGGCCGCCGCAACCGGCGCACTGCTGGATTCCCGCTGGACCGTTTGGACCACCTTCTTGCTGCAACCGAAAGCAAACATCGTTCTTTTAATAGGCCCACGGAATCAACCTCCTCTCTTAACCACAATGAATACCTCCTCGCGGTTTATTAGCTGTCTAGCCTCATAATTCTATTCACCGATAAATACACGAACAATAACTGCTTTACGTAATCGAGCGTACACAAAGCTGCTCGCCGAGTCGAGCTTCCCGGAATGAGGCTTGTAACCATTCGACTTCATAAGTCAACAATACAAAGTGCGGAGTAAGTAGATATAAACTGGCAAACAGTTCATTAATTCTTCTAAATACAGACACACGTACAACCGCCTTTGTGACTGTGCAAAGTGTTCCCAAACGAGAGGACGCTGGTTCAAGATCGTTAAAAGTTGCTGCCGAAGCACTCTACGCGCATCTTTTTCCAGAATTCTCTGCTATCTGCACATTTTTGTAAACAGAATAATTTTAATCGACAAACGCAACGTCGACAAGTAACAGAAATCTGCCCCACTGAAATCTTCTCCATGTATCTACATTTTTATCCTCCCTCAGGGCCCACGAAACAATTCCCAATCAATTCTTTTAATCGAAACGTAACTAACCTCGTCCTAGCATGTTCGAATAAACACAGGACACGGTATTTCATCGTTGCAACCGGAAAGGGGGACAAGCTCCGCGGAAATAGAACAAGAGTAGGCAAGCAGGATTTCATAGCGCGAGCCCATTAGTCGATTACACAACGAAAATGTTGCAAATAATGGCTCGTTGCAGCGGTGGAAAGTCTATTTACAGGGGCCGGGATGCTACTATAATTAATACGGAATCGAAAGTCATTAACTGGCGATAAATCATCGGGCACCGTCAACCGAGCAATCTTGGCGAACACTTAGTCGCGATTATGTAAACGACGGTAAGCGTGAATAATCGTAGTCGACGTGGCTGATTATTAAAATATACGGCTTGCCGATAAACGCCGCTCGAATCGTCCTTAAGTCTCGCAAGAGCGCGTGAAATTTTTGCACTGAGCCGCGATCAGGCTAGCAGCAAGAAGGCCTTAATAAATAATCGGACTGGGAACTAAATATTGACTTTATAGCTGGAATTAACAAACCGGCAGCGCTTCCTTCTTCCCTTCGCGACTTCTACGCGCTCCAATAAACAGGCAGGCCTTTTTGCAACCCATAAACGGGCTATTTTGTAGCGAGTCCGTGGCTATTACACGCGCGAGGACTGCTGAACGAACGCGCGGTAAGAAGTGTTTCGAAAAAGAGACAGAAGAGGACAACTGGTTTTGCTGTGGACCGTAAGAACTTGTTGTTGATTTATTCCGACAATTTCTATGATAATAACGAGGCAAGGAAAAAAATGTCATAAAAAAGAAGGGCTAGGTGTTGCGTCGTGAATTCAAGTCTGAAGTATAGTGGGGGGCCCCAGGTTCGATTGAGCTGTAAGTTTGCTCGCACTTTGGGAATGTGTTATCTCGAAACGTTGCTCGTGAGAGCTAACTTCTGGGAATAAATCCAGTCATAGGTGTTTGAGGAGTACCTACTCTGCAAGAGATATCAGCCCTGGTATCAGTTTGGAGCAGTGGAGATCGTGTGGGCAAATATAAAGCCAGGTTCACGCGCGAGCATCGCGTCGCATGGAACGTAATTCACGCGTCACTTGGCTGTGCGTTGTTCTTTTAAAAGCAACCCTTCTTGCACGCGCGCAGGAACATGGCTCAATACACACTTTCTCCCTTTAACGACATTCTACTTTCGCCGTGGAATAAATTGCTAAGAGTTACTCTACTCCAACACCGATTCAGGAAACCAGAAGCAACGATCCCAGTTTGGGAGCTAAGTTACGAAGCCGAAGGTCGATGAAGATTAACGATGGCAATCCATCCACGTTAATTAATCGCGTGATATTAAGTGGTAACTCGCGACATTGGTCAATACGAGATCGCAGAGGGTTCAAGGTAGCCGATTTCGTTTGGATCTATAAGAAAAGCGTCTTCTGGGTAATTTGCTGGGGAAACAGCGTCGCGTTGCAAAATCGATTCTCGCTCCGCGGGAAAATTGTTTCCCTCCACCGCCAGGGCATGCTCGCTCGCTTTTTGCCAGACTTAACGACACTTCTTTCGCAATTACTTCGCAATTACCGCGGAGTTACTATAATCAAATGAAACTCGCGTAATTATGCGCCAGTAGGAGTTGTTATATAGTGTCGTTGTTAGTGGAACGCTGCGCGTTGATCGCTCGGTTGTTCGTGACGTTTCGAGAGAGGAATCGAGTCGAAGAATTGAAGAGGAAAAAATGGGAAGAGGCGCGCGATGTAACGAGTCCCTGGAGGTGAGGAATTTTTTTTCCCAACAACAGATGACGAATTAGAACGATGTCTAGTAATTTATTCGTGGCTAACGAATGCTTTGCCGTTACGCTAGCTTTTATTTAAATAATCGGCCGAACAATATCCTCGTCATCTATTATTCCCATGAATAATGATAAATCAGAGTGACGACTGAAAACGGGGGACAATAATTCATTTGTGACCTCGAGTTAAATTCTCGTCAGGATTACAATTTTATCTGATTGAACAGTGATTTAGACAATTCTTTATCTAAATGACCAGCGCAATAACATTTTCTTCGAATAGCACGTTAAGCAGGTTGTTCGATCCTCAAAATCTATACCACTAGTATTCAAGTAAAGAACTAATCTATTTCCACCAAACCTTCTGAAAAAGCACTCAAAGTGAATATTTGATTCGCCTTTCAGTGAAAATAGAAGTAAGACTTTATTTAAAGCGGTTTATGTACTCGAAATAAGCTTCATTTGACCTACATGGTTCCCCAGCCCAGAGACAGATTTTCCATTTACCCTCACTCTGTGCACGCTCGCTTGCTTAACTTTATATCGTGTAAAATTATACCCGCAGTCACCAAGAAGCTTTTATTCATTACCCTAACTTCGGAACGACACAGATGAGAAAGTAAATTTAAATGGAATTATCGAAATATGACGGAGATAAGGATCTATCTAAAAACATCCAGCCCTGCGTGCCTTTGCCGCCAACTCGTTCGCCAAGCAAGCAATCAGCGCTGTTCAAACAAACATACACTCAAACCACGGTGTTCGTTGCGCAATCGCTCGCTCGTTGAGAAGATTTAATTAGTTCCCTCCACGGCTTCCCTAATGACAATTGTTCCTGCGAGGAGTAAGAAGGGAAAAAAAGAGCCCGCGTATTGTCTTCCGTCGAGTAAGAACCGAGCGATGAATATGTATTATTTGAGAGGGGCGACGGTGCACAATGTGGCCAGCATGGACTTCGATCGGCCCTGATACCATTAATGCAACGTTGTAATCGGAAACACAGTGGAGAGTATCGGGACAAATCAAGCCGATCGAAACTACCCGACTCGTTTAAGCAATTTGCTCGGGCCGAAGTCGAATCCAATACAGAAACGGATGGCGAAATTCCAACGACGATCTCAGGATTCGTAGTTCGAAACTTTAAAAGGGGGCAAATATCGAACGGTTTTAAGCAAACCTGTTTCATAAAGGTGCGTTCAACGCCGAGTCGAATGCTGAAGGTTGAGAGATCCGAACGACGCGACAGAAGCCAACTGAACTAATTCTAAGTTTCGACCAACTTGTGTTTGAAATATTGAAGGACACGGAGCAAATAATGACACCATCGCAGCGGTATGTATAACCTACTCACCGGTGTAAGTCAAGCATAAATCACGAGGCAACTCTAATTTGAAGTTGGCGGTGCTTAGCACGTGAATAGGGAAGATGCACAGTGGAAGTGCATCGCCGAGGAAGTTGAAGGAAGAAGAAAAGTTCGGGATGCTTACAATTTTGTCCCCAGGGAAACACTTCATCTGGTTCATCCGCGACGCGATGGCATTGTAGTGATGCGCGTGAACCTCCATGACCACGAGCGAAAGAGGCTTCTTGAACCGTGTCGTCCTAAAAGCCTGGCAGGCGAGCACCGTGTCCTTACTCCCAGACTCGCTCGCCCAATGGTATCATTCGTCCTCGAGCGAAAAAAATTCTGTACGGGCACAATCTCTTCTCCCACTCGCGGAAGAAACCACCTTGCACGGGTATCACAGTCGCGCGATCGCGCCACGATCTTCACAAACCATCCAGGGGACTATACGCCTACGAATCCTTCACTTCGCTGAACCGTGAACACCTCCGAACGGGGACCGAGCGCTACGCGACGCGGCAGAGTCGCCTGGCCGACGGCAACCGAGCGGTTCGTTTCCACGGGTTCGCGGTGGCCCGAGCGGAACATCCCGCGTTCAACCGAGTGGCCGGGCGATCAGGCCCCGAATAGTCGCAACCGTGCAATCGGGCCCCGAATAGTCGCGACGAACGCGATCGGCACGGCGAGCCAGAAGTTCGTAATCGAGGAGAGACAGAGCGGTACCGAGTGGAGGGAACGAGAGAGGGAAGGACGCGAGAGCACGCGCCGCGAAACAAGGAAAAAGGCGAACCGGTCCCGACCGAAGTCAGCAGTGAACTGACTGGTCCGTGGCTGCTTTGGGGTCTCTGAATGCCTCGCGAGGCCCTGGGTTCAGGTACCCCGGCGAGCCAGGAGACGCCGGCCCTGGTGGGGGGAATAATAAGGTGAGCCTAGAAAGGACCTAACTAACGTTGAAAGGGGACGAGACCCATCCATAGCTCCGGCCGGGCCGGACGAGGACGGTGAAACGTGAAAGGGGAAGGGAGGGGGAGGCAGAGAGGGGAGGGCGAGGGAGAGCGAGACAGCCGGCAGTATTATGGAGTGAAACACGGCGAAGGGGGCCGGACTCCGAGGGAAAGGGGGGCAACGGGGGACCCACGGTACCTTCGCGGTCCCCTCCGCCCCTATTCAATTATATTTCTCTCCACGGTAAATGCCTATATTGTTGCGTTTGTCAATGGCGAGCTAAGTGAGGGTCACGTAGACGGGTAATGCCTTCTGAATTTTAGCCTGCGACCCTTGCACCGCGACGTCTCTCTCGCACTGCACGCGATCGTCCTCCGCTCACCAGCTCCTCTCTCTCTCTCTCTTTCTCTCAGGCCCCACCTGTACGTTACGCCGATTTCGTCGGGTGGAAAGTCGTTTCGGACGGTGATTTGTTGACAGGATCATCAGAGGAAGGCGAGGAAGAGAGATAACAGAGTGGGACTCCGCTTCGAGATCTAAAGAACCGTATCAGTGTTGCGTGGAAAGGACAGGTCTTACTTGGACGATCCTCTTGAATAGCGGCGTCGTAGTCAGCCATTTGCCACGTACGATTAGCATTTCTAGAGATTACGAGCGCGTATTAGCTGCGGGGGAAATTATACGGCCGTGAGCCGGGCTTACGTAATAAACGACCGACAGCGATTATTACGCGAACAATGCGGTACGTAGTCGTTCCAGGTGCTTCCGGTTGAAAACTTTTTCTCGTGGCCATCCTCGCGCGACGAGCCGCCGTAGAAAGTGCATTTTAATCGTACGCGAAGAACCGTTCGCGATACGAAACCTTCTGCGGCGGGGCGTTACTCTAAAAAAAAGGGGGGGAGCTGATGGAAAATAACGGGCCGCTCGACTGGGGGTCATTAACTAGCGGGGAGGATGGAGTGTAAGGGGGAGGCTTTAATTTAATTTGTTTCGTAAATTCGGCCGTGAAGCAGCTGACGAGCGAGAGCAACGAATAAACGGTACTATGTGGGGCACGAAAAAGGGACCGAGCAGCGCGTATAATGATACTGGAGATAATTAATTCTCTTACGATTGTAGATTGGGATTCGGTATACGCTAGGTATACGATGAAGACTAACCGGGGCTTTCTATATCCCCCGATTTAAATTACATTGTCAATCGCAGGGAAGAGAAACTTTTCTTCCGAAGAACCTCAAACATTCCAAAACGTCATAAATGATTCAGACACCCCATCACCAAATCCTCCTCCTCAAGAGCTCGCTGCAGTAATCCAAATCACTCAGATAGCCACACACCCTCCTCGACTATCCCCTTCACGAAGCTATGTAGTATCACTTTCAATCTCGCAACCAGTCGGAAAACTGACAAGGTCTTACCTTAAGTGTACAGTTGTTGTTGTGATTGACCGGTGGGTAGGCTGGATGGCCTGGTATGTGTGGGTGTGGGTGTCCCGGGTGGTGTGGGTGATCTGACATCATTCCAGCACCGCCGTGGTGGTGCCCGTTGCTGCCCATCCCCTGGCCGGGTTGCAGGGACGCGTAGGGGGTAGCTGGGTCCATGCCTGAGCCGTGGGGTGGCGAGTGCGGGCTGGGTAAGTCGGGGGTGGTTGTGGTGCCGCCACCACCGCCCCCGCCACCGCCGCCACCGGTACTGTAGCCGTGATGAGGCCCAGAGTGATGGGGACTGCTCGAGAGCGAGGGATGATGCGGGTAGGCTGCAGAGTGGCCCGGATGGTGGGGGTTCATACCAGCGGTTAGAGCGCTCGCCAGCTTGACCGATGAGAGGGTGGGCCCGACGAGCCCACCAACAGCTTCCCACGACGAAAAACAAAAGCTCTTGGCCTACCTAACTGGAAGCTTATTGGGGCCTGGCTCTCCTAGAACCGGCTCTCTTCTTCCGGCTCGCGGCTGATATCTGTAACAAGAGAAATGAGCGTCAGGGTCGCCAATAGGGTGATGTTCCGTGGTTTGTTCGCGTTCATCCTGACGAACAGGTGCACCGAACTGTACCGAGGACACAAGTCATCGAATGTGATGCCTCGCCATTATCAACTGATTAGTAGGAGCCTCCAGAGAGTCAGGATGATTAGCCATCCTGAATGTCTGAGGGGTTCAACGTTGTGCCTGTGATTACAAAGTACAGAGAATGCGTTCCTAATTAATTTCACCCCAGTCCCGCGCAATTTTATTGCCCCTTAAGACGACGCAACGATTTCATAATGCCCCCGATCCCGATGAAACTGCGATCCCGTGGCAAAACGACTCGCAGCGGGGGGAGGACGTGGGGGACCTTTTACGACAGAGCAATTCGCGAAAGAGTTCGTCGGCCGAAGAAATATTTAAATTCAATCCGGATTCAGTGGCATTAAAAGCGCCACGGTTCGCAGGAGAGAAGTCCGCGGGGATGGTAAACGCAATCTTGTTCACCGACTGTTCTGCGCTTCTCTGCTTGTTTCCCTTGACGCTCTGCTCTCTCCGCCCCTCGACTCGCGCGATAAAGATGTACTCGATTGTTACAGCAACTGGCAAGAGGAGACTACACTGATCGCCGCGTTAAATATATTACGACTACGCCTCCGGATTATTGTGTTTATTTGGCTTCCTTGTAATTAACTTAAGCATCCAGAAATTGTTTCCACGGTCGAGTTCAGATAACGGAATACGTATAAACCAAGGCAGCCGTTAAAAGCTGTACGTCAAGAATGTCGAAGCTTTAGAATTGCGAGCATTAATGTGCCCCAGAAGTGTCTAGCTAACTTGCCACGAGCAGACTTCACGCAGGGCAGTTTATTCTTCCGTTGGGTAATAGATCCGTCCCCTGAAGTATTGACACGTAATTAAGAATCACAGGGCGCACGTTTAAATGGCACGGACGCCTCGAGGGGCGAAAAATTGGGAGCCTCCGTGGACTAGTTAACGAGAGAAGGCGTTCAACAGGACAATAGCGTTTGATTGGTTATCAAATAACCTCGTGACCGTCAACACTCGATAATTCGACGGCGCGGCGGTGGTGAATAGGTGGCCTAATTACATTAAGAGAGGCGAACGGGGTTAAAAGTCGTCGGTCCAGGCGACCTAGCGCCGCTGAAATGCAAATGCAGAGGGAAATTTCGTCAACCCGCCGAATACCGACGGGGCATTAGAATTCATAAAACGAGCTGACCTGTCCCTTCGTTAAGGGCCGTGAAACCGGCGTGCGACCTGCCCCGACACGCCCACCTTAATTAACAATAATCGTCCTTCCTGGTAGCTCAGCGGGTTGTCGTTTGGGGCGCGATCTCCGACGGTCCGAGAACTTCTGTCTTTTTGTCCCGCGAGGTAACGAGTACCTTTTCTTCGGCTGTTCGCCTTATTTCAGGCCGCTGCGGGCATTAAGGGCGCACGAGGGTGCACGTAACGGTGCACCCTTCTCACCGTTCTACACCGGGGGATCTGCGGCCGCAGGAATAACCTGCGCGCCAGGTATCCACTCTGGAATATCCAATTTATCCTATTATGCGCGTGGCGTGTTTGTTTTCATGTATTACGGAGCTTCCAGGCAACCGTGCGCGGGGCTTTAAACGATACGACTAGATTAATGAAATAGCTGTGTACTTTCACTGTCCGCGCACGGCATACAGGGTAGTCAGAGGTGTGCTTGAAGAACATTCTTTTCGGTTATCGGACCGATTACATCGATCCGAAATTTTCCCCCCGCAAAACCCTTGAATTTCACGGTTGCACAAAATTCACCAGCGACGACGGGAACCGAAGCCAGGGGAGTGTTCGTTAAAGCGAATTACAAAGCAATCGGGGTCGGGTGTGTGCCGCGCGATGAAAGACCGAAAGAGAGAGTCGATCGCGAGCGACCAACTCGGTTAAACCATTTTTAGCGGACTTCATTATACGGACGTTTGAGAATCTCGCGGCTGTCCACAATATTTATCAACCGAGTACGAAGGGGGGAGAGGGGGAGGGGGGGGGCAGGGGGTTAGAGGGGGCAGGGGAGGAAATTAAATTCGCGCCGAAGCATCGAAGGAATCGCGCGCGTCCCGTCGCGCACCACCTGCCGTCCGCGTCAGTGTTCGGCTGTATGCATGTACACGCGTGTGTTTGTGCGTTACGTCCAATTAAACCTGGCGGCGTTACGCGCTAATTTCACTCTTAATTGTTAACCGTTAATTATTAATTACCGGTTCGGTTTATCGGGCCATCTGGGCGACAGGCATTCATCGGGTCGACCGTCGACGAGGAGCGGATCGTCGCTCGATGGAAATTCAAAAGGGAGGGGGGGAGGGGGGTCCATTTCATTACCGTCGTCTAGGACTGCGTTGGTGGAGGAAGAAGGGAGGGGAGCGAAAAAAGGGGGAACGCAAGGGGGCAAGATATTAATTAGGAAGAGGGTAAGAGGGAGAGAGAAAGGAAGGAGCGGGTTTCCAAGGGATTACCAGGCCTGACGAAGGTTTTGCACGGGCGCCTTCAATCGTTATGCAGATTGTCGCGGCGCGCTGTTAAGTGCGAAGAAGCTCCGCGCGTGGATCGCAATAACAGCGTGCGTGCTCGATCTGTTCCAATTAGTTGCGAGGTTTGTTCATTACGCTCCGCGATTATTCGGCCGGATAAAGGCGAGACGGTGACTTACGTTCCAGTTAACGAAGGTCAACGGAGGCAATCGACGGCTGAGGTCTTTACGGCTGGCCGTTCGGGATACGTACGGTGTATATTGAGAATCGGAGGCGGGATACCGGCTGGAAGTCTTGCCCTCTTCGGTAGACGTAACTTGTGGGACAGTCGCGAAGATAACGCCGCGGAGAAACTTAATCGGGAAAGAATGTCCTGTTACCACGGAATGGAAACCAATGGCTATCCCGTAGTTTACACTCGGTTTCGAGGGAACCGACCAATTACTTTTTCATTACACGCGTGCATTATGCTGATTCGGTGCCGGGGTGGTTATTTTTATCAGTTAACGAACTAAACAAGCGGTCAAAATTGGAAATCAGTCTCAAAGTATTCGCTATTTTACGATGCATAAATGTCAAGCTTGAATGCCAATGTTTATTGCCTCCCGAAAAGTCATAACGGGTCTGACTCGTTGCTTTTATATTTAGACATGAGTTACGCATCACGGGCCTGACTCGTTACGTGGCCTCAGTTGGTTAACGTCTTACTACCGCGTTATATGGACTTTATGGACCTGTAGCCATCCTAATTTCCTAGCTTAATGTCCGTTGGATTTTTATATCCGAGGGTGTAGAATGCTTGTTTTATAACCTGCAGAAATCCGGCAGCTGAGAACTCCACTCACGGGATTAGTAGCTTGGGTTTAGGTAACACTTTCAGCTTAAAATTCCTCTGAATCCGTCCGCGTAATAAGAAATTCTATTGCATAAGAATCAGGGGCGTGTAAATTAAATAACTATGACCATTTCGTTGCATTGATTCGAGCTGAAAGTACAAGCCAAAACTGGACCTACAAGTGGCATCAATTTCTCTACACTCTGAACGAAGATCAGATGAAAGGGTTACCCTACTTCCCCTTTCCACATCGCCCATCCACTCTTCCACCAAGAGGACCATTTTTCTTCCCCAGATTCTACGTTTCGACCGCATAATTCCGTACTCCGCCTGCAGCGAAATTACACGCTGCTGGCCAACAGCAAGATATTCATTTGGATTCGACGAGATCCAGCTGACGCTATACTTACAGTGAAGTCGGAGTGCGTGTTAGTGGGATTCAGGCCGATCGGGCACATCATTAAACGTTTGGGCGTATCATTCCCCCGGTTCAACGAAACGTTTCAAAGTACATAATTGAGGCTTCGTAAAAAGTGTTCGAAGCCAAGAGACCTACGTTCCCACTGAAGTTGCACGAAGAGAAAAAAAAAAGAGCCACGCAATTGGATGGGAAATATTCATAGAAAGGTATCAGCGGTCATGCGAGCTCGGCTTAAGCGTGCGGCTCCACGCGTCTGACGAAATCGCGAGGTCGGCTTGTTTACGATCCCATGACCCGGAAGGATCTCTCGAAATTCGATCAGCCACGGAAGCGAGCACGACGACCGAGCGATAACAAGATGATAACGAGGGAATACACCGGTAATTACCGGAATGATAATGACGAGGAGAACGACGACAACAACAGCGACAGCGGCGACGGGAAGGTGGTGGACGACCGCGCGGTGGGAAGGAGGGGAGGGAGGGGGGGGGGAGAGGGTGGCGAAGAGGAAGTGGAAGGAGTGGAGGACGATCAGCTGCGATAGGGATAATTAACGATCGCAATCGTACGAAAATGAGGACAGGGCGAGTGCGACGACGACGATAACGAGCGGTCCAGCGATCTTATTAGCGATAAGCGACGATAACGAGGACGCCCCGTTCCATACAATAACGACGCCGTTCCGATGCTTGTAGTGGACGAAAAGAATCTCTGCTCGAGGAGGCCAGGGCTGCGAGGGTGAGCCGGCCGGCCAACCTGATCCGCGTCCGGATTATTATGCTTCCAGCGGATCGTTTGAGAAATCTGAATGCCCCCGGTGGGGCTGCGCGAACGAGGCCTTTGAATAAAGTGGGCGAAACTATTTCTTGGGAATGAGTCGGGATTGTGGGGTATCGAGGTCAGCGTATATCGGAGGCGAGTTTGATGGCCGGGGACCCCGATGGACTACACCTCGGGCTTGCTACGTTTCCATAGCTTTCATTGATCGAAACTCTGCTGCGTTAGATATTAAATTAACATCGGCACGGAAGTTAGAAGGGTTGTTGTCGAAGAGCCAAGCGTTCTGGATATCAGCAAATGATCGAACGCACCTGCAGAACCTACGATGAACACCGAGCTGGCTGGAACAAAGGGAGACCAAGAGGTGGACGTACCGCGAACCGCGAGTCCACCGACTCGAGCGTCTCTTTTTCCCAGGAGCGGGGCACCTAAATCAGATGACGTGGCGCGGGGGCGCGCAAGAAAATCGCCCGCGGGAACGGTCGCACAAAGCGTGCCACCCGCCGTCAGACAACGCCGTCCACGAATCGGGCGATCATTTCGAAGTTGTTGCATTCAATGCATAGCCAAGCGATCGGGGATGCTTTCTTCCGCCGTCAGGATTCCTACATAATTGCATGCCGGCGAGCGTGGCCTCTCTGTTCATCGTGCAGCGCGCTCGCGCGCCGCTCGGCTGTCTCGAGGGCGCACGGTTCCCCGAAAAGGAGGCCCGCAGGAGTGCGCACCTTTTCATTTCACCGCTCTCATAGGCACCACTGTTATACCTGTAATAGGTGGGCAGGCAAACAGCCGACTTCGCCCGACAACCTGACCCCCGCTCCTTGCCCCTGTCCACCTCGTCCAGGCTGCATCTAATTACTATAATCGTCCTCGCTAATAATTAGATTATGTTTCAGTGTCTTCGAGCGTTGTCTCCTCCGTTGGTCATTATACCCCAGGTCCAAGTTATCATTATATCAGCTCCGGTCGATTCTGGGCCCGGGGACTCGGTCCCTCGGAACGCCCACTTTTGTTTGGACCACGGTCTTTGGAATCTTATACCAGGCTCTTGTGCCATACACCTCGTTCTTATGCATCGTACAATTTTCTGGAATCAGGTGCTAAGGGATCGCAGCAAGCTTCAAGCTTGAAACAGCGTCGTTGTCCGTGCATGCGAAGGTGTAAAGCTTCAGAGTTTTCAGCTCGAGTTGCCAGCACGTGAACTCTGTTCGCCAGGTAAGACAGATCGCGATGAAGATTATATTCTAAAATGGCGCCCGTTCCTCGAAGGCCCTGCTGTTCACCGGGTGAACGTTTATTACCATGAACAAATCTCCTCGCGAGGGTGAGAACGTCCGAACGAACGGGCTGGAGCCCCGAGATAGTAACGTTTCATTTTATTGTCGCTGGCCAGTTGCTTCAGGAATGCCCGGGCGATACCTCGCGCGGTACTCTCCGCGAAGAAGCTGGACGCTGGGGAAGAAGATGGTAGAGGAGGAAGAACGAGCTCTTTACTATCATTATGGACATTCCCTCGAAGCGTTTACGTACCGGAGCGTTTCGCTGCACGGGCTGGGCCGCGGAACAAAGGGCCGGGAATGGAAACGCGCGAGCAAATCTCGTCGGAAATAAATACAACTGTTTCTGTGTACATGCTGATCCTGCCTTCTTAACTGTTCGCTTATTAACAACCCTCCGGTCTCTCCATTAATTGTAATATACAAAGAGTCACGCTGCACCTGTACCTAATTCCTGGCTGGAAGCTTCATACGTGTAAGGGGGCATGTCGAGATAGCGAGGTAAGTTGGGGTGTCGTAAAAAAAATCATAATTGAAAAATACTAAGTAGACATTTGGTAAAAGTATCAAAAGGAAGACATTGTATTGTAACAGTTAAGTTGTTGATAAAAATGAGTGGGGGAACCATTGTCTTTGGTTTAGAGCTGTGCTATTTTTGTACTAAAAAGACTTATAATAAATGTATATTTAAAAACGGTAAGTCAATTATGTTTGTTACATTATAATCTCCATTCTATTTACTTTAATGTACAATATTCAAAATTGTAGGCAGGGGCAAGGTGGTTTGCTATTACTTTTTTTTTAAAGTTTAATAACTTCAAATTTTTATTTAAATGTTGCTTAAACAATGTACCAATGGTTAAAGAACTAACTGATAATTATATACTGATTCATAAGAACTTAAATAAAAGGTATAATTACAATTTTTTTGCACGTTTGCTTAGCTTCCACATCATGCCCCCCTTCCTCTACTACAAATGGGAGAAGAATCAGCAGACTCTCCTGGACTCCACGAGGCCCCTCAAACTCAACCGACTGCACCTCGAAAAACGTAATCATTCGAAAGCGATCCGACGCGATGGTATTGTCCCCTCCACTTGGTCGCCGGGCGAGCGTACATTACCAGGACGATACGGACGTACATTGGAACACACTCAGTCCCTTAATACGTATTTAATTAAGTATGCCCGGGCAGAGGCGACGGGACGGGGTTTATAGTGGATATCAGTATGGGCCACCATAACTCTCGCGCCTCCAGCATCCAGCAGTACCAGCGCCACTTATGTACGCGTACCTACCGCGATGGAATTTCATCCTGGCCGTTACGGCATAAATCTTCGGCGCATTAACGCCCTGCGGATCCCCCCCTTCCGTCCCTCTTTCGGTGTTACGGCCCCTTAATACGGTCACTCCAGCACCAAGCCCCTTATCGATGTCGCGGGGACCACGGTTTGCCGGTCCCACCCCTCCCTGGATTTCGGTTAAATATTTTTGCTCGGCTGTTCGTTATTCCTCCTGCTCGTTCCACTTAACCCCCTGACCCCCCGGGGAAGGGGGGAATCGAATGAGCCCGGGACGATAAATCGCTGGATTTCGGGGAGTTGAAGAGACGCCCGTGCGCGTGTGCCCGACGATAAGGGTTACTTTCGATTCCGCGATCGCTGCCACAGATTCCTTTCTGCCTGGGGCGAATCTTTAGTCACGTAAGAGACTTACGGACGATCCTGCTTTGTACATTGCATAATATATCGGCTGTAATCGCTATGCAGTGGATGGGAGCGACGAGATGCTGGAAGATAATAGACGGGGGATGAAGGATTCTTGCGGCAATGTGCAACGTTGGGATTAATACCGAACTTCCTGTACCTTTCAATCGAGTAGAGTTAATTTTCCATTGGAAGGGATCTGTGCTAAGAAATTGGAGTCAGGTCTGTTTATGAACCGCTGCGATGCACCCCGATCGGTAGATGGAATAAATCAGTCAGGACAATTTTGTCAATGGATGGAGTGCTCACAGGCGGGTCCATTAATCTCAGCCGTGAAAACCTAGAGTCATCCTCGACGACCTTCGCGCGAGGGGGGACGAAGAGGCGCTCGACATCGAGGAGGAGCCCTCGTTACCAGAGATCACGATCGTTTGTCCACATCCCATAAATCACTGGGGGAGGGGGGTTCGCCGGAATTTGCTTACGCGGCCGCAGGAGAAAATTGATTTTCGAGAGGCAGGGGGGCGAAAAGAACGTTTGCCAGGGGGAGGGAGGGTGGGCAGGAGGGTGGAGAGGAACGGTCGCGGGTTCCCAGAAAGAGCCGCGAACAGAGCGTTAAGGATAAAGTGTAAAACTGTTATTTGTGCCCGACTCGTTGCGAAGTTGCCTTTCGCGGGAGTGTATTGGACGATACGATACCGGCTTCGACCCCTGACGGCCCCCATAAATATCCAACGGGTGGCAGCTTGTTACTCCGACACCATGCGAACTTCAAACCGACCACAACACTCAATATCGCCCCGGCTACTTATCCGTCCCGCGCGCCGGTGCCGTTCAATTACCGAATAATCTGCGGCAGAGTTACTTGCCAGCGATCTTATCGCGATCGCGTGCGCGCTTGCCTTCGACTTTCGAGACTGGGATGCCGCGGTCCTTCGAGTTTTCGGGGAATCGAGACTGCGCGAGGCGCTTAAACGGAACTGGAAACTGGGAACCTAAAAACTTCGCGTTTCACGTTCAACCAGATCTTGCGAGTCGGTCGATGGATGGTTACATCTGTCGTTGGAAGCCAAAATAAGGAGACTAATCGCGCGGGGGAGGGAAGGGTGGCGCATGAGAAACCTGCGCGTGGAAGCTGGGGAAACGCGAGTGCATAAATTACGAGGTTGGACGGGCCAACGATAATGGAGCACTTCAGCGGCGATAGGAAGGGTGCATATTCCAAGCCCCTGCGAGAAACGGTCCCCGGGACAGCTGGATATTAACTTTGTTTCTAAAACTAGCCGCGCATCGATCCCTCCCCCTATCCGCCTACTGTTCGACGCGATCACGCCAACTTACGTCCGCGCAGAGGGTAACAACTGATATCGAGGGAGCGATTACCGAGACACTCGGAGCCGATGGAACCCGAGAGTATAATACGAGTAGAATCATTATTTCCCGAGATCTCTGCTTAACGATCACGGATCACGTGGGGGGAGGGGGGAGTCGCAGAAGATGAAAGACAATTTTCACCCAAGCTACGCGACCCCGATGACACTCGAACTCACGGGGCACGCGTGGGGATCTAGCGGCCGATCGATCAACTCTTTCCAGCGGGCGAATCTCTGTCACCCTCCTCTGTACCACCCCGTCCACGCCAAATTGCCCGTAATAGCGGAATCGCGTCGGGCACGCGACCGGGCGTACGACTGCTAGCGCGATGTTTAATAAGAAAATATTTAATCCGCAGCCAGTCCGCACTGCGCAATGTACCGCGAAATTAGGAGCGAACGTCTATCGGTCAAGGTAAATGCGGCGCGCATTAGACGGGCTGCAAGTTGGTCGGGGCTGTGGATGGTGGAGGTTTGGATGGGGGAGTGAAAGGGGGGTGGGGGGGGAGGGGGAGGGGGCAAGAGAGACGAGTAAGGGTGAACGCGAGGAGAGGGTGGTGAAACGGGAGGCGTAGGGGGCGGTAGGAGCCTAATTGGTCGAAATTAGCAAGTTTAGTCATTAGTGGAGTTTCCGGCGGTGGCGGTGGGTCCACTTGACTCCACTTCCTGGGAAAGGAAGGACGGAAGGAAGGTGTGTACACCTCCTACCATCGGTTACGCGGTGCCTGGATACGCCTCTATGTGCCCGTGTACGTGTGTTTGCGCGCATATAAATGCACGTACGAGGGCCACGTACGTATACGGGCCCGGCACCAGGCAAGTTTGCACGCGCGAGCGGGCGAGCGTGCGAGCGAGCGAGCGAACGCGAGCCTGGGATACGTCACGAAGCACTTCGTGACCGCAAATAACTGTTTCCATTGGAATCCTGCGGTTTTACACCTTACCGTCGCCGCGATATCAACGCCTTAACGCGCCCCGTGTATTTAAACCGTATTACCGCAGTTCCGAGTGGGTTGCCCATCCCCCCTCGGTCGGCAGTTCTGCCGGTGCAACTTTTTTTTTCCCGCGGGGATGCTCGTTTGGGGAAGGATACACGGTCGCGTTTCATAGGACCACGAACGCTCGAGGAGCCTTCTCCAGTCGGGTTCGTCTTTCTGAATTTTGTCGGGTGGTCGTTTATTTTCGTCGCAAGTAAGAGTGTGTTTAGGGCTACTTCCAAGCGGGCAGTTTTTGGAACATTGCATGTCGGTGGTTGAAGGTAACTAATTAACGAATGAACGTGCTTCCAGAAGTTAATAGGTATGTTATAACTACTCGTGCATTAATGTATAAACTGGGTCACTTCTCTACCGGAATTCCTCATCGAGTACGTAAAACGGATTAAAGGCGAATTAGCACGGAGTAAAAGGTACTTGGAACGAAACGCTGTGATTATTCTTTCCTACAAGCGTAATTATTAAACTTTCGTGGTGAATCAGCCCATCTCCTCCATTGTGGGAATCACGGGGAACAAGTTAACTCTTCGCGAGTTACCTATAAAATTAACATGCTAGATGAACTCGGTAGACCGTGAGAGTTTATTCCTAACTCGAATGTTTATAAGGATAACTGAGTTCGGCCAACGTTGCAGTACCGGCTAATACGCCGTATGTAGATCGTGTTATCGTGGTCTAGTGGGTCAGGACGCAAACGAACGTGTCCTCGATCCCTCTATTTACCATGAAAACTCTTAATCAACTTTTGGACCGGTGCCCATCCCGATGAGAGCGTTTTACAATAACAGCACACTCCGGCCATCCAAACCATCAGCAGATTTCTCCCTCCCAAGACCAACATTGTAAGTTGTATAACCAGCACGACATTGAACGTGCTCCTGTTTGCTCTTATCACATCTCCAGCTTCTCCAGACGTTTAGCTATCAATGACCACGCAGATCCTTCGCCGTATTCAAAGCAGTACTCCAATTGGTTTTGTAGACAACGATTATGACGACACTAGACTGCGAGTCTAATCGATCGATCAGGTCGATCAATTGGAGCAGTTGTACTACTTATAAGGGTGCATTCCAAACTCCATCCCTGTGTTTCTCAGCAAATAATACTAATTCCTTAGCAGTGACATCGCTAATTGACAAAGCAATAAGTTCACACAATTCCTAAGTGATAATATAAATAAATTTAAAAAAGACTTAAAAAAAAAATAAGAATGCACCGAGGAGTGAAAAAAGTTTTTTCCTTATTTAATCAATGATTTTCAGTTTTTTAAAAACTGTTATTACTTTTTTATGTACTTTTCTTTTCATGAAGTCTGTTTTAAAATTTTTTAAATTTTTTATTTTTTTCTTTTTTGTTATTTAAGTTCTATAAGTACACTTATTTGAGAAAATACGGGCAGGCCTACATACATATACATCGAACTGAGAACCGATAGAGGATTCCTCTCTTTTTTGAAGTCGGTTATAAACTATAAACCAGAGTTGGGCAAAGTGTAATCTAATTAAAACTTACAAATTTCGATTAAATGTAGTTGTTTGCATATTAATTTCTATAATCGTTCATTTAGGTAGTTGACGAAACCAAATGGTCAACCACCTAAATTAACGATTACAGAAAATAACGTATAATCAACAACACATTTACATTTTAATCGAAATTTGTAAGTTGTAATTAGATTACATTTCGCCCAACTCTGCTATAAACTACAATCCAGCATCTCCCTTCGTCTTCGATACTTTCACCCCCTTCCTCATCAGTGCAGGAGAACCTCGCAACCCCTTGGCCAGCATACACTGCATAACTCAAAACATCCCTTCTTCACCATTACCCCTACCTCTTCTCTAAACACCACCAACAACCCAGCCGAGAACTCGCAACTAGAGACGAGCCTTATCGCGTGGCCCGCCACTTTTCCATCGACTAATCCCGCGTAGAATGCCGATCGATGCATTAATTCCTTCTGACCCCATTGTCCGTCGGCTACGCACCCCACGGATCAACAATGCGCGGCCGGTGCGTTATTCGGACGCATTCACCGGTGCTCGCGTGCACGTTGACGTGCACGCGTATGCCCGCGCGGAAACGCACGGCGAGGGTATCAGCTGCCGTACCGAGGGCCCTTAATTATTCTATTAAACAGGCCGCGGACTTATTGTAATGCGTGTTTGCGCCCGTGTGCGTGCAGGCGGCAGAGGCAGAGAGAGAGAGAGAGAGAGAGGGGAGAGAGAGAGAGAGAGGGGGGGGGGGGAGAGACAGAGACAGAGAGGGTGGAAAGGGGTGGGGGAGGAGTAAGTACGGCCAGTGAATGGAACCATAAATTTATTGTGCCGAAGAGGAGATTGCTAGGGTGCCGCGGAGGGGGCCGAGGAAAGCTGTTCGCCACGATTGTACGCGAGAGTTGCGGTATTGTGCGTTCGAACGGAACGCTGGATCAATTCGTTCGGATGCTCTTTTCTCTTCCCTTCTTTTTTCTTTTTGCTTTCTCTCCTCGAAGCGGGGAGAGAGAGCGTTGAAGGATATTGACCAATTTAGACGGTGGCCCGCGATTAGCTCTCTCCCCGTTCATCTCTGTGTTTACGCTGCTCCTCTCTTCGAGGAGAACTGATCCGTGCTTGTTGCGAACGGCCCACTGACGCGTCTCAAGTGAACGAGCAAACTTAACGATCTATCAAACGATCTCGCGTGTCTCCGAGTCCAACATACTCGTCTCCCTTGCGGTGGGAAACTGTGGATACGTGGTCTCGTGCCATTTTTCCGGTACGCAAAGCGTGAACGTGAACGAAATTAAAAATCGTGTTACGCAGTGGTGTCGCGATTGCGGTCCTCGGCGGTCTCTTTGTTGGACGTTTCGTCGAATTCCCCGAGAACGCCCGGAGATTAGCGGCGCATCGACGGTTAAATAAATCGATTCGCGCGCAAACGACATTTTTGGAAACGGTTTTACGGGCGTCGTAAAGCGGCGTTATGCGTAATTCGAGCGCGCCCCGGAATTGATCCAATTGGGGAGGCCTTTGCAATTCGAGCTGGTCCAATTTGGGGAGGCCGTATCACGGGTTTCTTATCGCGGCTGTTTGAAAACGGTATTATTCCATATCGGCTCGAACGGGGCCAGTTTATAATCCCCATGGTGCACGAGACTGGCAGTGTTTCTAATTTTCTACGACGTCAAACTATTCGAGAGATTTCACCACCAGCTAAACACACTATCAATTCCGTGACGACACAGCGGTAAGAAGAGATCCTGCCTCTACGTCCATCTTCTGATCTGTCACGAAACTGATAAGTGTTTTTAGACCTTAAAGTCGACGAACATTTGCCATTTACGCATAGACCTCTTAATTTCAACTCTCTTTGAAGACTCTGAACGATAATATTTTGAAGAGGACGGCAACTGGTTGAAAAGTTGGAAGCGGAACGTCTACAGCTGCCATGGAGTCAAAACGGGCGTTCGAAGTGAGCGAAACGTGTTGAGATATGGGGTTGCCACGGGGGAAGGGTCGTTTTACAGCGGCATTTCAAGTGGCGCTGCAAAATCACCGTGCAATTTTCTTCGGAAGAGAGAATCCGCGACGAAGGGCATCGACGACGGAGAAGAGAGCAGGCGGAGGTAGGTACTGTGGCGTTCTCAGCGGCCACGTGATTGCTCGTAAACGCCAAAAATATGCGCCGATTGGCCGGCCGTCCAGCTAGCTTTATGGTGGCGCGGCCGGTATGCTGGCCAGGTTTTATGGTTAATTTTTGCAATTTTGTAATTGCTTCGTGCCCCGCGCGGGCAACTACAACGCTCGCCCCTTCTTCTACTTGTCTCTTCTCTCTCGTTGCTATTCTTTCGCGCAGCTCTGTGGCTTGTTTCCTCGCTGGCTATGGCTCCTTCATTCTCAGGCTCACAATTCTCAACGAGCTTCCAAAAAGGATGTAATATTGTTTACTAGTCGCGTTCTACGTGCTCCACTGGTACAAGAGTTATGTTTAAAAATGTTTAACAGCTGCTTCCACTTTGGTTTTTAGTTTCGTTCCAGCGACGGGTAATTGAGCATGTGCCATGGTTCGAAAAGAGACCTACTATACTCTATCGTCCATTCTCAGCAACGAGTAATTATCGAGTGGGAACAGAGCATCGGCTCGAGATAAATTATTGTGCGGGGCGGTGTTTCGAATGTTTCTGCCGCGTATTGGCCGGCGAACGGTAACCGTTCGGTAGAAGTAATTATGGCAAGTCAACGCGGCGCAACACGTGGCCGCTGATTATCGAAATGTCGGGTTACTTGGCCCGTCGATGGAATCGCGTTTCACGCGCTGTGGTTTCCGCGCGCCGCGGTTAAATTCTCGAGGCGTCGAGCTGATGGTCCGATGAAACGGGCCACGGATCGTGGTTCCCTTCTTTTTTCGGGGTTAATGTCCCCGGGATCGAGAATGTATTTGATTGCCCGAGGCAGACAGAGTTGATCAACTGGACCGATCGATCCCAGGATTTCAACTTGGACCCTTTGCTTCTTGTATCTGGTGACCAGTTGACTTGTTAACTAGGTCATTTCTACACGATGAACAGTGGAATGGACACAGAAATAGATTCGTTTCGCCAGTAACCCTGCGCTTAATTTTACTTTTTTCCGAACTCTGCGAACTCTTGCGGTTAGGCTTCTCAACAGTGTTAGCACTGCAGCCATATTGTCTATGCCATCTGTAAATATTTAGATTTCTTTTTTCATTGAGTAATAAAGACGATTAATAATAATAATATCGAAACGAACAGACCGCCACCTATGTGCCAATCTCGCCACAGGCAATTCCCAAACATCGAATGCCTGCATTTAATTATTCAAAACCATTAGCGAGGTGGTCATGCTACTCCCAATCGACGGGTTAAAAGTCTCACACGGATACAAGCATCAGCACCAGATAAGAATACGTTTATAACATGCCGAACCAGAGAGCATCCAGCAATTCCTCTCGAAACGGCATATCCATCAAGCTCGCAACTGATTAAGAGCTACTTCAGCGTGTAGCTACTTTTTACAAAATTCCATCGAGATCCACCGGGTGTAGCCAATTTCGCCGGTGCGCCCGTAAAATAATGATTTCAATTTCGCGAGATCGCTGCTGCCACCAGCTACGGAGCCTTCGCCCCTCTCCTGCGCGCGTCCACCCTCTCCCTCCGCAGCCGCCCCCTTGCTCCCGTGCCCGTAACCGTTCGAGGATTCGGATTAAGCGACTAAGGAAATTCAATATCAGTGGCTGAGATGGGCACATAAAATTACTGACTGCCACTTCGCCTTAATTTGCGCAGTAAAGTTCCCCGCCCGCCCCCACCGACGCCAACCGACCCCCTTCAACGGCCGCCCCGCGCCGCGTCTGTCCCCCGTGGTGCCGCGTTTCCGTGTAAAACTAAGGGATTATGATTCGGTTATTGGCTCCCGGCGCATTTCGCTGCGTAATTCCACGGAATTCGCTGCTCCGCCGCGGCCTCGACCACCCCGACTGATGAAATACGAGGCCCCTATTACGTTTCGTGGAGATCGCCGGGACTCTGCACGCGAGACCTGGCCCGACTCTACCCTCTTCGCGCGAAAGGAAGCCTCCTTGGTTTTTTGTGTGCTTCGGTAGGAAGTGGGAGTCGGACGGAAGATTAGTCCTGGTGTACCCGTGAGTAAGTAGTAGATGAAATAAGAACCCTCTGCAACCCCCTCTGGAGGACGCAATACTCCGACAATTAATTTTTACTATCTTCCCCTGACTTCGTCGACCATCACTGGCCGTAGTAATTTCCGACATTGAGCTCCTGCGAATTCCACTGATAAAAGGTCGAGAGCAGGTACCGACGGAAATAAAACGTTTCAAGACTGGTCGCCAGGAGCGCTGCCTGGCCGCTTGTAATTTACAAACGTAATGACGGTCCCGCGGAGCGCGGACGTCCCTGGGAAAACCGTCCATAAATCCGAATTTATAAGCGGGCACCCCTCGAAATTGTGCGCGCAAGGTTCGGCCACGTAAGAAGCAAGAATTTACCCCCGGTTTCGGAGGGCTACTGTAGAGCCCGAGGTGCTCGACGATCCACGTGTTATTCGCGAAGGAGCGCTGTACGGGGGCTGCATCTAGCACCCTCTCCACGTCCAGATCCCGGCATGTGTCGCTACTATCAGTTTATCAGATGCTGAGGGCGGCTGCGACAGCTGTTACCCCGGAGGTATGGCAATTTTACAGAGAGCAGGAGAAGAAGGGGGTGGAAAAGGAGAAACAGAAACAGAGGGGGTAGGAAACGAGACAAACCGAGGGGTCTGGTTGCAGAGTGTAGGACGGAGCGAGGGTAAGACGGCCAATATCTGTCAAACACATATTTTTTCAGATTTATCACGGTCTCGTTCCGCGGACCAGACCCAATTTAATTTCCTTACCGCAGCCCACGCCCGGCGATCACCCTTCGTACAATCCGGAGCGACCCAGTGAATTCGGATTATTCGATTTCGGTGGTAGTGGATCGTGAGGTGAAACTGAGGGGGGAGAGGGGCGCAGCATTATAACCGATGTTTCCACCCCGATCAACCCCCCACCCCTCCAGCCGAATGCGCCAGTTGTATTATTTGCATCGGCGTTACCCTTGAACGATGCTTCCAAATCGATACCGCGGGAAGCGAGAAGATTTACGAGATCGGAGTATCGGTACGTGATCGTCGTCTAAGGCACGGGGGAGAGGGTCACGAGTCGTACGAGCACTCGCGAAACTAATTAGCCCGACCCGCGTCTAATAAACCTGCATCGCGCTAATTGCATCCCCGTGCAATGACACGCTAATTGCAAATCCCCCCTAACGACGCTCGAGCGAATTCACGTGATCAGCCCCCGGGCAGAAAAGTCCTACTCTCGTTGTTACCCTCCCTGTCGCAGGATGACGGAGAGAGAACAGGATCCTTAACGTGCCTTCATCGAATTAATTTGCCCAGCGACGACAAAGGGCCGAAGGTCCTTAAAGACCGAAGGCTTCCTCCCTTCCGTGGCCCCCTACAACCTCCCCACGAGCCACCCTTTCTAACCACTGTTTCTCTTTTTCCGCGTTCCCCTTTCGACCCCCCTTCCCTTTCCGTTTCATCGATCCTCTCATCCCCCTCTAGCTCTCTCTCTCTCTGCCTCCGCGACACTTAAATGCTATTCTCTCTTTCTCTCTCTCGCCCGATCCCCTCCCCCCTCGAGTGCCTCTCGCCCCCTGCCCGCCCCTCTCAGTTTTGCATCTGCCTTCGGCGGGAATAACGAAAGGAGCTCCATTCAGCAGATGCAATCCAGCATGACGTTGCTCCTCAGCCGCTCGTGGCTCCCGACATTTGCCGGTTCTCAGCTTACGCGGCTGCGGTTTGCGCGCGGACACGCGCGCCACGCCGACCGTCAGCGTCCGGCACGGGCCGAATCCGATAAACGTAGGGATCTGTCGTATGGTTTAGGCGAGCAAGGCACCATGGGCGAGGAAGTATCCAGCGTTGCACGGAATGTTTACAATTAGCTGCGCGAGCAACAAGTTTCAAATCGGACATTTCGACAATCTTTTCAACCGCCGTTTAGCGAAACGGGAATAAGTAAGCGTCGTTGTGAACTTCTAGCCGCTAATTCATGCTCCAGGCACGTGACTCCGCTGAAGTTCGTATATTTACAGTGTGCAAATATGTGCGCACCGTCAACGCGCTGGATATTGATAGTGACTTAACGCATACTTGGGGTGAAAATTGTCGGTTAAAATGTCGCCGTGACATTTGGGCTTGGTTCGCTGTATCCAGCGAATTTTCGACGTTCAATATGTTTACACTCTTTTTTTTTTAGTATAACGCGATTGAAAGAGGCGTCTTTAGAAGAGAGGTAATAAGATACACAGTCGGTTGTAACATTTTTAATTGTCAGCCTTCCGTCGAATCGCTGAAATCACGGTGGTCGAGAATATTCAGACTTGGCCTATTTACTCTGACAAAGGAGCTGGCATGTGTGCGTGCCGAGGGTGCATTCGCGCATCCTGCAGCGTCCGCTTACGAAACAGGAAATAATAGCGCATTAGCGACGGCAGCTGCGATATTATCCTGGATTGAAATGTTATTCAAGAGCTCGTGGAAATTTGGGGTGGCCGACGGCTTATACCGCCGAGGGGTGGGAAATGCGAGCGACGATAGCGCCGTTACGATTCCCCGGAAATGAAGTCAATCGTGGCGATTTGTCGTCGCGCAAAACGCAGCAGGTTGAACTCCTTCGTGCTTCGTGCGTGTTTGGATGGATGGGGAGGAGGATGTTCTTACTTTTATGTAACCGTGGAAAGAGTACACTGAGCGAGGTTTCATTCAACAGGAAACTATCCCCTAAACGACCAGATCTTTCATCTTCTGAATTGAAAAAATTCTTCAAGAGAAATACTCTTAGCTCCAGATTAAGGTAAATGTCTCAATACCTGGACACGTCCCCAGTACTTGGACCCTAGTCCAAATAATACTGATTATTAATATGTATTCACTTTATCCATAAAAGAACTAATTTATTCAATTACTCATATATTTAATCGAATATATTCATAAACGTTCAAAGATTCCGCGATGAATATACAAGAGTAGAGATACTGCAACAACATTCGTTGTTCATTTCGTCCAAGTTTATAAATCCTTTATACCGTCTACGATAATCCATACGTAACAAAGAAAGAAGTGAATATATCACCACGACTCTGACATCCACAGTGGTAGGTACAAGACAAAGGCAGAAAAAAAAATTAATCGCAGCAGCTGTCGCAACATCCACTTTCCTGCAAGCAGAAGAAAAAAAGGGGCAATCCTTCGAGCCGTCAATTTCCATCCCAGTAGTACACGAATTACGAAGTTATTCCTTTTGTACGATCGTATTATTTACTCCGCGGGGCTTGGGAATAAAAAAAAAAAAAAGAAAAGGGATTCTGAATAGGTTCGCAACATATTACGATACACCTGGTCGAATCGGGAGCATAAAGCACGCTGGAAAACGGCATGACCTGACGCCAGCCTGCTTAATGGTTAATAATTATCCGCCTCAGCCTCGGGAGCAGCGTATAACGATGTTTATCTTTAAAGCCATTCCGCATCGAACTTCTATTACTAAATAAAAGATCCTTTCACCTCGATAACGGGCCACTCTCGTGCGCTCGCTCGCGCGTGTGCACTCCCGTGAACGCAGCTCGCCTATGAAATTATCGAGTGTATCCGTAAATCCGCTTGTTCCTACGGTTCCCCGTTGTTAACGAGTAATTAGCGCCTCGAACGTCAATTAGCGACGGCGGGAGCTGACGCGAGGGCGGAGGGAATACTTCAAAAAAAATTAAAAAAAATCAGCTGGGCCAGAAGGCTGACACTCATGACGGTCCGTCACCGTGTAGACGTCGAGCCCGCGATACACGAAGACTAAAAGCTGTGCTCGGCGCAATTAGTCGCAATTAGTTACAATCGGCGAATTAAAAACGCAGGAGGGCGGGCGAAGGAAGCAGGAAAATGAAAGAGAGAATGCCAGGATGAAAGATAAAGGGAGAGGTAGAGATGAACAGAGGAGGGGCGTTCTTGTTTATACGTGGAAAATCCAACGGACTTGGCCGCGCGAGCGGCCAGTAACATCGGCCAAAATTTTAATTAATCCGGCAGAGCTTATTAGTTCGAGTGCCGACAAGGACCGGCAGGATCGGGCAGGGGCCGAGAACAATTTCCCAAGTTGAGCGAGAGCTCCACCAGGCAGAGGGGCAGGGGGGTAAAAACTTAAAAAGGGGCTTCGTTTCTCCTACGGCTTGTACTATCGAGGGAAGGAGTGGGGGTATGAAAAAAAGGGCCACGGGGTAGGAAAAGCGCGTGATACGAAACAGACGTGCCGTGTCCGATAAGCCTCGCCGTATTTCCTGTTCCTATTACCAACTTTCGAGCACCTTTTCGAGCCCTTCCGCGGGATAACGACGTCGGCTCTTCTGCCCAGACACGTGGCCGTGTGTGGCTGCGCGATGCTCTTCTTTTTTATTGATCTACGCTCGTCTTGTTGTCGACCGCGTCGTAGGCGGAATTATTCTGATGATCGCGCGATTAACGTTGTCTCGGGGAATTAGCGCAGGGAAGCCTCCATCAGCGTGTTCTGTGGATTTGTTGAAACACGCGGTGGGCGTAACGTGCTCCTCGGGTAATGGTCCTTCTAATGCAGTTAGTGTCTTGCATATTATTTCCCGTGTCGTGCGAGGAAGTAGAAGGAAATATTAATGAGGTCTATACTCGTAGCATTTATTGATCGTGCATGGTAGAGCGGGTTCCTCGCAAACGTTTCCTCGTACGAACGCTCCACTTTCACGCAAACGAACTGATAGCGGGAAATATGGTCACTCGAGGGTTTATAAATTAAATCTGAGTTTGCAGTTTTTCACCCCGCGGGGAAGAAGAGGTGAATAATGTCGAGGTTTGCGTCCGGGCGATGCTTAGAAGGAAGCTTGAAATAGAGAAAGGTGAACGTTATGCTTTAACGGGAAGGAACTGTAGGTACCTCGCGAAAAGAGGGGATTTACCACAACAGACCAGCACCACTATTATTCAAGCTTCACCTTTTCCTTTCCTTGGTTCCATTAACCACTTACATTTGTAACAACACTTGTGAAACACTCTGCATAGTCGATCGTTGAACTGACTTCGAACGATGGCTTTTAGGACGATGACCATACTGGCTTAGAAGGACTTTCGTCTCTTAATCCTGCCGGTTCTTATGTACACCGAGTTTCACCACGTGTTTTGGTCTTGTTATTGACGATTCAAGGGATGGCTTGTTTGGAAATGGAATTTCGTTCACCCTCGTACCCTTGACTACCAGTAACTTAAAGTTTACTCAGAAACAGGGTCAATAGGAATGGTGGCTAGGACGCGTGACGCAGTTGGAAGGGCAGAGATCGTATTAGATATCCAGCGGGCAGATCTCCCAAGCCCTGGGCTCTAGAATCTAGGGCAATTCGTCGATGAGCACAGCGGCGAACCGAAAACTAGGAAATCGCTGCGGCTAGTTACCGCCAAGACGAAAGGATCGGCGAAAGGATAGGCGAAACGAGCTTCGGAGCGATCGTTAGAGCACGGGACCACGGTATATACGATCGTATCGGCGGCTAATGGACGTACAATTAACGTGCCGCGCATCTGCGATTGGATCTCCGTCAAACGGCGATAAATTAAGTTAATTAGCTCGTTACACGTATCACCCGATGGCTCCGGCCACGGTTTGACGAATGTGACGCTCGTTAATCGTCTCGCCGACTCGATCGCTCGGTTCGCCCGGCTCGCTCGGCTGTACGGTTCCCTTCGAGCCGCGGAGCCTGTCTTTCGTCATCCAAGATCCTCGACTTTTTCAAGGCTGGACTCGGAGTCGAGAGTCTACGCCAGTCTACGGCGTTCTTTCCACCTCGCCTCGACTTTCTTCTACGCCTTGGAATCCGCTTTTTTTTTCTCATCGCGAGGTTCCATTTGCAATTTAAAATAATCGCTGTTAACAGTGCCGCGGATCGAGATACCATTCGCAACGAAGCTGGATGTCTGAAACTTCCGAAGTAAAGCTTATCGGAACTCTGCGCGTAGCTGGTGGTGCAACCAAGAAACTAACGACTCTGCGCGAAAAACCGCTGTCCCTTGAGCTTGAGCGAAACCTCGAGCACCGCGGGACGCGTGTCGTCGTGACGAAAAGGACTCTACTCGCAGGTATACTCCGGAGATACCTCTCCGGGTACCTGTGTTGGAGAGCGCGCGCGTCGCGGGCCACGTAGCATACGCAGCCACCGGGGTACTCAAATTCTCCGAGAAGCACGAAAAGGGGACGGAGCCCGTGTCGGTAGAAAGAGAGGAAAGAGGAAGGCTGGGACACGAGAGGACGCCGAGAGGACGTGCAGGAGGACGAGGACGAGTCGGAGGCGGCGGAGGAGGAGGGAACCGAGAGGAATGGTACGGAGAGACACCCGCAATTTCGTGATTGCTTTTCAGACGACACTTTGTACACCCATGGACAGCACCAACCAACTCATTACGGTAATGACACGTGTGCATCAATTCGCATTAATATTCTAATGGACGTGAGGGAGGGAGGGAGAGTGGTTCGGCGCGAGAGAGCCCGGCACAGACGCCCGCGAAAAGGGACTGGGGGAAAGTGGGGGGGAAGGGAAGGGAGGGGTGGGAAGGCGAAGGGAGGGATGACACAGATGGGGCCGCGTGGGAGACACCGTGGCGCGGGAGTGGGGAGGATGGACGCGCGACGGGGAAGGGAAAAAGCCCTAGAAAGGAGGCAGCGAGATGAAGGGAGACAGGACGGTACGCTATCTTGCGCATAATGCCAATTAATTAATGGATACTGTGCCCGTGCCTCGACTGGATATTATGTAACCGGTGCCTAGGACGGCTGTTATCGATTTACGGTTTCGTTGCCGAGGTGAACGTAAGTCTCGTTCCCGAACTGCCTCGTTAGAAGCGTATACGTGTCTCTTTTTCCCTTCTCGCGTCGTCTCGCGTCCTCTCGCGTCCTCTCTCGATCCGTGCCTGGGACCTGCTCACCGACTACGAGCACACCGAGTTCCGGGCAACATTTTCGCTGGTGGGTCCGTTAGAATTCTTTCTTCTCGGACCCCGAGGAGCCTGACGGCAAGCTATTGTCGTTTATTGGATGGGTAGTTAAGGGACGACCTTCACCTCTCGCACCATGAAAGTGTATTCTGGGGGAAACCATTGTTCTTTTTTCAGATATTGGAAACGTGCTGGCAGTGGGTAGCGCCGAGAGTAGGTACCTACAGAAGCGGTGGCTTTCCCAAAGGTGTTATTGAATTCTATAGGGTGTTTCCAAAGCTGTGTACACAAGTTTAGTTGGATTGATAATACGAGGGTGACAGCGTTATTAAGCGACGAAGCTCGGGAGAAAATTGAATGCTTATCCTCGGATAGGGACAAAGATGAATACAGAGAATACTGAGAGTTACTCGGACGAGTGAATCGAAGTGCAGAAACGACAGGTGGATAAATCACGCGGAGATATCGTCTATATATAGCGTAGACGATATCTTGGTATTTATAACTGGGAAATCAAAGAGACTGAACGCGTGACTCGCCAGCTGGATATCGTTATCGATAACGTAATTTACAGCACTAACGTTAGTTGCCGCGTAAATTTATAATATTTACGACCGGTGTCATGAGAAAGTTCAAATCGTGCGCTTCAAACTTCCGCTTCCCGCGAAAATTTCTTATTACGCTCGTTTACCCGCGATAGTTGGATTCCAATAATTTACTCGCGCAATAATCAGCGATCTTTCTTTCTCGCAGGTTCGAGGGTATTAAGTAGTAACCATCCAGGAACTTATTTCGATAACCCCACCGTCCTCGTATTCTAATTCCGCAATTATCGATGATTGCGTAATGATAGATTTATGGCGGCGGGTTCCCGGCAACAGGTTCGATTATTAGACTTCATTTCCTTTTTTGATCGGGTGAAAACTGTAAATTGTGGTGTATAAATGTACAAAGTTGCTCGGGCGTGTTGGTCTGCGCGTGTAAGAATACGTACTGCATCGCGTATAGATCGCTGGAATAACTGTACGCTGGAGATATCCCCGTTATTTCGAACAAATGATTCGATAATGATTAAACAAACGAGCAAATCGAGAATAATTGCCGTAAAAATCGATGGCCAATGGGGAATGTGGCGTGTAACAGAACCAGTCTCTCTGCGAAGTAAATGTGGAGAAGAAGTTCCTGGTTTCTACGTCACTTCCTCAAGGTTCATCTACCCTGCTCGCGTTCTGAAGATGGATTGCACACTGATGACTTGTAATCATCTGCTTAACAAATATAACTGAGCAAAGCCAGTTTTTTAAAGCGACTCTGGACGTTTAACGCGCGAGTTGGGTTATGAGAAGCAGTGCACCCAGAGATTCCAGAGAAAATGAAGATGTTGGACATTATACTTTTCCTAAAAATATCTTCCCATTACCTTAATTATTCCTAGTCACTATTTAAGCATTGCAAGGGATCAACAAATTATTAATAAAACAAGAGAACATTCGACTTTCTCGAGTCTCCATACTTCACTAATAACCATTGTTGGGCAAAATGTGATCTAATTACAACTTACAAATTACGATTAAACTGTAATTGTGTAGTTGATTACACATTATTCTCTGTAATCGTTAATTTAGGTAGTTGATCAAATTGTTGTCAACCACCTACATTAACGATTACAGAAAATAATATGTAATCAACTGCACAATTACATTTTCATCGTAATTCGTAAGTTGTAATTAAATTTCATTTTGCCCAACTCTGCTAATAACACAAAAACTTACTTACACCTTGACTCCGATGATATTTCTCAAGGAAGAAGGCAATAGAATTCCAAGAGTTCCTTACCTGCAACACAAAAAATTAAAAATCCATGAGACCATCGTCAGAAAAATAGATACCATCACGTTGCTTTTCCGACGCACAAAATCAAAAAGCAACGTAAAAAGAATTGGAGCATCCTTCGCGTTGCATACATACGTAGAAGTTACTGTTCGCGCGCGACCCTCCAACTACTCCACATAAATGAGCGGAGAAAAAGCAGAAAATGAAACGCGACCCTTCGACCCGGCAACGTTCGCCCGGCGCTTTCGAGCAGAGTCAAGTGCACCGTTCCCCGAAGGAGCGAAGGATTTCCAGCGTCGTCCTCTCGGCTCGAGCCACGACCAGCCCCGCCAGGAGGCAAGATTAATGCGCGCGGCCGGTTAGGGCAGTCCATCAGCCGCTAATGCAACGGGAATCTCGTTCGAACGTTAACAAAGTTAACGCGGTGGCCGCAGTCTCACGCAAAACGCACGTCATCGGCCGTAATGACCGATTACGCGGGACGAGTGTCATCGTCATGGCCGGCAGCCGCCCCGCGCGGCTTCACCGTGGCGTCGCAGCGTTACGCTTAAACCATGCACCAGGCTGGGGGATCGTTATTGAATTACGCCCGCGATGCCCGTAATCGAATGATCATTATGCCCGGTTAACGAGCCGAACGAGGCTGAAGGGGCTCGCTGTGGGTCACCGTGTAAAAAGAACAGCTCCGAATATGGACGCTGGGATTTCCGCGTGAAATTCGCCCTGGGGGATGAATATTTTCTTATATCGCATCGTGGATATTTAAGTGTGACGATATGGAAGTTTTTTTTTTTTTATTTGTTTATCTAACGGGGTAAACCCTTTGTTATAAGAAGTACAAATCAGAGTCACACAAGCACAGAATGAATAATTAGGAAGTATAAAAGAAAAATAATTAAAAGAAAGAAAAGCAGAGAAGTAAGCGCAAATTAATGATAATGACAAAATAGATATAAAGAATCGTATCAATAATAACAGCCGCAAACATACTAGTAAAAGTTAAGGGGTATGGAAAGTAAGAACAGCGATCAGAGTAAAGTGATTAAAGGAATTATAGGAATTATTGAAGTCAACAGAGTTGCAATACCGATTCGAAGTTATTAGAAGTCGATTAAGACTATTATAATAGACATAGAGTATTTGATGCGACTCAGGAAGGAAGAGAGTATGTTTCGTAAGGCAACGCATAAGAATTTATTTAAAGAATAAAATCCAGTTTCCTTTTCTTTTTACAAAGCTCTTCTTTGGTGGTGCCAAGGGCAACACTCCCCCCTCCCCCCTCCTAAGAGTGTCACTGCTACCAAAGATGATTTTTATATACACGAATTGTGGCATTTTCTGAAGTGGCGTTTGCACAGGCGGTCCATCAGATTTCGGGGTTACTCGAAATGCTGCACATAACCCATCTCTGACCGCGACACACGAAATTTACGTCCTCCTGCAGTGTTTGTAATACGAGTTTCGTTGTTGCCGTTACGACAATCGATTCAGATGGCCGGAATGTTGTTAACGCGTTTTAGCTTTCAATTTTGAACGCGACATTTGGTGTCTATTGTGGAGCAGTGCGGCCCGGCCGCGTTCAATCGACACTTTTGACACTCCTACTGTCGAATTTATTGGACGTAATATATTCAGCGCGCGCTGGATGGCGCACTCGAAATTACCGTCTCGATTATCGTCAAAGCTATTATTTTACACGACCGGGGGAAAACGGAAGCTCCAAAGCGTTTCGAATACTTCAAAACTGATTGCAAATAATTTCAACCCCGCCGAATAACGATTCCCGAATTGCTAACTTTCTCCCTCCTCCATCGAACGCCAATCAATCTGGGCCAAAAGCAAACATCCCCAAAGAAGCGGTCCGCCAGTAACAAACCCATGTTTTCTTACCCACATCTCTGCTCGACTGGTGGTCGCGGTCAACTCATCGTTATGATAAAAAATAAAGCAACCATTTCGAAGCAGGCCTCGGCAGAGCACTCGACTTGCGCGAACGAAAACACGAGGAACCGGAGAGGTCACACACTCCGGCTTGACCGCGATTGACCAACGAGGTGCTCCGTTGCGAAGGGTGTAAGTGCCGCTGTCGCGGGGGATCCTCCCTCGTTTTTCGAAGCGATTTCGTCGCGTAACGGTCGCGGGGATCCCTGCCCATTAGATTTCTATCGAGCAAGAACGGTGTTCTCAGGCGATCCTCTCTCGCGCGCTTAATCTCGCCGCAGGATCTCCGCTGCGAGATGTCTTAAGAGCACGGAATCAATTACCGCGACTTTCACCGCGTGGGCGCGCCGCCATCTGGCGTGTCCGGCTCTCCCACGTGGGCCTGTGTGCGTGGCACGGTCGACAGCGGCCAGAAAAGTGTGTGGGTAATCGGTGGTGCGACGCGCACACGGTGTAACGCGGAATTAACGGTGGACGGTGGACGGCCGACCGTCGACAACGGCTCCCGTTAACGGGCAGCCGAGGAATTCGCCGATGGAAATCCATAGGCCTCACCGTGGGACCGATAATCCCACTGTGCCACCAACCACACACCTGCTGGGGCGCACCGAAGACGCTAGTGGAAAGCACTCTCCCTTGCTGATTTTCGCGGTGAGTCGCTAATTCCGCCTTCTACCCTGGGGCGTACTTTTGCCTTGGGATACGGGCGCTCGACTGGTCGAATGGCTATCCGGTGAGATGTAAACAGGAGCACTGGGAAATTCGATCTTCATCTGCTGGAGGCCATCGAGTTATTAGTCTGCTACGATACAAGTTCATTAAGCCCTTCCCTGCCTCGGCCGAAGCAGCTTCTACCCGCAGTTTATTCACACCGAGTAAGTTCGTATTCCCCCTTTCCTACTTAGCGATCGAGTTTGTTCCACGTCCCGGCTACGTTTACGACTTCCATAAAAGTGTACAGTGATTGGGTGCATCTTCCGACAAAATGGGATTTCACGTTCATCGGCCGGGCCCGATTCTCCAGTTTCCTCCGCTCCATAAAAGCGTCCGTTCACCAAAGGGTATTTACTTTGCCACGGGACACTTTAACGCTCCCACCTCTCCCTCTACCTTCTATTTTTTTTTTTCTTTTTTTTTTAATCGCGTTTTAATTACGCCTCCGGTGGCTCTTCACCGCGAACAGGTTCTCTTTCGTGGAGCGCGCGTTACGGAAGCCGCTTGTTTACGACACGTATACCCCCGGCCGGCCGGCAGGAAAAAATACGATTTATAGTCGGGAATTTCACGGACAGAGAGCTCAGCCACGGGACGCGTTACACCGAGGGCGCTGGGAGAGGCCACGGACGAAAATCGTTTCGTTTACAGAACGCAGCCGTCGAACGTATTCCAGGCCGCTGAATTTAATCCGCTGGAAACTAGACGACGGGAATTCGTTTCGAATATCATCTGATACGAGTTACACGAAAGGATGTACATAAACGGTCGGACGTGTTTGCACAAAACTATGCGGCCCCTCTATAACCGGTACAATTTGCGCGCAGACTTTATTTTGGCCAAAGCTTCCGGGATTGCTGTTTGTACGACGCGAGTCATTTGATATTTCCATGCTAGGATGTTGAAAACGTTGTCAATTAAAATTCTAGGACCCTTTGAACCCGCTATATTCACAATTTCGCGTAATTCTGGGAAGGAACGCAATTATTTTATTGCAAATGTTATTAAATATTCCTGATGTCTTTTTTCACGTAGAATCTTCACCCCCCCCCCCCCTTTACCATCGGTTACCGGGCACCCTGTACATCAAAGATACGCGGAAACTATCTATCCCTAACAATAGTTAGATACATCGCCAGCAATAAGATTATCTTACAGAGTGAAGGGATAGTGTTATCTCGGTGGAAACTGCGCTGGGTCCGAGACAAGACACGATAAAGCTATTCCAGGGCTCCCGAAACCCGACGGTAACCGCAACAGGTTTAATGGCGGCACGTATCCGTGTAACGCACGATTGAAATTTGCACTAGCATCTTGGTCGTGATGCGATAAAACAGCCCTAATGGCTGTTCGATCGGACCTCCTTAATGGGAAAGAGGGGGCAAGACTGTGCGATTATTATGCTCTTAATGACTTCGATCGGTGTATTTGCATTTGGTGGATGGATGCCACGAAATTGGAAGTTGACAAGTGTCCTGAGTGACGCAAATTCGGAATTTATTGAGAAAGAAACGAGAGTTCTCGTATTCACCTTCCATCATTCAGTATAGGGGAAGGTGAGGCAAGACGGGGTACCTCCGGTATCTCGTCATACAAAAGCAGTAATCAAAATTGAGAATACGCGTTAGACCATCAGTGAGCAGCGCTAAAGTCGAATGAAAAGTTCTTAAAAAAATAAACAATCAATGTTATAAAATATATAAAATGTATTGAAGTAATTCAAATGTATTTAATATGTCACTAAAAATTTTGTGTTAGTATAAAAGTTCAGGGAAAATAAATAATTAGCGTTAAAAATAGTGTCCTAATGTTTTAATAATCGACCACTTAACTCTAAAAGTCGATAGCTAGTAGTCGACCACCTTTTTTTTAATATGAAATTTAAAATAGGTTATGTGCGCATTACATACTAAAATTTAATAAATAAATTTAATAAATTTAATTTAATAAATAATAAATAATTAATGGTAAAATAAGCTCTTTTAAAAACTTTATCAAAATTTCAATAAGGTAAATTGTATTTAACGCGTGGTCGACTTTTAGCGTTCATTGCGAATGCAGTTAGCTTCAGAAGTCGACCGCTGCGGTCGACTATTGAAAATTGAAAGAGAATGATAGTCCAGTTACGGACTTTCCATAAATAAATAAATTACCCAATATTTTTTTTAATTTTCCATTAAAAAGTGTTTAGAACTGAATTACATTTGTCGTTTCCATTCAAAGCGCATTTATGCTTCTTGTGTTGGAAAACAGCAATTGCACATGTAGAATCAAAATTAGTTTTCAAATCACTTTAAAAGCATTTTACCCGTGGGGCAAGATGGGTAGAAACGACTTTTTCTAAAGTTTATTATTTATTCTATTGAAACCTGTAAAACTTAGGTTGATTCACACTGAAATATTTATTACCAAAGAATGGTTCAACCATAAAATTGATTAGTTGATTCTGAAAATCTGTGTTTTATTCATCATCAAACCTTAATTACCCCGTCTTGCCCCACCTTCCCCTACCTGGACAGCGAAGTCCACCGAACGGTATTTTTCCATTCACAGCTGGTATTCAATCGCTTCGATCAGATGGAAGATTACGTAATTTCAGTGACTGCTAGACGTGGTCGTCGATGATGTCCCCTTGATAATTCTAGCTGCTAACTGGCCGCCGGCCAATCCAATATTTATAAACCTAAACTCGGATACTCCGAGCATGAAATTTGATTTTCTACGAACTGCAGACACGGTGACACCTTGTCGCAGCGGAATCCGCTTGGAACGATGCCTTGTTCCTGAAAATACCCGCCTCCCCTAAAATCGGCGAACCGTCCATCGATAGGAGTTGTAAAATCCCGCGCCCCCCTAAAATCAATACGCCCTACCTGCTACCAGCAACTTTCACTCGAAACGACTGCGTGCACCCGCGCGCTCGATCATATTTAATTCGATAGCTGGGAAGTTGAACGCGTCGAATTTCGCGGTGAATCGAAGCGATCATGGAAATTAATTTAGAATACAAGGCGCACGGATCTCAGTGCCGTTGATTCATTGCTAAGGCAGAAACGCTCCCGAGGCTCTAAAAGGCGAATGATTGCGCAAGAAACGCTGCTAATTTTGTACCAATACGAAATAATGTGCTACGCGTCTTGCACGACCGGCTCGCAATCGCAAAATATGATCTCACCGTCTGTATCCGCTAATGAAGTAACTGTTGATAGAAAATGGATGCATAAATCTACCCGGGCGTTTTTAGATCGAAGCCAACTCCCCTTCGCCGGTAATCGCTCGAAATGGTTCACTTACGGTATCGAGTGTAACGCGTGATTACAAGTTACAACGCCGTCTTGATTGCAGATTAATCGCATCACGACGCCCGCCCTTTTCGTTTTTTCCCCCCCGTGAATTATTGCCTGCAAGGCGCAAGGCCCATCGGCGATCATCGCGATCAATAGTCCATTGATTATGATACAAAATATGGTTCATTATGTGTTGCACAACGTTGGAAAGTCCGTGTTGCTTGGCGTCACGTAGGCGGATGTTTGCGAGATTAATACCGATTATTGTCGAACACTGTGTTGCAGTGTAAACTTGCGAGGCGAGTAACACCGTATTTCTTTCGCTTAAAACCACTGTAACTAACAGGAAAAATAATCGAATTTAGATGTCACGAGCATTAATAGAATATCTGAAGTGACATTAAAATGGATCCGAGTAAACACGAGTGGAAAATGAATGCCAAATTCCATCTCGCCGTACGGCACCGTCGCGCATCGATCAATCACCGGCTGATTTATGTTACTATTAATTTAACTGTCTGCACAAGGGCCATTCTGACTTAATACGTTCACAGTAGATATAGGCTATGAAAGCCAGAAAAAGCCACGGGGACGCAAATAGAAACACTCCCCGCGATGAGTAGGCTACTCTGTCAGCCCGTTTAGATCAAGCGATTATGACACAGGTTCGAGAGGTCGAACCGCGCACAGGTGGCTTCCAAGTGGTCGATGCTTGACACAGGTAGGTACGAAATGTATCAATATTAACAATATCAATCATCCTCGTAGCAGCGACGCGCAGTGATCTCCACGGAAGCTCTCCCTGGCGCCGTTTACCAGCTTGCAAAAACGAGCCAATCAAACAAACACTCCTAACGAAAGCAAAAACCACCAAACCGCCCCGGCGGTATCGTTCGAGGCAGTTAAACGCCTTGGCGGATCCGCCATTGCATCCGAAACGATGGGAAAAACGTTCGCTCGATTAACGGTGTCCATTATCGTTGGACAGAGGATCGACGTGGAGTGTTCTCCTTCGTATACATCCAGGAACGGCCACTTTGCTGGCTGGTATGCGCAGGTATTTCGGCACTTCCGACAGAGTCGTTTGTCAGCATTAGAGAGGAGCAGGGAGAGAGAGACGGAGCTGGCCGATCGGAATAAGCCAATTTTCCGAGCGATTTCTTATCGACCACGGTGATCGTCCCCCCGCGTGATCCCAGCCGCTTTAGCCGCTCCACCAGACTCTCGTCACGTGTCGTCTCAGTGTCGAGGACGGTTTTATCGGTGCTCGTTAAACGGTTCGCGCCCCGTGTCGCTCGCGGCTTCCCCCGACCTCCCTCGATCATTATTCGTCGGCGAGCACCGAATCTGTTTCGTTTTTCTCGGCCCCCTCCGAGTGGATCGGTAACTGTTAACCCTCTGGCCGGGTCTGACCATTTTTGGGCAGTTCCACTTGCGCGTCCAGCTCCGAGACTTAAGTATATCTTCAAGGATCTTTGGTTAGATAAAGAAATGCCGTTTTTGTAAATAAATATGGCAAAATTAAGTTGTCGATTGGCTGCTACTGCGAAACAGGAACACCACGAGACAGTTCTGCTTCCCATGAACGAAATGCCACGTTGTACTTTCCCATCGGGGTACCTACACGATGCCAGGAACTAAAACCTTCCTCGTTCGATGGTGCATTTACGGTCCCGCGCCGTGATGCAGGGGGTTGATCGCACGGTGGAGCTTTGTTTGGGTTATTATAAGCGATTTAATTGGTTCAGTCATCAGCGCTGAATGCACACCGCTGCTGTGATGCCCGGCGGTGCGCGGGTCCCACGATTTCTACGAGAAGTTTCAATATATCGGCCACGATGATAACGCTTTAGTGGGCCGTAAATCATCTCGTATCTAAGTGGCTGAAGTAGGTGATCCTCGAGGAATGCCCGGTGTTCCGTACGGGGCATTAATGAATTTCCATAATGGCGCGATAACAGTGTACACAGTGGGGGCATTAATACGCACTCGTGAGATCTTTACGGCCGTTTTACGCTTCTCGTAAACTTTGCCCGCGTACAATTTGTCCTTCTTCCCTTGGCCTGGCCGCGGACCTGCAGCTAGCCACCGATTTCTGGAAACAAGTTCCCCGGGGACATTTTATCGTCCAGGATCGGCGGCAATAAAAACGCCACTAGGATCGTTAATGTGCGCGGATGTCGCGGACGATCTCTTCGATGAACCGGTACTAACCCCTTACTCGTGGAGGGTCGACCTCGAAGCTTAGAATCTTCAGCTGGGCGTTGAAAATTTTAATCGAAAATTTCGCGCACCTTCAGATTTCACGTTCGATAATAATAATAATAATAATTGTAATAATTAGGTTCTGTATATGCATACGCTAGGCATCCATCTATCTGAAATCATGCCATTCGTATCTTTGTGATAAGTTACAACGACTGACTAAGTAGTCGCTTAAAAAAGGAAAACAGTTGTCAGATGCGATCTCCTGCGATGTCGTAGCTGATTAATAATCTCCGTGCGACAATGGTTTTTCTCTGTAGTAATTACTGGTATCGCGTGGATCGCCGTCTGATAAACCTTCGGCGACCGACCAGTGGAAAAATTAATTTACATCGGAGGGATTATCCGCGGCAATTATGTAAAAACTGAGGTGGACGAGCCAGATGGCCGGAATCAAGTGACCGCCGAGACTATTTCGCCCCTCCATTTCCGATCGTCACGAAACATCTGCGTGCTTTCAGGGAAATTATTTTATTTGCACACCGCCAGCCCCTGCGAATACAGTAATTCAGGCAAAATAAAATTTTTTCTGTCAACGAATACAATTTGAAGTCGCGGCTGTATCGTCGAAGCTTTGCCAGGCTTTCTTCCCGAGTTACGCTCTCATAATCGACTATTTTGACGGAGTATCGGGAATGCTTCTTTATTCGTGAACTCACTGCCAACGACGGGGGTATTTAAAAGCGGGAGACCCCCGAAGAATCGGATTACAACGGCGAAAGGAGACGGGAAAACGGTAGACGAAGCGTACTCGATGGAATGGGACTTCCACTCGGTTGCCCGTGAATAGCTACAAAGCCGAAGGGCCTTAAGGTCCTCCGTGGCTCGATGAAAAAACAACAAAGAGTCTCCCGCTCACAATAGCCAGGCTCGGGGCCCAGCTTTTCTATTTGTGTTTACAATGAGGAACACAGAAGCGATGGAATTCGCTCTTATGGACTGGGCGAGAGTGACTGAACCAAAGTTGACGTCCTGGAGTCTCTCGACGGACCTCTGGCGTTCGCTGCAACTATCCATTACAACCTCGATTCACCGCGACCCCACACAAGTCTCCAACCGTAGTAAGTTCCACAGAGAAAATCAGTGGACCCAAAATTTCAATGCGCAAAACGGCCCGTCTGGAAACTTCAATTCCAAAGACAATGGGAGCTCAACTATCAACGTAGCCACTCATCTTCGATGCAAACGAACGGTCAGGGCCCAGTTTTGAACGGGGACACGACTCCCCGGCGATTGAAACACAACCCACGCTCATATCCGTGGCAGCAGGGCCCCGGTTGCGCAACCAAGAGAGAAACTTTTTCCTTAAATCAATTTCAACATGCTGGGTCCTCGTAAAGCCCACGCGCGGCCGGGTTCAACGGTTCCCCTCGCTCTAATTGAGACCAGCGACAGGTAACGATAGGTGAAAAAGAAAAATACGGGTGGGGATGAATGGAGAGGTAAACGGCACAAAAATGGGCAAATAAAGAACACGGTGGTCCCCCGACGCGTTCTCGTTGGCCCGCTCATTGCCACGAATGACTAGCAGATACCCGTCCTAAGGTTCGCCGTGCTTCGGAGGATACACTCGGACAAACGGGTGGCAGCAGCATAATGAATGATCGTTATTACGACGTCAACGGCCGATGACGTGGAACGGTGCACGCCTGCATCTCCGCTTCGACTGAACTCTGGACAGGTAACAATGAACGATCGCGGTCGAGTTCCCAGCTCGGACAATGGCGTCTTCTGCGATTGAAACCGATACGTTTCTTTGGCCTCGGGGTGGAGAAGCTTGCCCAGAACTGCGCCTCGGGATTCGAGGATCTGGATCGTTTGAAATGGGATGCGGCGCGTGGTCGGAGGATGAGGAGATTCGGTGGATGTCGAATGGTCGAAAATTTCAGAGGAGATTTCAGCGATGGAAACTGCAAATCGCTTTCTACCTTCGATTTTGAACACGCGAGTAGCAGGAAATCACAGTTATCGTTTACTATCGTTTAACGATACACCGATGCTTTCCGCGGCAGAGGGGGTAGAACCGTAAATAGTCATATCCAACATTCATCAGGTGACATGCTCGCTCTAGTCTCGTCAAGATCCATTTGCGGACTAGGATGCACGGGAGCATTACCGTGTCGTGATATCAAATACTAACGGTGGAGAAGCGAGTGGTGTCATTACCGGACCTCATAGCGGGTCACCGCGCCTCACCCTTTCCCGCCGCCCCCCGCCCACCCCACGTGCTCGTATTTCTCCGTTGCGGAACACAGAGCACCGTGCACGGACGCAAACAGGTTGATAGATCTTGATGGAGCACCGACACAGCCTCGCCTTGGCTATACTAAATACTCGTGTCGCAATTAGATGCCGGACGTAATTGAATTACGCGGGAAATAAATGTACACGCTTGTATGCAAAAGTACGACTAGAACGAACCATCCCGTTGATATTTACTTGGCAGTGGGACATTTGCAGAGGGAGGATTCAGGAGCATAATAGAAGGAAATTTCGTAGCACGCATCATCTCGGCAAATGAATGAATGATCATCTAACTACACCGCCCCAAATTTCAGCCCGACCACAACGCGTTGATTCTCCAAAACGTTCCCTCAACCCCACCACGTTCGGGCTCGACTATTAATTTGCGCCCCGAGGATCCCCCGACGAGGAACGTGCTCGCGGGGAGTCGTGGCGGAGGCTCGCGCCGCGCCGAGGGATGCGGCAGAACGACGCGGTGAAACGAGGAGGAAGAAGCGGAAGAGGAAAAAAAAAGCGGCGAAGACGACGACCGGGGTGGAAGAAGAAGGAAACGAGAGTGTCTGGGAAGGAGGATGAGGAGCGGAGTAGAGGGGGGAGGCTAAGACGTTGTCCTGCCAACAGGTGGTAGCAACCTCACACTACCCCGGGCTTTGCTGCTTCAGCCCGGCAGCTCAACCCCTTTTTCACCCTCCGTGGCAGCAACCACGACGATAACCCGCGGCGACACCCGATAAAACGGGCCGTAGAGAGGGTTGGAGGTCTTCTACGATGCCGGGATAAGTGGGTCGTGGTCGGGGAACGGAAAAGAAAAACACCGGAGGGATTATCGGCCGTGGATACACCCTCCTCTCCCGCCCGCCTCCACCTTTCGCCCCCCCCCCTCCTCTCTCCCCCTGTCTCACCCTCTGTCTCGCCACGCCGCCCCCTTTAACGAAAGAAACTTGCTCTTTGCTGAGCAGCACGTGCGCTCGCTGCAAGACGACGACGCCTTCCTCTGTTCACGATTCTCAACCAGGACTCCGGGCGGCGTGCTTCCACGAGCGGGACGCTCGAGTGGCCTGTATTTTGCCAGCGTGGATTTTGCGGTCTCCAGGGGAAAGGACAACCCCCATCCCCGCGGCTCCACGTAGTCACGTCGCGCCGACGCTTCGCTGAGAATTGCCCGCCGAGGAGGCTCCGACGGGCTGGAAAGTTGAGCGAGAGGGCGATGATTTTTCGAGCGACGGGTCGGACACTCGATTCTCTTGCCATCCCGGCCCGATAGGATGTAAGGAAATGAGGCTGTTGCAGGGGTTGAAGCATGCCAGGGTGTGGTTTCACTGCTTCGGGAGCAGATATTCAACAGATGCAGTGAAACGAGGGTTGCTTTTCTGTCTCTACTCATTCCGATGCAAAACCACGCGATAATCCGTTATCACCGCAGCAACGAGATCCTAATTTGTGTAAGGGCTTCGGGCGGAAACGAGTGTGTCTCGTGGTAAATATTGTCGCTCCAACATTCCCCAGCCACGAGACTACAAACAACCACGAATATTTCCAAGATTTAGCGTTCTAAGATAGTTTCGCCAAGAAATTTCGCGAGCTCCGGCAATGAATATTCAGCAGGCTCAGCGCCGCCGTCTAATTTCACTGCCACGGTGCCTAATCCGACTTAAAAGCGCCTATATTTCGAGAAAGTTTCGCGCGCCCCGAAAATCTGTGATTCTTCCACTGGAAGTCCTGGCGAAGGGGTAAGAGGTTCTGTCGTAGGCCGTAACTCCTGGAAAAGAACTTTTGTCGATCTCGGTACGCGAGAAAGGGTCTGATGTAACGTTGCCCTTGCGAGGTCCTTAGGTCCCTGCGACGCAATCATGTTAATGAAGACGCTATTAAATTGGCGGTTGATGCAAAAGAGTCGGTCGTTTGAAAGGAGAATCTTAACGAGCGGGATCAATGAACCCATGTGATTTATTATTGAGCACAAAGTGATCGTGTTTTCATCGTTCAATAAAGGATGTTCCTTTCCCTCCTCTGCCCCTTGATCTTCTTATTTTTAATTGAAAAGAACTTTGCAACTTCATCTTGCTTCCATGGTATCGTTATTCGAACAATTATAATTAGTGATAACGAACAACATGACTCGTTCATCTAAAAGTCGTTTATCGATTAAAACGAATCATTTTTCAATGACGAGCTTTCAACGGGAACCACGCGACAGGCGCGATGCATCGACGCATATTTCGGAAACCCACAAATGTGTTCAAGTTTTCGAGCGAAGCAGGCACCGTGGGATTTTAATCGAAGCTGATTTTAGCCAATAGGTTCCGACGAAATCGCACGAGACAGAATTCTGGGTAAATTTTGGGACACAAATCGGATATGAAACGAGCAAGAATGCCGTAACATCGAAATCCAATATGTCACGAGAGCGCGCAGCCGAAGTTCGAACGCGTTACAAGTTGGATTGCATTAAAATCGACTTCCATAACGATACGTGAGCCTTCAGTTTCACCGTTTCGTTCGAAGATCGTCGAAATAGTGCCCGCATATATAACGTGTCGCGAGGTTTACCGTAATCTTCGGCAATTAAAACGAGGGAATAAAAAGCTGCAACCCCTGCTCGTGTTTGAAAACACACGGGAGCAACTGAACTAACAAACTCGATGCCGCGAACAGGGGTACCTTTGAAATCGCGAAACTAAACAAACGATAGATTCGATTTGTTGGAGCGGACTTTTTCCATCCTGCGCGCCCCTTGCCCCCTTCTTTTAGTGGAGGACAAAGGCCCGTTTGTTGGGCCCGGGGGGCACACAAAGGGTTCCATTGCGGCCATGAGGCCGCATAAAGCGAGAGGGGGCCTTCGAGCCTTCCCTTCTTCGCCTTCTTTCTTCGAACACACCGATTCCGTCGGTAATAAGAATTTGCTACATTGACGCTTTCCAAGTCGACGAGGATAGAGGAGGGCAACACCGTGGGCCTCGGGGCCGTGAAATCGAAAGAAATTGTACGACACGCGCGCACAAGTAATTTTCTACGCCGAAATCAGAGTGCTGTGTATTCAAAGACCTGCAAATTGTCTCAGCTCCTTTAGAAATATTTCTTTCATCTGGTCAAGAAAGGTCATTACCCTATCAGTATCATATTAATCCGAGGTTCGATCGCCTACATATATTAAATTAAAAAATTCCGATCTCTCCGCGAAGCAACGCGAAACACCGAGAGCTAGCTGAAGGCAGAGGATTCCCAGAAATGCCTGGATCAATTGAATTTAATTTACGCGCTATCATCGACCAAAAGGAGTAAGTACAATTGGCGGTGTACCGAACTGGTAAATTTCCGTGGTAAATTTGAAACTCGCGACGATCCTCGCTTTACTTCGCCGGGTTACGTGCGTGGAATGATGCGCGCGGGCGCGCGCGCACACGCGAGCGTCTCGGTTCTCGGTTCTCGGGTCGAGTTCAAGGGTTTTGAGGTGAAAACGGGACCGTGATTCCAAGCACAAACTGGATCGACGGGTTCCTGACTTGACGAAGCCCTCGACCTCCGACCTCCGGCTCATGGAAGAGGTCGAGATGAAGTTGCAGGATCGTATATCGTCGGTTCACTTGCAGCAGACCGACCTCTCCCCCTCCCTCTCCCGCTCCTTTTTACCATCTCCCGCGTCTCTCTTTCTCTCTGTATTGATCTCTGCGAGAGGCAGTTTACGACGGAGGGACTTTGCGATTTTCGACGCAACCTGCTGCACCGTATCCAAACGGATGCATCGCTCCTGCCGTGGAAAGGAAAAGTTGCCCGTTAAGGCCTCGTGGACGAGCTTCGTTGCGTTTATTGCTCGCGCCCAACATGGAATGTGTAAGAAGTAAGAAGGGACTATCAGCGATAAAGTTGAAACGCGAACGCGTGGGCCAATTCAACGATATCTCCCTCTCTTTATCCGCCCCCTCTGAGGAGCCAGGAAATAACGAGAAGAGATTAGGAGGACCGTGAAGTTAGGTGTCGCGGGGAGGACAGAGAAAACCCTGGAGAGGCGGATCGATGCTAGGCATCGGGGGACGGGAAAAACGAGCGACAGGGGGAATCAATAATCGAAGTTAAAACATAAGCTCCAGCGCCTAGCTTCTTCCAGGGACCGTGAAGCGCGACGGCAACTTTCACGTGCTCCCATTGTCTCTCGACGGCGGCGAGAGGCGCGGAGGGGACCGCACAGACGCCTCTTTCTCTCCGTCCGGAGTTGCCGGTGTACCGATGCCGCTCGAGGACCAGGAAAATTCGCAAGCTTCCCCATTTCGGGGCGAGGCGAATCGGTCCATGCCCGTAGAGTGCTCGTCTCCGCCGCTCTCGCGAGAAGGACGGACAGATCCAAATTGAAATGTAATGTACACCCCTCCAGCGTCCCCCGATCGCCCGATCCCCTCGCCGTGTTCCTCCCGTCCCTTCTACCCTTCTCCGTTTCCCCCGCCGCGGTCCAAGATGCCACTCGTTGCCCCAGAGAGGGAAAGAGGCTCGGGGCCGCTATAAGTGTAGGTGATTTACTGCTACGGGCTTAATGGAGGCTGTTTACTGCTAATTAAAACGAAGCCCCGGTTTATGCCGTATACGCAGCCGCCCCGAAAACCGATTCCAACGCTCGGCTGTCGCGTTCCAGGCTATCTTCCCGAGATTCCCGAGATAAAGGAGGCAGAGAGACTCTTTTCATAGCGAGACCACCGGCAGTGTACACTTGGGAGCGCAAGCTACTTGGCCGAAGTGATTAGGAGCGCACTCCAAGGTCCGTGTGTGCGCGTTGGAGGAAAAAATGGGAGTGCAAGTGGAACGGAAATTCGGTTGGAACGAGGAAAGGAAGACTGCTTGCCCCCAAAGCTCGCCCACTTACAAGATTACCTCTTCAAGACAGACCCAGCCATTTCTCCCGTCGACCGCAGAACACTCATCTCCCGATCCTCCGCTCGGCGGCCCTTATCGAACACTTCCGGTCTCCCTCCCCACCCCCCGAAATACCACGCGGAGCCGGCCAGGCGAAAAGAACAATTAACCGTTCCCTCCAATTACCGCAATCGCCGATGTTGTTTTATTCATAAAGCCTGGCATAAGGTCCGCTTCCCTCCGGGTAAGGACATTCCCCTGGGCCAGACCGGGCCGTTGAATATATAAAACCGTCCGCCGCGGACACCCTGAAAAACGCAATTCCACCTGGCGGTGTCCTGGTCGTCCGGAGACCGGGGCATCGGGTAGCCGTCGTCCCACGATAATTACTATTCTTGCCGGGGCAAAGAACGGACGTTTCAAAGGCTTGACACGCGTCAATCCCCCCTCCCCTCGACCACCCCCTCCCTCCCCCTCCCCGTATACCCCAGGACGGTAAACAATCGCGTTCGAGGAGGCAAAGTTACTCCAATTAGCAGCAGGGTAGCCGAATAATGCCCGGGCCCTCTGTATTTATAACGTAGCGATCCTCTCGGCGGATCCAATATAAGAGGCGACCTCCCCCGTCGTTTCGCCGCCTCTCCTCCTCTACACAGCCTTCCCAATTAAACCGCGCCACGCTACGCCGAGCTTGCATACTGCTGCGTACCAGATATCAATTACCGGGGCCAAAGTGACACGACACGCAGCCGCGCAAGGAGGATTGAAAAAGAACGATTAAAAAGGAAAATCGCCTGAACGAGAGGGGTCAAAGAGGGGGCAAGGGGGGAGGGCAAAGAGGGGGGGCGACAGGGGGCAGAGAGGGCAAAGAAGCGTGGAGACGTAATGAGAGAGACGCTTTCGCGGGCTTAACGAGCGGCCACTGGCGAGAGTTGGCCCCATCGCGCGTACACGCATTGACTGATGATGCTGATAATAAGGATCGTCAGAGATAAAGGCCGCGAGAGTGCGCAGGCACGCGAGGACGTGAAAAATTACGCGTAGGAGAGGTCGTAGGAGCCGCGGCTCCGGTGAATGGGGAAAACAGTTGCAGCGAAGCGGTGAGCGGTGAAGATTTTGGGGGCGTTTCGCGCGAGTCCTTTCCAGTCGAGGGGGGATCCGGGAAAGTGTCCTTTTCATGCATAATGCGTGGAAGAAATCTAGCGAGAAAGGAAGCAACCTTCTTTGGAACTGGAATTAAATTGCCCGAGGGCTCTAAATTATTCACGGAACGAGACACGCGCTGGCTACGTACAGGGGAACACTTACGAGACTATCCGCGCCCGGACCCGGCACAGCTTCTCACGAAACACCGGCTATCGAGCTTTCGATCTTCCGGCGGGATTAAAGCGTCCGAGGGACGAGGAGAACCGCTCCATCGACGAGTGGTTAATGGAAGCGTATCCATCGTCCCCGGGGCGATCGGTCATTTAATTTCTTAAGTGGCATCGGGGGCAAACATTAGCCTCCGCGGCAGAAAAGAAGGATACCTTATGAGGTCAATGCGAGGAACGAAAACCCTTACAAAGTTTCTACCCTGGAACCGTGTTGAAGGTATTCGCCGGCGGAGCACTGGAAATGGAGCTTTTATACCGAAGTACTCCATATCACTTTATTTAAGATTTACCCTCTCGCTCGCCCCCTTTCAACCCCCAACAAGACTCGTCCATTTCGTTGCTCCTCTACCCCTCCCGCCCTAGCCCTCCTCCTCCTCCTCCCCCCCCCCCCGGCCCACCCGCCACTACCCGGGCTCTCGTTCTACTATTCTTAAGCCCGATCCTCTGCTACTCGAGCGTCCTTCTGTATCGACGTCTTTACTCTCCTGCTTCCGTGCCTTTCGAACGTCTTGTTTGTTTATTCCACTCAGCCTCCTTAACATGATCTGTCTGCTTGGCATTCCACCTTGCCCGTCCCGGGAGGAGCGCTTTGCAAATTGGACGAACACTTCCGGCGTGATCGATCCGACACGCGATTCGCGATCATGATCGCCGTCGGGACCATTCACAACCGTGGCCATTGGTAAACCCTCGCCCGGCTCTTCCCCGCGGCGTGTCGAGGCTTCGTTTGCGAAATTGCACGCGGAACAAGAGAAATCTTAGAGCTCCTTTGGACCAGGGAATGTATACGTAGTCCCGCGTTCCGTCCTCGATAGATTTTCATGCCGCTCCTGATTGTATTTGCATCGTTATGCCTGACCCTCTATCGCGAGGCAAACAAAATGCAACATCGAAAGAAAATCGGAAAAGGGAATTGAAGATAGGGCACGATACGAGCCGGGACGCCCTAGCGTCGGGCTCCTGCTCGGAATTCTGTTTCTCTTGCTCCTCTGTTATTCTGCATTTATACTGCATTTATTCTCTTTCGGTCCCCCCCCCCCCCCCTCCTCCTCGTTGCTTATCTACTCTCTTCAAGCTGTTCTTTCCATCTCCGCGTATTAACGGGCGCGTCTTTGTGCCATTCTTTTCAACAGCGGCTCCGGGCCGTCCTCGATCAAGTAATTGTCCTCTCAGCCTCGAGAAGATATAATTTCGCCCGATAAAATATGAAGAATTTAATCTCGTGACGAGTTCGTACAAAGCAAGTGCCTGTGCCCTTAAAAGTTCAGGTAGGTCGTGCGATGCTCTCGCATTTGTAGCAGCAAGAATTTTGATCTCACGATTCCAGCCGTCACAGCGACGATCAACGAGGTACAACGTCGAGGACTCGCTCGAGTCTGAAAATCCTCCGTTCCGTTCTCGCGTGTTGCCCTTTGGTACCTTTCCCCGGTTCACGCACGTAACCAACACCATTGTGCGCGCTCACAATCGTCCCCCTACCCAGGCCAAGTCGAGTCTCGACTGGTACCATCGAGAGCTGGTGGATGCGCCTCTCTTCGCCTCCTTCGCTCTCACAGGACCAGGGTAAGAGGCGTTCTCGGATCTCCAGCCATGTAAACCGGTCAGTCTGGTCGTTCCTGCCCCTCCACGCCGGCCACCTGCTCGCCTAGCGAGGCCCTACGGGGCCTCGCTGCCTCGACACGAAGCCCTGCCATTAAATTTATTCGAATTTCATCGGCACCGTCCGAAACTCGCGCCGTTTCACCGCGGAAACCCTTTACGCGGGCAGCGCTGCGACGGGTCGCGTTTTCCTTCCGCGAACCCCGCCACCCCGTCCTGGAAAGAAGCGAGGCCCCTGGAAAAGCATCGCGGGCTTCCACGTCGAATAATAATGGCTCGCAATGGAAGGATGGCGTTATCTCGCCGGAAGATCGAACGAGCATTTCCCCCGTTGACAAGAGGGACGTTCCGACGCGGGCAAAGTAATCGGTCGTACGTTTTAATAAAGCGACCGTGCTCGATCCTCGAGGACGGATTCATTAAAAGTCAGCCTGCGCCATTACGTTTCGGGGACGAGTCGCCGCGCCGCGACAGGGCTCTGCCGCGCGGTGGAGGGAGCCGGTCCAGTGACTCGCGAAACTTTTCTTCCCCGCCGCTAATTATTCTATTATTAATTGTTAATTATAATTAATTACGAGGCGGCCGGCGACCGGGCTAATTGACATTGATTTATGGGTTTAATTAAAGGCGTCGAGGCGCACTGTCTTACACGCCGAAGGAAGCCTTTAACAACACCTCTTTCAAGGGAATCACGCTTTGTTGTAACGGCCCTTTAGACACGGCTGCCTCTTCAGAGAGCACCGGGGTCACCCTCTCGTCGGATCGAGACTATGCCCTGACGACATTTTTCACGCCGAGGCAGGGGAGGCTTTAAATTAAACGCTGCCCCGCCAGTGGAAAGGTCGTGCAGCTCCGCTGGTGCACGCGCAACCTTCTCCCAGACATCGGCCATCGTTGTTGCGCATCGCTGGAATATTCCACAAGGCTCGACCAAGCTGCCATTCGAAACGGGAACGGTCCGGGTTCTCGTTGGCCGAATATTTTAAGGACACCCGGTGTACACAGCTAATCTCGCCCCAGCGTTTCATTCTTCGTCGGGTGAAATAATTCGAGGAAGGAGGAACGTCGTCCCTCCACGTGGCTAATGAGTGGTACGGCGAGGAAATAAAAGCGACTCCCATGTTTTTAATGACTCGGATTGATTAAATCAATATTTTACGTTCACGGTCCATCCGGCCAGCGTACAGATCATCCGCGGGGGATTTGCATATCCTCGCGCGCGCGCAATAAATACGTTAAACAGGTTTATGTAAGCAACATTATTAGTTTATCCCGAGTGTGGTCGCCGTTTCGAATCGAGAAATCATTCCCAGGAGGCAGAGCGATAACCTGTTCCTCCTAGGAGGCTTATCTATGCCCGTTACGTCTAACCTTAACACGGCCCAATTAGAACGCCTCCCAATTAGACGGGCGCGCCGTTCTTTCCATGGATATAATTGACACTTTCCGTCCAGCAGTTTATGCAAAAATAGGCGGGGGACGCGTGCTCGTTACGTGCTCTCGCCTCGGGCATTCACACGCGTTCCTAGAAGACCGATGGTAAATATTTCATGTGGACACGCTTGTCTCACCGGCGATAAAACATCGGAATGCCCGAGAACGGTACTCCTCGGGTGAACGCGAAGGTGACGTTCATGGAACAGGAAGCGTGGATGAACGCTGGCGCTTGGGAATGATAAATCGGCTGGAATCAATTCGCGGGCCCATTACCAGAATACAACACCGCCGTTCCGGGCTGCATTCCCGGCCCCCGCTCTACCAAATTACACGTTTCATCGTGCAATGATCATAATGTTAACGAGAATAACGAACGTTCCAGGACAGTGGCAGCTCGACATCAGGGAAGATTTAACGCCGACTTCCTGGCCCCGGCCGGGCCCACCCCTCCGAGGCGATCCTGGCCACCGTCTGCCTTTGGGACAAGTGAGACAAGGGAGGCGTATCTCTTCGACTCGTAAAGATAACCGCGAATAACCCCCTCTGGCTCTGCCAGCCTCGTCGCTCTTCTAAATGGCCCTGGCTCCGCGGGTCGCGTGGGATCCTCCGAGCCCCTGGCCTCTCGGCTGAATTCATTAAGTCACTGATTTACCGTCGCTTTCCGGTGTAAACGAAATTACGAACACGCGAGCCCGTACCGCTTGACGGGAGGAGAGAGAGAAAAAAAAATCCCGGGCCAACGGATGCCCCGGTGTATTTCCAGATGTCCCTCGAAATTTCGGGCGATTCGCGAGTCGAGCCGCGGAACGCTGTAAGAGACCAATCGGTGCATCCAGCAGCTGGAGTCATCAGTTCGCAAGTTCCCGCGGTATCGAGTTCCCTTTGGCACGGCCTGATTAACTCGTTGCCATCGTTCCTGCCGCCACAAGTCAGCCCACCAATGAACGAAATCGAACAGGGAGTTGGATCGATTAGCAGAATCAGGGGATCATTCCTCCAGCGGCTTAACCTGTTTCGTTACAGTCCAATTAATGGCAGCCAGGAACCGATACGCCCGTAACGTGTCCATTAATTTTCATTACTCCGCTGACAGTCCGGCGCCCCTTCCACCGAGCAGAAAATCTGTTACAGGTACCTGCGTCTTTAACCAACCGTACGAAAAAGAGTGTAATGTACCGTTCTCCGGCAGCTGCCAGTGTACTTGCAATCACACTCCCAGCTAATTCTACGTCCCCCGGGCGCTGCGTTGGGCTATCTCCTTAGCACTAGCCCAATCCTATCACCCTCATCTCTCCTGGAAAATCCTCGGAGAGCTCCGCGCAATCGTACCTCCGCAACATCGCTCTTCCATCGAACCGAAGGTCACCTCGAACATCCATCCACGGCCTCGACTTCCGCGAAACGGCCGTCCCCCGCGATAGCATAATCCGTCAACGAGAGACCCGTCTAGCAGCGTGCACGCATCGACCCCACCTGTGCGCGGGCGGGCGGGGGAGCAGCGGCAGGGAAGAATCGACGGGCCGAATTAACGGTGGCCAGGGCCTGGCTCGACGGCCCAATTAATCGACGGGACTTAATCGACAGGACAAATTAATCAAGGAATAAAAGGGGCGGCCTGGCGCACGGGGAGGGGTCGGTTAACCGTCTAATTTCGTCAAGCGATTTCGATCGATCGCAGCGGAGGTCTGTGCAGTATTTCCTGGCGCTCGCATTACCGTAGGGCACACCGGTGGTCACCGAATAAACACGAGCCAGCCGGTAAATTGGCGATAATCGAAGTCTTCGTGCTGTGTGCCGCCACGGACGGCGGTGCGGTGCAGTGCGGGGCGATGCGGTGCGGCGGTGGCGGAATATCAAGCTCCACACACCGGAGAGCGGTTGATGTATTAACCCTCGGCAGACCGGGCGCAGTGTCGGGTTCGTTAAGACCATTAGTACGGAGGGACACACGAGGCGCAAGAGAATCCACAAAGGGCGACGGGGGCTGCTTCTTCCTTGCTAATGACGATCGTATCGCGTCGGCGGCCGCGGGGAAACGGGAACGACTACTCCGTCGAAATACGAAGTTAACGAATCCGTCCCGCGTCACGTCGGCTGACTCGACATCGTTACTCGCACTTACGCTCGCGCCCGGGGAAAAATGAAGCTTCCTTTTCCCGCGGCCGCGGCGGGGAATTCATCAACGCTTGGGACACTTTAAAGTCTAAGCACACATATATCAGTTCCGTGACGATAGTGTCGGTTACTCACACTGATACAGAGGGACCATAGACGGCGTTGAACCGACGTGCAACCGATATGTTGGCTCAACGTGTGCAAAATTCTTATCCTCGTTTTTCATATTTGTCGCAGGAAGCTTGATCAAGTATCCCCACTGTAGGTATTTTGATTCCTGCTGGCCCAGTGTGCGCCAGAGGTGGTCCTCCACCTGTGTTGCCTTGTTCATGAAACCCTTTCCAGCCGTTCTTCTCCTTACCTCTACTGTATTCTTCCTTTCAATTTGTCTTTCCACTCCGCTACTGCACTGTCCACACGTTTCCAATCAGCACTGTCTATTCTCTCTCACCACACCGCCAAATTTCAAGCCTCCTTCTCCTATACTTCTGAGTCTCTTTATAACTCTCTTCCAGCGAATGTTCGTTCTATTCAATCTGTCTCCTCCTTCGAACGTGCTGCTACAACTTTCATTCTTCGTCAGTATCCTTCGCTTTAGTTTGAGTATACAATCTAGTCTCAAGTTAATGGTGGTCCTCGCCTTTTGCACTGTATCGTATCTGTATCGTTACTCGGTAAACGGTGTGCGTACAGCTTTAATCCTCGGTGGATGATTCGTAGTAGATTGTAGTCCCCTTTTCTCAAAGTGCAATTATGTATCTTCCTCGACCAAATATGTTCACTACGTCCGTAACGTTTAGTTCCCGCCACAAGTTGCCGAACGTCCCGCGTAGCTTTTAATCGGGAAGAAAGGGAGGAAAAGTTTCCGGACGAGAACGGCCGGCGGCATAATTGGCAGAATTCACGGCGGGTGTCTGGAGAGCCGCGAAAGCAATCTGGCGGTCGCGATGATCCTGGGGCGAGTAAGTCGATACGCTTATCCAATTTTAAAGCGGAATCGCGGCGTGTCCGTAGCCGCGCTTACAGGGAGGAAAGAAAATCCGGTCCCCGGTGGGTTAACGAATCGCCCCAGACACGGGGACAAATCCTTTAAGCAGGTTTCGCCTCTCTTTCCCTCCGCCGCGTATCTCGGGTCTTCCTCCTCCGCGTCTTCGAGCCCCGCCGTGGGGCATAATGACACTTTTACACGCGGATAATGGGGCTCCAAAGGCACGCACAATGTGGCACAAAGCGTGACTGGAGCCCCTGGAGCGAGCATAAAAACACACGCGTGCATGGGGCGGCGGGGAGGGAGCGCGGGAGGAAGCGAGGAAACGAGGGAACGGAGAAATGGGGCGGGAGGGTGCGGCGAGCGAGAGAGAAAAATGTGCTGGGAAGGTGAAAGGGCGACAGGAAGACGAAGATGGACCGGGAGGAATAAATAAAAAGAGTGGCGGAGAGAAAAAGAGATCGTCAAGCTCGAAGAAAGAGAGATCCTCGCGTCTGTGTAAGGGCAGAACGGTGTCGTGTTGGTTGGAGCGTGCGCGGACGTGTGTAGAAAAAGGCCGAAGGAGAGAGGAAAAAGGGGCGAGTGGATGGTGAAGGTGCCGAAAAAGGAGCAACACGGTGCCCGAGCAAAAAGGAACTAAACTCATTTCCGAGGCATTAACCAATTACTTTTTGCGAAAGGGTGTCGGTTACCTTCAACTTCCCCTCTCCGCCGTCGCCTCAACCCCTTCTGCGCCTCCTCCCTTCGTCAGCCTTCCTCCACCCCGTCATTCGTTAGCCGACTCACCCCCGGCCAGCGCGCCGTCCGAGAACGCCGGCTATGCAGGCGAGCACACTAATGAAGAAAAATCTAAACTGATGATGCATCGAGAGCATCTGCTCGTTTTTCCGTTCCCAGGCATTTGCGCGAGCGATTGGCTGACCTACCAGGGGATACCAAATTTTATCCAAATGTGTCGAATGGAGAGAAAATTAAGTAAATTAGAGCTTTCTTGTGGCGTCAACGGGGGATGAAGAGTTAGTATGCGAATGACTTTTGAGTCATCTTGATTTGAGAAAGACTCGCTTGATTTAGTAAGTGAATGGGATATAGCTCGAAATACTTTGCATCGACCATCTTCTACTTGAACGGGGAGCAAGAATCTGTTCGAAAATCGTATAATAATTTAACCTAGCCAGAACTCAGGCGTACGAGAACAGGGCTGGTGCGAGACAATAGCAACAATAGCATTAATGAAGGAAACTTAAGACCACGATTGTGGGAAGGCAGACAGGACCAGAGGTTCGTGTGCATTATCTTAGGCGGAGCGTTCTCTCTCTACGACGAGAAACCGACAGTAATGAATCAATTTTGACCGACCGAGTTGCTGCATTCATGGTTAATCTCCCTGCCTTTAATTGCTGTTAGGGATGCACCGAATATTCGGCAACTATTTGGTACTCGGCATATCTGCCAAATTTACCGAATGTTCAGCATACTTGGATAGTTAACGGTAAATTACTACCAGAGGAAGCTTCGAGCGGAGATAATTTTTAATCACTGACGTACTCGATCAATCATTTCCAATTGGAATAGCTTCAACCACCCACCAACGTACTCGTTGTAACTAGTTCAATAAACGTTTTACCAAGCGGCTCAATCATTCGTTTCTTGCCAACCGACGAGACTAATTGCTACGAGCAGTGCCGCGGATTCCAGCCCAAAAACACACCTCAAAGTTTCCACTCTCATCACGGTCCGTCCAGTCTGGAACACCCTGGAGCAAGTCTCTCAACTCCTAAGACGCCTCATACAGAAACCACCAGCGGGGACTGCAGATATTACGGGGTCCCGTGGAGGGTTGCTAGACAGGGGTTTGCAGTAGGCTTTGTGCGAGTCTAACCAGCCCAGCCATCCAGCGACGAGGGGCACAGAGCGTAGAGGGACCAAGCCGATCTAATATCAGGCAGCGCGGCGGGACGGAGCACATATCACACGGTTAATCTGAAAACCGCGTCTATAAGAATCCACTTAATGAAATTTCCGCCGTGGCTGGACGCTGGGGCGGGCGACCAGCGATCGACGAGCGCCCCTCGTGTCCCGTCCCGTGCCTGCACGTCGCTGGCATTGTGGAGCAATTAATAATGTCATATTGCGCCCCATAGGCCCCTCCGCCGTCCCGTTACAACTACGATCGCGGCAGGGCGAGTCTACGCGGCCACCCAACGTCCACCTGCACCGCCATGGCGACGGGGAACCCACCGCGTCAACGACACGATCGTCACTGGGACATTGGTGACGGGCGTCATTACGGTACCCTGACTTTCGCACAGTGGGAATTCCTCGTGAACGGTGTTACAGAGCTCGGTACACACTTTTACCACCCTCGTTGCAGAAATGTAAATGACAGGTTGCCCTTGCAGGGAAAGGGCACTGGGTGAACCAGCAGTTTTCGACGCGAGTGGAATGGTGGGTGGTTTTAAGTATTGGAATTGTGAGTCCACTAATAGATATTATTACAGTTACGGTGGTGGTCGAGTGGTATTTTTTTTTTTTTTATAAAAACAGTGAACCATTAGTTGTTCTTGTTTGAACAGTTGTTAACACGAATCGACGCTTATATTTTAAGCTCTGTTTCAGGATCAAAAACCGCTCGTCCAGGTCGTGACCTCCCCTTATTAGTACCGAGAACTATAGAGTCGCGTGTATATAGCTACTGGCGAAGCCGATGGTAGCCTGAGTGGTTGGGCGGAAGGGGTGGCCACCCTGACTGCTGGCTCGAATATAGGCTGTTGTGAATATTACATTCCCCGTGTATATAGACCCAGCGGGTCCCCAGCAACGCTTCGAGGCACGGGGGGGACAGAGCACAATAAGACGCCGGGCGCAATTAATTTTCGGGCTTTTGCTAATTAAATTTTTGCCCGTCTCCCGGTTGTCCCTGCCTCTGTGTCCTTCGAGCATTGTTGGCGGTCCCGATGGGATTTGCCCCCGGTGGAGGGTGCGTCGAAATTCCAAAAGGAAATTTGGGAGCAAGACGTAACCTAGAGAGCAATTTTTGTCGAGAGTCATTAAGTCATTTCCCGCTTCCTGCTACGCGTTAGGAAACATGTAAGAATAAAAAAAAAATAGTTCCCTCGTTACAGAGATAGTTAATGCCGCGCGCGACACTCTCGAAGGATTCGATTACCAGCGACGGCCCCTCGAGGAACCAAGGAATCGAACACGCGAGGCGCACAGATTGGACGATTTTCGTTTCATCACAATGTCGTATGTTTCCACGAGTGCCCCCTAGCTCCGCGCGGGATTCATAATGGGATTCCCCGAGGATCTCTAAAACTTCTTGGAGCCGTGTGCTCTGGAGCGTGCCACGGTAACGAGGGAGTTCAAGGTTAAAAGTGATGGAGACGGAACTAAAAGAGATGGGGAAGTGTAAAAAGAGAGGGGCCAGTAAACGAACCGAACGAGGAGGGGAGAGGCGGGCGCGGCGCAGAATCAACGCTCGGATGCCCGTAGATTAGGATCGTAATAACAGCGTTAGAATAATAAGATTTATGCTGATAGACGATAACGCGATGCGTACAGCGGCGCCATTACCATCACGCTGAAAGGAGTTGCAATAGTAATTAAACGCCGAGAAATGCGGTTCCGCTAACGATACGTCCCGGAATTCGGAGTAACGAGCATCCACGTCGATACGTTTCTGTTCCGAGGGGAGCCCAACCATCGGGAACGAAAGAATGCTCCCCGTTTAGGAGCGCGACTCGGTAAAAATTCAAGCTATTCCTTTCTTATTCCTCTGACAGCGAGTTACACGCGGTCCGGGCTCTCAGAAAATCTGCAAAATTGGAAGGGGGTGCCCGACCAAAGGCAGCCGAGAGGATCGCACGTACACGCGAGAGAGGCTCTCCGCGGCGCGGTCGCTCGACTTAATCGAATCTGGCGTAATTAAAGTCTTCGTTCCAAGAAATACAGAGAGAAAGGGAGGGAAATCGGCGAAAAGGGGAGGAAGGGAGGAGGCCGTGGGGCCCAGCGTGTCCCGAAATAATTACGGACTCAGGTGTTCCGTTGTGTTCGTGGCCGCGTTACACCTGTATCCGCCGCTTCTTACCCGAGCAAATATACTCGTTCGTATCGGAGACGAGGCGCAGGAGCGCGAGCCAGAGAAAGAGGAATAAGACGGGCAGCGGATGGGAACGAGAAGCTACGGACACGGAGAGCGGAGAGGAGCCGAGGAGACGGGATAGGGGTGGCGGCCAAGGGCCACGGAGCGAGGCGAAGGCAAAGTACATTTGCTCGCGGAGGAAGCAGCAACGGAGGCAGTAAGATAATACGAAAGCTCTTAAAGGGGGCAAAAAGCGAATTGCCGTAAATCTTGGCACAGGTGGGGAAGCCGCGGGTGGCGGCTGCGGAGAGAAAGAGAGGGGTCATTTAAGCCACGGGGCCCGATTCTCTTCGGCTGTAAACGACTGCCTTCATCCCCTCCCCCCTCGCCTCGCGGACCTTACCTCGAGCTCTCGTAAAAACCTCACCTCGTCCCTTCTGCTAATCGGCAACAAACACATTGTCTTTGGATTGTTGCGCGGCCGCGTACCCTTTCTACCGGGCGGGCCCCGTGCACCAACGCTCATCCCTCGCGTCCTTTCTTGCCTCCTCCTTCCCTCCTTCGCCCCCTCCCGTCGCCCCCCAGCGGCCCACTTGTGCCTCTTTCGGCTGCCTTTTTCGGTAAATGAGCCCGGTTGTTAGCGTTTCCGACGACCCCCTTTCCGATTTGATCGATCTCACTCGAACGGGCTCGATAGCAGCGTCGACCGCGGCCGAGGTCGTTCGCGATCGCTTCTCTTCGCCTCTCTCGGTGGAAACTTTTTTACCTCGTTAAAAAACGCCCGACGTCCCGCGAAGCATTCGTTTCTGCGGCGTCGCGCGCAGGTAGCTTTGTACGCAGCGCGATAGAGGCTTCGGTGAGCGTACCACTGCCCGCGTAACGGCACCCACGCTCTAATCAGACACGATGCTAGATCTCCTCCTGGAAAGGCTGTCAGACGCGGTCGTCGCTCCGCTATCACCGCCGCGTATCTGCGTTGCGTGATCCAGGCACCTACGATCGCAGGTTACGCGTTTGTGCGTACGCGAAGGACAGCGAACGCCCGTCGGCACCTGGTGCACGCGTGGAAGGTGTGGACATGTCGCGGTCGGGTTCGTGAGAATGCGCGTGTGCGAGCCCGCTTGCAGGAACATTCGCGTGCGCGCGCGCGCGCGCGCGTGTGTGTGTACGTGCGTGTTGCAGCGAGCTGGTCCGCCGCACGGTTTTCCACGAGGACGAGACGACCGGGGAGAGAGGACGAGAAGGTAGAAGCTCCGGCTAATTAAAACCGCGGATGGTAATTAATTAAGCAGACGTCAGAGGAGATCTTAGGATTCTACGCGCGGCCAGCGGTTCTCCGGGGGCCGGGCATCACCAGGAAATCGAATCTGACGAACCGACCGACGACTTCCACGCAAAAACCATCCTGTCCATCCCAGCGATAAATAACGCGAGCAACTCCGCCGCCCCTATCGTGCCTCCTCGTCGGCGACAACACGAATCCATAAATTACGATTCTCCTTCATTTCCCTTCCTCTATCCCGAGGAGCAGCGATCCCTTTTTCTGCGGATCGGTCAGGCGGTCAGTGTTTCTCAAAACACTACTCTCCCGCTGGAGAGTCGCGGCGCGGCACAGCTCGGTCGGCGCATGGAAATCGGTGCAACTTTTTTACGGGAGTATCTATCTCATCGCTTGGTACATTCGTTATTTGCAACAGCTTCTATGCAATCACTCCAGTTGCAATCGATAACATGGACGGGAAAATAGGAAGACGGAAAGCAACGTAATCAACTAACGATCCGCATCGCGCGAAACACAGGGAGCTTTCCCCATCCCCGTCCCTCGTCCCACTCTCCAGTGATACGAGCGATATAAAAATGTATTATCGGGTGGCCCGGGGAGTGGAAGCCCAGCTACACCCACCGTTTCGATTCCCCATCAAATCGACAAAATGGCTCGAGTGGCCGACGAATCCGTGGCAATCGAAATTACAGCAATTAACGTTATTGCGCCGAGTGCCGTGTCACGCGTATCCGTCTTGTTCTTCTCCGCGCGTTTCAATCCACTTTCCATCGCTTTTCCCCCGATAGCGGCTACGAGCACGCCGAGCAAAAGGGGATTGAGAGTGGCTCCGATACCGCCTGTGCTATATAGCCAGCGTTACTCGGGCGGGCGGAAGTATATTGTGTCCGATAAGGAACTCGGCTGGATTCTCTTTCTGGCGTTAACCCTGTACCGACTCCTCTCGCCCGTGTTAACGTCCCGATCGAGCGAGAAGCCCTGCGATCGCTCCAACGAGAACGAGGAACGGCGAGGTTCCGAAGGTATTTGATAAACTGGCGGTGCTGTTTGTGCCGGGGCTGCAACATTATCCGCGAGGATTCCTTGTCTTTGCACCGGACAGTTCAACTACCAAGAAGTAAGTCGAGGAAGCCGGGATAAAATATTCCTGCACCGGGGTCGTATTATCGAGAGGACCTCAGTTATCGGACTATGAAAGAGGGGAAGCTTTAGTTATTACACTACTCGGTGAAACCCGTCCACATTCTGCATAAGTAAAATATTCCCAGTTTCCTTTACTTCGGGTCCGTATCGGAGTGGTTGCAGCGTCAAGCTTTCAGCCGTTCCGCGCGAAAACCGTATCCCCGCGGTCGGATAGACAGAAAGAAGGAACGATAAGAACGTAGCCAGCTTTTAGACGTTCCCAGGGAATACTCGGGATATTGTCCACTATCCGTGGCCCCGCGAGCGCGCTAAGAGGATCCTAATTCCGCGTGTAACCGCGCGATTGTTGTTTATTATTATGTATACTAATGGAGCTCTAAGGGGCCGGGGACCTCCCGGGGTACTCCGATTCCAGAGGATTTCGCTAATTCAGCGGGGCTTCCGCTCCTAACGATGGATCATAGCGGGAAATGGGAATATGGGGCTCTCGCGCCCGGAGAAGCTTTTTCTAGCGGGGCGTGAGCGCGGATTATCTAGCCCGCGATGCGCGTCGATTCCCCTTAACACGGGATCGTTACAACGGACGCTGCTAGTGATCTCGACCCTGGCTAGATCAGCTTCTACCTCGGCCCAGATCGAAGGCGAAGCAGGGCAGGCTTCGTCGACGGTCGTCCAGGAATCGTAAAACGTTGCAGAGCTCGTTATGCAACCAGTGGAAATTGGCCAGATCGAACGACGCCGATTCCACCGTCGAAAAGTTCGTTTGCAACTTTACTCGTGAAATTTCTGATAGTTCCCTTCGGTTGTTCGGTTGTAACGTATAAAACGTCCGGTTTATAGGTCCTTCCTTCTTATTAGAGCAGCTAGCATTAGGTACACTTTTACTTAGCTTCGCAGTTACACGGATGACAGTTACGCTTGACTGTCCGTAACTGGTATTAACAACTCTTGAGTGACACAAGGTTCGGAGAAACTCGCCCTCGAGTCGAGAGGAAACATTCGGGGACACTACAGAAATTGTTAACGTATGTTTCTCTACCTAAGTAACAAAGTGAAGAAGATATGATCGAATCAGAATGGCGAAAATGAAATCACCGTGATCGCCTCCCTTTTCCATGAAGACCCACCACTCAATGTCCTTATAGGGTGTAAGCTTGGTTTCGGAGTAACTCGTGGCACTGCACAAGTGCCAAGCGATCGAGAGATCGGTGAATGAGTGACCTGCCATCGTCGCCCCTCGAACAAGTCGATCGAAGGTGGCCGGACTACCGTGCGGAGAGAGATCCTAATCGAGAGTGCAGTCGCGTTCGGGGATCAGCCACCTGTCGCCAGGCGACCGGGTGTCGGGTCTCAATCCGGTCACCCTGTAGACCGTGGCTCCGGGATAAAGCACGGTAACAGAACACCTAAGTAAGAGGTTCGTCGTGTATGGCCGTGGAGCTCGCGCTCGCGCGCGCCCCTCTATGCAGTCGAGTGGTATATTAGCGTGTGTTGTTTGCACGACGATGAGCGTAAAGACGAGAGGAGAGAGGGAGAGAGTCGGCGGGGGTGTAGCGGAGAGCGGTGAGGGTGAGACGGAGGGAGCGAGACGGGCGTCGCGGGTGGAATGAATGAGAAGAGGAGGGAACGGAGGCAACGGAGAGGCGAGAAGGGAGACAGAAAGTACGAGAGGGAACGGCCGTTGAAATGGAGAGGAGAGAAAGGCAGAGAATGTAGAGGGTGGTAGTGTGGGAAGGAAGAGAGAGAGAGAGAGGCAGAGAGAGAGGGAGTGGAAGCACAGCGTAAGGGAGAAAGCGAGATGGAAGGGAGAGCGCAAGCGCACGTTGAGTATGTTACGGGGATGGCCAGAGGGCAGCTAACGTTTATAATATTAACGCTAATGGACTACCTTATACCTTATATACCGTCCGACCCCTCGCCTGCCTCTTCCCCTCCCCTTCCGTCTCCAGACACCCTTCTCAGCCCTCACCAAAGTACGGGATAATATTCATGGATGTATTCAAGCTAATGCACCAAGGCGTCCCCGGTGAAAGGGAGGAGGGCAGGGAGGTTGCCACAGGAAAGAGGGAGAAAGAGATCGGGTCGGACGAGTCTGTAGGTAACGCGTGTATAGACAGGCAATATACTTATTTTAAATTGACTCCTAAATCGGGACCAGCCCTCTCGCCGTAGCCGACATATTTTTCGAGACGGCGTCTCGATTGCTGACGCGATCCCCCCCGTACCTCCCCCTCCCCTCTCTCTCTCTCTCTCTCTCGCGCGCGCGTTCGTTCGTCGTGGCACGGAAAAGCTTTAAAAGTAATTTAGCGATTGTCACCTCTGGCAATTTGCTCGCGGACGTTTCGTTTGCCTTCTATCCTTTTTTTCTCTCGTATTTTTAAATAATTGGAGGTGACGCGAAACGCGAATGGATCCAATAAATCTCGCATGGCCTCCGTCAACGCGGTAATTCGTAAATGGCGCGTCTCTAAAAGGCAAGAATAATAAAACGCGATGCACATCCCCTGCACGGTGATTCGCTTCTCATCCTCATCGATGTATGCATATATGCAGACATATATTATATGTATGTATGAACGTGTACGTATACATAGACGAACATGTACGGGGGAGTAATATTCATAATGTAATGGAAGAGGCGTAATGTAAGCTAATGCATCCTGCAATTTCTTGAAAGCATTCGAATAATTCAGCCGCAGCCAGTGTATTCCTAATATACTTAAAAATTTCTGCCAAGTATCGAACGGCGAATAATCGACAGCGATGGCGGGCGGCGGGCGGTAGCGGGCGCCTTTATGAGATTGAAAACGCGTTCGAGTAACTGCTCCTGGAGGGAGATCTTATTTCAAAGCGAGATTCTCATTCGCCAACCGGCCAGGCCCTCGTTACGTAATCGATGAAAGGGAACTATGCGGATATCCCTGCGTGCTCCCCCTTCGAAGGGATGCCCTTTCTAAAATTTGTCATCGACCGCCAATTCCTCTAACGAGGAGAACAATTTTCGCGACAAAGCTCGATACACGAAAGCGCGATCAAGTTTCCTTTAGGCTTCGGATTTGGCATGGTGCATTGAAAGAGGTTGAATTCCAGAATCAAATTCGAAGACTGAGGAAAACACGGAGCGATTATTAAGTTGTGGTAAGGGAAGAGAAGCAGGAAAATGATATGCAGTAGAGATTCTTGATTGATCGAGCAGTCACCGAGATTTCTAACCCGACAATATTCCACACAAGGGTACTACATCCCAAGCAGTGTTATCGACATTTCCCAAAACCCGTGGAAACCTCACGACCCTCCCGTGGGGCCGAGACCTCTCGACGATTCATTAAAAATAATGGATATTCATTAAAAGTAATGAAACTCCAAACGCGGAAATACAGGTTCGATTATTTGTTTCAATCGCGCTTAATGTAATTAAAAGGCTCCGTTATGTTTTTATTCCCCTCCGTCCCGAGGAAGACTCTACCCTCCTCGCGAATCGAAGCGAACGAGCGTGTCTTGAGTCGCGCGCCGCAGGACCGCGTTGAAAATTATATTCCTGCGCGGCGATTCGCGTTAAACGAAGCAATTCATTTACGTCCGTCGTCAGGTTCGATTCGTTAAATCCGTATCCCGGAGAGCGAGATCTCATTTTAATTAACGAAATAAACGAGGGCTTACGGGAGGAGGTCGGGGTGGCCGCCGGTTCGATAGAAAAGTATCGCGGATAATTGGAGTGCTAAGAACCGAATTTTCTGTCTTCGCGTTTGAAATTTCGCATTTTCTTGCCGTCCGGCGAGATGTTCGCGGGGCACGTAATTCCGCGAAATGAAATTCTTCGCGAGGAGTACTCCCGGACAAAACAGTTCTCTTCTTCTGTTTCCCCTATTTCGAACTTCTTTTTATCCGGATAAAATGCTAAAGACACTCTAAACATCGCGATATTATACACTGGTACATTTATTCCCGGGGTTTATTAAATCCCACCGTAGTATTCCGTCCGTCGTCCGTTCCTTCGCGGAACGTTTCGTTCAATTGGGATAATGTTAGCCAAACATATATTGAAAATACCTCGAGAAAACTATTTGTCCGGCGCTATGTACTACAGTGCAAATTTATTCGGGGCCACGAACCGGGATTCCCTTTGTTGGCCGTAATGAAAATTTACGGAGACTTCAACTATTCCTCTAATTACTTTCGGAACGTTATCGAAGTTTCCGCAGCGACTCTGCGGCGACCTGGCGTGTTACGAAATTTGTATTAGCCGTGTTTCGACTGTAACACCCCCCTTAAATGTATTTAATATCGCCCGCCCATTAAGAGCGGGTTGCAAAAGCGTTTTGGAAATTAACATCATCAAACAAACTGCTAAGGATATATAAAATTAAAAATTCTACAATTTTCCAAAGCTCCCGCGAAAGTCGAAGCTCGAAATTTCGATAGGTAAACTTTCTACGTTGTCATTGGACAAGAATCTGAATAAATCCCATCACTAGCAACTACACCGCACAGCGTTCTATCTTAATTGTACGATACTTTGCTCACCTATCGATTACCCACGACTCGAACGGCGCGTTTCCGCCGCGAAGGGACGATGTTTGCCCCCTCCAAGATATACTTAACTTTTAATTACTATCATATAACTAATTAGCCCCGTGGTGGCTGGGGGTTTTGTATATTAATTTAATTTTCAATCTCACGGGGTAATTCTTGGGCGCAACGTTAGTTTTAATCAACCCTTCGCCCCTCGCGTCGCGCCACCCTCGTTCCGCAGAGTGGGGGCCAAGAGGCAGGGGTAGAGGGGTTTAGACGCGAGCGGGGGAGAAGACAGAGGGGTGGCAGAGCCTTGTAGAAAGGGTAGGGGTAGAATGGAGTACACCTACTCAGCTAATAAAAACCGGCAATAAAAACCACCCCTTAGGACCGCTGGCACTGAGGCTCTCGCTCTTTCTACCCTCCCTGGCCCCCATCCTTTCTCTCCTCCCGTCCACGACCCCCCCCTACCCCCGTGCCACCTCCTCCACCTCCTCCTCCACCCTCATCTCATCCTCTGTCTCCCGTGCAGCAGGTTTATTCACCTGGCTGGGATTAACTTTAATCAAGTATTTACATTTTAATTCGCTGCCATGTACATTCAAACCGACCTACAGGTCCTTTTACGATAACATCGTCGTTTAATTGCAAACTGCCACTTTCGTACGACAAGACGGCTGCTCTAGCCCGCAGAGAGGCGGAGAGCCAGAGGAGAGAGGAACGACACTATCCGGGATAATAAGTCGGAAGTCGCTGAAACGTGGCCAGTAAGATGCGGACGGGGAAAACTATGCCTTGTCCGAGGATAGGAATCGTTTGTTGTAAATTGATCGCCGCCTGGGGAGCCTCGCGGAGAAGTTAATTCCCTTTAGTTTCGACGTTTGATGGTTTCCTTCCAAGTGGCCAGAAAAGCTCGCCATCAAATCCTTTCACCGTTCGGTCTGCGCGCGGCAAGAGCTTGATAGAAAGTACGAAGCTATTCTCTGGCACTGAAAATTACATGAAACACTAAATGCGGAAGGGTCTTAGTTCCTCCTATCTATTTTCCGCGAGCGAGACACGCGCACGTACCTACTATTTTCCGCGGCAGAGAGAGCTGCAGCGACTAAATGAATTGCTGGAAACGAACGCGCGACCACTTCAATATTATCAAGTCGGGGCAATAATCACGCCTAATCTGACGCAGCGCGAGGCTGCCAGCTTATCTCGCGTGACAGCTGTTCTACGCCGGGATACGTTTCTAATTGGACTTAATTGGACCCATTGTTGAATTTCATTTGACGCGGACTCGTCCTCCGCGATGGTAGATAACTCGAAATTGAATTGCTGTCGCATAAAAGCTGGATGGGATTTAAAAACTACTCGCTGCTTTACACCGGTTTCCTATTAAGCCGGGCTCTCCCGCTCGTTTAGCTAGATTTTATTTCTGTCACAGGTTTCAATACGAAGCAGAACGGGTTCTCAGCTAGAAATACCAAGGAATTTGCAATCGACGCCTGTGTGGCATTCGTTAAAAAGTTAACAAATGAAAGTAAAAATATACGTCTCGTTTTTCGGCGTTTCTTGGCCATTAAAAAAACTCTAGGATTTCCGAGGACAAAATCCCCGGGTCTTGGGGTTCAGCAGGTACCTACCTAAAGCATTATCCACGCTTCCAAAATATTTGGGTCGAACGTTTGACAGGTTTTAGAGTCTGGTCGCGAGGGTTTTCGGGATGGTCAAGGACCACGAAATTTATTATTTTACGACCCACGCCGGGGTCTGACGACTATTTTCGCGCCTTTTTTCCCCTGCAGCAGAGGTACACTTTTACGATCTCATTCAGGTGTCAAACTTTCCAATTAACGGACACGGCACGAGGAACAATGAGTTGGCAAATTCGATTTTTTGCACGTTCACGCCCGTTACGCTCTGGACGGAAGGAAACGGAGCCTCGAGTTGTATTTTCGTCGCTGGTTCTTAGTGGATCTCGCGAATCATCACTAACACGTTTTAAACATATTTCAGAGAAAATATCTGTAGTTTAGGAGAATTTCTTGCTGGTAAAAGAATGTTTCCTTTATCTTAGATCAATGTTGACGATATATCTAAAACACTAAATCAGTTTAAGGTGCTTTGAAGATTTTAAGATCATTTAAATTTTTTCTGTTTTACATAAGAATTCCAAACCTTCGTCAATAGACACAAATAAATATTTTATGAAATTCTCACAAAGCCCAACGTCTACCACAGCTGATTTCATGCGAGTCAGAAGAACGCTGACATCTGACCAAATCGCACCAACATTTTATCGATCCTCAAGAATACTTGAACGCAGCTCCGCTCAGAACCAGCGACCCAGACAACTGGATCTCGTTCTAGATTTCGCGTGCAAACTCTGGCGACGTCGAAACAACGAGGCTCAAAGCTGGCAAACCAAAATAACCCCCTCGGAGTGAAGAGATATTACGGCCACGGGAATACTTTATACACGCGTCGCGTTCAGGCCAGAGCAAATTATGCTATCGATACTGTCGCGGGGATGAGTGCTCGGCAAAAATAGTCCGTCACTCCGAATGGCGCAGAGCTGTGGATTCGAACGGAGAAACTCGGCGAGATATCGCTGCTAATATCGCCACGGTATCTAGGATCCAATTAATTGATAGCGAAGACACGGGTTATTGTTAGAATATTACTAGCGTAATCCCCGTGCCATGGATGTTTATAGTACCTCGTTCCCTGCGCCGTGTTTTAGTGGATCGTTACAATAGCCGTCCTATATTCCGCGACCAACTCGGACGTTCCTACACTCCGGATCGCCAGGCCGTGCGCGCAATAATACAAACAACCCCAGAAGAGTCTGAAGAATAAACGCCGCGCGCATTAACCGAGCAGGAATCTCGATACAAGCGCCGGATCGGCGATAAAAACGAACGATCCCCAGCCATTCGTCTAACTCCGTTTCTATACAGAGATTAATGGCGAACTTGATAGAGGCAATTCCGAGGATGCGCTGACAAACGGACGCCGTGCTGGACTTTTTCTGCGATTCCTCTTCGCGCTAGCGTAACTAGATTTCAGATTTGGGGGGAAGGGAGCCACGTCCGAGATGTTTGCCGAGCGAAAAACCATGGGGCGATATCGGGAATCGGTGAAGCGTGTGTGGCGCCACGGTTAGCCATGAGGTCAGCCCAGAAATCGTAAGCTGGCTGCTCGATAAGGACCCAATTACATTTTAACCGATGCTATCTTTCCGCCACCAGGCGCGATAGCACCCGAGGCGAACTAATTGGCCGCGCCAGAAAGGAGATACGGCCGACGATAGCCGCGTGAATTACAGAAAAGAAGACAGAGGAACGAAAGGGGGTGAAAGAGGACGGGGCGGCCGCGGAGGGAGGAGTGGATATAAGCTCGGCTCTCTCCCCAGGCTGCCCTATCTACGGCGCGCATAATCGCCGGGCGAAAGAAAGCCTCGCGAACGCAATTTCAAAGTTCGAGGCTCGTTTGGCGGGCGGCCAGCGCTCACGTAACTAACTACTTGTTTTGCCAACCCGTGCACATACTCCCCCGCGGCGGTTCGCTCCGCTGGCCGGCTGTGATCCTCGATTTTCGAAAAAGGTTAACACCTCGGCCACCGCGGATCAGCATTCGACCACGTGGCGACGGACGGACGCGCCTGCGTGCCCCCAGCCTCGAGACCTTACACGGAAATTTCTTCTCCCCAGTCTTCCCGTGCCCACCAGTTGGCACGATACCTCTCGACATTGGCAAAACGCTTGACTCTGCATCGCGACCAGCGGGGACACCGGCTCGCCCCGGGCGTGTAGCGCGAACAGGTTCGCGACGGCTCCGTGAACCGTAGCCTCGCGAACCACGCTCGGCTTCGCCTAGCGGAGCAGACGTGCCCACTTGTCAAGGGACACCTGAGCAATCAATGGCTCAGGCCCCCCCCCCCCCCCCACCCCACCCCACCCCCGAATTCATCATTCCAACGATACACACCTTCCACGGCTCTTTAATTTGTCTGGGGCTTTCGAGCGTTATCTGCGATCTATCGTATCGATTTTTTCCCGCGATAACGGTCGCGCGATAAACCGCGCCGAGGATCAGGCCAGATAGAGGCCCTGACGCTCGTACGAGCCTCCCGATTGTCCGTGGTAAAGGTATGAACGCCTTACCTGGAGCCACGGCATGCGTAGGCTGTGTTCCCAGGTCGAACGGTAATATTCCCTCAAGCAGCGGACGGTGCCCGCGAGCAGGCAATAACAAACAAACACTTTCCGCACAAGCCAGGCCCGGTAGGCGAACGACACTCCTTGAATCCCGAGCACGACCTTCTCTCTCTGTAACGATGCGATCGCGTTTGTAAATCGGCCACGGTTCCACTGGAGGGAATCGTTTCCAACGGTCTCGAGCGGCTTGGCAACACGCGAATAGAGCGTGCTCCTAAGCCAGATGCCCACGAGAACCCGTCCGCGGTGCTGGTCCTTCACCGTGGGCAGTCCTGTCACTCTCAAGGACGCCTGCAGACGCTCGGCAGCAGGCAAGGCCTTCGGTTTCGTTCGAAAGCCCGCGTCTTCCTGGTCGAATTATTGATCTTAAGCTCCGCTTCGTATCGCGAATCCCGGCACCTAACGACTCTTGTAACGCTCCAGCAGCGTCTTCCCGTGACGTCTCGGCCGACCGCAGCACTCTGCCTCGCGGAACACTGGGCTGGATCCTTGGCCGAGTGGATTCTGCCGAGGTAATCCGAGGTAGTCCTTGCGACCAGCATGCACGCTCAACAGTCCCGCTCCATTCTATCGGTCCCTCGGTTACAGTTTCGGGATGGCAGGGCAAGGAGCACGGATACACCAGCGCGAGAAGACGACGTGTCACACGAAGCACACAGGCATGCCAGCTGGCGACTCTTCGATCGGAGGGGGAGTCGTGTCGCGCGTGTCTAACGTAAACCACTGTCAAAGGAAGCTGGATTGGCGTAGAGATCAGCCGTATGCGAGAACACACCGAGCGCGCGACACTCAGAACATGTACGAGACGCGATCCGAACCGCACGGCACGACGGCAGACGAGCGAGTGGGGCTTCGGAGCCTTCCCCCCACCACTGTCGGAGCGGTACAGTAAGTCGGAGAGAGCGCGCCTCGCGTTCGAGCGGGTAGGGTGCCGCGGAGGGGCGCCGAGGGGCAAGGGAGGACGAGGGAGAGGGTCGCGGTCAGGCGTTAGAGGGGATGCCGGCGAGGCGAGGAGGGGGCAGAGAAGCGCGAAGCGCGGGAGGGATGGCGCACGATCGGCGGGAGGGGTGACCGCGGTGGGGGAAGGATAGATGGACGTCAGGGGCGTGAGTGAAGGAGGGGCATCGATATCTCCCCTCTTTCGCCCTATCTCGACGTACAGGAGAGCGCACTCCACGCTCCACGCGACTTCGCGAGTGAAACATTTCGCGGGTTTCGCGGACGCTGGGCGTGGGATGGGGTCCCGGCGGCCGGAGGGGGAATGGAAGGGAAACGTAGTGAGGGAAGACAACAGTATTCCCGTTAATTGAACGACTCTCGTGGAGAACGAGAGGGGTGGCGGCAAGACGAGGAGGCCCGGGACAGAGGGGGAGGATTACTCGCAGTAATTACTTATTTTTATTACGCTCCGCCTCTCTGCCTTCCTCCCGCTCCCCCCCCCCCCCCCCCTCGGCACTGTGTTCCACCACGACGAGGATGACGACGACGGCAACGGCGAGGAGAGCGACGATGACGAGAGGGATGGTCGGAGTTGGTCAACGTTATTAAGCCGCCTTTTTTGCGTATCCAATCTGTAATGCGTTTACTTAAGCCGATGGTTGAAGAGAGTTACGATCTCGCCTAGCTAGGATTATTCCCCGGGAGTTTACGCGTCAACTTGCCGTGATTACGTGTCGCGAGGAGGTTCCTGATGTCCTGCTTCGTTCGCGAATCGACCCGTGCCTCTCTCCCTCCCCCCCCCCCCTCGGCTGTATGAATTCCTGGATGTTCAGGAGAATGGTCGCCGCGGTAACCGTGCAAGTGAAAGAACACTTTCAGCTAATTGAACGACTACGGTCCCCGGGAATCCGGAATGGTGGCCGATTACTCCGAGTAATTACTTATTTTTATTACTTTCAGCCTCTTTGCCCCTCCCATCGGCTGAGTAACGTCACTTATCGCTGGCCAACCACGAGTACCGGCCTCCAGGGTCTACCATATTTCGTTGCAGATGCCTTTGATACGTATCACGCCTTTTAGTAGCACTTAAATACTCGGATTTAAGCGGGCCTCCGCTAATTGTCCTCCACGATCAAGTATTAGTTTCCGCTCCTCCTCCTCCGCAACCAATATTCAAACTCCTCTCGCCTGTACCAGTCTTTTTCGTTCACCCCTTGTTGATCTTGTTCGATGAAATACAAACGCCTGCCAGCTGAATGGACAATTCGTTTCACTTGGAGCTCTATCCGCTACAAGACAATATTAACTTCGCTGCTATCGAATGGTAACAGTATCTCGATAAAATTCATAGCGACTAGGGGAGAGTGGGGTAATCACGAACACCTAAGCGAGAAAGCAAACAGAATAAAAACTACGTGAGATACGAATTTGTTTTTTATTTATAAACATACTTAAACTAGTCCTCTATAAACTACTCTAACGAATTTTGCAAAAATTTTAATAAAAATTAACTTCATAATGAAAAAACCAAACCCCTACTGTTCGGAATTACCCGACTGCTGGTGGGGTAATTCCGAACACTGCATAGGGTAATCTCGAACAAAGCTACATACCGCAGAAGTCGCAGAGAAAGCCTCTAGATGTGCTTTCAGCTGCCGCTGCATCTTTCGTGTGCCCATAAGTTACATTTGTAACACATTATCCAGTCTTTAGTGGATGGGTGTGTATACATTTCATCTCAATAAATACAGATATATAAAATTTCTTTATCAACATTTTTCGTCCTTTTTTTCTTCTTCGGTTCTTCATCTGCATTCCCCTCCAGGTTTTGCTCATCAAAAGTTTGAAAATTCCTAACACATTTCTTCTTTACGACCGTTCGAGATTACCCCATCCGATTTGTTCGGCATTACCCCACGAGTTCAAAAGATAGAAAAAAAATTATTTCAGAGGTTAGAATCATGATTCAGGCAACGCCGTGGTCACGAAATGTTGCTTAAAAAGTACTTTATTTCCACTTGAAAAAATCACAATTGTATCATTAACTCAACAGTAATTACATGCAATTGAAAATGGACAAAATATTACTTGAAACATGATGAAAATAATAAATTGTATTTACCGTGAATAACGTGAGCGTCCTATATTTATTTTTTTCTGCCCGGCGTTAGATACGACCTAAACTATTACCTGGTGCAGAAGGAACATTGGTTTTCATTTATTAAAACGCCGTAATCATGGTGTTCGGAATTACCCCGCGTTCGTGATTACCCCACTCTCCCCTACATCTCCGCGCTTTCGAAAACTCCTCCGGTTAACAACGCGCAGCATGGCTCTGCAAAAAGCACTCAAACGATCGCTCCCAATTAACACCATGAAGCCCTGATCGCAACCATCCGACTTCCGATTGCAAACATATTTGCCGATTTGAAGACGCGTGTCATTAGAAGTCGATTCTCAGATGCTTAGAAACTTTGGAACGATCGGAGTAGTTATCAGCTCATGGCTGTTAATTCCTAAGTAGTACACCTTCAGTAGGGAAAATAATAAGGAAATAACAGCGTCAGAAAAATACTTCACGAAGTCTCACTTGACGCGAGTTTTCTGAAAAGCTTCACCTCCCCTTGTATCTTCCTCTATTCTACTTCCCTCCCTTCGTCTAATCCCTCTTACCTTTCCACCCCCTCCACTCACAATCTCACACGTTTATCTATCCCCACTTTTCCCAACTTCTCACTTCCCCACAAACCCCTTCCTATCCCATTCCTCTCATTTCTCCACTTCTCTATCCCTAGCTCTGTCACTTTTTTCTTCCATCCAACCCCCTATTCCACCCCTCGATCACCTCCTTATTCTACTAAGCCTAGAGAACGAACTACCGAGGTCCTCAAAGTACCAGTTGCGGATCAAGGATGCCAATATACGAAATCGTGGCTCGACCTTCCGATAGATTGCCTAGAAACTCGGCAATCCATTATCATCCACCGTCTCCCCTCTCCCTTCCCTGGCATCGCGCTATTTAAGTGGATCGCGCCCAACGCCGGCATCGTCGCTAAACGGTGTCGATTCTGCGGAGTCACACTTGCGGACGTTTGCTATCTGCCAGTTTATTTACCGAGCACAGGAGGACCGCGAAAGGCGATTTAACGGGCGACGTGACGCGTTTATTGGCCACGAGATGAGACAACGCGGCAAGGGAAGTACACCAGATACCCTGCACTTGTGGTCGCCGCTGCTGGGATGACTCATTGATCGTAGGAGTCAAGAATAAAGCGCTGCGCTTCTTAAGGCGAATTCCATGCCCGTGAAACGAGCTCCAACGTTTCCGCAAACACCATGCGCGTACACTTACGTTTTCGATAACGATGGTCGCGATACTATTGCCTACGAAAGCTCTTTCCACGTATCGAGACGCGTCAATTAGCCAGGTGATTCGTAATTACGACGCGGCTCGCGTTTTAAGATCTTGCACATCGAGCCGTGCGACTCGTCGCAGGTCAACGACCAATTACACCTCACCTGGCTTGCGGCCACTTTTCATTTGCCCCGTTTTGTTTGCGGGTAAACAAAGGAGAATGCAGCGGAAATCGCGGCGAACGACAGACAGCGGCGCGCAGACGTGCAGTCGGTCTCGTTTATCCGGGGACGCGTTTAATTCGTTTAATTATTCCATTATTAATTACTTCATTAATCGCGATCGCGCTCTACTTATTCCAGGGAAACACGTGCCACCGGGAGGGCGGCGGCGTAGGACGAGATCGTCATAATGCTCTTTTAATAATTAACGCGGTAAATAGTAATGCGAGTGAATTATTTCGCTCGTGTCCAGAAATCATTAAAACCTCGGCTATACAGACGCTCCCCGACCGACAATGAATCGACGTTCCATGATTTTCCAGCGCGCAATCTGTCGTTGCAATTACGTCGCTCAAAATAATTAGGGGATCGCCTACTTAAACGACTTTATCGTCCTGCAACGTATGTAGGATTTGCTAAAGAGGATTCGGGGATTGAGGATTACGAGCCCGACGAGGAAAAGTGGCAATTATTTCATAAAAACGTTTTCACCGCGCTTAGCCTCGCGTACGCTTCAATTAGGCTCATCAGTTTTCCGTGGGACTTTATAAAGACCGTGTGCTCCATTCGTAATTAAGTATTCGACCATCGTGAAAATAAATATCCCTAGTGCATTATCGCGACGGAATCACAGCGCACGCTCTCTGAAACGTATCGGAGTCCGGGATATCTTAGCCAGCACGGTGGCTCCTCAAAGCCACCTTCCAACCACATCCAACAAACAAAGGAAGATCGATGGAGACCAGCAATCGCCACTGATAAGCAAAGAATAGGCGAAATATTTATGAAAAACCGACACCGCCAGAGGAACGGGAAGCACTTCGAGTACGTTTTACAAAGCGCGGCTGACTGGACGCGAAACAATCCAGGGGCCTGTCGTATATTTCCGGGCGTCGCACCGCTGAAATTCTAATTTCGCGCGGAAGGATATTTTATGCTTGGAGTTTCTTCTTTTTTTTTTTTTGCGCGCGCGCGTTCGAACGCAGCGGAGGCATTGCGATCGGAAGCGTGCTTCATTGTTGTCCTCCCCCGTTCCATTATTATTATCGTTTCTCTTCGGGTTTCTGACCATAAACAAGTCGGCGCCGTTGCACAATGGCGTGGAACAATGCTCGCGACTGATTGATCCTTAACTTTTAAAGTGGCGCCACGACCGCGCCGCGGTATCGACCGTTCCCCAGCCTCGATCCTATCGATGCACGGGCACTTATCCCGCGAAAGCATTTCAATTTGCATATCGTAGAAACCCGCGCGTCAATGAACACGGGGGTATCGAGGCACGGTGCCATTGTCGCGATTCATCCGTAGGCGCCGCACAATCAACATTCATTCTGTAAACGTCTCTATTATTTGCTGGCCGCGCGCTTGCAAACCCTCAGGTACAAATTTTATATTGACACGCGTCGAATTTACCGTAGGACGGGGACCACGGCCGACGACAACGGCTATTTGCTATCGCGATATCCGCCGTCTCGAGGCTCCCTTCTCCCGAGACCTGCTGGACAAGCTACCGCACCTTATCGCGGCATTTTCTCCCGATTTAGATTTCAACTCGAAATCCGATGACAGAATGGAAAAGGCAACGGTGTTACACCTCTCTAAAATAGAGAAAGAACTGGATTCGACAGCTGATGCATCGATGAATAACTAATTGAAGGTTCGACTAACCAAGCAACCATTCCGTAGAGGAATTCCCTAACAAATATATCTAATTCCAAAGCACCGTTGCCATTGCACGCAGGTCCCAACAATTCGTTAATGCCAGCTATCTAATCGGTAAAATACACTCGGAACGGGCAAACAAAGCGGCCAGTGCACACAACAGGCCCCCTAGAACTCTCGTTACCGCGTTTTTCCCGATCCACCGGGTCGTCCTCCGAGCCCCGGACTTGTCAAAACTTTTATCTGGACTAGCATCAACCAGCAGGAAAACACTAAAGCGGGGCTGCTGTTGCCGAAGGATCCGACGGTACAGTCTCCGGTCGCAGACAATAGGCGAATCCCTGGAAAGGATCCTGGGAGGGGGAGATGCAGCAGCGTGGAAGGGGGAAAAAACAATAACACGACCAGGCTCACCGTGGTTTCGGATAATTGCACCGGATGGCTCGAAAAGGTGCCGACCGTCTAAGGACCGGCACGCTTGTCAGAAGGCATTAGGATATCTATCGCCTGCGTGACGATACCCTGCGATCCGCAGGACTCGTTAGGAGGACTTAGGATTGTTTCTTCATAATCCAATAAGGATAAAATTCCCAGGGAGACATGGGACAGTGGGATTGCCCCTCGTTCGGCTGAAAGTTTTCGAAGACTCTTACAGAAAACTCTTAGGTCTCCGGTGGAACTTGGCTATTACCATTTTCTTTGTCCATTTTCCTATGCAGGTGGCAAGAGTGTCCTGTGGATCCTGTCACCGAGCATTCCTTTCACTTCGAGCAGTATTCAGGAGCTCGCTCGAGGATGTGGTCGTGTCGAGGAACCGATGAATCCTGATCCAGTGGACGAGTCGATGAAATTCTTACATCCATAAAGGGGTTTACGGCGGTTCACTGATCAGACACAGACTGTCTGCACCTACTTCGTTCTACACGGGCGCGCGACGGGCTCCCTGGATCCCGCCAAACACGTGCGCGTCATTCGACGGAGAGGATCAACGTTTGCGAGTCGCCCGCTGCACACCTTTTTCCCCGCAAACTTCCGACGATCATTACGAAGCCGCGGAGGGCGCGCGAGCCTCGTAAACTCGACTCGTAAAAATCGCCAAAATACACGCACCTTACATGGTAGCGTCGCGTAGGCGGGTGTCATATCCCTGTAAAATCATTGCCACTAAAAATCAGAGGTTTCCGCTGTGAATTTACAACGGTTATATTCGACTAGTGTGCGGCCGCGTCGGTGAGGATCCGCCACGGGACGTTGAATGTTTTTTAGAACGTGTACGCCGCTGACCAGCCCCCCTCCTCTTCACCGCGGAACGAGTTTCGATACGCGGAAGATCATATTTTTTCCTTATTTGCATCCTGGCCGCCAATAAACGCTAGCAAGCTTCTTATAACTGGCGGCAATGCTACCACGCGCTTAACCCACCCCAGTGAGATTTATCTCAACGCGTTTCGTTTACCCGCACGTGGGTAGAAAGGTGTCGTTTGCTGCCTACGAGATCGATGGAAGAAATAGCAATGGAAATGGTAGGCTGAGGCGCGAAGCATGAAGACGTTGGAGGTTTTAAATGCAATTACCGAGGATCTAGGGCCTTAGAAGGGGATCTTATATCCAGAATCGTCGAGGCACCGAAATTATACAGCATCGAAAGCAAAGGGTACGTGGCTGAAGGGTCCGCCGCTGAAAAATTGACACCGTAAGAGCGTGCAGGGTTTCGCCACTTGTTTGCTCTCTCTTCTCAGTTTCAAATTAGGGATGCTTTCTATTTGCCTGACGTGTGCCCCGCCCCGTGGCAGCTCCTACGGTAGCAGCCTGTTCGAATTCCAAACTGACCTGTCCGCTGAACAACCCACCGCCTTGGCGTGGGGTCCCGTCCACATTTAAAAATCCTCCTCCGAGGCTCCTTTACATTCAAGCGCTACGAACACCCACTACATTAAAATTCACAGTTCCAACTGACGGCACCGTACGCAAATACCCCCGGAACAATTATAAAATAAAACGAGCAAGGAACGAGGAATTTCAATATCGATCTGAAAACCGACAACATCGACAACACCCGAAGAAAGAGCAAGCGCGTTCGCAGGGACCAAAAGGGTGAGCGTCGCGGCGCAAAAATTAAACGCACGAGTCCACCCGATAACGACTGCGAAACGGAGTCATACGTGCACCGTGGAATTAAAGAAGATTGACGAAAAGTGAGGGAGTCGGGGAGCAAGCGGCGCGTCATCGCTCGAACGGCGGAGAAAAAGGGCCGCGGCGGGGAAGAAAGACGGAGTCGCGAGGCACGAAGAAGGGAAGGCCAACCGGGAATATTGAAAAGCGGTCCTACGAACGCGATCAAGAGGGCCAATTACCCTGGGGAGGAGGGGAGGCCGGGAGGGGCGGTACACCCCCCCGCGTACGTGCATCGAGCGTATTTTATCTACGTGCCTTACGCGGATACTCGAAGCATACTCGAGCCACCGCGAGTGCTCGCATACGAGCGGTGCATTCGAACGTTCGCCCGTGAATTTACCTGCTCGTTGGTACGCTCGCTCGTTCGAGGAGCGAGGGCACACATAATGTCTGCTACCTACGTACCCTCGGCACCATTGTACAGATCCCAACCCCGTGTGTCGCGGGGGAGGTTGACGAGTTAAGGGTGCACCTCGCGACCGCTGTCGTTGGGGACATTTATCCGATCAAGCTCGCCGGGAGATCATTTTTGCGGCGGCGGCGGAAGAATTTCTCATTCATCTCGGGAGAAACGGCGGTTCGGGTCGTTCATGTGGAATCCAATAAATATTCCACCATTCTTGTGTACTTTCCGCCGAGAAATCTGTAATCCTTTTCAAATGCACCAGGAATTAAGTCTGCTGGATGACGAATAACGATAGAAGGAACAAGTCTGGGCGTTGAAAAAGTAATCAGAATCATCTACGGTAGATGTCCCAATTACTACCACTTTACCTATTTTCCTACTTCACCTACTTTATTGTTTGGGTGTTTTTTCTTCTAAACTCTTTTCAAAATTTTGTTGACGCAAGTTTGCAGTGCTCATTGCACCATTAAACTTTTGATTGAAATATTTTTTTCTGTCTGTTGTAGTTTGTGGGTTACACGTGAAAAAGTGGAAGTGCCTATGTGACTTTGAGGTTATTTTTAACCCCTTTAAAGGGCGATAGGGTCCGAATGAAACGTACCGTTGTTCTTATCTTGAGTCACTGTATCAGTCTACTACAAAGTTGCGTTCTAATCGATGAGTGACAAAAAGAGTATTAACAAATTAATTTGTTCTGAACAAAAGGTTAAGCATACAATAGTAGGTGCTTAAACGATCAAGCTACAATATCCAATACTCATAAGACACTGGCGTAGAAGTACATATGAGGAACACGCGGCAAAAGACGCAAAACCATCAGTTAATTAATCCACAGCCTCTTTGCTAGGCGTTTACGCGTGGCATTGTGATTTCCACGTGAAAACAAGTCGAAAAAAAGACAAGTGAATAGGATCTTTCGTTGGCGAAGCCCGCGGAGATTGAATCGGCCAGTGGCGCAATCTTTGCGGGCTGGGACCACTGAAATCTTAATTCAAGCCGCCCGCGCCATTGCATACGGGCCGTCCTTTGAAAAGCAGCTGGTTTTCAAGAGAACCTTACGATTGTTGTTCCGCCATGCACGCCCGCTTACAAACACGTTACACACACAGTTAGGTAATTATATTTACCTTCGCAGTTTTATTATTTACAGGCCGTCAGCGGGTGGCGAATGAGCCACCCCTCGGCCCCTTACGTCTCTATCCACACACACCCTTAGCAGCCCGCATTTCTACGTGCTGATCAATGAGGTAGCTTTGCATCCTGATGATTATCCAGCAAATATTGCCACGCGCCTGATAATGGTCTGCGAATGCTTTCGTGTTTCTTTCGTCTAATGATTGTCACTGAATACAGGAGTGTAATGCGGTGTTCTTTGAGAATTGTCGACTGTGTTCTTTTTTTTGGACGATGCGAATATACGTCGTCTACTTAATTACAATTTTCTTATTTATTATACGCCATTTACTGTGTAATAAAATCTGGCAGGAATGCCTCAGTAGCTTTATATTCTACGTTCCCTGCTCCCTTCAATCCCCCTTTCCCAATTTTTAATTCTATCATCATACCTTTCATTAGTTTATCATCTCCTTAGTACACCAGGATTAATTCTCGACGTTTCGCAAAATAATTCATCTTTTGTCCGAGGAACAAGGGATTCTTATAGGAATTATAAATGAAGGGAAGAGAATGTACAATAACAAGGGCGGCTCGCGCGAAGATTGCGTGGCAGAATATGAGAGACGCGGGCGGAGGCGTGTTTTTCGAAGACTGGAAGACTGTCGGGAGAATCAACAGGGCGGATTAATTTGAAAATGAAGCTCGTAAAGGTTAAAGTGCTTAACGAAGTTCGGTATCAATGTAGCCTGTTAGCTAAGTGCGCGGCTGGCACGGCTGTTTTCGAGATCAAAGGGTTAATTAAACGCTTTCTTTGCCGGGGCCCTCTGTTGCTCGTGACCTCACCTGCTAAATCTGTTTTGCGAAGTCCCAGCAGCGTTGTTCAAGCACGCCCTTCACTCTTCTATCGGCTGGTGCACGTGTGCAAGTTCAGACACAAAAGCTGCCACGGATTCTAATTGAATTTCGGTTTTATGTTACGCAGATCGCTTCAAAATTCAATCTTTACTCTTCAACACCCATCTCCTTCTCTCTTCCTCTATTCGACCTGCTGCTTTTGCGTTCGCTTGTTATACCAAACCCCCATCCCTGCCACTACCGCTGTATTTTGCTGACAAGACGAGCAACTAAATTTAACGTTTAATACTTCCAGAATTGAGCAGGACTCGTTATAAAAGCGAGTTCTGTAGTCTGCAGGCTTCCCAGCTCCTAGCAGCACTGTACCATCCATCCTTTTCCTATCGACGTTCAACGCCCAACAAACGAAATTGTTATTCTACAATTGGCACTCAAGGATCTCTCGGGGATTGGCTATATTAAAATATCGCACGATCTCAACGTGCAATCACGTCGAAGGTTAGCGCCGCGGTTCCTCGTAACAACGACAGCGGAACGCCGGCTATAGAAAAGTAACGCGACATACGCGTCGCGCTTCTACGTTAAAACTGCGCTACGATGATGACGATAACGATAATAAAGAGGACGGGCGGCGTAAAGCGTGAAACGAAACACCCCTGGTGTTGTTCCACCGAGGGTGTCGCGAACGGAGCGGAGTTGGAACTAAAAAAAAAACGGAAACAACCATCCTTGAATTGTTCGAGCCCGTGCGCTGCTCGGTGAGCGAGGGTGAAATAATTAAAAGCTGCCGAATCCTGATAGATTGTATCGGGAAATGATACTCGTGACAAATAATAGCCGATGGAAGCTGCGATAACTAGGAAGACGAGCAAGTAACGATTGAAATCAGATAGGTCGACATTACGTTCTCATAATTTAGCTCCTAAAAATTGAATTCTACTGGCTCGCTTAATACCACTGTAATATCACTATTATATGATATTTTCGAAGCAAAGATCGACGCTAATGTGACACTGCGGTGTGATTCAAATTAGCCAGCATCGGGGACGCACGTTAGCGCTAATAATACGCGAAAGTAGCGTGAAACGCGAAAGAGGAACAGCCCTCGGCAAGGGTGGTTCGAGGGTGGCGCGAGGGGAAGCGAGAAAACGTGTCGGGCCATTTCGCGACGGAGGATGACACTGGTACGCGCTGGAAACAATACCTCGACACCGCGTACGTAATACAATATTGCGAATGGTTACGCGTATCATTATCCAGGGGCTGTTATCGCGCCCCCCAAACACCACTGCGACACACTTCACGCGAGAACAGAAAGAACGATTTCGCGGCGCGGCGCTCCCGCGTGTCCGTCGGTACGTGTGCGTAGTTCCGTGCCCACATTATCCCCCAAAATCTCATTGAGGGTGGCACTGTAAAAAGACAATGAAATACAGAGACTTCCGTAGGGGAGAGAAGAATCGACGAGTCGGATTGTTGGGTTACAATTAGAATTTAGATCCTTCGCAGATGGTATCGTGTAAGGGAGAGTAGGGTAATTGCGAACACCTGAGCAAAAAGCAAACGAAAGGAAAACTATGTGAGAAATGAATTTGTTTATTATTTGTAAATATACTTAAACTATTCATCTATAAAGTACTGTGAGGAATTTTTGAAAAATTATAATAAAAATCAAATTTATAGTGAAAAAGGTCGTTTTTCAAACTTCTTCTCAGCCTGTAATGAAAATTCAAAAATCACTTTTGTAGATTTAAGTAAGTTTTATACATCGTTTTTATTTATTAAAACGCCGTAACTCGCATTCGCGATTTACCCGCTTTCGCGTTTACCCTACTCTCCCTTACTACACCAAAAACTATATAGGATTAGTTGCAAGAAGATGATACTTGTACTTCGATGATCTAATATTGTCAGATAAAAATTGAAGACATCTTAGTATCATTATTACAAGCGAAACAGTTACAAGATTCTTCGTGCTGTTGATCAGCGGATTTTCACGAAGGGCATGCATAGGACTACTTTCCCAGAGTCCAGGGCGCAGCTGGATGCGCAGCCTCCTCGAAGAAGAAAAGGTTGTCACGGTCTTTAAGAGCATTATTCGACATTTTCGAGGTTTTTAGAGGACTCCAGTGCGGTCAGAGTTCTGCTTGTCAGCGATCGTTTGGCTCAAATTGACCGCGTTCCCTTTCAATGCCGAAAAAGCCCGATTGTCAAAGTTCACCGGAGTGTGAAAGACATGGGGCGATATTGTATGGGAATTTCATTGGCCTCTACCTACCAATCATCATTGCCTCCCGGTAATCGAATAAACAGCACGAGCGGTCAGCGGCGGAATCAACGAAACGCTTCATTAATCCGATGGAAACCGACATTCTGAGAAAGCAATCCGTGAGGCTGCCACTTTTTCGACGAGATTCTCAACGGCTGGCCGCCACTTCGTAACCACCAGCTTTACCTGCTCTCTCCGTCGGATCCTCGTCGATCGTATATCAGCACCGAAGCGATCCAAGATCGGCCACTCGATGATGACAGAAAACGGCCGCGCCTCCGGAGCGAGGTGACGCGGGCTGAAACGCGACGCGACGCGGAGCCGCAGCCTGACGATTCCGTTTGTCCCTGGGACGGAAGTGACGTCGCAGGCACCGACGGAAATTCGTACTGGAAATTCCGATGGGTTCGAGAGGTCGAGGAAGGGAGAAGAGGGCAACAATCAGGGTAGACCCGGCATTACGGCCCCATTCATCCCCTGCTGCCGCCCCTTACCACTCTCGAACCGTATTTGGCTGACAATTCTTCATTTGCGTGCAGCAAACTCTACAGAGCGCGCCACGGCATAGCGAAAGGTTTAAACGGCTCGCAAAAGCCGGCTAAATTTCACACCAATTTGCCGGCTCATTCGTCCGACGATCGGAAACAAAATGTTCTGTATCCCGTGATTTTTTTTCCTCCCCCTCTCCCTCCAGGTCAGCCTTTTTTTCCTCGCGGATACTTTGCGATTCGCTGACCGAACGTATCGATACCGCGCTCCTACAAATCAACCAGCATTGTCTACCGCGCGTATTTTTCATACGACATCCACTGTCCGGCCTGTTTTTTCTGCCGAATCGAACGGCCGAGAGCGAATTAATCGGGACGGGAATGCTGTTCCGCCGGTGGAGGCTTGTTCGACGCATCGTTTCTTTTGCACGTTCAAAGACATTGCTACAATAGGGTCAGGCGGACATTTCGCGTGGCACAGTTAGGTGTACATACTGCGTACATACGGCGACGTCACTTGGGCGGTATTGTCAGAAGCTGACTAGCCTACCATCCGGGAATACGAAATTCGGTGGTTCCGCGATATTCCTGCTCCAACTTACCGCCACTCGTCGCGCGCAATCTCTAAGGGCGGGTGACGCGGTCGTCAAATATTTTCTTTCCCGGCGACTCTGCCCAATTCTATTCATCGAACGTCGCCAAGACGCGCGACTCGAGTCTTGCCAGCCATTCGTCGTGGCTTTTGTTAAACACTCCGCTGGACAAACGCATCGGCAGAGTTTCGCCGTCGTATTTGTTAGTCTTAATCGTCGACGAATATCTAATACGATAGACAATTTCAAGAAGAAAAATCTCACTCACCCTCAAATCTCCAGGGATTCGGCTTCAGGATCGAGGAAGACACCCTTAACTTCGGCTCCACGCGTGGATACTCGACGCCGTCGGACGTAACGTCATCTCTGAAACATAGAATCGTAGGATGAAAGAAGGTTGAGAAATAAAGTACGCGATCTGGGTACAACTGGCATCGCCCTTTAAGGGTGAACTTCAGCTTGCTAACTTTCTTCGGAACTGCGAAATGCAGAGGGGGGTTAACTCGCTAAAAGTTGAATTACAGAATAACGCGTGCGTAACAAGCCACATCGGGTTCGAATTTGAATTTCGCTAACTTTCGACGTGCAGCCTTTACGCGGATCCCCTCAGTCGCGTTTAAGGGCGCCCTTCAATTGCAGACGATGCGGCTGTTAAGGGCATCGGCGTGCCCAAGTTCAAACCGACGTAGCGCAAATTAACTCGTTTCGCCCACGGTGCGCGCTATATTCCACAGCGGGGTATTTGGCCCCAAAACCCGGACATGGATATTTTAAAATCTTCAAACTCTCATAACTTTGTTAAAATTTATCCAAAGTCGTTGAAACAAAAACCATTTAAAAGTATAAGCTTTCTACTTTTCGCCTCATTGAATCAATTTTATTGAAATCGGTATCCGGGGGGTAAAATCCGCCTATGAAGAGCGGCGAAATATTCAAACTATTTTTTACCTACGTATGAATTATATTTTAGTTTTTCTTTCATTTTATTCAACTAATGTTAATAACTATGCAAATATATATGATGAAAAAGTAAAACCTTTTGGAAAGTGTAGTATATCCCTACCTGAAAAGCTTCCATAATGCAAGAATTCGCAAAATTTCTTTACAACATGTAGAAAACTCTAATAACCCAACGATGTTTCAGAGGACGATTAAAAAAGAAACGCGAGCTCTAAAATCTCTGAACTTTCGACGAATCCTGTGGATTCATGAGTGCACAAATGAAAAAAACAGTTTTCATACATTGTTCTTCGGATAATCAACTGCCTCGAGCACCAAAACTTTTACAGTTTACGCAAAATTTTTGAACTCGATTTATGTCCGGGTTTTGGAGCCAAATACACCACTGTGCGCTCGTACGATTGCGACTGTTAAACACTCGCGACGAGTCGACTGCTCGCGTTCGACACGGAGGCTATTTTAAATGACGAGTCGTCCTCCAGCTGGACGGTGTCCCTCGCGCGAAGGCATCTCGCGTCGGTCAGGTGGTCCAATTTGAGGTGGCGCGACGAGAAAAAGGACCCGACGCTACCACGGTGGACGTAAATGCGACGGTGGGCCCGGGTGGTGTACGTCAAATTGATCCATATTAATAAGAACCGGTGGTTCTCGCGTTGCCGGATTTTTGCATAAATTTGAATCGGGCCTAGCGCGGCTCGCGGCAAGGGTTGCGAATTTGAATAATCGAGAATAATTCCGAAGTTTTCTGGCCGTGTAAACGCGGCCCGACGTAATCAGCGACGCGGGGGAGGTTGGGGGGCTTCGAAACATTTCGCGATGTAACGCTTCCGCGATGTAGATACGCGCAGCTAATTAAGCGGCCGCCGGCCACCGGACATCGGGAAAAATACGCTCGGCTCTGAAAAAATTTTTCCTTCCGCCAACCTCACCCGTCCTCCCCTTCTTCGTTTTGTTCCACCCCCTTCGGCCCACTTGGTTCGGCGGTGGGCGCTCTGGTTGGACGGGATTCGGCGTGTTTGCAATTTTAATGAATCTTAACCACGCGATATCTCAGTTTTGATTCGGCTGGGAGACCGGAACACGCGCGGGCTATCGATACACTTTTACTCCTGGATCCCCGTACGATATCAGAGAGAAACTTTATTCACCATTTACAAGGGACAGAGTAGAAATTCTTCCGAGTACCTATGTGATACATGAAGGGTAACGTTTGATTAGAAAGATCATCGTGTCCATTTGTACGTGGCTGATACCGAACGAAGGTGTCCCTTATGAAGGAGAAGATGAATTTCCAGTTGAATCGACGTAATGTGCATCGTCGCCTGACCAGGCAACGTTGCACGGTTGCATCAGAGAAGCAATATGCGAGGGAGTAGATACGGGGAACGATCCTTAAGAGTTTTTATCTTGGTATGCGGTAATCTGCGACCGTGGCGGCATCGTTCCATCTCCCGGCAGATTAAAGCGAATCTTATTATATCGAATGACGAGATCACGTGATCAATCACAAAAACACACAACGAGACTGTCGTGCCTCTAATACGAATCGGAGGAAGACAGCGATACTCGGAGAACGGGCCACCCGTCGAGAACGTGGAATGTGGAACTGTACCGACAGGGCCGGCGATGCACGTCCCTTCGCCCCTTATCGATCACGCGTCTTCTGTCTTTTCGCCCTTCTCCCTTTTGCATATTATCCGATGGAATTCGAGAGTCTAGAAATTTTCAACCCCTTGGTCACCGCCGAGCGTTAAATACCTTTGACATTATCGCACCTTTTAGCCACTATGAAAAGATTCTACCAGAGTTCTGGGATCTGTAACGTTTAACGAAGTAACGTTAGAAAAATTTGCACACGGTATTGCCGGTGTTCCTCGCCCTCTTCCGCGTCGATACTTTAAATTTTTTACGCGGTTCATTCAGGCCCGATCGAGATCGAAGCCTGGACCGTGTTATTACGGGTTGGGCCTATTTACGACACCGCGTAAGCTTCGCCTCCCTCGGAGCCTGGTCCCGCTCCTTTCTCGGTGAAATGAAATTTTTTCTTTCACGAAATCCTGTTACCTCTGGGACTCCCCCGGCTTGTTCCGTGGCCCGCGGTCCCTACCGTCCTGTTATGGTCTATCCCATTATAATTCCGAGCATGCACGCTCGTCGCCCCGTACGTCCTCCAGAGAGATGGAAGAGTGTAAAACGTCGGACACCTGGGCAGAGAGTTTAGCCGGGTATTGTCAGGAGACAAATATGAGTTAATACGTCATCCAGGGACCTATTCAGGGCCCAGCGCCGACGAGAATGGTGATCACGAATTGGCCGGCGTATAAATGTGTTTTAATTGTTCCCTCTCCCCCCATTCGCTCCGTCTCCCTCTGCCCTTCGACAGGCAACCCGTTCCCCCTCTGTTCCGCTCGTTCCTCTGCTCTCCCTAGGCCCGTACCCCCGTTCGAGGAACGCCGTTCACAGACGGGCCGAGACGCGAAACACAATAAGAGACGGCGTTAAAGAATTTTCTATTATCTTATTGTTGCAGGATGGCCTTTTGTGCGCCGATACGCGGTTCCCTCTAAAGAGCCCCGAGCGTTGATTTCGTCATTGGATGCCTGTGATTCGGTTGATATAACGGGGGGTGTGCATATTACGCTCGGGACCTGGAGATTCGGGACGGTGATGGGTGGCTACAGCTGCGAGCACGGATTCACTTTCTTCGAACGTTGATTCTTTCGTCCTTTGTGCTTGAATCGCGAGCGATCGATGTCCGTGCACTTTGATTGGAGTCATCGTTCGTGTTTATCACGGAGGGGGATACCCGGAGGCATCGACCGTCTCGAGGGAAAGAAAGAGCAATCTCCGGAACCCCTGGGGAATGGGAAAGAAGAACAGGGCGAGAAGGAACATTCTACAGGCAGTTGCTCTTTAAAATTCCTTGAGTAACAATTTTCAGTAGGATTATTTCCTAATTCCTTCGCAAAGACAAACCACACGATGGGGTGTATCGAAACGTATCAAGCTGTCGGCCACAGAAACATCACAAAACCCGCGGCTATGTTCTTCAAATAGGCGCAACCTCTCACGCGTTGGGTAAACGCATTAATAAATGAACACTATTATAAAACTATGTTTGCAGCGCGATTAATCCCACGTGCTGCAAAAATTGCTTGGCAACGAAGCAAGAAATTAAAAGAAGTCTCGAATTAATTAATTGCTTATTTGAATAACTTATCTTACTCGTTTTAATAAAAAATGTTCAATCACTGGTACGCGTTGATTTACTGGTACATCCACCCTATTCAGAAATACAAGCCCATGGCGCAGAGGGACGTAAGGTATACCTGGAGCACGTTGTCAGTGGTGTATCTCCTCATTGACATGATGGACGGCCGACGTGAAATTAACAATCTTATCCGGTCGTTAATCCCGCCGTGCGTGGTGTAATGCGCGTCCACGCGGACCCTATTAATTAAATTAGGTTTATCTAGGTTCTTTCAGGTGGGCCCGTGTACCCCGATAGCCCAAGATCGTTTTCCCCTCGGTTTCGTTCCGGTACCGATGCCTCGTCTCACCTAACCGTCTCTGGGTTCGATAAGCCGCCTAGAACCGAAACCGAAAAGTCATTCATTTTTCACGCAGATAAGTACAAACTGGGTCGTATCCTGTTATGTCCGAGATTCTTCCATCCGGTCGAAGGAAATCGGTCGACCTAGAATCGAGCGCCGCAACGCGTATGCCTCATGAATGAGAATGTAGTTTGCGAACAAGGGAGATATAAATTGTCCAGGCATATCTCTCTCTCTCTCTCTCTCTCTCTCTCCCTGTGGCGAGAATGATCGATTAGCTCCGCGGACACCGCCTTCCTTTAATATCCTCGATATGATAGCCCACCGCGACATGTTATGTAAATTTAATTATGCGATTGTCGTGTCGCCGTTCCGAGAGGATCATACGTCTCGTCGCGTAGGAAGCCTCGAATCGTTCGCACTGAAATCTTCGACGCTTGCTCCGCTATCCTAGCCGTGGACGAGATCCCGTCGAAGCGAACTGGCTGGGGAGCTCGATGGAAAATTGCGAACAGAGGGGGTCCACTTGCCGCGTCGGATCACGAAGCTCGATTCGACAGGATTAACGGGGAGGGGCGGGGGAAAAAAATACGGACAATAATGCACTGTAAGAGGTGGTAATGGGAAGGAAACTCGTGTCCTCGAGAAAATAATCTCGGGGAGATTAGGCGAGTCGTTTAGTGGAACAGCGCGCTCCATTCAGATGCAAATGTCTGTCAACAGGTACCCGGCTCTGTTCTGTGCTTACGCGAGATACGCTCTTTTGAAGCCCCCCCAGGTCATCCCACTCGGTCCCTCTTTCTATCTCTCCTCTTTCACGTGTCGGAAATTTTAAAAACGATTAACCCTTCTGACGCTAAGAGGCTTTCTACTCGAGAAGAATACTGATTCGTCAGAGCTGAAACGCGACGACTCCGAAGCGCTGGTAAAAGTATTTCATATTATTCGGACGTAGCGATCGGCTGGATAGAGACTTAGAGAGTGATTTCACAGGAATAACGTTCCATCTTCTTGATCTTCGTGTTTGAATCATCGCGGTTAAGTCGACCTCAGATCCAAGCCAAAATACACCCGACCGAAGTCCAGTTTGCACTCGATTCGGATACAACTAGAACTTATTTAATCTGCATTCGATTCGATTCGAACGTACAGTGCATCTCGAATCCTGCTCGGCAGTCAATTCCAGTTATCCGTAGCCTGTGCCAAGTTTCATCTACTATGATCGTTTTCGGGATACGATACAAATTATACTGGACAATAGTCGATGCCTCGGCAACTTTTTCCCTATTTCTTTAGGATATTCATTATTCTCTCCGTAATTAAATTAGCACTTGGTTTACGACCCCTTTTTCCACACACAGTTCAGTCTGAGGGATCACCGCGGATGTACCCAAGCCTCGTCAATATCGCCAGTAAAGTCTCCGCGCAACAGGACTTCGCAAAGGCCTGAGCCTGAAATGGCCAAATACGCCTCGAGCACCGAAGTCCGTCGCTCACGGCTACTCATATCCATCGAGCACAGAACTGCTTGCGTTCCACTTTTCGCGATATGCTAAATGGTCCCCTCGATTTGGCGTTCTATTTTCGAGGCAGCCTACAAATCTTGCGATACTCTCGATCACAAACCTCGCACGACTAAGGACACGCAAAGAGTTACCGGTGCTCATCCACCCAGCCAGGATACGCTCCAGCGCTCGCCTGCTTTCCTCCGCCCTCCTCCCTTCCTCCTTTCCGCGATTATTCGCCGGAATTTCCGAGAAAACAGATGAAAATCTCACACGGCGGATGCAAACCAGTTGCGTCGCTGGTTGTCGCGCTTCTCCTTCTCGTTCTGGACGCCGGGCTCTGCTCGTTCCGTTCGGTCGCCTCCGAAGATCGTATCGTGGTAACGTGGCCGCTGGAAACGGGCTAAAGGGGCGGCTAATGCGTCCCGACGACTTCTAACGAATCTGCCGTACGATTTAAAGGAGCCTGTTGATGCTGCAGCCGAGTCGAGCCGAGTGTTTGCAAAGCAGCAGAGGAACGGCCGCCTCCAGTCATTCGAATAAGATTAACAGGAAAGCGTATTTTGCACCTGCGCGCCCTCGCCCCGACTTACCTCGTTCCACCAGCCACCTCGCCGGCCTACAATTACGCGCTTAATCTCGGCTTATTGTGCTGGATAATAAACACTGTTGCGTCGAATACGCCCCTTCGCTCTTTCGCTAGTTGGGACAGATTGTCTACGTAAAAATGAGTTTAATTCTGTATTCCTCTGTCGGATGATACGGTAATTGCTTCGCCGTCGGTTGGAGAACAGTGTTGTTTATAAATCCAGGGAATTGGTGTACGGCTGTCGCGGCGGCGCAAGATCATCGGCCCTTGGCCTTGGTGAACCGTGGAAGCATAATTTTTACGGTGACCTCGCTCAACCGAGAAGAGACTCAGGTATTTACGATGGCACTCGGCCGGTGACATGGGTTTCTGAGACCAATGAATTTTAATTCCTCCTCGGCTGGGGCCTCATTCTTTGGATCCCGGACCCCGTGGCAGCCCCGCTGCGACACCAGGACGATGATTTAATATTTTAAGAAAATGAGGGGTCCACCCTTAATTTAAGCTCACCGTAGATGGGACCGTGTTCCTGGCAGCGGGAGACCCAGAAAGCCATTACCCAGATATTCGATTCGACAGTTGAGAAGATGCTTTCGTATATACCGTTCTGCCTACCCATCCTCCCGCCTCTATGCTTCTCCAGCCTCGTCTTCTTCCCTTTTCAATAATCCCTCTTCACGGAGCTTACGATGCACCGGACACGCGATCAAGATTCGTTGATTTCGTATATAACAACGCGGATGGACGGCAATTTAGGGAAGTTGAGAGAGTCGCCGATGAGAATGGCGGCACCGGGGGGCATCTCCAGAAGCCTCAAGTGCAATGGAAGCGTGGTGGACATCGGTATTACCTCGATATTACCACATACATGTATGACTCGTTCGAAATAACAATCTATGTACATTCAGCCGACTGCCGAAGAACCGAAGAACTCTTTTCTCCGACATTCCCATTACCGTGGGTACCATGTGTCAGAATTAGCAAGATCGCCCCAATTGCAAACGATCGTGATACAAAGTATAAACAGTTCGCTGGTTTAATTGCACTGAACGCGCGCGAGTACCGAAAAATACAAAGATGGCCCGACGAAAGTCTCCTCGGCCGAGTGGAAGCACGCATTCCACGCACGTGAAGGGCCCGAACACGGGCCTTAGGACTCGTCGTCGTGGAGAGGGTGGACGAAGGCAAGCAGGCAGGGGGAGGGGACCGCGACAAAGGACATTCTAGGGGGCGATTCCTCCTCCCCCTCCTGCCGCGGCTTTTTTCTCCCTTTTTCTCCTTACCTGAGAGACCGCGGGACCACAGCGTCTCGACGTTGCCGGTTCGACGACTCCGGGGTCTTATGCCCTACACCTACCACGGCACCGGGAGAGGGCCTGTCTCGGGCCCACGCAGCGGTACGTCATGCTACGCCATTTTTTTCCGATTGATCGAACTTCACGGAAAACGGGTGTCGCGCCAGCGCCTCGGCTCCTTTTTTCCGCACGCCTCCTTTTTGCTCGTGAACTCGTTACACGGTATTGTTGCCGGTGGACACGGTGAGATTCGGTGGGTTTTGTTCCTCTCTGCGCTGAATTCTTGGAGAGTATCAATTAAGAGACGTTCGATCGTTCACGGTTAATCGTGGGACGTTTCACGTGAGACGAACAGAGATGGGAAAAACCGGCTGCGTGAAATTGGGCTAATCGAGGCGGCATTGAACCGATTGTGCCGTATATTGAGTGAACGAAAGATATGAATGTCAACTCGAGCAAGTAGAAAGAAGGGAGTGTTGCGCGTGACGAGTCTCAGTTTCATCTGTGACAGATATATTCAATGGCTGATCTCGCGAACACACTGACACGCAACGAAAAGTCCCAGAGGGACGCGATCGCGACGAGCGGAAGAGTCGCGAATGGCCGCAGCGACGCTCCATAAACGACAGCCTTTAATTCGATAGTAAACGCCGTGTACGGGCTGTATCCGTGGCGACTCTAACGATCGCGGCTGTTCGAAGTGCCTTGCCCCGTACCGAATGACCGGTATTCCATCGATGGTCCGTGGATATACCCAATTCCTCGTCGATGTAATTGAAACGTAACCCCATTGTTAAGGCGTAATTGACTGACACCGTGCAGCCTCTTGGCTTTACCTTAGCCGTGCTGACTCGATCCGATCGAGCTCGGGGCAAAAACACCAATCAGGATGCCGCGAGCAAAAAACCAGCTCGGTAAAGCGACTAGCTTCTCCTCTAACTTCCCTTCGCTGGATCTCTATTCCTCCTCCAGCCCGGCATCTCCCTTCTAACCCCTCTCCTCGCTGTCTTCTCTGCTTATTCCACGGACAGTCGCTCCCCGGAAAGAGGGAACGATCCACACCGTTGGTCGTTACAAAACCGTTCTATTCCCTTCTTCCTGTCCCCGGGAGACTCTCGATCCGCGATAGCCGCGAAAACGGTCGGACTCGATTTGTCAGCCGGGGTCCCCGATGCGCGTCGCGACTTATCGTTTTCACGGGGGTTGGTCGAAAAACCGCCCCGTTATCGAGATCGCGTCGACGAGTGCCGCGTTGCCGATAGACGAGCCAGGCGGGACAGGTTTTCACCGCGCGACCGACGGGAGATGTTAAACGACGATAAGCGCAATCGCGGCAAGAAAGTGTTGTCTTTATGTGCCGATGGGGACGTTTCGGTCGGTGATTATTGCCCGCACGACGCTCGGCTCGATCGCGATCGCAAAAAAGTTAATAAAGACCTCGAGAGCCCGCGTCAAGGCCGCGCTCAGGCATCGCGACGTAAACCCGGGCGGCCTCGGTGCGGCCAACCGAATCGCGGCATCCGCTTGGATTTTCGGCAACCGAGCTGACCGTTCCAGAAAGTGGTTCGTGACTTTGGTGTGAAGTGCCTTGGGCTTGAAATCCATACATACAGAATGATATCCTTGGAATAAATTAATTATAATAAAGCAATAGGAATGTTTCGTAAAATACTGCTTCTTCCACCCTTTCCTTTTTTAGGTTAACGAAATTTTACGCGTGCTATATCTCTCTGGTTAACATTCGATCGTAGAAAATTCATCGACGAGGTAATGGCCCCTGGATCGCGGGTCGTGGAGCACGTGTTTAAAGGACCAGGAAGCTTTCGAAGACCGTGGTCCTGGTAATGGAGTACGAACCACGCTGGAGGGGATATCCCTAGCAGGTATCTCTGGCGGACAGACGGACGACGATGGGGTTGAGAATAGAAGCGAGAGACGATGGAGCGGCTAGCAAGGGTAGGGGATTAATTAATAACGTCGGTAATTGGACTCCGTTCGATCTAAGATAGCTTCTATAGCCCCTCCTCCTTCCTAGCCTTGCATACCGCGGGGGATATGTGCTGCATGGTCCAATACACCCCTCGCATTTCCACCTGTTCTGTTAACATCCGTTGTTTCGGACCTCCATTCAACCGAGTCTTAAAGAAGACCCCCGATCGATTTGTTAAGTTTTGGTGTACTAACCACTGGGAATAGAAAGTCACTCGGAAACGTTCGAATAGTACCTACTGTCTTTGACAGTACGGCGATCTCGGCAGGGTTGAAAGAAGTGACATTGGTCGGGTCCGAAACCCATTTCTTCAGGATTACTCTTTCAGAGATCCACGGACAGCCGATGTTGAAACGAGAAAATGCAAGTTTTTGCCGGTCGGAACGTCATCGTTCAGGCACCGAAGCACCACGTTTTTGTCAACCTTGGGAATTACCTGGACGAGGAACAGCTGCGTCGCGTCGATGGACAGTCGTTTGTATTAATACCGGGCATGCTTCGGGGGACAGCGATTACAGTAATGCAAGAGAATATGGCCGACGACAGGAGGCATTAATAGAGTATCGAGAGTGGGCAGAGAGTCGGTACACGTACCTGGACCTCGTTGCCGTCATTATCGCTAACCTTGCACGCCCAGCGGGCTCGCCTTCTCCCAGCAATTTCAATCCGATCGCGTCCGAGCGGATCGTCCGGGTCCGCGAGAATTAAGTCACTAACGGTCTAGTTTTCGTTGCTCGATTTAGCCAGGATAATCGCGCGGAGAAATGGAGAAACACGCGGATCCCGTCGCCGCGAATTATCGTCCTTAATGGCCCCTAATTATATTTAAAGCGTGTATCAATCAAGCGCGCCGGGCAGAGGAAAAGAAGCGATCCCGGCCGGATAACGATGATCCCCCTGCGCCTTTTCCTCCTCGTCTTGTCATCGTCATTAGCGTGGAGCTGGCCGTTGCGCAGGACGGTATATGTATATAAGGGAGTTGGGTGCGTTTATACGAGGTAAACAGTGCGTGGACGTGATTTAATTGAAACCCGAGGTGGCTCGGCGGTGCACCTCTCGCCGGGACTCGTTGTATGACTCACAGAGTGCTCAGTCAAGAAGTCCATTGACTTGCCGAGTGACGTAAGCAATTAGTGCGCTGTTTTGTTTGCGCGAGTACACACGGCTTAAAGTTGTTTGAGTTCGAGTTCGAGTGGTGCACGGTTAGGCTCGGTGACTCGCCTCAAACCCTTTCTTCCAACAACTTACTCCCCCACCACGACAGAGAGCCCACCAGCCTCGCTCTCCTTCTTTCACTTATTCTTCTACTTCTTCTTCCACCACTTCTACTACTCTTCCTGCACCTCTTGCTCCTCTTGCTCCTTTTGCTCCGTTCCTGCTTATTCTTCCTCCACCTCCCGTCGCCCGCCTCGTCCACTCTTCTTCTGCCCTTTCTCTCCCTTGATCAGACCCTTTAAGTTCTCTCGCGATTCGCCCCTTCCTCGGCCCCTCGCCACCTCCCCCCACCCCCCGGAGGGGGGCTCCGGCTGCTTTGTCTTTGCCAGGCTCGTTTCCACGGACCAGCTTTCCTAAATCCAAGAAGGTCGTGCCTTCTGGCTGGCGGCTCGTTCTTTTTGAATATCACTCGTGTAATTACAGCGGAATTGTTGCGCTGATCTTATAAGCGGATTCGAGTAATTGCTTTCGCAATCGGGAGGCTCGGTCGGCTCGCCTTTCAACGCCCCGGCGAGGGAAGTTTGATGCGATCGAAAAAGTTATTGTGCCCGGCGCGGTGTTCCCTTTTATTCTCGGCTTCGACCTGACGAGGCTCGATAAGTTCTTCCTTTACCGACGCATTTCAGGTGTACTTACAGCGTGCAACAATGTTCCCGATCAGACGTTAACCTTGAATGTAAAACTCGCCGCTTCCTCGGGGTGTCTGGGTAACTTGTTGCCAAGAAGAGAAACCCCGGTACGTGCGCCTCCTTTCGGAGTGCACGTACTCCGTGCACTGCCGCACCACTGTGTAACTTGCCTGATAAAAATCCGAACCTTTAATTATGTACTCCAGTGCGTGGAGTGTACCAACCAGCCACGCCGATCGCACAGCCGCCCGCAAACACAGAAAATGCCGCACGCCCGATTTTCCACGTTTATTGGCACTTACAAACATGAGAGGGAAAAGCTTTCAGAAAGCCCCGCGTCCCGTGTGCCCCGGCAGTCTTTAAACATCGGGGTCCCCTCAGACCGCGCGCCGGCCACCTAACCAAACACACCGACCGCATTATCAACACGTGCACTCCCAAAAATTTACTCCACCTGGAACTAATTCGAAGCGTTGTCGCGGCGTTAATTATACCGGCAAATAATTCAGCGTGACGGGGCGCGACAAGCCACGGCAAATACGCCGCCGCGGGAAGAAATTAATTCCGAGAAAGGGAGGGAAGAGAGGAGGGGTAGCGCGTAGAGGGCAGCAGCGAATGGGTCAGTTAAATCATTCTTATATAAGAGTGGACCCCGGGCGTCAGAGGCCCTTAACGTGCCGCGACAGGCCGGGGGGGGGGGGGGGGGGGAGGGGGAGGGGGGCAAGGAGGAAGGGGCTCGTCTGTGACGCGTGCGATCGCCCGATTTCGCGGGGCCCCGGGTTCGTGCAATAAATCGCGAGTCGGCTGGAGATTACGCGGCAAACGTAATTCTTGTTTGTAGTAGATAAGATAGGGTCCTCGATGAGGCACGGGGATCGCGAACGGGGGGGAAGGCAGGGCGAGGGTCGGAGGAAGGTGAGGCGGCAGGAGCTTACACCTCTATCGGCGCTGCTTATCTCAGGAAGTTGTCAAGCAGGACGTCGGGGCAGCCCGTTTAAGGCCGAGGGCCTGTTTAACGTGCAAACTTCTTCTCGGAAACGTGAAAAGTCGCGCCCTCGTGCCGCGCTGGAAATGTTCAAAAAGCACCGCCGCCCGGAGCCGGCGATAACGCGCACGATAGAATTGCGTTAGGTGGCAGGTAACGACGCCCGGCGTCGCTCCGCGACCGATGCTACGTGACTCAACAGGTTCCTATTGTCGCGAGAGCGTCGCGGTTATCGGTGGCCCGACGACCTCGCCGCTGACGATCATCGTTACTCTTTTGATCGATCGGACGTCGTTCCCCGCTACCTTGGATTCCGCGCTGTCGCTCCGTTTGGCGCCCCTGGATATCGTTGTCGATAAATATTGACAAACACCGATAGCCCGTGACGCTGGTAAATGGAATTTAAGTGGAAGCGCTAGTGCGCGAGATAAAATACGTGTTCGGTGTAACGTATTAGTCACGGCTATCTTGCGAGCATTCGACTCTATGACTTCTATTATCTGAGAGTTTTCCGATTCGCGCAGTCAAGTCTGTCGTAACTTGTCACTCTCTTCGATCGCATCTGGTTCCCCAAAATCGGAGTTCATCGCTCCAATTAGCTCGAGTGTTTCAGATCACAGCGTCCGCGGTTATCAGCGACGATTCCTACGTGACCACTCTAGTCTTTGCACGCTCAATTACAACGCGTTAATTTGTAATTTATTTGTCCATTCTGCCACGCCACTCTGTATCCGTAAAAGGTACAGCGGGACGTCAGCGACGGTAGAAAGGAGATCGTTGAAAAGGCAGGCCGACGAGGTCTTTTTTTCCCCGGTCCTCTCACCCCCTGGACCCCTGCCGGCGATCGTCCTTCACCCCTCGAGCCCAGGGTAATTCCCATTCCACGCCCCATCCCCTCAAGGGGTTAGTTTTCACGCGGGTTAGGCGAGTAATATGAGCTGCCACTCAAGGGCCGTTCTGTATTACCGGTCGAGTAATTATGGCAAAGCCTTCCACGCACGGGCACTGCCGGCGCCGTCGAAACAACGGGGCTACATTGTAACGTTATGAGTTTAAATTGTTGCTAAAACAAGCAACCGACGGCGGCAGGGAGGAAGAGAAGGACGAGAAATCGTTCAGCCGTTTCTGTCACGGCCGAGTAATTAAGCCCCAGGGCGTTGTTCCCGAAGAGAATCAGAAACACTTTTCGTTTCGAACATCGATGCACCGAGGGCTTCCTCGCTGGCAATAGTTCCTCCACGAGTGCTAAGTGTGGCCCGAGTTCTGCTCCAACTGCCGCGTTATGTAACTCCGATTAGGTAAACAGAAGGCTGGTTGTCTTGATTCGGATCGAGATTGACACTTGAGATATTTCGATGGGAGTGCGTTTGACAGACTTAATACACTTCTATTTAATGGATGAGGGTGTAGCTGACAGCCTGAGTTGTTCGTTATTGTATCATCGACGAAAGTGAGGGCACTCGAACTCGCGAAGTCTACCAGATCCATTATATGTATCTCGAACCATACGCGACGTCCGTTCAACTTAACGCTGCATCGCGGATGTATCTTGCGTTGGATCTCCTTTACCCTGGCACTTATCCAATTAAAATAGACTACTTGCTCGATAGGTACTAAACTATTCACAGCGACTTTCTGTATTCCCAGCGGCAACTCCAGATTCGTTCCTATGAAAAGTAACGAGCTACAAACAGGAATTCTAAATTTCGCTAAAAATCGCCGCTGTAGGTATTAAAATTCCACGCGACTGTAATTTAGCGAGCGGCTAGCTCCGCGTCACAGTGGTTAAGGGCTGCACGCGCTACAGGTACGGCTAACCGTTTAAATTTTATATCCCCGTCGGTATTTGTATTAATTACTGGCCGTATTAGCCTAATTAGGCTCATTAGGCGCAACGTACATATTTGGAATGCGCGAGTACGAAGTCCAAAGGATCGGTGCATGTTTGCGCGCATAGGATCCCTCCTATCTAGAATTTAAATTACGAATCAACGAATCAGAGACTGTAACCGGAGGGAAACGTTGGAAAACGCGTTAAACGTTGATTATACCAGAGGAGAAACTAATCCCGCGGCGAATTTTTCTGGAGCCACGTACGCGTCCAGTTCCCGTCGATGATCGGCGAGATCGAGACAACCTTGGTGGACAAAAATCCTTCGAGCCCCGGCGAGTATCGACACGCAGAGAAGTCGCGAGGCGCGACGGTTACAGCACGGCGCGTCATTCATCGTGGCTTTTCCGGCTGTTTATCGCGATAGTCTGGCGAACGGGAAGCGGCACAATGGCGGACACGTTGGAACAAAGAGCCGCTCGTGCAGGTATCGCGGGCGTCGCTCGGTATCGCCCTCGTAACGTCGTTCGTGCCGCAAGGGTGGAGTGATAAAGAGACGACGGGGGCGACGCGACGTGTCGCGTAAGCGAGAGGGCGAAGCGCACGGAGCGACGGCTCCTAGAGGGTGAGTCGCGTACGAGCACCGACTCGCGGGGCTTCTATAGTTCGATAGGTCCTCGAAAAAGGAAAATAAAACGCGCATTTCCCTGGCGATAATCCCGTCGCGACGCCAATCACGCGCCTGCCTCTCGCGCTCGCACCCTGACGGCCTTTTCATCGGGCAAATTAAAGGATTTCGAGCCGGGGATTGCTACTGTGCTCGAGGAACATTGCGTTTCCTCGCTCTGTATAATTAGATGCCTGTGCACGGTTGTCTTGGTACGCTGGATCGATTTAACACGCTCGGGACGGCGTGACCCAACGGCGGGTCAGTGCAAGCAAAATGCTCAGGGGCAGAACAAACCTGACGCAATGTGAAAAGGGTAGTTTTCAGTTTTATTCTGTTAAGGGATTGCGTACGTTTAGCTCTGGAGGAAATTAATGATTTTAGAAACTTTTTTTTAGGGGTTTTAGGGAAAATATGTAAGGAAATACTACACATGATGCATTAGGCAAATTATTCTCAATAATTTTTGTATTAACCCTTCGTTGACTCTCTGGGTGTGAACCACCCATAAGCTGATTTTGACCCTCTGAACCTTTTATATGCAAAATAAATACCTTTTTTCAATTCCGACTTACAAACAATTTTTTCTCTCAAAATATTATATCCGAACATCAACTTTATAGATTTTTAGCTTCTAATAATGAAATTTATAAAGGTTACAATTTTTTTAAGATTTTCTTCGATTTTTCTCGACATTTGGTAATGTAGAATTATTTTACAAAAACTGTGGTAAAATTCCAATTTTATAGAAGTGTGTAAAATAATTCTAGATTTCCAAATGTCGAGAAAAATCGAAGAAAATCTTAAAAAAAATTGTAACTTTTATAAATTTTAATAAATTTTAATGTGTATCAAGAGGTGTATTAACGAAGGGTCAAAGATTTTGAAATTATTATTGCGAGAATAATGAGTAAAATCGATTCGTTTGGACCTACAGATATAACGAGCGTCGGCGTTTGGTAAAATGAGTGCTGTCAGTGTCAGTGGCCTCTTTGTTCCAGCGTGAGTGACTGCCACGGACAGGTGTGAACTGCTCGATTCCAAAACAGGAAAATGATATTTTTTACCACTGATATGTTCACTGTGATCGTCGCACCACTAATACCTACGTGTGAATTGACGTTTCAAGTTCACTGAATAGAAATCTGAGGCATTGCACTCTCTTGTCACAGCGTTGCGATATTCAGAACTGAATATTCAATAGGTGACAGTATCAACTCCACTGAACGCGAGCGTAGCAAGATCAGGATTCTGAGAGTACCTGGAGAAAATATAGAAAGTAACACAACGCGGCCCGCGCGATAACACTAAAAACGTCTCTTACAGGGTATCTGGTCGCAGTATCTTTAATCGTGTAGATCGGTAGAACGGGGAACGGGCGAGCGTGGGCGATTTACAATCGCCGGCGAGCGAGATCGCCGGCCAAAACCGAAATTTATTGGCCGCGGCGCATTCGTTCCGTTAGTCGATTAGGCTTTGCGCCTCAGAATCGGCCCCGATAAATAATAATTTGCCATCGCGGCGACGTGGAATCGCGTGTTTACGAACCGCGATACGAAATAATCGTGGAGCACCGTTCGCTCGGTTGTCGGAATATGAATTCTGCGAACAGATAGCCTCCGTGCATACCATTTGCAAAAATTTGCTAAAAATAGCGTCTCCCGTGGTTGATAACTCGCGGCACTAATGTTCAACGTCCTTTGCATTCGTAACGCTCTTGTTTCTGTTATTTCCCAATAAATTTGCAAGACCAGCGCAATTATTCGCATAACACTAAATTTTCTACGTACATATGTAGTATTCAAATTATCTGACACAAAAATTCCGTTTGTAATTAACAATTGAATCGCTCGTATTAAACTCTAGGAAAATAATATACCGTGATTCGAGATGTCTTGCTAAATTCCTCGAGGCAAAAAAATCGGAATGTATCCAGTGACGAGAGAATACGACAGAACTGGAGCCAATACCCACACAGCACCAGCACATTGCAGAGACGTTGCTGGTTCACTCCTATGTCCACCTTAAGAATATTGTAGGAGTGTATTTTTGCAAAGTTGCGGCAGCATTACAAATATGTAGTCCTGCAACGTTCCGGCAATGATGCGCGCAATATTGCAGAAATATTGTGCTGCATGGGTAGCAAAGGCTAACCGCGTTCGAGCGTGTATCTATGTGTATCTACACTTGGTTTCCCATCGACCAGCGCGAACTCCGTTTCGATTTTCGACCCATGGTCGTCGCGAGACCTCGCGGTGCACGTAACAGACTCACGGACACGTGCACGTGCATATGTATGATGACGATAATAATAATAATAACGGCGTCGGTGCTTGTGCCGCGAGAAAATAATGTGAGAACGATTTCTTCCTGGGCGCATCATTATCTCCCTCTTTTCTGTTCGAGGCGATCGATCTGTCGAGCCGATTCCGAGCCGGACCGGACAACCCTGCAATTACTATCTATTATCTGCTGGCGTGGGTGTAGGTATAATCTCGCGATCGTGTCGAGAGCCACTCTGTTCCATTCCCCGTCCTTGTCCAGCGGCCGTGCCCCCTCGACGAGCTCTCCCCTCTGTCCCCTGCTCGCTCTCGCCGCTGCTCCACTCTCCTTCGAAACACTAACCTCCGTTAACGGAAAGCAGAGCAAATAGAGAGAAGCAGCCACCAAGCTGGAGAGGGGCAACGGCCAAGATACCGTCGATGGAGACGAAGAGAACGAGGAAGGTTACCAGCGAGTGTCGCGCGTCCACGTGGAACCGGTCCTTTCGCTACTCCACTGAAAATCCGCCGATTTTTCCCGCCGTTGCGACACTTCGGGACCATTTCCCCCGACGGTCCCCGAGGCTGCCTCGGGGAACCCGTAGGGGCAACACCGCTGTCCCATTACTCGGTAATCGAATACTCGAGCCACGACGGGCACTCGAACAAACGAGTGCCCCGGTACAGCGGGCCCGATCGCGCGAAATGAGTTTCACTCGGCTGATGTTTCAAGAAACTAGCGCGCCGCTGAATGTATGGGCTCGTTGCGTCGGAGGCGACGGATGAAAGGGATGTTTGTTAACGAGCGCCGCGCATGTATCGGTGCACGTATCGAGATCGAAGGATCCGCGCGCGGCAGTGTGACAGAGAATTCGATATCGAGGGACTTGGGAAGGTGGGATATCTTGTACGTGGTTAAGCTTCACTGAATCCTTGCACCGTGATCGGTATACGATCTAGCGAATAGATGAAAAGTTTTCCATCGGAGGAGGTTGGTTCGGGCTCGGTGCTCTTCGCAGCTTAAGTAGATGCGGGATTGAGAAGCGAGTCGGTTCCAAGAAGCGATGTTTAGAATAATGGTCGCAGATGATACTAACGGAGCGGGGAGATTTTCTGGTAACGTTACAGAGTGTTCGTTACACAGACGGCGATAGTAAACAGACACGTAATTATTGAAAGCAGTTGCTCCGTTTTCGAGCTTTCAATTTCTTCCACGAGCGCTCGCTTTATTAGCATATGCAAATACTCCAGAAAAGAGGGCCAAGCTTATTTATGTATTTCGGTACAGACACTTTCCCCCCCTGCCCGCCGAGAGATTTACTCCCGTTCGAACTCATTTTTACGAGCATCTGTTACGGTCTGATTTACGTCTGTTTAATGAATTTATAATTTCCAGGAGACCTTCGCCCGGCTGGAATACAAATACGCGAGTGTACCTCGATTCGGATCGTGCGCCGGTGGATTGGATAATTCCATGGACGGAATGGGTAAATGATAATTCAGTGTCTACCTGCGAAGGATGTATCGAGAATTTTCCCATGAATTGACGAAGAAAGAGGATTCTCGGAGACCTTCGAGGAGTGGCGATTCCAGGAACTAGGCCAAATAACAATCCCTCGTACAGATTTGAGGAAAAAATTCCTCAGCATCCTGGAAATCCTTATGCAGAAATGATTCAGCGTTTCATACACGCTGAATTCCCACAGTTGCGAGCCAGCAATCGCGAGCTCTTCGTCGTCTTCTTCTTCTTCTTCTTCTTCTCTCTGCTCTCCCCCCTCCACCATGTTCCTGGATCCCCCTCCAGCCATTCCACTTTTAAAGACGGGCGCGGGGGCCCGTGGGGATTCCAGATGGTCGTTTTCTATGGATTTACATTATTTACAAACTGGTTTCTCGCGATGTGAAATAAAAATCGTTGTCTCCCATCCCGCCACCTTGGGCACGACAGAAGCGCGTCGAAAAAACCGAGGAAAGGGGGCTGACTCCGTACGAAAGACGGACGACCCGTGCTGCATTGCGCGACGTATATGTACGTCACGGTGTCTCCGCGGCTCGTAAGTACGTCGACGCTAAGTTGATGCTCGAACGGCAAAAAATTGATCGAAGAACGGGTCGAAAACACGGGAGCCATTGAGGTTCGATGGTACCTCCAACAATGGAGCTCCGATTTCTGTCGCTGCTTTGTATAATTTCGCTGCTCGCTTCGGAAACGTCCGACCGATGGAGTGCCGACACAAGTTTCTAATTGATTTAATGGTATGACCATGATTTGCAACGCTACAGTTGTTATACACGAACCGAAGAGTACTTTAAACGACCCTAGATACCCTTCCCGATAAATCGACCCTCAACAGGTCCAGAGGGAAAGTCATATATCCCCTCACCTTCTCCTTCCCTCCTTTACCATCTCCAACAACTTCTAATAGACGTCAAGGATCTAATTGAAAGCTTGGACTCGGAAGAATAATCGGCACCGGCGACAGATTCGAGCGACTGGCTTTAAACCAGGGATCCTATTCGGAATACTGATCTCGCGGCTGCTCTGGCAGCTAGGCGGTTAATGAAACGTCGATTACGTTTAAACTCGCGCGGCCCCCGAGTTAATTAATTTTTCAGACACCGAGGAAATAAACCGCCAAATTGACAAACGACTGCCTCCTTTTCGCTTTATTTATCCCGGCCGGGTGGCGATAAAACAGGTATAAATTAAGTTAGCGTTCGCTTTACACGCGAAACAGGCGTCACCGCTGCCGCGTTACAACATTTTTATACCACTAGCCATATATTACTCCGCCGGCGCAAGCCTAGAAATTTCTATGCGAAAATAACCGGTTTTATCTAAATTGCGTTGTAACGATTAGCGCGGGGGGCCCCCTTTTTCGCGAAGCGTCCCGCTAAGGTGCACGGAGAGTCCTGTGGATCGGTATCGCGGCAAGTAATTTCGATCCGCGCCGAACTGGCTGCTCGGCTGATTCGAAAACAATCGGGGAATAAAGTCCGCGCGACGAGCAATGCGCGAAAGTGTATACCTGATGAAATGGCGTTGCTGTGCCGAGGTCGTAAAAGATTTTGCACGATGTTCGCCCGAAGTTGGTCCCAAGAATCCTCGCGGCTCAGCGGCCTGTTCCTCGAGCGACGCGTCGCTCTTAATTAACGCCTTTATGCCGATTAGGCCACTTGTAATAATCACGATACCACTGACACTCCATATTTCACGGTTTTAATGATGCCATAAAAAGCTGGCCCCTCGTAGACACGGAGTCTGAGCGCGGAGGGGCGGGGGGGGGGGGGAGAGCAGGCAGTGAGAGGATAGAGAGAGGCAGACGATCGTGCTACGTGTCACCCAATCAACCGGTTGCCCACGGCGTGGCGAATTAATATAATTTATGAAAATGAGCCTCACCGCCCGAAGTCCACTTGATTCTCTCGCATTCGTGCGAGCCCACGATTCCCTGCCTCGCCTCCGTCGCCGATTTTTCTTCGCTCGGTTTCTTCCTTTTCTTGCCCCGTTACTCCCCCGCTCCCTGATTAGGTTGTTCGAATTAATTTCACTGCTCGGCTTATTAACGTCGGTGAATTCTTTTTGGGGTCGAAGTTTATGGGTTACGGGGGAATAAATAGGATCTACCGGTAGACAATTGAACGAACTTCATGGAAGACGATGGTTGGAAAGAAGACTGCCGCAACGGAACGATGACGTCGATGGATCACAGTGCGTGACAGGATGTCGTGCAACCTCACAAGTAACGTAGCATTTTTCTTGGCATCGGGCGTTCGATAATGAAAGCGCGAGTAACGAGTTGCGGAGAACTTGTACTTTCAGATTGGCGATCATTCTTCGCGTTGACTCGGAACACGCACACGTATCCCCGCTTCATATTTATGAGGTTCCGCCATTTAAACCCGCACTTGCCCCGTTCCTGTGCATTACAGATCAGTTGTCTGTTTAACCGCGAACGGGGGTCCCGGCTCCAGGCATAAATCCCGCGCAATTTCGCGGGGATATCGCGTTCACGCGAACCGTGAACCCGCCCCGGGGAGACGCCAGGGCTGCAATTAGCACGGCGACCGGAACGAAACGGAACGAATACTAGATCGAACGAGTCCTGGCTACAATTTTCGAATCAGCAATTCAAATTTCGGGCCGCTTTGTCGTGTACCTTTCGATCTTTATCGCCGGGATTTATTGCCTTTAAAGCGCCACAAATATCGCGGAGAAATACGGAGCTTGCTCCTCGCATAAATTCGCGAACAATCCGTTAAACTCGCCGTCGACGGACGAACTTCGCCACTGTTTGCCGTGCATAGCGGAGTGTAACTAGTTACCGAGGCAAGTTGCCGAAGAAGTCGTCGGAAAATAAATAAGAAGCGCGGTAATTGCGTCGCGCTACCGTCCGGTATATTTTTCAATCTCTCCAGCAAGTCGTTGAGGCAACTTTCGAAACGGGAGCAGTGTTCAAGTTCGAACAATGCGGCTCGTTGCGTGGAGATCCGTAGACGCTCTGCGTCTCGTGATACGAGCGATCGTTAAATCCTTTCGTCGATCCACTCGGAGAATCCACATTGTATCGGATGGCGAAATGATCGAGCGAAACAAGAACGAATTTCCGGCACGATTAAGGGTTTTGCGCCGCTACTCGGCGATGTCTTGCACGCTCCAAGGTCGTCGATGACCGCACACAAGAAACGTCAAGCACGGGCCCTGGTGACAAGGCACCGCCAGCCAGCAATAATTCAGGACGATCGTATCGAGCGAACCGCGCGTTCGATATCAAACGGTTGATTTGAGAAGTAGAACGGCCGTCTTATCCTCTGCATAAATTTACTTTATCTACACGGCATGTTCCGCAGGTAACCTCGTGGTCTCTTTACAAGTTTACACAGTCGAAACGTAACGATTGTGGAAATCGTATTAACAATCCTGTATTCAGGATACAGAGGTTAGGCCTAACAGCTCTAGCTGGGCCTCACCTTGTGAGGTGAAATAAAGACGGTAAATAAAAAGAAATAAACATGTAGGGGAAGGTTGCTTATATCGTACCAGTTAAGATATTTTACGTTATATTTCATATTTGTTACTAATTTAAATGCATCTGACTATTGGATATTAGAGTTTGACCTTTTAGGCTCCTACTATTATATGCATAACCTTTTGTTCAGAACAAATTAATTTGTTAATACTCGTTTTGTCACATACTGTAAAAGGTACGATTTAGGCAACCGGTCTCCTAAATTGTACCTCCACTAAAAATAGAATCAATAACAAATAGAGAAGAAAATATTCAACGTAAAGTAATGATTATTATATGGTTACGTATACATATGTATATGGATTAAACACAGGCCGTAATAACCTATGTATACATGTACATAACCTATATAACATACGAGTTTATTTATAATTATCAATTTAAGCTTTATAATGAATGTAATATGTACTTAAAATGAATGTAAAATATTCTACATTAAACCCACTTTTAGAAAAGTACAAAAATACAGGACAAAATTGCATTGTTTGTTTATTATCAGCTAAAATAAACTGGTAAAAAGTCAATACATCAATCATACCTGATTTTTTTTAAATGTTTATAGCACGCACAAAATAGCGTGTAAACTCAAAAGATTTTGTTTCTATTTCTTATTTCGCATTTACTTGATGCTTTTATTATCAGATGTCGTTTATATGCATTAATTACTGAGAAATTGATGAGGTACGATTTCGGTGACCAGTACGATATTGGCAACTCTCCCAAATATTTACATCGACTTCTGGTTACGTGTAATCCTTTGTTTACTCACCGAAAATGTCACTCGTTCGCGCTGCCTTCCGATCTGAAACAATAAGAAACAAGGTTACAGATATTGCGTAAACTGCGAAGTATCATAGTCGAGAGAGAATCGGGGAGCTGAAGATGTTCGAGTGATTCCCCAAAGAAAGGCCATAAAATGCCTTTAATCGTGTCGTTAGGTGGAACACACCGCGGAACGTGGCACGAAATTTAATTGGCCATAAAGAAAGAATCATTATGCAACGTATCGGGCTGCTAGAGGATCCGTCTTGAGCCGGCTTTCCACTCGCCGTTAAACGAACCGTGCATCGATAGCCGTCGATGAATCTGTAGATGCGCTTTGTACCTCGTCCGCGAACAGGCGACAGCCACGTGCACGCGTACTCGCGTTAATGCAGCTCGCACCATTGTGCAATCTCGGGGCGAAGGAGCTGCTGCACAGCGGCAAGGGCGAAACGTTTGTCTCGCCGTTTCGCGACATTATTAATTGCGTCATTATCCAGCATCCAGCCGCATCCCAAACAAATGCTAATTGGCCAAACGTCCTCCCCTATTAGCACGCTCCTCGTGTACACGACTGCGGCGCCGACTCCGTCTCGCTCGATTATCGCGCCAAGTCGATCCCCCATCGATGACGAATGCTTTCTCTAGTCTAGCAGGCCTTCGCGGCCGTAGCGAAACGGTGAAAACTACTTTCCCCGCGGATTCGTCGATATTCGATGAAACCGGAGTAACGTAACACATCGGCCGGCTGCTGGGATTTCAATATAAATTTTCGCGTACGCGCCGGGAATAAAAAACCGACACAGTCACCTCGCGCGGGGTCTTTTGCTCGCATCGATTCTGCCCACGGTGATATTTATTGACGTTCGGTGTCGCCAAACGACGGGGATTATATGGTGCCAGGGCACTGCGGGATCTGCAGCGCTGATCGTAAGTATGGGAAACACTTCTGGGCAAAACGATGACGAATTGGAGGAGACTTTGGAAAAAGGTGGACTCAAAGGTGCTCGCGAAACGATTATGGAATCGAGGTTCGGTATACAGAGAAATTGAAGTCGCAGCCAATCGCTACAGGTATCGCAGGATGTATTCCCGAAGACCGATACTTTCGAACTTTTAGCCCCGCGGTGTACGCAAAGCACGCGGGATTTCGGATTTTTATTTGCAACGAAATGTAAATGCAGGGGTCGTTTTATTTGAGGTTGGTTTTATTTCGATGGCGCCGCGTTCCCCGCGCCTCCCGCCACGCGTTGAATTAAAAGATAACAGGGAAGCTGTAATGTTTGATCGAAACTAGGTAGTGGGGAATTTCATAAGCGGAAAGTTGCGAGTGCGGAGCAGAGGCGAAAAATAAGCTAACAGCACTTTTCATTCGGGCGTTACATTTTAGTTAATAACTTCCATTCCGTCGGCTCTGTATTTCCCGGATTAAAATATTCTTGCTACCATTAAAGGCACGTTACACCGGCATTCCCGTTGACGAACTTGCTCGCTGAAAGCTTCACGGAATTTTTCGCGTTCCTGGAAGAGATCGTTTTATCGACGCCAGTTTAGCTGGATTTAATTAGCCATCCATGGAGCAGCGCGACGTAATTGTGGTCGTCTTCGTGGAATCGCTGATGCCCGTCTAGTGGCGAGAAGAAATGAATCATCGCAATGCGAGCAAGTTGGCAACCAAAATTGTGTCTCTTTTACAACCGCAGATAATGCCGTGGCTCTTTTACAATCCACTGATAAGGCAAAACCGCGTTGATAATAAATTGATATAACCTTTGGGATACATATGAAGGATAAGGGAAAACCAAGGAATGTCTAATACTTTAATACATCAGTAAAGAAGCTAGGTTTAATCAATTTTACTGTATTTTTATATTAATCAGAAATACGTAGTGCAAGTAGAAAGACTGGGGACATCCCTTGTTTTGTTCCAGTGAAGGGTGGACATTCCCATTTTTTAACCAGTACACTGGTTACAAAATCTTTACATGGCACTCTGTGCAACAACTTGACACTTTTGTACATGGATATTACGAGATAGCACCACTAATATCCACAGAACAGCCAGGAATTATTTTACCCCGAGGGATCATTTTCGACACATTTCCCCTACTTCAGTAACGCGGAGGTAAAAACGGGGAAAGTGTTTCAATGTAAAGTGTTTCTTCTATAAAAACACTGATCCCATCGTTACTATCACTATCCAATTAAATACTCCGCGATAAACGTCCAACTGTTCCCCTCTCCCCAAGTAAACACTGAAAAGTGTCACATCGGAGGTGCGCACCGCATACGAAGTAGCCGTTTCACGTCCAATTTACTCGCGGGGAACGGGCGCCAGTAAAGTTACTCGCTCGTCCAGGCTCTACGTGAGAAACGGTACATGCGGTATGCTCGCTCGTAATATTCGCGAGTACATTTTTTAGCATTCGCGAGCGCGTCTTCGCGGGTGGTCCGCGTGACACCGCGTGCGCGAAACATTATTGCCGGCCGCGGCGGGAGGAAGGGTTAAACGGGCAGAATCGATGCACCTAAATTCGCAACGTAACAGCCACTTTTTGTCGCGTAACTCGCGAATAGGATCTTCGGAACGGCTCGCCTGTTCTCTGCATCCCGAGCTCTCCCCGACTCTGGACCATACATTGCGCGCATTCGGCTAGACGCATTTCGCCCATTTATATTTCCGTCTTTCATGTAAGTAGCTTTATTTGAAAAAGCACATTAGACGGCCGCGTATCGTCCTCTTTCACTTTGGACCCGGTCCAAACACGGGAATCATCCGTGTCGCGCGGCATGGAGGCGGGGACGGCCGGATATAATGCGGTACAGCGGAAATTTGTGACCTTGGCATTTAGCGAGATTTCTTGCGGACCGCTGGATGTACTCTCCGTTAATCATTTCCATCGATTCGACGATACCCTCCGCCGCGTTTTGACGGCACCGCGCGCACCGCCGGTGTAATGGATTGGCTATTACACGGTGTATATTGAAGATGCATTACCAATTCGAACGAAACATTAGCCGTACTCCGGGCAGAACTTTCGAAACGTTCGCTCGAACAATACTGTTCGCGTCGTTGGGTTCCGAAGAACGTTGCCTTGCTTTTTATGAAAATGAGATTGAGATGCACGTAGAATTCTTTATTATTCGAATATATATGCAGCACTTTTCAAGATTTATTCTCTTTTATATCTCGTGGTGCAGTAGAAGAAGAGCGTGAAAACGATCGAATGTGAGGGTCCAATGATCACGAGCGGGCCTTAAATCAGTCCGCGCTTCGTGTCCACTGGTCACGATTAATTTATACCCGTAGACGAATGTAAATTCATTATGACCATAAAGTATAGCTAATTGGAAGCGTAAATCTTGAGTGGCCGGACGGGCCTGCAATTACGATCAAAAAGAGGCGAGTGACCATCAGGGAACTATCAAAAGGTACTGTACCGCGTGTGGCATTTACGAGGGCTTTTCGAAAAATCCGGACCACGGCTCCCGCTGCGCGGTCTTGCCGCAGAAAACGTACGGTTATTCCCGTTCGTTTAATGTTAAAGGGACATTAATGTATAATTTACATTCGGCCAATTAAAGGCCAATTAGATACGAGGCGTTTCATTTTGCCAAGGGGAGATAGCATAAAATGGCGTGCGTGTACGCCCTTCTGGGACACCGTCACAAGCCCCGTCAAACCGATGGACGCCTTTGATGTCGACCTTTCGAAAAAAATTATCCCTCCCACACCGCGCAACTTGTTACTATGTAAATATTTCCTTTTTTCCCTCTGTCGTCGATGAACGTCGCGGCCCTTCCTTCGTTTGGTCGCGCTCGAATATTTATTCGTGCGGATTTCACATATCACGGGACGGCAGGAAAAACGAAAGATTGAAAATGGGGGAGGCACGGAAGGGGAAATAATTAGATTGTAGCAATACGGCCGAATCCCGCTGTAAAACTGTGCCGCGAAAAATAACGACGAATTCGAATTGCAAATTCGCCCGCGAGCGCGGCACTTCGCGCGATACGCCCAGTTACGTTATTACGTCGCGGACGTGTAACTGCGGATTCGCTGATTCGAGGCGGCAGCCTCGTGTCTGGTGAGGAATTATTATTTGTTTATTGCACGAGCACCGCGAAGGATAGTTCTGCCATTCAGTAGAGCAATATTTCCATTAGTCCCGTTTGGTAGGCATATCTGGATCGTAACTCGTTTATTTTCCAACCACTTTCAAAAGCCTCGTGAAATCTTGGCAGCTAGTGTATTCCGAACGACATAATTACCCCTTAAAACTAAAATCGGATGTATAAGGGAGAGTGCGGTAATTACGAACACCTAAGCAAAAAGCAAAAGGAAAACTATGTGAGAAATGAATTTGTTTATTATTTAGAAACATACTTAAACTATTCATCTACAAAGTACTGTGACGAATTTTTGAAAAATTATGATACAAATCAACTTTATAGTGAAAAAGCAAAACCCTTGGTGTTCGTGATTACTCGTCTGCTGTGGGGTATTCACGAACAGAGTGCTAAATAACGCAAAAGTCGCACAGAAAGCGCGACTTCAATGGTCAACCCATAAAAAATGTTGCTACAAACATTTAGAAACAGTTAGAAAAAAATTGCGATTGGTTGGAATATCGCAAATAAAAAAAAAATACTAAAGGTCGTTTTTTAAACTTCTTTTTCCGAGCCTGTAATGAAAATTCAAAAATCATATTTGTAGATTTAAGTAACATTTATACATGCTGAAATGTCATCAAAATCGATTAACGTTGCTAAACTCGGAGGTTCGAAATTACCCTATATTATTTGTTCGTCAATACCTCGTGACATCAAAAAATAAAAAAGACTTTATTTCAGAGGTTAGAATTATGATTCCAGCAACGCCTTGGTCACAAAATGTTTGTAAAAAAGTGCTTAATTTCAACGTAAAAACAACAATTGTATCATTAATTCTACAGTAATTGCATGCAATTGAAAATGGGTAATGTATTACTTGAAACATGAAGAAAATAATAAATTGTGTTTATCTTGTTTAAAATGATCGTTCTGTATTTATTACTTCCTGTCCGACGTTGAATACGACCTAAACTATTAGCTACTGGAGAGGGAACAACGTTTTTATTTATTAAAACGTTGTAACTATCTCATTCGCGATTACCCCGCGTTCGTGATTACCCCACTCTCCCTTACAGCTCAAAGTGATTGCTACATCATTCTGTTCAAATAACTATTCTCTTTGTTCCGAGTGAGTGTTCTCACCGTCGGAGAGCCTTTCAATATTAATTGCGTTTAAATATCCACGGAGAATACATTGAAAACAATTTCAATTTGAGAATACTCAGCGCCTCGAATCCGCACAACTGACTTGAAAGACTAATGGAGTAATATTCCTCACTGAAAGATACGAATACTGCTTCCTTTTGGTTGGCGTAGAGTGCCTTTAAGTGTTGAGGAAAGGAATGCATAGTATTACCATAATAAGATGAAAGAGACACAGAATAATAAATTCGTGAATCTACAAACTGGCAAGTAGCCTAAGCCTCAGCCGCAACTTTTTCTTGGATTCAATGGGCTCCTTCGACAGAGTATTGATTATAAAGCAATCCAATACCGAACTTGTAACGCGGTATTAAATTCACAATTCCCCTTACCACTTACATCTTCGTGTCCATTACTTCGGAAAAACTTCTCCATGCATCACCGGGCGAGTAGAATATCCCTGCGCTGAACAGACACCGGCATTCCCTCCCTCCTCGAAATCCTTGATAGTCGCCTACTTCCACAGAATCCGCCATGCAGATTCCCCGCCAATTATTTTCAGCAACGCACACGCGTGCGCGTGCATGCCTCACTCGTTAGGAGGACGCTTTCTAACGCACAATCGGCCCGTGTAAACCGCGCGCGGCGCTTTCTAACGGAAAATCAATTTCCATAAATCGCGGGCCACGGTGTCCAGGGCCGCGGCGGAAATTAATTCGCGGGAATAAAGGCTCGGGAGGGGGGGGGGGGGCAGCCGCTTTCCAACGGTAAATTAATTCGCCCGGGGTAAAAGTTACGCGGCGGCCGCCGTGGGAATGTAAATAAGAAAAGTGACCGTAAGATGGACGCTTTTATTCATACCGGGGACTGTTTAAGCGGCTAACTGTACAAATGAGAGAAACAGGACGCGGGACGCCGCGGATAAGCGGACGGAATAGGGAGGGTGAAACCATGAGGGGAAAAAAGGCGTCCCCCAACGCCGGCGCACCGTGGAAACCTGTCCCTAATTGATAGGAAATTCCTGCAGAGCGCGAGTACCTGCCAGATTTTTCAAGCGCCCGTAACAGGTTGGAACTGGATACTTCGCGACGATTTGTAATCCGCGCGCCTCGGCCCGCAACCTTGCGTATCCCCGTCGGCGCGGCTACGACTGGACCGCAGACGATTCCTGACGGTTCTTACTCGCGGACGCGGCGGCGATAAATCCCGGCGACGCGTCGCGACGACTGACTTTCCCCCGTGTGGAAATGCTGCCGATCATAGCGGCGCTGCTTCTCCATCTATCGCGCTCGACAACGCGTGAAACGAGCGATCCTGCTTTTTCTACTCGCAACAATTATTGCCGCGATCACCGTGCAAACCGTGCGTTCTTGCCTTTTCGCGGGAAAAACACGAGGATCGTTCGAACAGTGCTACTACGATCGTGCGACGGAAAAAGTCGAGGTTGTCGATGATGCAGCAATGCGTGTAAACGAGTTTGAGAAGCCTACGTGATTTTACAAGGGTGGATACCTGGGATCTCTTAAAGTGGGGCGATAAAAATTGTATTACGGTACTTCGACAGCCACGAAAGCACGTTTAACTTTCCGTGCACATGTCTCCAACTTGCTAAATACGATCTACATAGCGATCTCCAAGTTTAGCCGCAGCCGACTCACGCGAACGAGAAAATCGTAACGGTACCGGTCCCTGTGCGTTTCGGTAACCCAGTAACGAATCGCCAGGTGACTCTCGCCTCGACGCTCTTGTCCCGTTACTTCCGATTCCGTTGACAGATAATTTTTCGGCACCGCGAAAGGTGGATCGGCAGATCTCCATCGGGGTAAGACACGGCCAGGTCATGGCGAGCATGCATGTCCGAGCCGTTGGACAGTCGCGGAGCGTACCGGGTAACAGCCATAAATTTATCGGGAACGCGTCCACGCGATATCGGTTAATTCGTGGCGGAACGGCGCGGCGCCATGCTTACGTAGGTGCGTGGCGCAATTAACGACAGCGAGGCCCGGTATAATGAAGACCGGTCGAGTACTGTCCAGGAACAGCTGCGAACGAAGGTGAACAGTAGGTTGCCGTGTCGGGCCGAGAGAGAGGAGAGAGACCAGTTCATTAGCGACACTCCCAGCCTGCCACAGAGACATCTGTTTTATTTATTCGCTTATTTTTCACCTCCTCCGTCCCCGACGCCTTCTACTTTCCACTCGGTAGCGTACGTTTCACGCTTTCGATCATTCCGCGCCGTCGTAGCCGAGGTGCGTTTATGATAATCGCGAAACTCGATCGAGATGCTGCGCCGATCGCGCAAGATCAACGGTTACTCGTTTCTCGATCCACGTATCGAGTTTAGAGAAAACCTCTGCCCTCTCTACGCTCGAGATCCTCAGGTGCCTGTGTCCAATCAGCGCAGGCTAGATGCACGTGAAAGAATTAAAAAAATCCTCGCGACGTGTCAGAGAATAGAATAGCAAAGCAAATAGCGGGCTGAGCGCTATGACCAATTCAACCGGACTGATTGAAAAACCGCTACACCGACACCCGCTGCGAAATCAACGAGAAGGGAGACGAGAAAAATGGGGGTCTAGGGGTGAGAGGACAACGGTCCAAAGGAAACACGGAGAAAACGAGGGAGGCGAGAAAAAGGAAGGCAGGGAAAGGGCGAGAAGAGAGTGGCACGGAGCGGGCCACGAGTTGCCTCGCGAAAAACAAATTTCCGAGGCGACGGTCCTTTCCCAGTGGATGGCGACCGCAAAACCGCCAATTTTCCCGATCGCCGTCCGTACGAGCCGACGCGACGGGGAGGGATGGGCGCGCAGAGAGCGAGAGGCCGGCCGACGAGCGACAACAGGTTGAATTAATTGACAAAGATAGCATTTTCCGCGTCGACGTGCCCACCTAAACGCAAATATTCGATTGCGCCCGGCTGGTTCTAGGGTCACACAGGCTTGGCGACAGGGACAGAGAGGTGGAGCAGGGCGGATCAGGGCAGCGCGGAGAGATAGAGGCGCGATGCCGTTTCGGGGGTGTGGATTGGGGGGTTAAGGGGGCGAGAGAGGGGGGGGGGGGGCTAGGTGAACACGGGTGGGTGGGTGGATGGGTACGGGAGTGGGCCCGCGGTTCGGTTGATCGAACACATTTTAATCAATTCCATTAGTCCGGCCTGTAACCGTCCACACGGATATTTGACGGCGCCCTGGTGATGGTAGCCCGAGTGCGCTGGGCTGTTTGGGCGCGCGTGCTCGCATCTCCAGCGGGCTGGAGGTATGCGTGGGTGTGCGCTGGCAGCTGGTGGAGACCGATAGGTAGCCGCCGAACGGTCCCGGCCGGTATACGAACGGCGAGGGCGTCGCGTCGGTCGTTGGTTCGCCAGCGACGTCATCGTTTCGGTTTACACGCGCCAATCATCGGCCGACTAATTGGTCGGTACTCCGCGACCGATTCCGCGCTCCATCGATTCCGTGCGCCCGCACCGTCGCCACCGCACACACACGCACACACGCGCACACATCCCTGCCCAAATCACGCCAGTTTTCCCTGAGAATATATCGCGATTAATGGCGTTACCGCGTGTCCCCGTATTCGGACAGCCCCGTCCTCGGTCTCTTCTTCTCACCCATCCAACCGGCCGTGGACACCTCTCTTTCTTCGCAGCCGTGGAGCGGCTTGCTCTCTTAACCCTTCGTCGGTCCGCGTCCACTCTGACTGCCCGCGAAATCTAGCGAATACGCATCGCGGCGCAAAACTCTAGCGTAGGATTCGACGCCTGTCCGAATAGCCGGGTATGTGCAGTTCGCAGAATGGACGCGTTACCGCGTGTGTGGCCTAATCATCGCGATCTCTCGGCGCGGAGCACGGACCTGAATACCACCTAAATTAGATACACGACGGAATACCGGCCGCAACTGCAGCCTTCATTAGGCACTTGTTTGTTAAATGCTAGTAAACCAATACGCCGTTAATGAGACGATACACGGCTATGGATACGTAGAGGGGGAAGGAGCTGCGGTTCGCGTCAGAGCATTTCTCGGGAAGCCCACTGTAGGGGAGACTGTGGCAGGATGTAGCACGGGGTAAATTGTAACATAAGTAAAATCTTTTGAACGACAAATCTGGTAACACACAGCTTGCGAGAGCTGCTTGACGATATTAGCACCGTCGGTTTTAGTGACACGAACGAGCGTTATGTATTCATTTTGTGGTTATAGTCCTGAATTTTGGTATTTACAGCACGTAAGTAAATTTTGTCTTAGTACTGAACTTTTGCTTCTTTGTCGCAAACGAATCAGTATATCAGGGTAAATTGTACCATGATACTATACCTACTCCGCTCTAAACGGTGATAAAGCAAGCTATTTGCTGACACACCGGAAAAAGATGCTCTAGACGAACAACAGATCAATCGAGAATCCAAAAAGTAGAAAAAGGTATAAAGGAACAAGTAAAGAAAACGAAAAAGAAGATTTTGATAGAATCAGATGAATAAGCAATAATTGTTTAACTCATGTATATCAACTGTTTAATATTAATTTGTGTTTCCATTTATATTGTTTAGAAATGTTCATTTGTGTTCATATTTGTATTTAAATAAGTGAAACAGATGTGTTACAATTTACCCCGAACTGGGGCTCATTGTAACAATGGTTCAGATTTCTTAAAGATGAAGCTGGATGTCTAAGTGTCCAAGATTTTGTCATCTACTTTCACGCAATGAGTTCACCACATATGTAAGTAATAAATCACGCAAATTATTTCCAGATTAAGAAAAACACTTTCGAGTAAAAACTCTGAAAACTTTTTTGCTACAATCTGTCCCGGTCTCCCCTACCTACATTATACAAAATGATACAGAATTCAAGAAAATGGAAACTATCGAACATCAACTGTCCGAGATAAATATGCGTTCACAGAAAAGTTAAGCCTCAGATTAAGGAAGGAATTAATTTAAAGGTCGAATTAACTCCGATCGACGAAACGGAAGAAGAAAGTGGAATTAAGTCTATTACCAACGGGCAAGAGTAGTATCGAAGGTAAACGCCAACAAAGCCGATGGAGCGTAAAAATTTTTCATACGTCGATTCGGCCAGCGAGCACGCCCGATCTTATCGGGGCGCGATAGCTCTAAAAACGTAAATTGGATCTATTCAAAATTTCATTTTTCCGGCCGGCCGTAAAAACAGGAATAAATTGAACTACTAAAAGTATTCATATCTTACCGTTCCACTTTTACAAGTCCATGTAACCTTATTACGCGGATTCCGCGGGGGGTTCTGGGGGAGGAACGGCGAGGCAGTGCAGGGGAGGGCCGCAAATACGTATCATCGCGCGATCCATGGGAGAATACGTACTGGTCGAGCACGATGGCCAGATATTTCCGGAATTTACGTTCGATTATTGCCACAATTGGAACCACCTGCCGCCGATAAAGCCCCGCTCGGATTAAGCGTGTCTAATACGCGGCTACAAAGTGCATGAAATTTTGATTGACGTAAGCAGTGGTTTTCAGCGCACCCAATTATTCCCTGGGAAATGGACGAGGAGTACTGACGGGTCGATCAAAAATTTCAGCCATTACTTTCATCGGCACGCGGTCACTGATCTCGTTTTCACTTCTCTAATTTGGAATACGAAATTAGATATACCCTCCTATCTTAAGCAAGCAAATTTCCCTGTCAAAGATACCCATTAGCAAACAAGCGACAAGGAACGAAGAAACAGCAACCGCTCCACTTTGTCATTTATAAAATAAAAATGGACCAAGTATTCGAAGATATTTAATTGAACAGTCTCTGTTACAAACAAAATCCATCTCGGGAGCATTGATTTTCTCGCTGGTAGAAGCGACTGTAATTCACGATATTTGCCACGGTAAGTTTTAATTAAGCTATTTAACCGGGGCGCGTGCTTGGAAATTCGTCGGCGATATAATATCGCTACGGAGTTGCTATTTACAATTAACCGAGCAATCACGACGATTCATTTATCGGCGACCAGGCGGAAGGTAGACCCGGCGAAACAGTCGGGGTTAACCTTTTAGGCTAATATGACATATAGGGATACGAACCGCACTGCTTTACCGCAACGGCGGTTCCGCATACACGCGTGTGCTTTGTGCGGCATGATGGAAACTTTACGTTACACGTTCGTTACACACTATCCATTGATGCCCGGGCAAACTAAATGAACTGACGGTTCGTCGGCGAACGTTGAACCCTGGCTAGATCGTAATAGGAAGCATTAGAGATTTATTCGCGGCGCGGCGATCCACGGAAATTGGAAAACCGCTTTTCTGCTTCCAACAACAGGGAAATTCTCGGCTGGGATCGTTTTCAAACGTACGATGTCAACTGCCGTCAACCAGGTATAAGAATAAGTATAGAGCATTGTACCTGTGTACGGTACTTCTCGGTGGGTATTTCTGTTCCGACTCTTATAAACTTCCTGTGTATATTGCAATAATATTCGAATCACTCTTATTTAACAAATATTCACTTTATCTATTCATTGAACGGTTCGCAGCTGTGTGCATTCTTCGAAATGGATTTTGTGTGTACACATCCCGGTTTAGTCAAAGTTTGCCGATAAAAGGAAACGACAGCGTACACGGCGAATATTAAATTCAAGCGGAGCCGAGGCAAACTGGTCGGGCGTTTAATAAAAAGATGTTAATTCCGAGTAATGCGGCTAATTAGAATTTTATTGGCATCTCCTGCAATCTGCCTGCACGCTTCTCAAGGCTCGGTTAAAGGAAACCCGGTTCGATGGAAAGTTTCAGTGTGTACCACTGTTTGCAGTTTTATACAGAGCATCAAAATGAGAGCGAAGTGAACGAGAGTAATAGAAGATCAGTTTTATGGCATGTTCAGGCATTTCCATATTAAATCACGGCCGCGCGGCGACGCGAGCGCGGTTATAAAGCCACAAAGGCGGCCCATAAAATATAAAAAACACGAAATTGCGCCGGTGTAATTCATGTCCCCGTGTTTCTGAATCGCGGGCCGAACCAAAGGTTACAAAACCGTCCGAGTAATCTGATTAGACACAATACAAAGATTTACATACACGCCCGCGGTCTCTTTGACCGAGCTAGTCGACAACAAAAAAAATCATTAACGTTCCATAGTGCACGTTGGGGCTCTCAATCTCTCAGCTCGAAACACATAATTCGTGTTTTTTCAACCCCCTTTAATAAATCTCCGTTACGCTATACCACGAAACATGTTTATGCCGCGATATTTTCATAATGGAGCAAAAGGTTTTGTTTTTCACTCAGCGAAATTGAACTTTGACTATCTTTGGCTTAGCACTCAAATGTGGGATGCAGCGTTTACTTAATTTAAACATTCCGATAAATAACTTAACAGCGAAAGGTGTTAAACTCGCGCGGAATATAAATACCACGGACAAACTATTTTTTGTGATTTATCGAATGGTTAAAACGTGTCCGTCTTACCCTCCCTGGCAAACATTCGATCGCTGAAGCGAAATAAACACGCGTGCACACCGTGTTGTTTCCAAAGTGAAACAAATATTTCGCTACAACTAAATCAATAGAAATTGAACCGCGTTTTTAATATACCTCGGGTTACACTTATCCAACACTTTAATGTAAACATGCACACACGGAAAGCTATTATTTGATGCGGTGGAAACAGTCGAGTTCCTATTGAATTTAAATATCTCCTCCGATAGAGTCGTTTATTAGGATCTTTATATTTTATAACTGAATTCAATTAAGTAAATAGTATAAGCTCCCAAAGTTTAACCATATCACTACAAAGGCAGTAGAAGATCCCCGTAACCCCTATCAAACATTTCTCGCGACACATTGTATCACCCGCTATCGGTCCATCAATTTCCCGCGTTTATTCGAAACAATCGCGACGACCGACCACAGCTGGCGCTTTAAACAATTGAAAATATCAGGTACGACGTTGCGAAGGGCGCGCTTGGTCGGCGAGCGATCGGATCGAGGCCTAATTTATATGTTAATTCCGCGAACAAACGATTCCCGGAATGGCTTCAGGTGATACGGGATCGGACTCGATCTCGTTCGTCTCTCGTCAGCCCTTCGTTATCGATCTCCACGAGAGAACTTCCGTACGCGGAGCTGATGAGATACAGGTGCCGCGCGAGCTGGCCCGCCGGCACATGGGAAATTCTGGTAATCCGGTGATCATTACTTGTAGGACACCACTCAGACATGCATGGAACACGGCTCGGTCGAGAGGGGAAAGAAGAAAAAAAATTGATGAGCCACGCCATGACGCCCAGCTAATGCGACCGCGTCTCTATCGATTTTTCGGCGCGCCCTCGAGGATCGGTTATTCGAAAAAAATACATCCTATTTTTTGTTTTTCGCTTTCAGTCACGGGTGCCAGCGCCAGAAAGGAGCGGCCCGGTACTTCTATGTCGCCAGCAGCTCGCTTCGAGTTTTGCTACACTGGAAACAAATTTTCCCGATGTTGTTTTATAACGGGCGGATTTCGCGCCCGCGTTTGTTCGCGCGCTCGTATTCGGCTTTGGGCGTGGATATTTTCCCCTTTTCCACTATTTTTTTCACCGACCCCACCCCTCCTTTTTCTCGTTGTTTTACCGGCTACTAAAAATCCGATCTTGACGCGCCCGACTCGAAAAGCCCGCGCGACACTTGGGGCAGGGAAACCGAAAATGAGAAAATTGGGACGAGAACGGAGGATCCTCGGTTCTCTGTGGCACGTCGGATTATGCGTGGAGTAGACCAGGGCAAATCCGATCGCTTTGTGGTTGACGGCAAAAAGATAATAGTCTACACATTGAAAACCTAATTTTTTATTATATATTCGTGACCAGTACACCTTTGGCTTGAATATCAATATTTAAAAATTGAAACTCAGCATACCTAAAAATCTTTCGTTTAGAAACAAAAAACGAAAAAGTGAGAAATATCCGATTCGCCCCAAAACAATTGACGGGCTATTGCAGTAGGTGCAGAGAAGAGGGACGAGGTACTACGAACGATCGGAATGCTCAATTCTATACTACGATACAGTTCTAGACTACATTCTTATTTTGATCCGATTCACCCTGGTCTACCCTGTATATGTACGTATTGCGCAGCAGCGTATTAGCCGTGACGCGATCGCTGGGCTTTTAAACAGCTTTCGCCGCAAGGAAATCCCTAATTTCATCGTCGAGCGTGATTAACCGTACAAAGGATGAATACGTTAATGCCGGTCGAATGTGGGACAGCAATGGTAATAATTCGGGAATTCGAATTCCGGCCCCGGATAGGATTATAAATTTAAATCACGGCTCATATAGTAATTAATTTCGAATTACGCCCCCTGTGCATGGGGTAAGCGCGTCGACTAAATTAATTTGTAATTAGCAATTACACCCGTGTCCCCCATTAACGAACGAATTAATCATTAATCACGCGTAATTTAGCAAATAAAATCGTTAAACCGGCCGCGTCTATTAGGCCGCTCGTTAAGCTCGGTCGCGGTGAGACGTGCCCACAACGAATTATTCTTAATTCTGCTCGGTAACGCGGGGCTGGTTCGCGTACCGCCGATTGCGGCACGTACGATCCATTCCTCATGGATCAGCCGCTGCTTCAGAAGGCCCTATTACCGGGCCGACTATAGCAAGATCGTGGATCACCGATCAGAACAGACATTCGGGGGTTGAGCAGTCGCTTTCTGACGGATCGCAACATAGTGACACGGAAATGAGTTATTACCATTAATTTTGTTTCCCGTTGCTATACGTGACTTGCCGAGAGGTTCGTTACGAACGTTCCTTCTTCCAGGGAGCGATCGATCGAGATAAACGCGCCACAATGTTGGCAAGGTTGAACGATTTGATCCGTCGAATGAGGGAAGCTCGCCTAAGCGAAACCAAATTCGGAATAGTTAGGTGTATCGCGAACGCGTGGAACGAAAAACATTATCGTGGACCTTGAATGACTTGCAGTCGGAAATCATTGCATTCGTCCATGACAAAATTGAATTTGAAATAACTACTAATTAAGCGGGAATAAGTGGCGATGGGGTGAGGATTTCAATGAACGCCATCCAGGCGAATATTTTGCGGAATAAATTACAAAGACGAGGGGCAAATAAAATTGAATATTTCGATGCATTACGCGTGTCTACAAACGTCCACAATGTCCAGGAACTTTTTTGCCCCCATTGAATTCCCTCGGTGCGTTCGCGAGTGGAGGCATTCAGTAGCGCGCAATAATGAAAATATGTAATAATAATGATAGCGTGAATGTCATAAATCATACGCCTACCGAGTTTGATTTGTATTATGGACAGTGATATTGGATGCATTGAATTTTTCGAGATTCAATTACAACGAACGAGCAGGCACCGCCGCCCGCCGTCGCCGCGGAAAAAAAGCTCGTGTAATTGGGATGATTAATTTTTAATCGATGCCACGCACGCACGCACGCCCACACCGGCCGCCCCGTGTGCCCGTGTCGGTGCATTGTTTTTCCGCATCATCGCGGCAACACGCTTCAATTAGCGTTGATTATTTTTCAGCGGGATATACAGCGCTTTCTATCAGTTTATTAATATTTTTTCAAAGTTGTTTTCTGATACGCGTTTAACGATATTCCCCGGCCCCATGGATTTTCGATATTCGTCAAGTAAATACGGGCAGTGATACCCGGGTTCCGCGCAAAATTAAAATGCATTCACAATGCCCCCGCGCGCAAACCAGCGCTCACCGTTGTCTGTTTTAAAAATAATTAAATACCTCCAGCCTCCTCGGCGCGTATTCCGCGTTAAATCGCTTAATTATAATTCCCCGTAGAGCACAATGGGGCGAGGGTGGAAAACAAGCTTGAATATCGGGGCGGAGCACGAGACGAGGATCCGTGGGAACAAGGGCGAATAGAAAAGCAGAACCGATTTAAGACGATCGTATCGTGGGGTGCGGGGAAGGAACGAGCGAAAGGTTCATCGACGTGTCCATTACCGAACGGAAGAAGCCAACGTCGCAAAAAAGTCTCCACGGGGAAAATGCCAAACCTCTGAATCTCTTCCGACGACAAACAGCGCCGAGGGAAGATCTGATCGGTGACTGGAAACGTTCGCAGAACTCGTAGCGAGCAGAACCTGCCCCCCCCCTGTCCTTTCTCGTTCTTCTCGAAAATCCCTCGGCCGTATTCTTTCAACGATAAAGACTCGGGTGATAAACTACCCCGAGGCACCCTGCCTCGCCGAAAAATCGTGCCCCCCCCCTCGCCCCTCGACCTTGTCCGAAGGAGGGTTACAGGGGGGGTGGCTCGGGTGGTTCTCGTTGGTGCACCGGCATGGTAGGTGCCGGTAGTACCAGCACCTAATCAAGCAATAACTATTTGTCAGTTCCCCGGGCAACCTAAATCCAAGCTAATTCGACATCCGTGTCGGACACAGATTCGCTATCGGGTATCTCTTTCTATCTGGACGACAGCATATTCGCATTAGCCAGCCCCGCAACCCACGCTCGATCGACTCTCTCGACCACCGTCAGCAGTCTCTCTCTCCGTCTCTCCCTCTCTCTCTTTCTTCTTCCCTCGCCGATATTACCCTCCTGTGATACTCCTTCTACCATCCGAGAGAACTCTCATTCACTCCAACCGCCCTTCCTCCCATTCTCGTGCACTCGCTCCATCCCCCCCTCTCTCTCTCACTCCGTCCGTCGCACTTTCCACCTTTCTTTCTCCGTCTACCGCGCACAAACTCCCGTCCTATCCTCTCCCGGCCTCTCCTATATCTCCGTTGATCCCCCTCTGCCTCTGCGTTGATCTCTCGTCGCTGTCGACTAAGTACGCCATATACCCACGTGCATCACACCATAGGACCAGATCTCGACACGATTAGGGCGGTACTCAATTCGACGTTTCGTCGATTCGGTCCCTCTTTCTTTCCTCCAACGATCCCTTGCCTTTATACACCAGAATCCGGTAACGTTTTTCCCGGGCTAGCCGAGCGAGCCACCGTAAATGCGACAACCCTTTCCGTGTGAGCCAGAAACTGCCACCATGCGAGATTTCGTCCCCCGAATCCCATCACGCCCCACCCTCCGCCGGGGGTGGTTCGATTGCTCGCCTTCTTTTTCATCATCTTAACGCGTCCGATCAATTTCATTACGGCGGCCCCCTTGCCCTTCCCACCGCGCGCGACCCACGCCGTAACGCTGCTACCGGCTGGCCGCGCGGAATCCGATAAACATCGACAAAAATCGTTGTTTGCTCTCGTTAAAGCGTTCGGAAGGGAATATAAATACATCGGCCAGACCGAGGTTAATTAGAATTTATAATTCCGCCCTCGGTATCGCGAGCAACACGGGGCATTTTCGCTGCACTTTTTCCCCCCTCCTGGGTTCTATTAATACAATCCAGCTTTCCCGATTGTTCGGCCAGCAATAATTCCAGCAAGTGCAATTTGTAAATGTTCGGAATCCATTTTTCCCGTTAAAGAGAAGGATTGCGCTGTTTTATTCCTTTCTTTGTGTTCCCCCCTTTTTTCTTTTCTTCTATTTTTTTTTTTTTTTTTTTTTTTTATTCCAGCCTCGACCTTTTTCGATGAACCGCGAATCTCGTTCCGCGGAAATGGGTTTCGAAACGAAACACAAACGGAGCGTAGCAATGAAACGGTTGAGCCGCGGGAGCGGTCGGTATAATTCCGAACAAATATTATTTACAACACTATTAAAGTTGATTCGCGCGCGGCGGCCGCGTTAAACGCCGAACATTTACACCGTCCGGCCGCGTGTTTGCGGATGTAAATAACAATTCGCCGGCGCTCCTTTATCCGCGGGCGTATTATTCCACTTCGGTGAATTAAATCCTTCCAATGGAAAAGTTCCCTTATTTGCATCGGTTATTGTAACGTTTTAGAGAATGTAATTCGTTACCACGGGGACGGAATTCTGCGGCGGATTTTAAACCTTGCCATTTGGTATTCCGGTTGTGCCTCAATTATGAAATACCGCCGCAGTGGACTCGCTGCCTCGAAGCTGGGAAATCCAGCGGGGACATTGAAAAATACAAGGCGAGACGTCGCGGTGACAACGGTGTTAATTCTATCACAGCTCCAGTTCTTATTGCCATATTTCCCATCCTCCTTTTGCCGTGTATTCTCTCCATATTATTCCTCGCGTGCACGAGGGAAAAAATCATTTAGAGAACACCGGAGAGCTCCTCGCGAAATGGTCCCCGATTCCGTCCACCGAGGAACGCGACAAATGGAAATAAGGCGGGCATCGAGAGGATTATAAATATCGGCGGAGACTATCGGTCAATTAGCACTGGGTATCCGTTGGTTATCTCGGAACGCACGCGAATCGTCGGCGAACCCCCTGTTTGCGAATTAAGGATTCGCTGGGTGTAGCTTCCTGTACCAGACACGTTTAATCCCTGCGAACACGGAATAACGTGTTTCACGAGTCGGTTGTTAATGTTTCAGTTACAAAACCGGATCTGCGTTTGTCCCTTTGCCTTCGAATTAATCGAAATCCATTCTCCTGCCTCGGCGTCGTTCAACGACAGGTACAGAGACCTCCCCGCGCAGCCTCTTTTAAGGCTGCATTCAGTATTTGACAGAGACACTCCGACCTTCTCGATTTCATCTTCGACGCGTGGACACTTTCACGCCTCCACGCTCCGTTTCCTTCGATTTTTACTAAAGCCGATATACCCTCTCGATACATTTGGACACTCCATCCTCGCGGAAGATAGATCTCTCCCTTACACAAAATAATCCCCTTGTAATGGTCGAGCAGTTACACCGAAGAAATGAATCGAGGAAAAAAAAATCTGCAACTGGTATTCAGAAGCAATGCATCAAGTGGCAGATCGGCGAGTCGATGCTTGCCAGAGAACGTCGGATTTATTCCAAGGGGTGCTAGCGCGCTCATTGGCCGGGGGAAACGGACGCTGCAAAATGACCATCCGGCCCGCCCGGTCGGAGCCGGAAAAATGCTGGAGAGTCGCGAGATTATCATAGTCGTTAATCATTCGGAGCGCGCGGTGTACCGCGGAGATCTATCGCGTGGACTAAGAAACGGCGATCCTCTAACGAACTCGCGGATGTCGCGTCCGCAGGTGGCACCGAACACGCGCGCCCCCCTCGAACGGTATTAGAAAGCCAGGGAGTGAATCGGTTTTAAAGACGCTTTTAGTAGGGAGAGAGGAGGAATCCGAGAGATACGCGTGTCGAGATAGGCGCAGCCCTCGAAAATGAGATATTACCGGCTCCCTAATGAACATCTTTATCGAATTAATTTATCATTCGCCCGGCAATCCTTGTCGCGTATCGGTGGGCAAGAAGAGATAAAAGAAAAAAGCAGAGACGGGGAGGAACGTTACGTACACGAGAAGGGGGGGACGTCGGAGGGAACTGTAAACATCGAGAGATCGAGGAATCAGCGAGTTCGGCGGGTTCCCGTTGCCCTGGCCATTTTCTATCGCGGAAACCAATTAACTCTAATTATCGATATCCCGGGCAGCGGCGCTATTGCCGGCGTGCACTCGCCACCGATGGCAATTAAAACGCGATCGAAGCCTCGGCGGGGCCGAGGAGCAGGAGGAGGTGGACGCGCGGGGGGGCGAAAGGAGGAGCCGAATGTTATTCAGGCCGGCAACGGTCGCGGGTGCTGCTCGGGATTTAATTCCTCCGTGGAAAGATGAGGAATCCGGCGGCCGTTTGGCGGACATCGGACGTATGCACCGGCGAATATAAATAGACGGCTACCTACGTAGACGTCCGTGGATGTCCTGGGTGGGTTCAATTAAGCCCCCATTACACTTTTACACGGGGCTGCATTAAAGCTCGCAGCTGGTCGCGAAGTCAGATATTATTTATCGGTTGACTTACGCCGAGCTCATTTGCCCGGCAAAACGAGCAGCCGGAGAAAAACGACGAGCGGGGAGCACTTACACGCCGCGGTCAGCGATACCATTGGCCGATCTCGGTTAAATCTCCAAGGTGATTGGCCGTGGGTGCCCGCCGCTCGGGCCCCGTTCAACTTCGTCTCTCACCGAAACGGCCCCGGCCCCGGCCACCGCCGCCACGACCGCAGATGATAGAATATCTTATTAGTCGGACAATGGGCAATCAGAGACGCCATACAGCCTCTCTGTTAGCGGTCCAGTCTCTCCGAGGTTCGGTGCATGTCTGTTTGTCCTGCACACGCGGGCCCGTCGGTATCCAAGGTCGCCTGGATCAGACTTTCAGGGCTCGCCTGGCTTGGATACAGCCCAGTGCCGACTCCGCGCCCGGAGACCTTTTCGAATCGACGCGACGCGCGCCGTCGAAAGAACAATAAATGTCCGTATCCCAGTTTGTGGCGAGGCTTCTCGTTTGCACCAAGGCAGCGCACCTTCAAACATATGTCTGTCCACGTACGCTATCAAGCTCTACAGAGAGTTCCTATTCCACGTAAGAACCCGACAGCATTCCTATCACGATCTGCATTACGTGAAAATCGCGAGGGGGCAAAAAACAAAGAAGAGATATCGACACGCTGAAAAGGGGAAGCTAACCCCGTGGAAATCCCAGGCAAACTGCAGAAGTCAGAGCGGGCGCGAGTCATCAGATACCGGTCAGTCCCTAGCGGAGCCGAATCTACCCGCGAATCTCGATAATTGAGGGTACGGGGCGGGATAAAACGCGGCCGTGAGCGAAAAAAAAGGAAGGACGGATCCGTGTGATTCACGCGGAAAGCCGGGAGAAATCCCCGTGTGATGCCAGCGCGGTCAGAGATTCCCGCCGCGATAAAAAAAGGAGCGGTGAACGTTCGACGTAAAGTCGGTGAAAGCGGTGTATATCTCTGTTCCCGGGGCTGTCTCTTTTCGAAGGGGCTGGAGGGAGCGAGAGGCAGAGAGAAAAGGAGAGAGAGAGAGAGACGGAGAGACAGAGAGGACGTACGTATCTGCCGGGCCACGGATCCAAGCACAATCGCGGCCAATAACGATAACTCGACGTGGAAGTCCGAGATCGAGCGATTTACTCGCGCGGTGAGGAATCTCCTCGGGTTCAGAGGGCAGCGCCCTTGCTGCGCGTTAACTCTCCCCCGCTGGGCGCACCGACATGCGATGGTACGGGGTTGATGAATGGATTGGGCATAACACTTTGCTGGGAGGGAGGGGAGGGGGAGATGGGAGAGTGCAAGTTCGGAAGTGGAGGAGATCTCGCAGGCCATTGGGAATCGCGGTGAGCGATCGGGTATTAGTAGAAGACGACAAGCCCGCCGATTCCGAGCGACTCCCGCGTGGGTGTACACGATCAGCGGAGATCCCGACCGAACGAATTTTTCGATGGCCTCGCTTTAAACAAATGTGCAGGATGCCAGTCGGGGGAGTGTTTCCAATGTGGCTTGCTCTCGCGTATATGTTCTTAGCCCTCATAATGCTCGTGCTGCTTCTTTTGCCGAGCGGCATTGTTGATTTGAGGAATGGGCACCGTGCTTGTGAATTATAAGCTGCTTCCTTAGGAGTCCATGTACAGGGTGGAACGGGGATTTTCGGATGAACTTTGTTGCCCGTGGAGAAATCTACCTTTCAGATCGGTAGATTCGAAGATCGGAGGATATAGTATTTCTTTTGGCTATTAAAAACGACGACTAAACTTTCGGGCATTAAGACTTCTCGACCACCGTGTATATTGTAGAGTAAGCACCTGACGTTCCCTGCTGGAAGAGAAACGACACGCGCGGTTTCCAGATTTTATCGCGGGCACTAAATTCAATCAATCCGATTCACTGGGACGCTAAATCTCCGAGGAATAACGGTTAATTAATTTGGGGATTAATCTTGAACGGCTGGCGGACGCAACGAGATATTTTTCGTCGATTAGGTTAAAAAGAAGGTAATGACGGCGGCTGACGGGGCTCGTAAAGACACCGGTATCTTCTTCTCCCGCCGCGAAATAAAAATATCATGCTGTGAATTGGTCGGTGAGCAACGGTGATTTATTAATTCGATTAAACCCTATAAGAAGCGTACCGGTGGTTTAATCTTAGTGGAGTGCGACCGACCATTTTTATATAGTGCGTGCACTCACGCGAGCCACTTAATGCGGGCCCGATTCAGGCTCGCATAAACGGTTCCCCTTCGGCGACTATCACCCGCGCGCTATTATGCACCTTCATCCTGCAATCTATGAAAACATCCAACTTGGCCTTCTCATGCTCACCTACGACTCCTATTAGGTATTACTTTCAAATGTTTTCGCTGCACCGTTACTCCCGTATTAAATTAGTGTCCCATTAAATATACACGCAGTAGCCTTGCCGCGCCATATTCTGATCGTAGGGTAAACCAACCAGTAATTGGCCGCATACCACTGAATGACCATTAAGCAAGGAAATGTCAATTATAAATTTAAAAATATATGTTTATAAATGGAGTGTACCTAATAGTTGCACTTTTAGTATCCCATATTTTTACTCACGCGTATTAAGCAAACATTAATTTACACGTAGGCTTCTACGCGTTTTGCATTTTATAATTGTTTTTTTAAAAAATTGCGATAAGAATAAGTAGGTAATTATTTTTTCAGAAATTTCAAGAAAAATAAATTTAAATACAATTTCAACAGTTGTTTTGTTGTCATACATAAATATATTAAAGTCCATAAATTCAACACTTCGGTCATTCACTGGTTGGTTTACCCTATAGTCATTCTTTGAGTTGATGGCTTCATTCTGCAACGACGTATGCGCCTTCTAGTCCTCGCGTGTCATGAATATGTAGAACAGAGCGGAATCAGTCCAAAGTTTGTTCAAGGGTTGCTTTAACTGGGACAATTGACTGTTTTCTTTCATTCGTTAATGAAAATCTACGGAATCTCTTTCGTTTCCTTCGTGGTCATTATTTGCCAGAGCTATGTATCAACCATCAGGTTAGAAAAGGGAGAACAGCGAATACGGAAATTGCTCTACTCACGGGCAATTCCTATGCATAACGCATGAGTAATGGCGAACGATTAACGTGGCTCTTGAACGACCACTTTTTCCTGACCTTTATCTGCATGACGCGGAATGAGGCCTTATTAACATTATAAATGCGATTATTATGTTTCGTTATTATCGACTAATTAACGTAATGCACCGTGGTGGATTGATATAGCTGCACTAACGTCACAAATAAGGATTTCATGGACGACCTTACACTTGCCTCGCTAAAACCGATCCGAAGATTAATGGAGAATAATTCGCTAATTTTGTAGGCGACGTATGAATAATAAATGAGGGACATCCCGATGAAGATAAAATATCTCTGCCTCTAATTCTTTGAACTTTTAACGATCCAAATTTTTACGACTGAATGACTCCTAAAAACCTATCGCGATCATCGAAGCAACGTTCGTGGATCAGAATAATTCTCTCGATTTAACGACTCCGAGTAGCATCAGGGTGGATTTCGTTCCACCAAATGAAACGCCGAATGTTTCCCCGTCGTCGGGGAATTTACTTTCCCCCGAAAGTATTCAAATTTGGAATGCAACGCTGCGCGACGTCCTGGCCGAAATATACGAGGCGATTAACTTCAGAACGCTTCAGAGCGTCCCGAAGTCAACGATACGCCCACACCACCGTCGAAAACTTTCGGCCTTATTAAAACGGAGAGGACTATCAAAGCCACTTCTCGGGACATCGGAAACATTTTACCGGTGCAGCATTACGCCCATCAGCGGTTATCTGCGAAATCAGCGAAAGTACATTAAATTACAGGTCCGACGCGAGGAGTGGACTCTGCCTTTCATTCCTTTCATTTCGCTGCTGTCAACGGAGTAATCGTGGCCACCACGGGTCCAAGGCGAAAAGGATGGTCGCGTGTGTTGCCGAAACAAACTGGCATGTGGGAATATGTATAGACGCTACGCTAATCCCATGATCGATACGCGTGTTCTGTTCGACGAAGTGGCAGCAGATGGGACTTAGGTATATTCCAGCAATAGTGTTATAATACTCCTAAGTATAGCGTTACATTCGAGTGGACGTCGGTATGAGATCAATCGCAGGGCAAAAACCGTCGTAGATTTTCAGCCAGAGAAGTTTCAAAATTTCGAGTTGAAAAGTTCCAGTGTTCTGTTGCGACGAGAACTTTATTTGTGATTTTTGTTTATTAGATAAAGTAATATAAATTTTTTATGACTTCTGAAATAATAGTGATTATATCGGTATATTAAAACCGGGTACTTGCACACTCCATCAAGATATCTTATTTTCCTGTGACCCAAAAATAGTTTTTTCCAATTAAGATTTCTAGCGGTGTCAAAAATTAATTTTGCTATCTCACTTTTTGCTAGCAGGAAAAGTAAATTAGACTTCTGGTTTTGCCCCACTTTCCCCTATACTAGATCAGTCCGTAATAAGAACTATAAACTTCGATAGAATAAATGCTCCAACGAACTTTTTCTTAGCCCTTTAATAAGGCTACAAAGTGTTTCGGTTACTCAAGCCGCTAAAATCTACAGCTAAAGTTAGCCCCAACTATAATTACCCTTCGTCTACATCTGCACGCGCACTTGGGCCACGAGTCACGGCGTCCCAGTCTAGTGGAAGCAGAAGGTTAATCGACTATAAGAAAAGAGTGGAAATGGACCAGAGGAATCGCGCGCTGTTCCCCCGTCCAGCCTGGCCATAATCGCGTCATCGCGAGCGGCACCTTTAAGATACCGGTCGCATAACCGCAAGATTTTCAATTTCCTCGTTATCCTTACGTGGCCTCCCCGAGGCCCGCGAGTATATCGAACCCTCCCAGGCCGGTCGCCTCGTCCGTTGCATTCATTAACGTAACACGATTTATCAATTAGCGTAAAAGGCAGCGATAGATAGTCGTTCTGATATGTTGCCCCGTTCCAGCTACGCGCCACCTCCCTCTCCCATCCTCCTCGCCGCCCTGTCACGCGCTTTGGGCAGCACACACGCGTGTCTGAGCGCGCGCGGGTTCACGCATACACCCGCGCTAACGCGAGATCCGTGTGGAAAGGAACACGGACCGAGCCGTGAGCGTGGACGTGCGAGTGAACGCGAGTGAATGGGTGGGTGGGATACACGTGCACTCGTGTAGCTATGATCACGCACGAGGACAGATCTATGGGGATAGCGGGGTGTTAATGGGATATGTTTTGAGCGAGCGGCGGGGTTCTTGACGCGGGCGACGAGTTTTCAGGAATTAATTTTTATCTAGAAGACATTCGAGACGATTCTTTCATCCGCCTCTAAGAAACACAGCTTCTTGATTCCGAATAGTGACTATAATCTGAATTTACCGTGAATCTTGGGAAAAAGATATTCGGAATGAAAGCACCTATACAAGATTGTTCCTGCAAGGAAATAATTAGTTCGAGGAAGCCCCTTTCCTGCCGATAAAACCTACACGATCAACCACCACTTATAAAACGAATCATGGAATCAAATGCATCCACTTTCGAGCGCACCCTCCTCCCTCCCCCCTGTAAGGGAAACTAATTATACGGGGTCCGCGTGAATCCAAAAAAAAAAGATCCCTGAAATCCGCTCGACGCTCCTTGTGCTGGCAAATTGCGAGCCGATCGAATCGATTGATTCGCGATACAGCCTGTGTACGCGAGCACAGACGCGCGCGGACGGGAGCGGGAGCGCGCGCGCACGCAGAGACGGTGAGTGCCCGCACACGCTCGTTTTTCCATTCTGCTAAAACCGGGGAAAGCGCGCGGGAGGGTGTGCCGAGCGTTTCTACGTATGAAGGGTTGCACACGGTTTCATTAATGGAAAAGTGGCATTTCGGGTTTTAAGTGCATATACCGGTTCACGCAACGCCCGTGCAGCTTCTTTTCGCTGGATACTCTGAAAACAGATCGATGTACAGGGGGAGGTGGTGGAAAAGGGGGCTGGATATCGTTCGATCGGAACCACGCAGAGCGAGAGGCGAGGTTTCAGTTCGACTTCCTAGGGGCGACTTCTGGAGTACTACCTGAGAACTCGTATTACCTGGGGTGTGTTAATTTTAATTAGTTCACTCATGGCAGTGTTCCTTGGTGACGGAGCTAAAAGATTTCAAACAGAGATAGCAGGGAAGGGTATTTGACTGTGCCATTATAAAATGTTTCCGAGTATTCACGGAATTTCTTTGCTGATAGACAGTGAAAGAATTAACGGTGACTACTAATTGTCCTCGCGTCAGAGACAGACGCTTGTATTTAAAGGGCGATTGTAGAGGTTTGTTAAGGTTTATACGTGATTATCCCGGTGGAAGGTATGTACATATATGAATGCATTACATGGGAACTTTTACTCGGGGTTTTACAGCGGCTCGCTGGTTCCCGCGAGCCAGTTAGTTTAGTCGAAAACAACCGAACGAAGTTTCGCCATTACGAAATTAACGTAAACAGGGAAAGTTGCCGAGTTTTTTCGTCTCGGCCGATTTTATCGAAGTGAGCGTGGAAAATGATTTTTTTCTACCCTCTTTTGTTTCCAGCAGGCAGGGGCGATGGTTCGCAAATTCTCCGCGAGCAAACTTTCGATCGGCGAAACGAAGAAATTAGAGGGCAGATTTTCACCTGGGTAAAAACTACGGCGCTGGCCCCGGCGCGAAACATTCAATGGGGCGAAACAATACGCGGAAATAAGTTGATTCGATTTCCTATTAACTCGTTCGGTTACATCGAACGGCCATTAATGTTCCAGCCCGCTAACCCAGTTTCCCGTTAATGACGTTTTATTTAAACGCGCGCCCGCCGCCTGGTCCAATGCTAAAAGGAAAACCGCATTTGCGTTCGTTGAACAATCAATCAAAATACGGGATCGACGGTTCGCTGATTGATTATTTTCTCTTTATTAACACGACCCGTTAATTAATTAATGACAGGCTCGGATAATAAGCCAGCTGACGAACAACGTAATCGATATGTCGGGGACTTTCATTCTAATTCCATCGACGCCGGTGCAAGCTGACGATCGTTGATTAACAACCACTGCGAATTAGAGATTATCGTGATCGATTGTTTGGCTGGAGAGGGACAGTGATCTAAATCAGAAGAGCGATCGAAATGCTTTCTGATGCATATAAGAGAACTATAATATAGGTATTCAAACACCGGTAGATTGACTAAGTAAGTGCAAGTGAATTATGAATTACTGAATAAGTAATAAATGTAAGTGTAAATAACTCGAGAGGTCGAGTAAAATTATTTGACTTTCATTTCCAGACACCAACGTCTGTTAATATAGACGCACAACGAGGCAAGTATTAATTTTGTTATTACTACAACTACACCACACGGCTGATACAATCATAACATGGCCATTCCCGTGTTTCTCAACCGCGCCAGAGGATATTAACAGTCCCTTAAAATAACTGTAATTTCGGTTGAAACTACGCGAGATTCCAGTCGAGTCGTTAACGATGAAAATTATGATGCTAACAAATACTGATTATCCTACCAATCCGTCTCTTTAAAAAAATGTCGAAGGGACCTTGATAATGCAGCAAACATACCCGACACTTCTGCCTCCTTGAAAGAAAGTTCATTTTAAGAATCCTTCTACATCTCTGCCATTCGTAATCCATGTTCCTACGAGTTTCTAAGGAGTCCCTTCAGATTGACCGTTCAGTGGTTCCAAGTTCGTCGCAGAGCGCCGATCCTCAACCGGAAAATCGAAATCGAGCGGAGCCCGTAACGGAAGGGTGGCGTGAGACGAGAAACAAGGACGCCGGGACAAAATCGTCGTGGAATTAATTTCTTCTTCAATAACAGTTTTGCGCCTGGCTGCGCACCGACGCCACTTTCGTGGCCGCGGCGCAACAGTCCCAGGCCGTGGTCGCCGGAAGTGGCCGCTGCAGGGAAGAAAGGGAGGAAGGAAGGCGACCAGGATCGCTGGAAAAATTCCTCGTGCTTCGATCAAATTGACCGTTGAACCGCTGCAGGATTGGGGGAAAAAGTGGGCCGCAGATGTCGCGAATCTGACACTCTACTTGTCTCTGCTGCTATCGCCATTTCCTGTTCCTAATCTTCAACTTCTTCGTGTCTACTCCTAACGTCTTGGAGGGACGGATAATTGTTAAAGAATGATTCTGATGAACTACTTTGTTCACTTTCCAGGGCGAAGTCTGTTTAGTTCCTTGATTTCTTCAAATTGCAAACTTGGAGGGTTACTAGTGGATATCCTTGACACTTACAGAAATCCCTAACGTAGGGGAAACCTGTCCAAAACCGTATACTTAACTTACGTTTTCAGAAATAAGTAAGGTAATACGGTTTTTAACAGGTTTCCCCTACTGTTACTAAAAGGCTCCTGGATCATCTTGACTGGATCACTACATGTCGCGTGGAACACAGAGTTCTCATCGTGCTCAGATCTGACGAAGCAAAGTGGGACGCAGAAGCCCTCACCCACGTTCTCCCAAGCCGAAAAGGATGCACCGCCTCCCAATGACAACTGTATTGGCGAGCACGGTTGCAGCTGGCGGCGGGAGAGGCGAGGATATCTGGACTTGTAATCGACGTTCGAGCGATGCGCTTCTTAGGCCGTTTCAATTAACCGGAATCGTGTAATCCGGCTGGCGTTCGCCGCGGGTACATCGAGCGAACGGTGCGAGCGGACCAGCGTTCTACAGGAATGCGAATAGCAGGGGCGTGTCGGCGATTTGCGAGAAGGATCGAGGGAACGGCTCGCGGGAAAGACAGAGAGCACGTGGCGGGGCGACCGCGAAGAAGCGAGCTGGGAACAACGACGGGCAAACAAATTACGCCCGTAGGAACCGAGAGGGACGAACGGAAACGGAGTGGAAGGAATTAAGAAACGAAGAAAGACCGAAGGGCCGCGCGGCCAGGGGAGAAACGAGGGGAGAAAAAGAACGGCAGAGGATTCTCTGGTTGGGCCTGGTACCTATAGTGGCTGGTAATGAAGGTGTTATTAAATAGATTGAGATTAATTGCGTGATTAGTGCTTTATGTGTAATTGGATAGCGAACCGAGGGGGACCGGGGGAGGCGGAATTAAATTGGCGTTCGTGTACGTGTTTATATCCAGCGTCTCCTCCTTGCCACGGCTCAGGGCGAACCTTGCAGCCAGCTCGCGCCTCCAGCGGCAGATACGAATTCCTCCCGTGGTACGATTTTTAGGCTCGCTCAAACGATTCAACGCCAATGGAATCCAACGGCAGCCCGTTAAAATGTACTTGTTCCTACAGCTTCGATGGGGAATTAATCGAGGACGATGGGAATGCGCAAGGCGGTTACGGTGTCAACGATGAATCTGAAGGGTACGCGCCTGGAACGGGAATCCGCTTCGATGTGATTAATTCTTTAATTAGCCGAGTATAAATTACGAGTTGCCTCGCTGGGAATTCGAACGATATTAAGGAGATTGATTTGAAAGTCCGTTGAAAATGAACTCGGGCGAGAATTAAGCCGCGTGGAGCGATTAGTCACTCGGGTCGAGGAGTGTAACGAGAGAGTGGCTTGAAGACTGCAGCGATAGCCACCGAGGGCATTAAATAGCGGCTGACCTTTGCCGTGTATAATAATACAGAATGGAAAAAGGGGGAGGAAGAGCGTGAGTCGAAGGGGCGAGGGAGAAGGGAAGGCGACGCGGGAAGAAGAGGTCGAGGAAAGATTGAAAGATGAAGGGAACCCAGGGGAACGGGTTAGTAGTTTATCGAATTAAGGCAATTAGCGGTACAACCATTCTCCTGCCGTGCCACTTAACCGACTATCTCTGTGGACACTCGAAAGCTTTTCGGTTTCCAGCCTGCCAGATAAACCAGACGTTTTAAGGCACCGTTCACACGTCCGTTTATTATAGCATCTGGCCAGTCCCAGTCAGATATACCGCCCGTGTGTCGATTCATTCGCGGACGATCCCCCCTTTGCGTGGTCGCTGGAAGTCGAGGAAGGAGCTGGACGATGCTGCCTGCGCTGTTTCCGGGGGTAAGATATCTTAACGCCTTGACGTCCACTTGGGCAGATCTGTCCGCCTCGCGATGCATCGCTGAACGGGTAAAAGACGCGAGTTTCCCTTTTCAAATTTTTATCTCATTAGCTCGAGTGAGTTAAAGGGTTATACCTAGGAATGTTTGTGAATTTTTTTTGAAAAGCGGATGCATATATTTATACAGAACTTGTTGCACTTTATAGAGTAACATTTAAAGAACATTTGATAATATTTTTGTAGAAAAATATTTACGATTATAATAAAAATACAAATGACATCCAAGAAACATTTTTAAAAACGGTGAGTAAGATATCTTAACAACCACTGTATCAATATTTCTAAAATTTTGTGAGCTTCTTTTTTATATTAAAATCTACAGAATGTCGGTTTCATTTGTTTTTTCAATGTATGTTTTCGATTTTGTCGACGAAAAAGTTACTCTTTTCAGCGCAAAAAGTTCTGTAAAAATACATGCTTCCGTTGTTCCAAAGAATTCATAAATATTCGCCTCTTTTCGGCCTCCTGAATAGGTATAACCCCTTAAGGCCCAAAAGAAGTTTATACGGACGCGCGCAATTTCAGATACTTGGTGGTAACGGAAGAGGACTTATTCTCTAAAATGTAAAACACACCCAACCCCAATTATAATATATATAACTTGACACAGAGTTCCTGGCAAAAAGCATAATCTTCTACCTGCATTAATGCTTTTAACACCTCCCACAGTAGATTCTACTTATTTAAGTTATAATAAGTTACAGTAGGTGTCAGAGAAGCTCCTGCAGACACAACGAATGGAGTGTGATATCTGCTGGATGGATATAATGATGCCGAAGTCTCTGACGTCCCTATTAACGAATCGATTACATCGATCACCTGTGCAGTGTTTATAAAAATATCGAAACTGAACGAAATCCTCTTTCTAACCCTAAATCCGAACCAGGTTGATACTCGAGGACTTGCCGGGGGAATTAATTCTTCGAGTATCCGCCACCGCGCGGGTTATAGTCCCAGAATATCGTCCCCCTTCAGCCGCCCCATGAAAATCGTGAAAACTGTGGCGGAGCGGCGCAGAGCACGAAGTTAGGGAAAAATCGAAAATCCGGAAACGGAGTGGCCGAGACTTTCGCGGTGCCGCGACAAAGGGTCCGACTTTTCCCGATTTTCGCATTTCGCGCACGTTTTGGCCGGCAGCCGTGCCGCCCGGAAACTCTCTTTTAATTTTCCGCGAAATTCGAATAAAGTTGCCTGGCCAAGCAGAGTATTAGGGCCGGGATTCGGCGTGCACGTCCGTCGCTAACATTTTAAACTCGCATTTCACTGGCTTGAGCCCTAACTTTATCCAGCGGAGCGGCGGTGGGTGGGTCGGTTTGAAGCCTCGCGATGCGACAACGTGTACCATCAAAACGAGATTCCGATGGTGGATGGACGCGGCCAGATTTCGGCAGAAAGGAAAGTTTCCCCTCGAGCAGCCCTCTGCATCGTCCCCCCTTGGAAGCACCACGCGTAGGACAGCTATTTTTTCCAACGATTTTCATTCCCTGGCGCGGCTTTCATCCACTCGATTGCGACGATTTCTATCGTTTGCTTAATTCAAAATTTGAATGCCAAAGCGATGTTTATATTCCTGTGTTTACGCAAGCTTTATCTGCCTTGGATTTCGATGGAGTCCGAGTCGTTCCTTCGGCAGTTGGACTTTTGCAACCTGTACAGTTTCAGGGACTATCGGCGTTAAGAATAGAGGCTAAAGGTTCATAAAATTCGCTGCGATATCCTTTCATAGAATTTTTCCAGCGATTTATACCGTTTCATTACGCGGACTCCAATATTCCCCGCACCGTAGAATATTAAAAGCATCCACGGCCCGAGCTAAGCATTCTACTGCTACGAAATACGATTGCCAGTCGGGGGAAAGTTTGGCGCCAACGCAACCCCGCCGATATTAAGCTAATTCCCTTAAAAAACTTCGATGGAGTCCCTCGGACTCGTTCGCGTGCCACGCTGCTTTCCTTTTCGCCCACGCTCCCCGTTTCCCCGCCGGCGCGAGTCATCGGAATAAAAAGAAGATACGGTAGCGTTTTACGAGCGTTTTACCTTCAGAGAAATTCCCGCAAGAATATTGAACCATAACATTAAATTCTCTCCTCGTGACGCAGTTACATAAAGCCAAGCGGAATGGAAACATGGGCAAACATGACGAAGTGGCCCGCAGCCCTTTATGTCCGCCGAATACCGGCTGACGAAAAGGAGCAGCCCGGCCAGGCTATAAACCGCGTAAAAAAGAAATCCCCCCCTCCCGTTCGCCGTTACGCGGCATTTTTAATCACGTCTTTCACCAAACGAGAATGCTTCCCGTGAAGGAATGCTCTCCTTTTTCCAAACGTTCGCCGGCTCGCTCGCCCCACCTGCCCGCTTCTTGATATTTGCTCGTCTCCTCTCTTGTTTCGCCGTTGAATTCCGCGCCGGCGCGTTAATGAAAATCGAGATTAATTATAATTTTTCGCAATGCACTGGCCGGCTGCCTACGCCGGGATCGTAATTAATTAAAGAAAGAACGAAGCTTCTGTATCCCACGGCCGCGTCAAACAATGCGTTACATTTCCGCGCGGCGTTTTATCGTAACGCCGGCCAGCTCCAAGAGGAAACCGTACATTTTCCACGCTGCTCGCGCCGAAGTTTCCCTCAATTTAGGCTAGCGCTCCGAGGAGCTGGCGCCCGCCCTTCTAAAATACTATGCCACCTTTCCGCCGGCCGATTCTTCCTGGCGTAATTAAGAAATATTTCCTGCCCTCGAATATGAATTTTACTCGTGGACTTGGAAGAGACTATGGGTTTCTGAATATATAACCGGAGTCTCCAAGATGTCCACGATGGTAAACTGAAAGATGCCAAGCATTTCTAACGACAATGAAGCGCTCATCACTCGGTCTGTCACGTCGATGGCCCGGCGGGATCCGAGATCACGCTCTGCTTCGTATCAAACGATAACCTTCGAAATCGTTTGGCCCGGGATAGGGGCGCCGGGGGGTGGCGACTCGGAGGAACAAGCGGAGAAGCTGGAGGACAAGATAGAAGGGAAAAAATGAGAGAGAAAAACGGAAGGAACGAGGATGAGGAGGAGGAGAGAGGGCCCCTTCTCGGCCCTATTAAAAAGCCCGTTTCTGCCTCCGTTTCTGAAAGCCTCTTACGGCACTCGAGGCAACTGCGAAAGCACTTGAAAGCTCCTGAAAAGCCCGACAACACTTCCCTGGTTGAGTGCCGCGTCCCGCCAGGAGGCCGCTGCGACTTCGCACCCTGTCACCGAGACACGGAGCTGCTGCGAGACCCCTCTATGTGTTGCAATATCGCCGCTATCCTATGTATTAAACATCGACTGCCCACCCTCTCCCTTCACGGCCAGGCTGCGAGCCAGCCGCCCCCCCCCCCCTTCCGCCCCGGCGGAATCTGTCTCGGACAGACTTCGACCACGTTAAAGCAACCCTTCGCCGGTAAAAGCACGCGATACAGCACGGAGCATCGAAAGTGGACGAAAGAAGCTTCGTGTCTAAACAGTGAACGCTGCCTGTTCCCAACGCAACAGTCGGGGATCCGTTGGATTTGATGGAACTCGCGCTGCGACGACTGCTGAACTCCGGGGAGCCGGGATTGTGCATGAATGTTTCAACTGGTTCGTGATCCTCGCTAACGAACCGATGTAGAGACGATTCCTAATGTCAACTGGCAAAGTACTGTAAGGGGTCAGCGTTGGAAGTGTGAGACCGAGGTTGCTTTAACCGTGGGAACATCGAAAATGAACTAGAAGCTCCGGGGCGACTAGGTTACACGGAATTCAAAGCCCCCCAGCATCGCCGCCACGGCAAAGAGAAAACATCCCCAGTGACCGTGGATAGTGCCTCGCCGGAAGTTCTTTGATAGAATAAAGAACACTTATCCCGTCCCAGTTCGAGGCCCGAATCGTAAATCCCCCGGTTCATCCCCCGGTCCAAGGAACGCAAGTCGAACAATGGAATCGGCGATACTAATCCCGAGCGTGTTTACCAGCCGTATCGGGGAGTCTCCGACGGCTGCAATTCGATTCAGGAGGGGGGAAAAGGAAGCGCGGCGTCGCGTTAAAGGAGTAGCGTACTTCCGGTCTGGGAAGGGGTTGGAAATTACTGGGGGAGGACACTCCTACTCGATAAGTCTCCGTCGGACCGTTCTTCTACCCGGTGAAAAACACTAACGAGAGAACGAGCCGCGCTCGTTCCCGCCGCGAAAGAGGAGCGGACCAAAAAGGCGGGGAGGATCGAGCGGAGGAGAGAAGCACGGGAAGAGATTGGAACTGGCGAACACGAGGATAGAGAGTGGACTAAAAAGGGACAAAGAAGAGAGAGGAAGAGGGCAGAAGGTGCTGGTAATCTGCGTGTTGAGGCGTTCTGGGCCGCAGATAACGGGGACATACATAATGCAGTGTTTCTTCTGCGGACGGCCAATCGGCGACGGTCTTAAGCGAAAATGGGCCAATAGCTTCTCGCGCGAGGAGCTTTCCCCTCGAGCCTTATTACAATACATTAGAATATCGCCGTGGTCGTCTGACTTCGCGCACGGCACGGAAAGGCGAAGGAAACGTGGCCCACGGGCTATTTGCGTACTGCCGCGAGGAAAGTGTCCCGGGGCCTGCACTTTGTATATCTAGCGATCCAGTCAAATCTGGGCGTCCCGTGAAAAATCCTAAAATTCTCCTGTAACCGTTACACTAAGCTAAGTACCTGCTCTTCGCAACGGTACATGTACGAGTTCAGTTTTGTAGGCTGCCCGGCCCATAGCACTTTTTATTACATTTCATCAGATACCCCGACGATCATTTCCAAAGGACAAGTGCGGAGAGAGCTATTCTTCCGACACAGTTACCGGGAAGAAGTGTTCCGAGGCGCTGAAATATTTCCAATCAGTACTGCGAAGGACAACGCGTAAAACAGGCGCGAGGCATGTTGTTTCCTTGAAAACCGGGGCCGTTCTATGCACGAGTGCCGAGCAGTTCGCAGCTAAATGAAACAATTCCTGGAATTCTTCGCGAAGCTCCCTCCGTAGAGGGGCCAAGGGCCGAGGGTCGGTTAATTTCTGGACACCGAGGGGGCGGCGGTGTTTGAACGGGTGGCAGCCTCGCTTAATCTGGCGCAGTTTAGACAATTTAGCGCGGTTACCCGGTTAGCGTCAAACATAACCTCGCCACTTGGCCGGGTGTAAAGAATGGCGGCCGTAATGTCGGTCCACGCGCGGAGAAGAGACTACAGGGGAGAAAGATAGGCCACCGAGGGAGGCTACGGTGCTTACCAGTTACCGAAGCAGAAGGAAGTGTAGAGGGGTTGGTCCGCTCCCGGAATAACCCGGCTCTTTAATTTAAAGCCGCCGGACAGTAATTAAAATGACCACCCCCGACGCATACTCCTTGAAGCGGTGCCCAACTCGGCCAAGACTCCAGCCACCACCTACAGCTCCACCCCTTTCTCTTTCTCAGGCTCGATGGATCTGTAACAAAAGTAACAAAAAGTTTAGCATAAAATTGTAATATTGACACTCGATTATTGTTATATTATATTACTTAAGATTGAAGACTGATATATTTGCCGGTGAATTCTTTTTCGCGAGCAGCGATCAAGGAGAAATCAACCACCACCACCTGACGGTCGTGGATTTGTCACTATACATCATGAATGCTCTGACCAATAAAGCTCCAGAAGTTTTTCGGAGCTAACGCGCATCTATTCTGATGTGTGTATTTCTACGCTGACAGCTCGGTTTAGCCTACACGCCAGACGCTTGGCACCATCCCCACCACTTCTGGCTCACTCTTGTTCTGCGAAGGCGAGAACGAGATGAAACGAGGGCGAGTCAGAAAACGTTGAGAAAAGGAGCACCGATGCAGGCAAACTGTGTAGTGCGAGAATACCCCTCGCGAAACTCACCGGCCAATATATCTAGCTGCGACCTTAAGTAGTGGCATACAGATTCGAATTTTTTCAAACTTCCCCGAGTTCTTATACCCTTGATGCATTGATTTTTTAAACGCAGGCCCGGGGGCACGACTTGTTTTTCAATAAACACGCGGGCTTGCACCTTTTCCGCGTGGTTCTCGCCAACGGAATTGTGTTACCCAGTTTCCGCTCTGTCGGTAGGTATTGAAACCCCGGCCCCGATAATTACTCGCTTTCGAGTAATTTGTAATATATTTCGCTTAAATGATATGTACTTTCTTAATGAGCGTGTTACATTATACGCCCGCCGGTATAACGAAGTTAATGCCAGTAATTCAGGCTGGCTCGACCTCGTTGAGCGGCGTCGCCCCGTTTCTGTTCACGGCTCCTCACCCGCCCGCGGGGCCAAGGTACGCGCGCGTGTGTCGTAAGATTGAAAATCCGTTTTAATTCGTCGCGCGACCCGCCGCAATTTTCTTAGTCCCGGCGAGCGGGAAAGAAATTACGAGGAGCACCGCGAACGATCGCCCTGCGCGGCATTAATAATGGCCTCGCCCCGCGCCAATTAACGATCGTAATCGTTGCCCCGACGCGGCGGTTTCCACGAGCCGCACGATTCGTATCGAGGGCTCGCGACAGCTTCGCGCGGTGCTGGCTGCATATATATTACGAATGCGTATCGCCTCGCGAGATCACGGGGCCATTGTGTATCAGCCACTTCCACGCGGCAGCCTTGAAGTAAATTTAACCCTTAACTGCGATGGAAAGAGATCGCTATCGAATTGCGGGTAATAACGGAAATAAGAATGGTATTATGTGGGTTCGACTTTTAAGGTATAGTCTCCGAGTACCTGGCTTAATATCTTTTAAAAATCTACTTAGGACATCCTTAAGCCCCGTTCCTCTAAATGTCACGGTTCAAGAATTAATTCACTTTTAAATGGATCTTCAGCTGAACAATGTTCGGATTAAAAATTATTCTTAATGCACGCCAACACGATTATTTAAACACGTAGGTTGCGCAACACCCGTGACTTTAATTCAAAGGACTTAAAGATCCCATTCGGATAACTGGAACAATGCGCGCGTAAAAAGAAAGAGGAAAGTAACACGGGTAACGCGCAAATATAAATTTCCCCCAGCTCCGCGGACCATCCAATTAAGAGGAACGATCGGGGCCGTAGCATATACGGGTGGCATCATTCGATTGGGATCGGGGCAGCGGATGAATCAGGGAAGCCGAATTCCTGCTTTCCAATCGGCCCGATTGGCCGTGGCATTATTTCGATCGATTAGAAAGCGAGGCTTCGCCAGAGTCCGACCACCCTCCCGACCACTATTCGACGGGGGTGCGCGGGCTCTTTCCCGGTGTAATCCAATGGATTAGTCAATTATGTATACCGTTACGTCTCCGTACATTTGGATAGGTCACTCCGGACGAGCTGGCGCGGAAACACCGTGCCCGGGCACACGTCGCACAGGTGCAGTACACGCGCGTACACCCGCGATAGAGAAAAGAAGAGGGTCGTCGATTCGCGGGACGCCGGCGGAGGGGGGAATCGGCGTGCCGTGGCTGAAGGAGGGAGAGGGAGGGAGGGAGGGGGTAACGAGTAAGGGTAGAGCAGGGGAGGAAAAACCAAATGAAAAAGAGCCTTTGTGTTTGGGATTCCTGCGCAGCGAGAGTCGAGGGACCGAGAGCGAACGGGGGATGCAACTGCAATTTGTACCTCTTACTGTCCGCGGGAAGAATAGGTATTGTCTTGCAGGAGAGAAACGAATTGAGCTTCTATGAAGCCCGGCGTGCGAATGGGAATCGATATTTTTAATTTCAGTAGAAGCCAAACATCTACCGGCTCCTCTACCTGCCACCGCTCCGCCATCTTCCAACCAACCCGCCCGTTTAAGCCACCCCTTTGTACACACTTGCCGGTTTAAATACCTGCAGTGCTTGGTCCGCACACCTGACCCCTTCGACCGACACCCGCTAATTGCACGGTCGCTCTCGCGAGGCACGCGCAACGGCCCACGAAAGCCGACACGGTGCACACCCCCACCCTCTCCCCTGTATTCGGTTTTTTTTTGTACGATCGACTAGCTTCGATCAAAAGCAGCCAATGACTCGACTCGGCCCAGCGGGCTGTTCTTTTAGTATTTTGCAAACGCACCGAGATAACAGGCGCGTTTCGAGCGTCGCATCGGGCCTGATTACTCCTCGCAGCTTTCAGCGGGGAGGGTAGGCTAAGCAAATTGCGAGTGAATGTTCGCAATTTAAGGTCAATTGGAGTTTCAGCTTCATTGAAATATGGGACAATCTCGCGTCCCGTCTCGTCTCGTCTCGCTGCGCCCTCCTCCCCGATATTAAGAAACTTGGGCGGAAAACGCGCGCGTTCCCCTTTCTTCGACAGCTCATAATGGAATTACTCCCGGGGCGGAATTGCGCTTATTGCCGCCGACCTGTTTCGTTCGCGAGCTTAAGCGGGGATTAAGCAATTGTGTCACTCGAAGAATTACACCGGAACGTTTGCGTTAATCGAGCCCCGGTAATGAGCGTCTAATGCATCCTAGCCGAGCGCGAATTCCGCTACACCCTTTTCAACATCGCCTTTTACGGCTGTCCAATATGTTCCCTTCATTACGTCACGCGACCAGGACAAATGCGGCGGTACGGTCGTTTGAACCCAGCTCCGCGAAGCCCTGTTTTTCACGACAGAACGTCCCTTTGATCCCTCCAGCAACCATGTTCGTAGCTGCAACTGCTTAAATATTTATGAAACCTTTTTGCTATTGCGTTTTATAAAAATAGATCCGGTGCTGCTGTAGGGGGTGGACTCTCAGTTCCTCTCACAATTAATAGGTGCTTTAGTTTCGTGACAACCACAGTGGGAGGGCACGAATCGAGATTCGACGACCTTATCTACTCTGGTTATTACTCCAAGGGCAATTCCCCCTGGGGGTGCACCCTGCACTCTACGCTCATAGATAAAGGGGTAACGAGTCAGGAATCTACGGTCATTGCTCCATAAGGTCAGAGTTGGACGAAATGTAATCTAATTACAAATTACGATTAAAATGTAATTGTGCAATTGATTACACATTATTTTCTGTAATTGTTAATTTAGTTAGTTCACCACAATTTCGTCAACTATCTAAATTAACGATTGCACAAAATAACGTGTAATCGATTACACAATTACATTTTAATCGTAATTTGTAATTAGATTACATTTTGCCCAACACTGCGTAAGGTCCAAGTCGTTAGCATTTTTAAAATTCCGATTGACTTTATTACCTATTCGAAGGCTTTATGATAGGTTTGAACGACGTCGAGGAGAATGTGGCATGGTGTAATCAGTATATTATTCATTTAAAAGCTTGCGAGCAAGTGGATGTGTTCATTTTTCTTCATAAAAGAATACCTTATTATTATCCACGGTTGGGAATGCAAAATGATAAGTGAACTCCACTTATGTCCATATGTCACAACATACATATACGCATTAATATTTTCAATCTCTTCTGCCTGTGCGAAGCACGACCTACTCCCCTTCTTCAAGAATACCTATCTCTACCTATCAAAGTCCAGAACAATAAGCACGCAACACTGTGACTCACTTGTGGATTCTCTAAGCCTACTAAAATTTACAAACCGAACGAATACAACCTTCGCGAACCTTGACAAGTGGAATCTCACTTTGACCGATACCTACTTGGAAGAATCGAAACATTGTCCATGTCCACTTCAAAGTTCCTTTGTATTTTAGCACCCTATACAGTGGAATTATCCTACTTGCTAGCGCAAAGGCGGAGAAACACGAGAATTATTCGCTTCCATCAGCCAATCCCCGAATCCAAGCTGAAGAGGGATAAAGATTCACCGAGGGCAAAGACAAGGAATACTACACGGTTTCAATAGGACGAGCACGAACGGTGCCGGGATGATTTCATTCCCCATAACTGACCGTTCCCTCGGGATTATTATTTTTTCATCAAGCCACGGAAGGAGCGAGAAGGATCGGGACCGAGGGTCCAGACGAACGAGCCGGCCACCCCAAGAAATTGCATCTCCAGGGCCGGCAGCCACCCCCTTCCCCGCCGCCCGCCCTCTCTCCCGCCAACGACCGACCTTCGCGAAATATATACGAGCCGGCAAATTGAAAACTAGCGATCGGCCCGCCTGAATAAAATATCGTTTAAATTTATCGTAACACCTGGTATATCGGGGCTCGGCCACGCCGCCACGGTCTGAGTGCCTACGTTATATCGACGCTTTCCCGGCCACGATTGCACTCTAAACGTGACGGTGGCCGATACGCCCGCGGACTGGACGATCCCCCATCGTAGCTTCCAACTCGTTTGAGGATACTTGCGAAATTTTATTCGGGACCCCAGCCTTCGATCCGTTAAAAGATGCAGCTGGTATCAGTCTCGTGTCGCCTACAATTCGCGTGCTGCGCGTTACACAATCGAGAATATTCGCGCATCAACCTTCGACCCACCCTTAACTTCGCGCGGAGAGTCATCCCCCTTTTAGATTTTATCCGATGAACAGTAGCCCAACGTTCTTCTCGGTTCTGAGAAGACCGATCGACGGACAAATTTGCATCCCGTGGAAACAACCTCTTGGCCTTGTTTTAAACAATAAAAAAAATCGAAAGGATCGAGTATCGAGCGACCGCGGAAGCGTTCGGCAAATATCTATCGCGCGCCGAGTCGATCAAACATTGAGCGTCACCTGCACGGTGGCTTCGCAATTTCGAAGGGGGTTTCAACGATGCGGAGCGACTGCTACCCTCTTCGACTACGAGCCTTGATTAGGCTTCCGGTTAATTAATAACCTCTCGTGCACACATAGCCGTGGCCCACGTATGAATATGCATGCGGCCTGTTGTGCGTTTCGCGGTGTGAGAGTGCCGAGTGTATTCACGAAGAGGGAGAGGCAGAGGACGCAGGGAGAAACTGTCGGGGAAAGAGGGAGCGAGGTAGACCGAGACAGAGGGAGAGGAGCGACAAGAGAGGGGTGCCAGGAAACGAGAGGGTGTTCCAGAACGAGAGACAGGGTCGAGGGGACGGAACCAGAAGGGAAGAGAAAGAGAGATCGAGAGAGAGAGAGAGAGAGGGGGGGGGGGTGAGGGGGTCGGGGTTGGACGAGGGAGGGACGAGTGACGGAGGGCTACTTATTTGCATTCGGAAAACAAAGGGTGTGGGCCGCGCTGTATGCTTGCCCCTCATTTCGCGTAACGAAGGACGAAGGGAGCCGATCAAAAGTCTTTTCCCGCCTTCTTCGTTGTACGCGTTTGAATCGCGAGTTTATGCTCGAGATTTTAATTAGTACCGCACTCCATTCCCACGCGGGCGCATTTTAAGGGCCATATCGTTGAATTAATGTGGCTGTTTACGGTTTGCTTTACTCTTTGGGATTTTTAAGCAGCGGCAACGAGCCTTCCTTCCACCTCCACCCCACCCCACCCCCCTTCTCTTTCCCGGTGGCATTTCTCTGTTTATTATTCCATTCATCGCGCGATTTCGCTCGACAAAAGCGTCCGCCAGCCGATGATCGTCGAATAATCGTTGCCGAAGTGCCGTCTTACGTTGTTACCGATCCCCGCTTCTTTTGTCCTCCACGCGCTGGCCTTCAGACCAAAAACAAGCTCCCCCGATGCAATCTTACCGATTCAATTATCGCGTTCCATTAAGACATCGTCGACTACGCGTTTAATGGAATTAACAACAATTCCCCATAAACTTCGATCGAGCGACGGGAACTGATACCATCTGCCGGCTGCACCTGCGTTTTCGGTCCCTTGCACCTTATGGCGCACGAAACTCGAAACTATGACGCATCGCGCGCCGTATATATCCCGATAAAATTAATTTACAAAATGACAGCGATGGGCCCCGGATAATTATGAAGTTATTGCCGGCGATACCAGGCGCCGCGAGCCCGTATGTATCTTTTTAATGGAAATGAAATCCGTGTCGGGCTCGAATAGAATATCGGGGCTGCGGCTCGCCGGCGGAGAAGACATTGTACGGCTCGAACGGAGAGCTGGGCAATCCGAAGTGATTGCCTGACAATGGGTAAACGTCCGTGGCAAAACGTCCCCCGCAATTGAGAAATCATCGATCAACTTTTTGCGCCTCTCGAACGCTTCGATGTTTGAACGCGAGCGTGGACTGAAAAAGGGTGCGCGGGGTCTCGCGTGTTCTCAGATCCACCGTGTCTCCTTCGGTCAGAATTTCATCGGATCTTTGCCGTCGTTAAGTAGACGGGGGCATAACGTTCCCGCGACTTTCGAGACTCGACTGCTATACGAGACTCATCTACTTGTTTGCAAGATACTCGACTGTTCTGAATTTACTCGTCTGGCTTGGGACTCGGTCGAAGCCAGTCACCCAGCATTTCTGATGCAATTTTCTTCTCGAATACAATGGCACTCGAATTACGTTGCTCAATCTCGATCCCCTGTCAGCCCGCGAGCACGGCGAACACCCAATCTCAACTGTTATTTAGAAACACGACTCGCGGTTTCGACGATCGGGCAACGTAGTAGGATTTTTTAAGAGTCGAATTGGGACCTGTTTCAGGATGAAGCAAGGTGTACATATTATGATTAATAATAATCGTAGATCCTTAAGGGCCAATTTCTCAGGAAACAGTATGTGCATCGTTTAGAAAAATGCATTTTACAATTTCCACGACTCCTCTGTGCGTCGTTCACTGCGCGTTGAAGAATCGAATGGAACGACCCAAGATGACGCGATCCAGCATCTTCCACCGTAATTGTGCCCGATGATTCATGGAACCGAGATGAATCGAGACACAGGAGGTAAATGAGAGCCCCTGCAAGCTACTATTCCAGTATCGGGGTAAAAACGCTGAAAATGAATTAACTTTTTGCCGCGGAGCCCCGGACAGCGACCGCCACGCTCGAGTCACATTCAGTGGCATTGTACGGCGTGTCACGTGGGGTCCCATGATGCCCCAGCATCGCGAATTAACTAGCCATACTCCCTCGATGGACATCGGGCCTGACCTCGAGAAGATTGCCCGCGCGAAAGGAGCGAGGTCCCATGAGCGGTTGCGGCCTTAATCGAGGTCGCGGCTCGAGGAACGTTTGCTTCTTACCGGTCGTTCGCGATGAAAAGCACGGCGATTCGTCATCGCGTCAAGGCACCACGCTCCGCGGAATAGCGTTTACGCCTACAGTGTGGCTCTCTGCCCCGCGGTGTTCCTCGTTTTTCGCTCGCTTTTACGATCCCTCCACTTTTTAGACCGCTACTCCTTTGTTCTCGATGGATTAGGAATGGCTGATGATGCCATTAAGCGAGTCACTGGTCGTGAAATTAAGAAACGTGGATAAAGTACTAGCTCGCTAGTCGGGCTTTCATGAATGTTTGTTTCGTTGGAAACGAGTGTGTATTTCCGAGGGAGCTTCTATCGTTCATACAGTCGTGGAGTTATCGATCGCGACCACCTTGGAAACATCTTTCAACCCACAATTGTGTTAGAATACACGCGCCTCCCTCGCTGTAGAGTGTAGTCACTAGAATGCTGTTTTCAATCGTGAATAATACACGTAATGTGGCATAATCCCTCCGTGATTTGTACACAGTCAAAGTAAAAGACTCAGTTACTGATATTTAACAAATTACTGTCACCTTAAGCTATTTTACTTAAAATAACGAATAAATAAACGTTGTAAAGACATACACAAAAAGTATTATGTAATTCAATCTATAATCTATACTATAGATTATGTACTATAGTTTATTTATTCGTTATTTTAAGTAAAATAGCTTAAGGTGTCAGTAATTGGGTCTTTTACCGTAGTGGAAGAAAATTAATAGTAATTGCGTAGTTGGAAGAAAATTAATAGTAATTGCGTAGTTTATTACCAATGCGGTAAAACTATACAATACGCCCCACTTTTATAGAAACATCTATAAAACCAATATTTTTTAATAATTTAAATTTTTTGTGTTTTCATTACTCTTTTCATTACTTTTGGGGTTTCATTACTCTTCAAAACTACGCCGGAATACGTTATTCGTGAACAATATGATTTTGAGGTGGAGCGTATTGTAAATTCTTTGCCAAGGCATATTATAAATTCTAGAGTACAAAACGTTCCGGCTTCAATTTAGCAACAACGTAGTGGAAAAAGGTTTGGGCACTAATAATTTAAAGATGTTAGTTTGTCTACTTTCGAAATATATGCATGAATTTATCACCCAAAAAGATAGTGACTTTGAAAATTTATCCAAAGGCGGAAAATATAAAATCTTGTATATTTTTGTGAAAGCCGTAATATTTGCTCGTATTATTATTACGGTAGTTGTGGGCGACTGAGGCAAGTTTGAATCTGATGATCGCGTCGATGCATCCTTGTTTGTGTGCGTAAAATAATGGCGGGGCGTTTTGTCAGATGGGGCGTACTGTATAGTTTTACCGTAAGTCCAAGCTAAGGCAAGCTTACAAAGAACTATGTGCATAATATATCTAAAGAAATCGTCAGAAATCTTCATAAATCAATTGTGCTCCCTGTAAACCCTCCTCGCCACCCTCTCGCAGAACGCCCACGAAAGCTGAACCATTAAACTCCAAGTACCAAAGAAAACGCGCGGCTGGTGACCAACAATGGCCACCTTTCCGCCACGTCACCGTGCAATACCCAGACCCGATGAGCCAACGTCCAGCGTCGATACCGATCGCCGTGCCCTGCAGATTATTATGTCCGCTGATCGTGTCTTCTGAGAAATTGATACATCGCCGCGATGAAGGTGGGTAACGCACGTATATAGGCCGGGTGTGGTGCCTTTACACGACTGGACCGCGTATAGACCGACAATCTCGCGCCATTACGATCGCATAATGATCGTTATCCGAGAGCACAAAGGGCCCAACAGTGGTGCTCAGCCGTAAGGACGATTTATCGGGCTCCGCGGCGATCACGCTTCGCCGCAATTATGATGCGAACGATAGCCGATCGCAGGCGATAATCGGTCGCGGCTCGCCGATCGCGCCCCCTCGTACAATTTATATTTAAATAAGCCACGATTGAAACCGCAAGGTAAATACGAGGTGCGCGTCCGACGACGCGCGTGTGCGTGCGATTCTCGCGCGGTATCGCGGCTGGGTTCGATCGCGTTGCGGTCGCCAGCGGAAGGCTCTGCGCGGTGTCGATCGCCGGGCATCTAGAGGGGGAGGTAGGGCCGAGATCGATCGATCCCGGCCGGAAGAATCTTCAGGAAATCGGCACCACGTTCCACCGATCCCACTCGCATAAGTGTAATCCATTACTCGAAAGCGAGGTCAAATAGGAAGAAATATTTTCATTCGCCGCATCCCGGGACGAAAAGTCAAACCCCCTCGCATATTTCCCTCCTACAAAGTCATTCCATGTACCTACATACGTTCGCTCTGCATAATTCCAGCTGAATCGTTGCACAACCCCTCGCGCAATCACCTCGACGTACCCTCCGTTCGAGCACAAGAACGCGTTCGTAACGCGCGTTGGCAATCACTAGGGGGGTGTACCTGCGAAGAAAGGTGGAGGATGTATGCCTGTACGGGGGTGGGGGGGCTCGGGGGTGGTCCGGGGTGAGAGGGCAGGGACGGGCAATCCATATATGCAGATCTGAGATTCGCAGAGCGCCGGGTTCGATACCCTGGCTCGAAGTTATTATCACATATATTAGACAACTGACCCGACCACCCCTTGCTGCCACCTTTCTCGTATCACCGTACGTCTGAGGCGTGCGCCCGGGACTCGCCCACCCCCCGAAGCGGCTCACCCGCCTGCGGCAGATACAATATCGTGCCGGCTCAACCGCGCGCGGTTATGGTAAGAACCCTTTATTGTTTTATATTGTTTCCAGGCTGCCTTTATTATATGGCCGGGGCCAGCCTCCTCTCCGCAGCCGGGAGAATCGAAATAAAATTGCCGCGAACGCGCGCGCCGTTATTATACCAGGGGATTACGAGGGGGGGATGAGCGCGGGGGCGCGGTTCCCGGGATATCTGGGGCAAGGAGCGCGTTTCGTCCCATCCCCCTGCAATGGTAATGCGCGTCGAGTGGAAGGATCCCGAACAGGGGGAAAAAGGTGATTCGGAAAGGGACGAGATTATGAGGACTTGCTTTCGAGAGTGACTAGGTGTTTATCGATCCTGATTGCGTGTCGTTGAATATCATATATATATCGAATCGGGCTTATACAGGCTGTAGGCAGTTGACGCGATCTTGGAATGCAGGGGTAACTGTTCGCTACTTTACATTCCCATGTCGAGTGTATTAATTACTTGAGGTAATCGGGGAGAAAGTGCCGAAGGTTTCTTATAAAAAATTTAATGCATGTGTTTCTATCAAATCAACGAAGCTTATTTGTTATCTAAATTATATACTGTGAAACTAACGCTACTAAATTAAGGAGGGATCCCACCCAGAAATTTTTGAAAAATTCAATTTCTTTTTTTGTTTTATTTGGAGGCTTAAGGTGTGTAGAATATTGTTTTAAAACTGTTTTTTTATATTCGCAGTATTAAAGGAGTTATAGTGAAAGCTGTATTTGGAAGGAAGACGCGCCTTTATTATAGTGAAATAGATGTATTAGGTAGCAAAGTAAATTGGGGGCGAAGATCTCACCTCGGACGATCTTCTAAAACTATGCGAAGGAGGTTTTAATCAGAACGATAACGAGAGCTTGAACACCATAAAACTTTTAAACGTGTTTTTCTCGAAACAACATTTTTCAACCTTACCCACACTATATCTCCGAAACCTTTCATCCAATTTACTTATTCTTTTTTTTTTTAAGTTTAAAACACTCCAATGTAACACCAAATATCAAGCAGCAGCAAAATTTTTTACGGACACCGTATCATAACCTGTTTCAAAACATACATTACGTTTAGGGTTGCCAGCCGTACTTTAAAATAAAGTATCTTACGTTATCGAGATATTTAAAAATAATAAAAATTTACTCTGCAATGCTAAAAGCAATAGACAATATATTTGGAAGAAATAGAAACTAATAAAATTAAAATGTACTTTTAATTTGTTGTGCGTACTTTTTTTTATATCCCACGGAAGCAAATGTACGTTATTTTTCTGTAAAGAACGTGGCAACCTTAATTACGTAGTATGTTAAAACAAATGCCAAGCAATCTCCTTTAGTAACGGACACAAGAAAAGAGCTCCCACGATCTTGCTAACATCTACTGGATAAATTCTGGTTATGGTTAATTGGGATGTTACCCCCATTTCGCATCTTCCCCCAATTGCCTTGTATAAAAAGGGATCACCTAGAATCTTAGGGTCAAGATATTTTACGAAATGGAAGTGCGTAGATTTATCTACGATGGCCGTGACCATTGCTCTTCCCAGACTCCCTACATTCGCAGCAAACATGTTACGTGGCCCACTTAGACGCGTGTACAGGGCTCTAACTTCCCCTGATTCGTTTATACACGACGCCAGTTCAGGTTGTACCGTATATCGAGTTAGTGTGCCGTGCATGTACGCTCGATACCCGAGTTCGGTCGAACACACGCGCCCCTAGGCCGGGCTGTGTACGTGAAACTTTCACGGCCCCGTACACACGAGCCTGCGCGTGCAGGTGCACGCGAAGGAGGTGACGGCCGCGTGGAATTTCCAGATTGAGATTTGAAATATGGAAATAACGGGGAAACGATCCCCGGGGCCCGGCAGCCGCCCCCCTCCCTCCGCCGGGGCGAAAATGACGAGTATCGATGCGCGCGCGACCGCCCACGCGGGCCAAGCAAGCCGCCCAAGACGGGGGAGACGATTATTGAGGTCGAAGGAATCTCGCGGGCGAAAAAGCTACCGCTCCTTTCGACGTTGTTTGCCTCGAATCGGGGTTACATTCCGTAATTGAATGGAAAGTGAATTCCCACTGTTCTATGTTTCGCCTCCTTTTTCCCGGCAGTTTCCAAATTTCGGGTCAAAAACGTGTGCAGATAGCTTACGAAACGCCGAACCCCGCGAGCCAACAAAGTCCAATCCCCGCCACTTTTAGAGAGTACGTATTAATCTTCCAGCGAAGTATTCGCAAAACAAATTTCACTTCGAGAGTTGCGCGAAAAATATTGCGCGATCCCGACTCGTTTGAACCGAAAAAAAAGCCAACACGGCGATGTCTAACTCGAAGCTCGTAGATTTTTTTTTTAAAAAAAGAAGAACCGTATGGTTACTGTTTCAACCGGTAATCCCTTTGACTTGTAACCCATGGAATTGCTCGCGGAGCGTATGATCCCCGCGTGTCGTTCCCCTCGAGTGCCGTCTTTCCACGTGGTTTCTGCTTTTGGTCTTTCGGTGCTCCATGCAACAACCGGAATGCTACCGTCTCCTCCCTCGCTCGTCGCATTATATTACGTTACGTCACATTATGCACCTAGCCCCTGCACGCCGGAACATTACGACGTTCTCTGTTATGCTGGCTGCTTGGTTAATGTTCTGTGGCAGGATTCCAGCCGCGCTGTCTTCTCGAAACAAAGACTTTGTTTGCCATAGCAGAAGTGGCCGCGCGCTGGCCTATCGGGCCACAATTCACCATTTACATTCTCCCTTTCCTTTCCAGCGGCGAACGGCCCGGGGTATACACAGCCGGAGAAGGAAACGACGCCTCGAAACGGGCTGCGGAACGTGAACTACGGCTCGGCGAGCGGCGGTTAGCCTCTGCGAAGATTATTATATTGGGCATTTAAGCTGGCTTCGCGATTCATGACGTGCTTCGGGAGCGAATGGAGAATACACTGTGACTGCTGCGGTATGTGCAGCCGCGGTGCCATTGGTGGCATCCCGTTTTCCTTCGATTCATTACCCTTTCGTTTTCATACCCGAAGCCAAGATCTCGCGCCTGCCTGTCCATCGACGACACCAACATCGACGCGCGCGAAACGAAACGAGAACGTCGAGAGCTATCGATCCCTTGGGGACGCGCGATCGTGGTCGAAGATCGAGCGGCAGGGAGCGCGAAGAGTCCGCGCGAAATTCCCTGACAAAGAGCCGCGCCGTAGACCGAGGAATTCAGGAAGGCATAACGAGCGTTTTCACGCATCTCCGCGTAGAGGAGTGGGCCCCGCCGCTGGAATTATTAATTAAGCACACTAATTAAGCGCGTTCATCGCGCTCGCCCGGAGGGGTCAGCCGGCGCGCGCGACAGAGAGGAACAAAGAGGGTGGCTGTAGGCAGGGAGACGGGGGCAATGCGAAGGTAACACGCGATTACAAACGCGATCGATAATAAATTACCTTTAAGTTAGAAGCGTTGCGCCACGTACTCCCTCTTTCTCTCTCTCTCTCCCACCCTCCCCCGTCTCGCTCCCCCCGCTCACTCTCTCTCACTCTCTCCCCGTCTGCTTTCATTCGGCCATTAGAAGTCGTTGTTCCTAACCGTTCATTACAGGTCCGAGCTTACGTGTGGGTCATGCGAGAGAGCGTATCTTAACGGCCGAGTAATTATGCTTCCTCGATGGCGCGGGAAGGTTCAAACGGTGGGGAAAGGTGCAGGAGGAGAGGCAGAAAGGAGAGGGTGGGGAATCGTCGCGGGGCGAAGGGGAGGCTCGAATACTTAGAGAGAAAGCAGAGTACGGCTGCGTAATAAATGCATGGGATTAACGAGGAATAAATAACGAGAGACTGTTAATAATGTCGTACCCTCTGCAAAGCCCCCGTGTGTCGGTGTCCCAGCCCTGCCCCCACTCTGCACCCCCTGTCCTTAGCCCCTTTTCACGAGCGCTCGTCGCGCTTCTAACGCAACTCCCTCGTTAAGCGACGTCCCCGCGACTTATGAAATCGAGGGAGCACGCGACGCGGGACAGCCGCGGTACAGGCGACTTTCGAGAATCATTAAAAACGCATCTTCGGCCCCCTGTGCACGGCGATCGGCCGGTTAACGAGGCTGTTACGTTACGAAGGACGGGGCCTCGATTCGTTCGCCCCGTCTCGCGCGCCTGCACCACGCGCCCGGGAAGAATACGAGGCCGTAATGGGGAACGGGCCGAAGGGAATTGATATTACCGCGGAAAAAGCGTAATGAACGCCATCGCCGACTCGATAGTCGCGACGTGCAAGGCCACCGAGATTAAACATTTCCGCGGCGAGCTTTTTGCGACCGATTCAATTAAAGGCTGGGGGCTTTTAAGCGGTTCCAATCGGTTTCTTACCGGCTCGGATGGGCCGCCTTCGCAGTGGGCCACTCGTGGCAAGCCAGCTGGTGCGAACGGAATTGTCGCCCTTCGAATGGAATCGCGATTGGAACGGGAGTACCGAGACGCGGCACGGACCGAGGAGGCGATTAAATATGGAGACGTTTGGCTGATGTTTGAAGTAGATTTGGAGCTTGGGACGAGTTACACCGTAGGGCTTATCTGCTAGAGTAGTCATCCAGAAAACGATAGATCTATGCTCGGAGCCCGATCCAACAAACCCAATTGATAGATTCTGTTCGTTCCTTGGAGGCTTCCCTTGCGGGTATAGGGACTCGACAGCCAGCGTCAACATTGTTGAGCTCTCGAGTCCCCCCAGAGCCAGCTCGTGAAAGAGTCACGCGTAAACGTATATACGAATTCCATTCTCGCCCGTGGACACAGAAAAGAGCTCCTTCTGCGCGGGATTAAGAGCGGGCGGGGGAGGAAAGACGGAAAGGTGGACGCGCGCAGTGTCGGAGGAGCGGCGAAAGTGGAAGGGAGAAGAAGAACGAGGCAAGGGTAAGGCACTAATGAGCAAATAAGGCGAAAAAAAGGTGAAAATTCATTAGCAGTCAGCTAGCAATGGACGACGGGGGAAGGGTTACCGAGAATCGGCGTAATTCTTTTCTCGGTAAAGGACTCGTGGCTCGACAAAGGACTCTAAAAATAAATACATAATTAAACGTCGCGATAATTAACTTCTTTATGCCCGGGGAGGTAGGGGTGACGCGTCTAAGCGCGGCCTCTCGGTCGGAAACAACGATCCCGCTTAACAGGACAGAGCGGCTCAGCCAATGGTGGCCCGATAACACTGTAACACCGCGATAAATACGATTATTGTGTAATAAATAGCGGTAATAACGCAGGCGTCTCAATGGGAGACTCTAATTGGCCGTTCCTATCCGTCGCGACAACAGTTCCCGTTTAACCTGGGCATAAAAAATGAGGCGACAAATCTACAGCTTAATCCCTCGACGAATTTCATCGTCCATTTTACATCCCCGTCGTTTTGTAATCCTTTTTTAATCTTCCCCTTTTTTCGCGTCGCGATATCGCGTAATCCTCTTTATTAAATAAATAAGCTTGATCAATTTTGTAAGCTATGGACGAGAATGGAAGAGTTTGCAAGCAGCGGCACCAAATACGTATCGTTCGAAACACAAACCTCTGTACGAGGTGTTGGCCTGTTCTTTGACGCTGGACCCCGAACGACAAAACGCTCGTACAGTTTATCGATATTAAACGCCTACAAAATCCTCTATTTTCTTTCCAGTCGGTGGTCCGAGATGCACTCGCAACGAAACACCAGAATGGAAATTTCATTCGACCCTTATTAAAGCGATACACTCGAAGATCCCCTGGCGTGCGTGAATCGGGGGCACAATTACGCGAGTGACCAGATCTACCCCTGCCGGCTCCGCGGAACGGCTCGGGAAAATCGGTTCGATTTGGCTGAAAGCCGCGCTGATCGACTCGTTCGCGGATCAGCCGGGTCCACTCTAATTTAGACATTTTCGGCGCGGCCGGGTATATTTGTTATATTTTCACTCGAATCATTATTACGCGGCACCGCACGCGCGCCGTACCAGGGGATTACCGCTTAATCCGGTCCGCTATAAATTGGGCGGAATCGCCATCCCCCGCTCGCTCCCCCCACTCCGTTCATCCTCCCCCCGCGTTCCCAGCCACCCGTTCTCCTTTCTCTTTCGCCGTTTCCTCTCGTCCCGCGCGGTGGTTCGCAACGGTTTTCTCGGTCCTTTTTCGCCACGCAGAATCCCGCCACCGTTCCGGTCGCGCCGGGAAAGGGTTGCCGGGAGAGGACACGAGGGTGGCCCCGCGGACCTGAGACACACGCTGGCAGAAGGAGGTTGGCTGACTGGGAAAAGCACGGCCGTCGACGGCGGGGTTGGGAAAAAACGAGAGCGAGGAAACACGGAGGAACGGAATCCAAGAATATCGTAAGGTCGAACGAGGCGGGCGTACACGTACGGCGAGCAAAACGAGAGCCGAATCGCGGCAAAAGAAATATCGTCGGTCAACGGAGAAAATCCGTATCCTGGCAGTAACGACCAGGGATGGACGGGAACGGGACCGAGAGGCCAGCGAGCTGGCCGGAGAGAAAGAAATCGAGGGGGGTCGGAGGGAGGGGGCGGGGGACGACCTAGGGGGAGAGGAGGAAGAGCGCGGGTCTAGAGAAAGCGAGGTAGGAAGAAAGAAAGAAAGAAAGAGCGTGAAGGGGCGGAGGGGAATGGGAAAGGTACCCTTAGCTGGTTTCCCTCAGGAGATTTTATAATGGCGTCCAGTTATTACCGCAGGACCTCGGGCCACGAACGCGATACGATTCTCCGACAAGGGACGGAGGCCGATTTAACAAGTGGTCAAATATACGGGCGCACGAGTGGTCTGAGCATCCTGGCCAGAAAAGCGGACCAGATCTCCGAGAGACCGATACAACGGACGCCGATAATGATAAAGATGATAGCGATGATACAGATCGACGATCGCCCCTCTTGTCCTTTAGATTATTCGTCTGACCGAGAGTCAGGTGTACAGGGGTCTTTTGAGGGGATACGAACGTAATTATTCTTTCGATGATAAGTGAAAGTGTTTGGTTAACAGAGGTGTATGCAAAGTGCAACGTCAGTCGCGTCTGTTTAACCTTCAGATGTCACGCCCACTTTTTTTTTGTTAACGTAAGGTGGATGTACTATTTGTGGCCACTTTAAGGTATGTAACCTTATATTTCTAGCGATATACTAAACAAAATAGTTATGATGTGAAATTATCCACATAATAATGATCTGCATGCAATTTAAAATTAAGATAATTATGCACAGAGCCACAACCTAAGTAGTTGTCACGTCGATTCGACACAAACTAACTATAACATCAGCTGTTGTCTGAAAACTATCTGATAAATTAAGTCGCAAAAATTCTGAGATAAAGTTTAAACACTGTAGAATATATTATTATTATTATTTGTTACACGGAACAAGCCAATTAAATGTATAACGAAAAAATAGTACACAATGGTGTACTATTATAACAGTGTTCATCATTTTAACGTACCATCATGTTTTAACAGTTTTCAATGATGCCTCAGCGATAGTTTACCTCGAAGTCAAATTGTGGATCATTTTGATGCAGTGTGACAATGGAACTGAATACTTTTATCGACTTAAGTATGCGATCCTTTGCGAAAGAAGATTCAATTCTCTCAATTCTCTGTAACAATTTTCTATCACCGAATAGAAGAAAACTATTTAGAGTGGATTCCGTAAAAGAATATATTGCGTACAACACTTTCGCTTGGACATCCTCAAGAATGTTTCTGGAACCGTGTATGTTTAGCCCGCTTTAATTGAGACTACGATACAGCTGCTGGCATGGAACGAGCACGGTCGACGAAGATCGTGGACGGCGTGGAATACCCGGGAATTAAAATGAAAAAAGGGGGGCGTGCTTTGATGTGCTAAATCGATACGATATCGGGTCAGGACGTCGCGGAGGAAGGATATTAATTATGATTTCATTAGACGAAGCCGATATCGGGACCATTCAAAGGCACAGCGGCTGAAAAGCTCTATATTCATAATTATACCGCTGACGGTGTTAACGAAACAACAAACATATCGTATTACCAATTACGCTTCCGCATCGCGGAGCGGAGATTCTAAAAAAAAAGCTTCGGTTTCGCTCGAACGAAACCAGACAGTTTAATTGAACGTTTCCTTCTGATGCGTTTGTAATTACAAATTGAAATGAGTTATTCCACGCTGGGAGAACAGATTTCGTTCCCTTTTTTTTCTCCGTTGCAATCGACGGCGCGCGTAATACAGGGTGTCTCTGGAAGCGTTTAGTGGAATACGAAAGAAGCGCGTTATTGGACCGTTACACGCTGCGAAGAGATGCCGCGACGCTATTGCTACAGTTAATAAATAATGTTTATTAGCTCGCGCATAGATCGCGCCAGGAACGATCCTCGATTTCTTGGCATGGAATGGGTTGTTCGAAGAAGAACAAAAGATTGACGAGCGAGTGAATGCCTTCCGGACGGTCGTTGTGCCAAAATTCCGCGAATTTCGATCGACCAATTTAGATCCCCGACGCTGCAGCACCGCGGCGCATCATACTTTTCGCTGATCTACGGGATGTCAATTTAATTGCGGGGAATACTTCACTGCGCGACACGCTGGCCGAGCCGTTTAAATTAGAGAGAACAGAGCTGAGAGACACGAGTGGAGCGGAATCCGCGCAACAACGAAGCTTGCCTTAAAAGAACACCGGGGTTTAGATTACGCGTCGAACTCCCTAGAAGCTAGAAGTTTTGTTTAGTGGAGTTAGATCGATTGAACGCTGCCTCACTTTATTGAATCTCACGGAGAATTGAAATCGTAGTCGAGTAGCTGTTTTATTGTCGACATTTACAAAGACAATAATAATGCTTCGAGATTTCTTGTCATTGAACGTCTCAATATTTGAAAAGACCCTAAGGGGTCTCTTCAAACATGGATATAAAAACATGAAATATGTAAACATGAAATTCTATGCTATAGTAGGGGAGAGCGGGGTCAAACGTAACATATTTTACATTTGGCCTACCTGCCAATTACTTCTTACAGATATAAAAACGAAAATTATGCCCTAAGATAGCGTGTTTCTTGGTCTATCATTTGACCACAAATTCAGCCTTCCATGATAAGTAGTCAAAGAGTTATGGCAATTTTCCGCAGTGACTTGTCGTGCAGAGGTAGGACGAAAATAACATACCATGGGGACGAAAGTAATACTAATTATTTTGAGGAGAATTAATAACGAAATCAACTTACCCGCGGTAAACGAATCGTTGCCTTAGAGCATATATTCACGAAGATTTCATTGCCTTAGATGGACTGCCCTGAAACTATCGACAAGATCACGCGAGAAAGAAGTATAGAGGAACAATCGACCGTAATGCGCATGCGTCGATATCGTGCGAGAGAGAAAGACATATGCGAACTGGTACGAGCAAGAGAAGGATGGAGAATTCATACTTCTCTCGCTCACACGATGCCTTTGTCTCTCGCACGATATCGGCGCATGCGCATTACGGTCGCTTGGTCCTCTATACTTCTCTCTCTCGCACCATGTTGGCGACGGTTACAAGCTTTCAACGAAACCTCCATAGTATATGCTCTAAGATCATTGTATTGCTCAGGGTCACTTCGTGAAAGAAAATAAACACTAAACACGCGTAACTGCGTTGGGCAAACGTTTTGGAAACTTTTATGGAAGGCGGAATAAGGCGTGTTACTTTCATGATGCCGTTACGTTTGTCCTCGTTCTTCCCTATTACCAGTAGCACGTAGAACATTTTCCGATGAGAATTTTTTCAATTTTGGCACTTACAATACATTATGCGAGAACCTCATTTGGGAACCTTCACAGAGGAGACACGAAAGAGATCGACGTGGTGGGGTTAAAGGAGCTAACCAGCAGCGAAGATTTCCAACTATTCTCGCATAATATATCAATACAAATACACAATAGAATCCAAATAAATATAAAGAGAAAATAGCTCAGTTGATTGATTATCTTACGCCTGCAAGGACATGGCATCAACCAGTCACCCAGTCTCCCAAAACGAAGGCCCAACGTAACCAGTAGATTTTAATGGCCGCCAAGGATCGCGAACTGTTGCAGCACCATCACCCGAGTCACTCGCCACGGAACTGTTAAAACGTTCCCCGTTGTCACTGCATTTCACGCGAGACGATCGCCCAACGCCATTTCGCTTTTCAATTGTAGGAAACGCGATAACGGAGAACAAGAATCAAAACACGACTACGAACGAGTCGTTCCACGGACAGGTCGAAACGAGTTTGGCGTCGTGGGTGTCGAGACGCGACAGAAAACACAACAGGGCATGACCGTTTACGAGTGTCAACAAACAGAACCTTGTTACCCGGCACTAGCACTGTCCACTCCCGACGAGATTTCCACCAACAGCAGCGAGCTTGACGGAAATATTCGCGAGTTTCGTGACATAATCGCGGCATGCTGCGTTGCGTTAAAAAATTACGCGCGAACTGACGATTGACAAGCGCCGCAGCGCCGCCTGCCGTCAATGCCTGGCAACTTCGCTTACAGATAGGTAGCACTATTCAAACAGTGGCGCGTATTATTAAGAACGAGTAATGCGTTCGATCGCCTATCTTCTTCTTCATTTGATATAAAAGTATATCGACTCTTGTCGTTATATGTATTTTTAGAGGGGAAGCAATTAAGGTAGTTTCTAACCAACTAGGTTAGTCAAATTAGAGTTGAGTAATAAACGATAAATATAAAGTAGTATGATAGTATAAATATAATAATAATGTTTTACATTATGTAAGAGGGAAAGTGGGGTAATCACAAACGCGGGGTAATCACGAAGCTAATAGTTTAGGTCGTATCCAACGCCGGGCGAAAAATAATAAATGCAGAACGCTTGTGCTATTCAAGATAAACACAATTTATTATTTTCATTATGTTTCAAGTAATATTTTGTCCATTTTCAATTGTATGTAATTACTGTTGAATTAATGATACAATTGGGATTTTTTATGTTGAAATAAAGCACTTTTTTACCAACATTTTGTAACCTAGGGTTTCTTGAATCATAATTCTAACCTCTGAAATAAATTCTTTTTTATTTTTTAATGTCGTGGAGTATTGACGATTAAATCGAATGGGGTAATCTCGAACCTTCGAAATTAGTTATAACGTTAACCGATATTGATGAAATTTTCAGAATATATAAAACTTGCTTAACTCCACCAAATGGATTTTTGAATTTTCATTACAGGCTCAGAAAAAAAGTTTAAAAAACGACCTTCGCTATTTTTTTTAATATTCCGACTAATTGCAATTTTTTCTAAAGCATACGAAGAAAAATTTGAAAAATACATTATGTATAGGTTGTAGCAACATTTTTTATGAGTTGACCATTGAAGTCGCACTTTCTGTGCGACTTCTGCGATATTTAGTATTCTGTATTTTAAACTTTGCACAAGGGTTTCTTGTATTCGAAATTAGCTTTAAACGAAACTTGTAAGAATTCTTGAATTTAGTAGATTATTCAGCAACTACCTTAAAGAGAATGCTTCGTTAAGGAAGGGAAGAAAATAATTGGTATAGTTGTACACGTTCGATAAATGGATATCAATGCTCTTTTTCCGTGGAAAGTAATGTAACTGCGGAACGACGAGGCATAAACGATCACGGATCGTTAAAGCGAGCAACATTTTTCTCTGCGAATCCAATCCCTTTAAATTGATTCTCGAAAATGTTATCGAACTGTTACAGACGGGTAGGGAGGCGGGGTGGGGGGAGGGGGCAATAATTTTATACGGTCGTAATTACAGATCGGAGGGAATCGGGGCCGAGGGAAAAGTTGCGGAAATTAAAAAGCGGAACAAAACTTCTCGTTATTGCAGCAAATACTTGAGCGTCCCGATTAATCTCGCTTCGAAATCGCGGAATCGAAAATTGACTGGCGCGCTAGCCGCTCGATGCGAAATCGCGCACGGCCACCGAGGAGGAGGCGGTAATTAACACAGGTAAGAAAATTAAAACGAGAAAGCAATTAACAAAGGAACACACGCGCAAGCGGGCGGCCGTTGTAACGCGGTAGCCCGCTTGTAAAGTAAACTGGTAAACAAAACCGGTTTAATTAAATGTTGCCTGTAAAAACTGTCGGCAACTCTCGAAAGTGGAAATTAACGAACTCGCCGTAAATATTTTATTTCGGTTGCAAAATCGCCGGAGAGTCCACCCTCTCCCCCCCCCCCTCTTCACCCCCTGTCGCTCTTACTGTCCCTCTCCCGTCGTTCCTCTTTCTCGCGACGTTTCACGGAACAAGAAATCATAATTTCCATTTGTCTTCGTTCCGTAAATACTTGGGATAGCCAAAGTCCCATCAGAACTCTCTTCAACTTCCCTAATTACTCCGCCTCGCGAGCCAAGTAAACCGAGCTGCGTAAATACTTCGTTATACTCGCGCTAAACACGCTCGCCCCTGTCCGAGGTTCCATTCGAACCCGTTGAAATCGCCTTGCGTAAGTTACGTGGCACCGTCGCCGCGGTAGGTATTTGATTATTTAATCCGCGCGCTAAACTATCCCGGCCGGATAAAAGTAAAAGGAGACCTGTCGGCGAACGAGGCTGGCCGCATCGAGCCGATCTGGCACGAAGTAACTTCGTACCTAGTAATTCCAAGCGGGCGGGTGCCGGGCTCGCGTAAATTCCGCCTCGGCTTTATTTATCGACGCGACCATTTAATTAGAAAAACAGACAACGGCTGGAGATTATCGGTCTTGTAAAACTGTTTCGCCAAATCTCCGCGAAGATTGTTAACCCTTTCTCTGGAAGGGTTGCGCAAAGAGTGCTTCCATCGTTGCGAGATGAAATGAAATGAAAGGGATCTGCGATTAAGGTATTCCCTGAGTTCTTACTCCCTCCATTCTCCCTGGGAGAGTATCCCCTTATTTCACTTTGATTCTTCCAAACTCAAGCATCCCATCGTACTATTTCCTCCCCACCAGCTGAAAGCGTCACTGTTCAAGCCAGTTCTCTCAGTTCTCGAACGCGGGCTATCGCGATGTTCAAAATAACGCCGCGATAAAGACCGGACCTTAAAGCGACGAGTCGATGGTCCAGAAGTAAGCCCAGTCCGGGGCAGTGCGGCTGGTGGCGAGTAGGAAGGGAGCGGGAGAGGAAGAGTGGCCTGTTTCCCATTACAGTGTCTCCGCAGGCGTTTAATCACCCAATTAAGAGGATTTTCACGTATGTTAATTAGTCGAAACACATGCGAAACGTGGCGCGCCCCGTTCCATCTCTTTGCTCTACCCCCGTTTCCCTCTTGAGGCTCCGGTGGTGCTTGAGGCCCGCGGGAGCGGGGGCCTCGATTGCACTCGACGGCTAAAAAGAGATGAAAAGGAGGCTGCCGCGTTGCAAGAAATATCCACGTACACGTCTCTGCGAGTCTACGTGCCGCGGCCAGGGGACACATGTACCGGGCCACCTACGCAAACGCGTCTCTTCTGCCAGGTACCGAGGCTACCCAAGAACCCGGGGGAGGATCGGCTGCAACGTTGACTGGAGGCTGGAGGCGCGTGTTAAACCGTCCTCGTTAATCGGATCCCTCAGTTACGGAGAAAGGAAAACGCCGTGGTTAGTCCCGCTGGGATCCACGCGACTCACCCCCGCCCTTCTTCCACGCCCGATGCTCGTCAAGGGCGGTAATGAATTCGGCGCACGGAAAGAGCGGAAGCCGCCTGGACGGTCCAATACGGACTTACACAGACAGGGATCACGGGGTCAGCGTTCTGGGCGAAAAAAAAACCTCGGCCGCGCGTAGGTGTTTTCGGATATCTTCGAACAAGAAGCCACCCCTCCTGCGGTTAAGCTCGGCCTGTGTGTCGCTTGAATGCTTGATAAGGCAGCATCGAGAGCAAACAGACCAGGGGCGATACAATTTAATTAGACGCGCATGGAAAATATTTCCTTCTACCTTGAATTGAATTACGACTTCGGGTAGGCCGAAGTAGCTGGAATCTCCATGCGAAGCGACAAGATTTTCCATCGTTTCTTCCGGGGCAGGAAGGTGTAAAGGGAGGGGAAAAAAAACAGCGACAGATGGTCGCGGGGCCAGCTAACGAAGGAAAATCGAAGAGGAGACGGTGGTAGGAACGACGCGGCTATCTATTCAATTATCACTTTGGAACGGCCGCATACGTAGGAACAGGTAATCCCATTTCACGACTTCCGGCCATTCTCGGGCCTTGAGCGACGTGTCCTGTGACGTCAGCGCAACGCAATCCTGTGTTTTACGGACGGTTTTCCGTTTCGGGTCTTAGCAACGCTGCTCGCACCCTTTCGCCCGCGATCCGAATTCGAATCGATGGGAAAAAATTATCGCAGACAGCACGGCGGATTAACAAGTGTTTTTGCACACGGTGAAAAGGGACGTTAGCCGCGTCAGATTGGAAAACGATAAATTTCGGCGAGGAACGTTCGAAAAGCAGGGGTCCACTAACGGGAATAATTTATCGGTGGAATTTTAAAAGGGTTAAGGTAAATAAAACAAATGAATCGCCATCGAAGTCAAGTGGTTGGAAATATCTCTCGCAGCCAACACTCGCTCCCCGTGAATTCGTTCTAATTTCTCTTTCGCTCTCTGTGCCCCCTCCCAACCCCCCTCTCTCTCTCTCTCTCTCCCTCCCTCTGTGTTCCCCACTTTTCGTTCACTCGCCCGCGAATTGCACATTTCGAAGCAAGTCTCGAAGACAATGAAAATTTCAACGGCCATTCATTTTCCGGTAATGAGTTCTTTGGTCGGTCTTTTAACTGTGCCAAATGACTTTAAAATTGTGCCGCCAGTTAATGGGCTTCGCTCGCTCACCGTTCACGTTTCCTTTCTCCCCCTCTCTCACCCTCCCACCATTTTTTCAGTCGCGAAACATTAAATAATCACAAATTTTCCAGGCTTTCGCTTTTCGAGCACTCACATAATTGGGCTTTTGTGCGGTCTCCCCCCTTCCTGTTCTTTTATATATATCGAGAAAGGGATACAGAGAGAGAGGGAGAGAGAGGGGGGAGGGAGAGGAAGAGAAAGAGAGAAAGCCCAAGTATTTGCCCGTTCCCGTGAAAGATTTAAGAGAAACAACCAGGGCATAATGAAAAATGGCGGGAGAAGTTAATATTTGCCTGTTACGGTTTGCTTTCCAACGGTGAATGCGTTGAAAATTCGTCGTTGGAATTGCGAAGGAATCTCGAAACCTCGGCACTCGATTGTATTATAAAACATCCAGCGGGCAGCTGTCGATCTCCCGATGAGATTTTATGGAAATACTGTTGCCGCATTAAACATACCTCGTCCGATCATTTACGCCCTTACTTGCAATTACATCGTGTTGCAAGCTTGAGTGATAAAGGTATCTCGAAGGAGCGAGCGAGGTTTATCGGGAGTCGATTTAAAGTATTAAAACACTTGCTGCAATAGCTCGATAACGAATTTTCCATAAGCAGTAGAAATTACACGTTCACACGTTGCCATTATTCGAAGGAACACGTCGACGGGCAATGATACCGCTCGTAAAAACGATTGGGCGATAAAACAACGGGACCGTTGGATAATTTTCCGCGCGGCCTAGGCGCAAACAGAATAATCGATTAAAAGCAGCGAAAGGACCGTCGGACCATTATCCTTGCCGCTTTAACCGGATTGATAATAATCAGAAGTAATATGCGCTTTAATTGGCTAATGGCGTGACGAAAATATAATAACCGCGGGTATCGATTAAAACGGTAGACCTCAAATCTCCAGCACACGCTGCTATTCGCGTCAACTAAACCCGGGAGTCGTGGCGGCTGCCGTCCCGGAATTTCTCATGGTAATTCGGTCTAAATTCCGGAATCTACTCGTCCATTCACCGGCTACGTAATGGCGCAAATTTCCCTAATTTCGTACTTATTGCCAAATACTTGTTACCGCGCTCGTAGTTCGTAGGTTCGAGGGTGCGGCATTAATAATCTTGCGAACACGGTGAGCAGGACGCTGGGACAGTTAGGCATTTAGACATGGCACCAGCTGATTTATAGAAAGCCAGGGAGATCGGTCTCTTTTGTGCACAGGTGATCGTTTTATTTGCCAGTGGGCGACGGTCGACAGAATACCTCCGAAGGAACAGATGGCGGTGAATCTGGCGCGATAGGAATTGGTGAAAAGTCCCTTGTCGGCGCGGCGCAATTAAGTGTTGCGATTCAATGTTTTCAATCAATTCTGAGGACTCCGCCGAGAACGGAAAAATTCACGAAGCATTGTCAGGGAATAGAGAAGCTTCGCGTTCTAATTCCTCGTTGGATGTGCGCGGGGACAGGCTTTGAACAGGGAACGGCCCTGCCGACCACCCCATCCCTCCGCCCCTCGGTATTCAAATTGTAAATTTATACTTGTAAATTTATGAGACGTTGGAAATGAACTATTGAGAGAGGCTATACGTATAACGAGCTACTGTAATGCACCTATATACCGCGGGCCTGGTTTTATTCACCAAGGAATGGAAGTCTACTCGCGTCACGGGCTGAGGTATAGCCTCTATCTGTTTTCTATGGGCTCAACTAATGCTGTCGTAAAATATGAATAACGCGGGAAACAATACCGATAAAGGTACGCGGAAGGTATAATAGAGAGCGTGCATTAGTTCTGCGGTGGGAAAGAGGGAATAGGTACCTATACGTTCGCTTATCAAGATAGCGGGCCTTCGTGCAAAGTTCCCCGTCGAATAGAACGACGGAAAGTACTGTGCACGCTAGTAAAGTTAATTATTAACCGATTTCCAGCCACGGAGTACAAATAATGGACATGCTGAAGAGCAATGAATAACGTAGCGATCACGTACTTGCGTCGAGTGCTGTGAAAAGTCACTTAATAATGTCACTTCTCACATCCCCTCTTCCCTCGCTTCTCAGGTATCATTCGGCCCGTCATTTTCTCCGTTCCCACGACACTGAATTCCCTCGCGATCCTCGCGTGTTTCCTCTGTCCGTCCAGCACTCGCGACATTTAAGTACGCTCGACCTTCTCGCATCCGCCACACGATCGCGCAATTTACATTTATTTGCAGGCCGCGCGTGATTTTCCCGCGTGGGAGAAACGCGTAGGGCGCGCGTATGACCACAGTTCGCGGATAATCGTGAGGTTTCGCGCGTTGTCGAACCGATCGAACCTTCTCTTGGATAGGTGTTTTCGCGAGCGCGAGGCGTCGAGCAGGCGTGCCACGTTGCAGCCGCGGAACAGGTAAATTCGCAGCAGTTGCGGGGACCAGCGTCTGGGAAAACAACTCTTTGTTTTGAGGCCGTAACGTCTGCCGGAGGGTTGAGCATGTGTGCGCGCGTTCGGGCCGCATGTGCGTGCACCCACGAGGTAGATGCTCCGGGACAGATAAGGGGAGATACGGTTCGGTTTAAGGAAGCGGTTAATTACCAGAAGATAGAAGATTGCCGGTGGCACGGTCTTATGCTTCGACTACGACCAAAAGAACCGATTCTCCACCCCTCACCGTCGCGGAGGATGCCTTCGGGTAATAATCTTTCAGACATTTCAGTCCATTACCGCGTCTACCTATTGGCGTACGCTCGATAGGGTCACGAGGGAGCAGGCGTAAACGGAGGCAGGTGAATAGAGAACGCGCAGGATGAATGGGGCGGTGCTGGTAATTGCGTGTTAAGGGGTCCAAGGGGTAAATCTAGGAGAAGACGGTTCGCGTGTTGGACGTGCTTTTCTGTTACGCGCGTGAACCGCGAAGAAGTAGCTTAATAAAGTGGTTTGCCTAATATTGCCGAACGATGTTAGGCTAGGATCTGTAATTTATTATTGCCAGGCTCACCGTTTCTACAAATTCTACCCCGTCGTGCCTGAGCTCCGTCGAAGTTGATCCCATCGACGGCTGCACGCAGCGGAAAGTCACGGGTAGGCGTGTACGTGCGCGCCGGGGATTACACGGAAAGTCTCGGTCGTAGCCAGGTGGCGAAGCTTAGTACAATTTCTTCGAATCAAGGGAAAGCCAATTACAAGTTTAATTCGGAACTTTGCGCGGGCGATAATTAGCCGGTAAATTAAATTTACTTTCGTTTCAAAACAATCGCGAAAGTTTCGGCACCCCTCCGACCGGCGTGCTGCTGTCGCGACGAAACGTCGCGCCCGAGGACAATCGAGAATTGTATGAAATTAATTACGCGGAACAACGCGCCGGTGATGTATCCACTCCTCGTCCACCGACCACGCTTGTTAAGCTGGCGATTTTCGATCCGATTACGTTTAATTTTCGATCGCGGCTGTTGTCGTCCACCGACGACCGGTCAGTTTGCCAGACTTCGGTCAATCATTTGTTCTGGATTCGTTGCGAGGGTCGTGCAGAGAAATATGTCCAATCCAGGGTAGGTGACTTTAGGGAACGAAGTCGCTAGTCACAATGTTCGTTCGCCTTCTCGCCTGTCAACTACGCAAACTGGATTAACGATTGACTAAGCGCGGGATATTCTCGCGGGATTTCGTCCTTTTAGGGTTAAACGTCCACCTCGCGTGGATGCTTTCAGCCACCCTGAATCAGTTGTACTCAATTGTACAATCGAAATGGAAGACGCACTGTCTCAGCGACGCGGGATATTAAATTATAGAAAAGTAACAGGTGAAGAAAAAAGGAACATCGTCGGTGTTTGAGCAGTGCTGCTCGCAGAAAGGAAGGCAAGTTGGAATCGTCCAACCTTTTCACCCAATTCGCCGAACACAACAACTCAATTCCCCCTCCCCTCCCCCTCCCCCCCCCCCCAGTCGAAGGCAACGATTAATCGATACTCGAGCTCGATTAATCAACCTCGGGGCATTTCCTAAATCCATTATTGCCAGTTCAATCAGCCGATCTGCTGCGTTTCGGTGAGCCCGTTTCGATACGGTACGCGCGGCGCCGCGCAGTCGAAAAGAAAACGGGGCGGGTTTCCCTTTCTCGAGGAGGCTCGAGTTCCGCGGGAGCCGATCGATATGCCCGCGCTGATTAATCCCTGGGTGGATCTATTCGCTGGTAATTACCGTTACGGATACAAGGACGGATCATAGAAGGCGTTCGCGCGGATACGACGAGAGGCGGGGGAGGAAACGGGACGCGAAACCGCGACTCGTTTCCCCGGCTAATTGCGCCCCTTAATCGCGACCGAACGGCATTATCATCGGCGTAGGAGGAAAAACTGGATGACAGCTCTTGATTTCACAGGCAGATGCATTTATTGGTGCCATTGTTTGCCCTCTAATGGATGGTAATTTTCAGGGCTGAAGGTATCGAGGGGGTAGTTAACTCGTGTGCTTTGCGCAAGAGGGTAGTCCCGATTGATCTCGATTGTTTGCCTATTCTCTTAATATACGTAATTGCCCCATCGATAGTCAAACTGTGGTAAACATGCTCGCAGATGAATTGTGTTTACGACATTGTCTACTCTAATAACGCAGCTGCAGCCACTCGAAATATATGCCCTGCTTTTGGGTCCGACAGATTTGCGTCGAAACCTGCGTGAATCTGTGCAGGGATGCTTTTCAATCTTAAAAGTTGAAGATTTTTATTCAATCGCACGATGAATTTTATTCAGAAGAACGACTGATATCCAGCAATATTTGACACGCGGGAAAAAGGAATTGTTTCGATCTACTCTGAACGAGAATACCGGACTGGAGGTGGTGAATGTCACTATCTAACAGATAAACGATAACAGAAACGTATTACCTGCGTGGCATAACTTCCTGTTGGCATATCAATTGATTAGAATATATGGTTATTAAAGTCGTGCTTTGTTCCATCATCCGGTTTTACGGCCAGCTGTACCGATAAGCGTTATTAATTATTGCTAACTATCTCTAATCGACGTATTGGGTTATCGGCTATCGGTTGCAATAAACCTACGGCGTAATAACGCTAGACCGATTCGAGTCAATACTGGAGATTACGCGGTGCTAGTTGTACGTAAGATCGCGTGCCCGGGAGTTGTACATCACCGGTAATTATCTTAAAAATTACGGCGCCTAGAGGCAAGTAACTGTGACGCGTTACGACTTACGACGATTCTGGGACGCGGCGTAATCGTGTGAGAACGACGAATAATGGCAGAGAAAATCAGGGCAATATAAATTTGTAATAAAAGGACAAATTGCTGCAAGATAGAATGTTTCAATGTGCAGTGGCTCGTACCCAAAATCGTACACTCTTTAAAATCGCATAACATTTTTAAAATTGGTCCAAACGACTTGAGCTTTTTGAGAAGCTAGGAGGATTAGTTTGCTAAATGACGTGTTACGTCGTTTTGAAAAAAAATGCAATTGGTAGGAATAGGTAGAGAAAAAAACCTAAAGTCGTTTTTTTCTGAGCCTGTAATGAAAATTCAAAAAACCCGTTTCTAGATTTAAGTAAGTTGTAGGTATAGTGTTAACGTTTTTCTGAGCTACAAACGTTCAAAGATTGCAGAATAAGATAGAAAATCACGAAATTCCCGAAATCAACAAGCTTTACTATTTTTTTTTTTTTTTTTTTGCTATTCCGACCAATTGCAATTTTTTTCAAAACGACGTAGGACGTCCCTTAGCAAACTTTTATCTTCAAACCTTCTATCTTCTAAAAAAATCTGTATATACTTTGGAATCTTTATCCTTCCCTCGTGGACATTCTAATTATCTCTAGCTCGATTCAAAGAATAAACTTGCACAATGGAACAATTACTTAGTGCTATACATACCATAATATCAATTATACAAACTACGCAAAAGGGTCTCCCTTCACGCATTGTACGCCCCCCTTTCTCCAAATTCCCGACCGGAAACGGACGTTCGGCAGCCGTGACTACGTTACTTTTCCCAAAGTAACGGGGCGAGGCCTGGAAAAGGGGGAGCACGAGGGAGGACGAAAAAGTTTCGCAAAGTGACAACTACTCGTATCGCGTGACCGAAGGGACGAAGTGCCGCTCGAAAAGAAGGGACGCGGAATTTGAATGGCGCATAAAAATGAGATGTTTAGATGAAAACAAGGAGATAAGCGGGCACGAGGGAACGGACGGCGGCCATTTAAATTGTAATTTTCAGTACGGGCCTCTGTGTAAGGGATCGCGTGTCCGTAATGTATGCGCATCTCAAGACGTGCAACGTTCCACCTTTACACGCCAGCAATACTGCGTAACCTCCCTGCTGGTATGTTGCTGCGATCGCGACCAGCAACCGGGAAGAAACCATACCTAATGAAATCTACCGTGGTCCTTGCTCGATTTTCCATTCGATTCCTTTGATACGCTTCGAGTATTGCGAACCTGTCAATCAAAGATGCTTAATAAGAGCGTCGAGGCTAACTTTATTAATTTCTAGTTCCTTAAATGCGATTTTTATTCATTTTCTACTATCGACCAGTTAAGTCTATATTAGACTTCGTGGACATTAGAATCCGATTAGTCAAGCTTAGATATTCTAATTCCGGGTGAAAGAAATTTAAATAACGACCAGAAGCAAAGGAAATCGGATTCTCTTTGCGCCATCTTCCTAGAAATCGATCGTCACCGAATTCACCGGAATTTCATTACCGCGCTCGAAAGTACGGCAAAAAAGAGAGCATTATTTATGGAAGGGGCCGATATCGCGCGGAAGTGTTCTAATTAAAATCGAAAATGCGAAGTCATCCGACTGATTGATCGCCGAGCCGAGCCTGGGTCTACGTGCAATCTTGGAGCCCGAAAAAATTGCGTTCAATTATGTCTCTGTCAGCTCTAGCGTGGTTACTTATCACGATCGTATCGCGTACCGTTATCCGATGTTGCTTCCCTTCCCCTCCTCGATCGAGCTCTTTTTGCCGAGCGATGCAGAAACGATGGGCAACGGAATGTGCAGCAACGAATGAAATTAAGATTCTTGAAATAACGCTCTGTACCAGCACTTTGTACCACAGGTTGTTGGAGATGCCATGGATTGATAAACCGAAACGGCGCGGCGCTTCGGTATAGGGGAAAAGCTGCGGTCAATACCCTAGATAAACAGAGTGTCTGATTTTAATTTGAAACTGGATGTATCTTGATAAGTGCGCTGAATTAGTATAGACCGAACGCGCGAGATTTACGAGAGGAAAATAGACAAGCGAAGGATCAAGGATAACTCAATGTCAACAGCATCCACTTGGAATCTTGCTCCTTTATCTCAATGACCGAGAACTTTCTGAAGAAACAGTAACGAGTTCCCCAGTATCGCGTAATCAAAAATCAACAGTTAGATACTCTACAATCGAGAGGTCCCGATTTGCAATTGCGAGCGCGACAGAACTGCAAAAACTCGTGATGAATATTCACGATGCGGCTATTAAGATCTTTGGAACGACGTGGGAAGGGCGTGTCGCGATCCAGGGACCTTTCGCGACGTATAAAACGCTGAGCCTTTACTGCGTCAAAACTGGGAACGAATGAAACTAGGAGGACCGTCCGCATACAGAATGAACGACAGTAAACCAGGTAGTGGGTGCTGTATACAGCAGGACTTCTTTAAAGAAACATACTCCGGAGCGAAATGACTCTCTTGGGCACCGCGTCGTCGCTGATCGCTTGTATCGCGCTATTCCTACGTTGAACACGAGGCTGCTTATCAGGTGGTGGTGACGATGCGCGTTAAATGTATTTCCAGTGGACTGATAAAACTTGGAGTAGAATTAAAATAAAAAATATAAACTCTATATTGATGCAATATTGCAAGAACTTTGCCACTCAAATATTGGACGGCAATACTGCAGCATCGTTCCTGCAATATTCCTGCAACTAAATATGCTGTATTAGTAGTCAAATGACTTTAGTGTACAAGTATCTACAGATTCGAAGTCTGTTCGGAACCGTATCAGTAACTTCCACGATATTACCACATCTCGAATAAAAAGATCGACCGGCTTGAAATACGAGCAACGTAGAAAGGTCGTCGAAATTGGGAAATGGGGATCGTGCCGTTAATAGAAGGCACGAAACGGTCGATGAATTTCGCGTGGCGGAAAAAAAAAGAGGAGGGAAATACAACAGATGCTCGGCAATCTTGTGAAAGAGGCGATCTATAACGAGCGTCGGACCGTCCGGTTCCCGAAATGTACCTACTGAATAAAATTCCAATATTTATGAGCCGGCTCATTTCATGCAAAGCGCATCCCGGAAATTTACATTCCACTTTTTCCCGTATTTTTTGAAATTACTCGATGCGTCGGCGGTGGGGCGCGCGCGCGAGCTCACCTAGCCCCCGAGCGCGCTCCCCGATTCGATGATAAAAATTCAAAACATTATTTCTGTTTCGCTTATTATTTGAAATTCCCGTCCGACCCACCCTCCCCTCTCCCGTTATTTCGAATGGTGTTTTACATCCGCAATGCGCCCTCGCGCGTTTGGTTTCGTTTAATGTCGCAATTCGCCAATGTAATTTTCCACTGTCCCACATAACCGGGCAAAAATGCTCGCCCTGAGCGCCGCCGAGAATTTACTAATTACTGACACCGTGAATTTCAAATCATCGTTACAGATTACACCGCCCGTATCACTGGATGGCGCGTTAAAAGTTTGCAATGACTATTAAATGGTAAAAACATCTTCGGTACTCTCGACTCGCAAGTGGCGCGTCCAATTACAGGTTGCCAAATACGTGGCTGACGCGAATCACGTTGTTAGAGGGTGGTGGGACAGCCACGGTCTGTTTACAGATTCTAATAATCCGCCGGACGATGCTGACGATAAATTTCAGCGGCTCGTAAAATCGCTACGATCCCGGGCGCAGCACGCAGCCCCGAGTTCCTCGGCCCTAAACTATTTAATTCTCGTTTAAGTGCCTCCGCGACGCGAGGGAATACCTTCGAAATTGGCGGGAAGGCGAGCCTCGATCGTAACCGGCCGAAGGTGTTTCCGCGGACACTTAATATCGTGAGGGGCTATTGCAATATTAAAGGATTGCGTGAAAACGAACGAAACGAATGCCCAAGGGACTAAACAAATTGAAAGGAGCTATACTTAGGCGCTCGAAACTTTTTCATTCAAAGTCCCCAAATAGATGTTGACACAATCAATTGTTTTAACCGTTTGAAACGCGAGAATTCGTACGTTCCTCCGACCAGTGTGCCTCGATGGTTCGGTGACAAATTATCCGACCCATCGACGAATGTATTCGACGACCAGGAAAAAAGTGCCCGCTCAAGAGCACCCGGGAACCTTCGGCGAACAAGATATGGGTGTAATAAAGCAGCGTATAAAATAATTGGCTGTAAAATTGTACGCGGTGAGATGTGGTCGCGGGGCGAAGGGCTTCGAGAGAGGTAGACGAGGGCTGACGAAGGATAGGGGGCTGACAACGGTGGGGAGCATCGAGAGTGTAGCCTCCCTTTTTCGTTCCTTCCGCAGGGCCCTCAGAAAATCCTGTTCGAGGCTCCAGCGCTACGGCGTCATAAATTTCTCCGAATATTTTATTGTGTGACAATTTTTATGGTAATTGTCATTATAAATTTCCTCCGATTATTTATGCTGACTGGGGATAAAGAGGGCCACGTCAGTGGGAGAGGAGAGGGGAAAGGAACGTAGGAGGATTTTATCCTGCGCGTCAGTCGAGGTTCAGGGATCATCGGGCGTAAATCAGCACGTCGATATGACTCTCTCTCGGGAGAGTTCACCGATTGCCCGCTGAGAAATTCATTAAGGGCTCCACGTTAATGGCGCCTTCGTTGTGGAAAGTTAAGGAACTAAGAAAAATGAAGGAGGGACTACTCGGCAGGTGACAGCAGACATGCTGCGTGTCATCTCTCAAGCCTGTTACGCGTATGCAATCAGATTCCCGTCATCGTCTCCAAGACGCAACAACGTCACCTGCGCTAACGACATTGCGAGGCTAAAGAATCAAGGTAAATCTGGCTGGACGTGTCGTCGCATCGCCAGCTGAAGTTCAGGATACCGCAATCTTGGGAAGAAAAAACTGCAACATTCTAATTAACACTGATGGGGTAAAGCCGTGAGCGCCGTTGTGTCCTTAATAACACAGTGGAATCAAATGGCGATGCTTTGAAGTCTGTAATTTGCAGAGTTGTTAGAGTTCGCATGTAACGAGGCGTCGCGCGGATCGAAGCAGGGAAGGCGCATCCATTCTGGAAAAGTGCGTCGCGCCTTGATAATTCAACGGACGCGGCAGGCCCGCGCGGCGGAATTACAGCGTGCGAGATTTGTCGTTACATTATGCCTGGGGGCCAATTAATTTCTCAAGCGGGTGCCATTATACCCGCCCGGCCGGTCTAAATATCTCCGCGATATATAATATGCAACGCGCGTTAATTAAAATCCTCCGCTTCTATGCACTCCAACTTTGGCTTATCTTATCGGGGAAAACTAACACCGCCGCCGGTGGCTACCCGCCGGAAGAATAGACAATATAATTATCCCGTACCACCTGACATTAATATCGCGACTACGTGACGCTAATTTATTTATAATTAATATAAGGTGCTCGCGTCATTACTGGGCATAACTTCAGAGTCGCATTCAGCGCACCGGAACAAAAAAAATACTCCGGAGTCACGACCAGCTTTCGCGCGTAAAGGGTGCGTCTCTTATTCCACGGCTTGGGATAAACCACCCCCGCGATATTAACACTATAGACACTGTCCAACACTGGAATTCGTGCCCCTAGCCAGCAACCCTTAACAACCCGACGAGTGGAGTATCCCAGTAAAGTTCGGCCGAACAATTCGAGAACACCCTGTACGCGCGATCCTATGGCCCTACCGGTCGTTACGAAGTCGAAGGCATAAAGTCATTTCGTGAGGCATCGGCTCGTTAAAAATGTACGGGCGCGGGGGAAAAAAAGCGCGAGAGGAGAAACACCGGAGCTTCTCTAACAACGTCCGAGGCTGCTGCTGCTGCTTCCAGAGTGGGTGAGAGAGGTTGACGGAGCGAAAGAGAGAGAGAGGAGAGGCCAGTGTAAATCAAGCCGGTAGCAAGCTGGGCTCGGACTCGGTGTAAACGCGAAGGCGGGCTAAAGAGTGTAAAGGGTGAGGGCAGGGGCAGCTAAATGATCTCATTAGCACATTCCTGGCCGGCCAGCCTCGCCATGTGTCAACCGAACTCGCCCTTACACCCCTCCGAAACTCTTCGGGACACGGCGACTTGACTGTCATGTAAATAATCTGCTGCTTAGCCGCCCTAACGAACGCTCGTCGTTTCAAGACGCCCCGATAGCCGCGATGCAAAATTTTCGCCGTCAACACCTTATTGCCTCGACGTTTTGCAGCAACCTCGCTTCTGTCGTCTCTTCTCTTTTTTTCAGATATTCAGAAATCTTCGTTGATTCTCCAAGATATTTGCTGGCCTGTCGCATAAAAAGATTTCTACTCGGGGACGAATGTGCAGTGAAATAAAATTGAATTCGCGGGGCTGCCGGTGTTAAGTGATTCGAAATTGAAGGGCGCAGAATTTGGATGAATTCTGTGTCGATATTACCTTTCACGTAGAATTCCTAGTACCCTGAATCCGAGTAAAAGCTGACTGCAACGTTGACCAACATCGGAACGAGGTAATCCATTTCATCGAAGGTAACACGAATCAAGACACATAGGGCTCGTAACTCGCAATTTAGTTATCAAAACGTTACATAATCGTACGTCATCGGATTCCGTTAAATCTTATTTACAACGCCAACGGTAACGGCTGCGCGCGGTGGCAAAAAAAATATTTCACGCGGGAACTTCGGTCGAAAGCGAATTTGCGAAAAAAAAAGAAGAGCCGGGAGGGGGTGGGAAGGTGAAGGGCGGGGGTTGACCGGCTTTAAATCACGCAACTTTTATCTGAAACATTTTTCCATTCCACCATTGGCTCCCCGATCGAGCGGATATAATACAGGTGGACAGAGCCGGTTGCGCGCACAGTCACGGGATCGCGACTACATTTTATCCGTAGGGCATAAATTTTAATGCATTTTGCCCGACTACGTTTGTAAATGCAAAGCAAACAACAAGAAAAACTGCGCCCGCTTTCGGTTCCGTGTTTGCCCCTCGATTATTTGACGAGCACCGTGCATCCCTTCTAACAATAAGTCGGTCACTCGTGACTGTGCTGTGTGAAAAATGCATGAAAAAAAAAAATTCACCGGCGGAGCAGAGCTATTTGTTGGGCGGGAGTTATGGAAACAGCACTCCGACTACAATGGAGTGCGCGTATGGGGATTGTTGATGCTTATTTTATCGAATAAGATAAAGCACAGCTGCCTTTAAAGTTGCACCGCTCAATGGCGAACGTTGTTATTTGAGTTGCGTTGCGAAATAGCTCGTGTAATCTTTAATCAAGTTGTCCAACTGTGTAGGTTCGGCAGAATTTCCGAAAAGAATGTGATCATCGCGTTAGGATTCATCCGGGAGAACATCTGTAGCTATCACTTAGGAAAGGCCGAAATTTCAATCCAATATTCCTGCCACCTACGCGATTAATTAACTCTAGAAGCTCTAACTCCGTGACCACGATGCACGCGAAGGAAAAACGAGTAGGGGGGAAATTGCTTCGTAGATTAAAGTAAGCCGAGCAAAAGATACGGCCGGTACGAATGCACTGGTTACGAGGGGCGCGTCGAACAAAGAGGACTTGAAGAATTCAAATTTAACGAGGAAGAATGCATGAGGAATTCAATATCAAAGTTGGATGTACCATGACTCCTGAGTCATGCAATCTTTTCACTACGCAACTCTGATCGGAGAATCGCGCGCACAGCCGGGGTGGGCGACGAGGACTCGAGGTATCGGTAGAAAAGGAGCACGCGGTACGATTCAGAAAAATCTAAAGGCGCAATAAACCCACGGCTGGCATTCAATATTCGATAAATGGATAAAAATGCGCGGCGTACTCGCGCGGAGAGAGGCAGTGTTACAAAAGGGACACAATTATTCGGCAAAATGGCACGCCATTGAACGAAACAGTCCTCCATTGTGACAGTGGTTTCCTGAATACTCGTCACGTTGCTCGGTGAAAAATCAATTATACGCGATACAATGTAAACACATTGCTTCGTATCGCGGCCTGATAATCTACGGATAGCCCGTAAGAAGCAGCCACGCTGGCCGTAAAAGGTGAACAATCATTTCCGAGGACAGCCGCGTAAAAAGATAGCCCGATGATCGATATGTCTAGACCTCGCATTAAACACACAATCACGCGGCCTCTCCGGTAATTGAATTTTACTTCGTAATTACGGTATTCATGTAAGATCTGAAGTGTTCCTAATTGGTGCCAGAGAGAGGGGTTAAATAGAAGAAGTAGGTAGTGCTGCTCTACTTCGGCAGAAGAAAGGGCGAGTTATAACTACCGAAAGGCTTTGAATAGCAAGCAATTAAACTTCCGAAATGCTAACGGACACTAACCACCGAAGTATTAGCATCCAGTGTATTTGTACCACCAAAGCATTTCCTAAACACACTCGGGCTCTTGTAACGAACCCGTAACGTGGCAGTGGAGATTGCGCAACGGTCGTCTTAAAAATTTAACTGGGATCATCCCCGCGAGAGGGAAAGCTGACGTACAGCGAGGCGGGAGGACCGAGTATTCCCTGGAAGAACCGAAATCACTCCGCAGTCCCCTGTAGAAAATTGGTGGCTGTTGTCTCCGTATACGCGATCCAGTGTACCGACGAGTCGTGGCGGAACGGTAGGTGTGGGTAGGTTAGGTACCCCAAGTAATTGGTCCCGTATTACATTCTTGGTGACCCCCAGAGAGTCGACGCTCAGAGGAAAGACAAGGCGTTGCTTTGTACGCTTTTATTGCTGCCGACGAGCAGAGTCGACGACGGCACTGATCTCGTTGCCCCCACCGAAACCGGAAGGGGAGAAAAAGGAAGCCCCGGGAGCTGCAGACCCGGCTGCAATCCCAGACGGGACGTTAGCTAGTGAACTTGGACGGGAATCGTTCGTTCCTTGCGACTTCCACCGTTCATCTCGTGCAATCCCTTACGTCCGAACCCGCGATCCAGGGAAAACGTACAGGGGAATCGTTATCCACGATTCTGTACGTAGGAAGCGGGTAGCAACATCCAACAATAAGCCCCTTAAGACCCATGAATCCACTTATAAGTTAAAACGACTCACCCCGTACATAAATTCATTATGTTACTGTCGCTTAAGCGGCCCTTAATTACTTTCAGCCACCTACCGATTAATTAACGAATCAAGAACAGTAGGCCGGGCGCGAAGGGGCGAGAGCAGCCCTCCCGCGTCAGCGGAGCGTGTCTCCTCCAGAACGAGCCAACGATCGCGGCAAAGTAAGCCGAAGAAGGACGATTTAAACTGTTTGCCAAAACGTGAATCGCGTTCGACGATCCCGCTGTCGCCGTGGATTACCGTCGTAATTAATCAGCTCCCCCCTCCGTGCCAGTCGCGTAAATCAGCGATCCGATGATTCGAATCCTAGCGCGTGCCAAGCGAACTGTTCCGCGTTAAGCAGCGCATCCCGATCATCGCGGAGAGTAGAAGGAAGAGGTTGGTGGACGGGGATGAAAAACTGCGGAAGGACAACGTTTTAATCGAGAATTCTCGTGGCGGGGCGTCTAGAAAGGGGGAGTGTTCGCGCGGCAAACGGGGAGCCTTGGCAAACGTCTCCAGCGAGTATTTCGCAATAACGGCAGACGGCGAGCCACGCGCACACCGATCCGCCCTGCGTGCACGTACACGCGTCTAACAACCGACTTCCTTCGACAATTTTGTCTGCAGGGATACTAATTTCGTAACGTCTTCGTCTAATCATCCTAAAGATCTCGCGGTGTGCGGACCAGTCCGTGTGTATTCCCCGGCTTCTATCCGCCACCCACACCAAACAGAGGCAGAATGGGCGTGGAGAGGGGACACGGCGGAGTCTCCTCGGGGGTGGCAGAGGGACGAAAGGGGGTGGCGCGGTTCGAGGAGGGCTGAAACGGAGGGAAGATGTGCAACTAGCGAGAGAGCCCGGGTATAATTAAAACAGCGCCGAGGAGAGTCTGCGAGAGGAGACAGACACCGTGCTGATTTCATTAAACGTCTTACCTCAACGCAGACCCTGTCTACGTACATACCGTTCGGGGCACGGCCTGTCGTTTCGTTTTCCGTTTACCGCCGAACTGGGAAAACCTCTGTCGGGAAGAGCGCGTCGCTCTGTGACTCTGGCTCCAGCGACGCGGGGCTTCCCGTTTTTCCCAGGCGAGTGCATCCTTTCGTCAGGTATAATCGGTTTGTTAATTAGGTACTTGGAGGACTCACTGTTGTAGGTATCGCTTTAATGTCTCTTTGGTATCTGCGGTGTTGGACAAAACGTTGATGGCGCAAGTAGCTCGCAACGGGAGGATGAATTTCGAAGCCCCCAGAGAACGGAAAGGTTTTTCGAGCTATCGACTTTATATTGAGCACCGAATTGGCCAGTTTTTCCGGGTAACATCCATGTCGAGGATTCATTCTCGCGAGGCTAGAATAATGCGAAAACACCGGCGCGGGCGAGCGAGCATGAAACAAAGGAGCAACCGATCAGCGCGGAAGGCGGCAGCGGAGCATAAAAGTTTAAGGGTGAGGGCGGTGTGCATGCAGCCAAAATAAGTGAGTCCTCGAGGCTCGTCAGGACTTTTGACTTTGGGGACCTGTCCGGTGGTGCTTGTTAAATTCGATTAGGGAGTCGCTTCGTTACGGCGGTATGTTCCGTCGGTTACGAAACACGAATGTTTCCTTGCGCTGAATTAAAATGAATCCCTGCGTTCCTCGCGGAAGAAACTCGACGTCTTCTTAGTGAATCTAATACCTGTTCCCTTAATAAACCCTCTAACGAGCTTAATACCTTTCCCCGGTTCCATTGTTTCCTGCCTTTCTCGTGTTAAATTAATGTTTGAAAAATAATACTCCGCGCGCATCCACCTACAGCCACACAGAACGTTAAGCATTTTCTCTGATTTCCGTTTCTAAGCCTGCCAGGAGCGAACGTCGTAACGCGATACACGTTCGTTCACGGGAAATTCTTGTCAACAGATCTGAGCAATTATCTGGAAAGTTTCGAGGGTGCGGGAAAAATTGTTTGACGCGACGAACTTAATAACGGTGACGTTAATAAACCGCGAAGCACGGTTTAGCGTCTCGAGCCCGGGGCTCTGGGGTCTGGGTTAGGTAGCGCGGTTCTCGTTTTTCCTCGGTTTTCCGTATTAAATTAATGTTTGAAAAGGATACTCTTTATCCTGCCGCGTTTTCTTGAGCCGAGCGCCCCGAAGCAGGGGCCGCGGAGGCGGCGCGAGGGTGAGCGGACCCGCGAAAGGCGCAAAGCACACTCGAGTATATCTCCGGCCGCGTGTGCTCTTGAAATAAGTCCGCACACGTACGCGAGAAACATTCAGCGTTCCGTAGCGGCGCTAGGCGGATTTAATCCTAGCAAATTAATTCCATTTTCTCGGAGCATCGCGCATTCTCTGTGTTTCGTCCTTCATCAGCTCGGCTATGCCGCGCAGCTACCCCTTTTCCCTTGGTCTACTCACCCCCGCCGCGTCTTCGCTTTTCCCTTCCGTCCTCTGCCCGACCTGCCCCTCCCCGCTCCGGCCATGGATTCTGGCTCGGTGCCTTACCAAACCGTCATTCCCCACCTTCGACGTTCCCCTCAACCGCCAAGCCACCCACCGCCTCCGCCGCCCTTCCACACCCTCGAAAAGCTATACTCGAGCCGGTCTACAAGGAATTGTTAATTGCTCGTGCAGCGCCAATTTGCATAAATCAATTTTAAATCAACCCTCGAGCCCGCGAAGAGTGCGCCGCCTGCCGTCGACGAGGCGAACTGCGGATATGCACAGGTGCACGCGCGCGCGCGCCTACGACCCACCCCCGTCCCATCGTGTTCTCGCGCACCTCCGCCTGTGTATACGTGTATGTACACGGCGATTAACCCCGTTGCAAGGAGTTATCCTGAGCTGCGCCGAGATTATGGTCGCGGTTATATCGCCAGGCCGCTGAAATAAGAGTGCCACCACCGAGGGGTGTAATCGTTCCCACCCCTGTTGCATCGTTCGTTCGAGTGGCCAGCGGGCTGAGAAAATAGAGCCGCCAGTAAAAGACGCGTGCCACGGCGCTTTCCCTTTCTTCCTTCCCTCTTCTACTCGTTCCTTTCTCCACTGTTTCCCTTCTTACGCTCAACGGCCTTCTCGCAGCTCGTCTCGGGCCTCGTCTTCCAGGGAAGACCGCCGCGGTTATTCTCGCGGATCAGACGCCCCGCAAGCTACGTCTTCGGGCAATTAAAAAGGAACTGCGGCGATTTCGTTCGAGGATGCAGCCGAAGCTTTTGACGCCCAAGACGCTGGGTGCTTTCAGGTGAATTAAAGACGGAGGCGGCGGGCGAATCGACGCGCAAAGTAGGCAAGATAGTTACCCCGGGCTTCCGCGGTTTAAGGGGTTAGCCAAGGTACGCGCGATTGAGTCCCAGCGTCGAATCGAGGGGTTGAATTTTCCGCGAGGCGGTCGGGGGGATGCTCGGAAATTTCTGAAGAAGCTGTTTACCCTGCCGATGAACCCTTTACGCGTTACATTTAAGAGATGAATCGGGACCAAAGGGAATATTAGGTTAACCGTGACGAAGAGTCCGCGAGCTTAGTCGAGGGTCTCCTTCGTTCACAAAAGCCTTATTATCTTACCACTGTTCTTCGTTCGCGCTTCAACGCCACCGCCCCCAAAAAATATTCCGCGGTGTTTCAACCCCCGAACGCTGTCAATTAACATCGCCGGCTGCGATCGGGATTCCAAGAGGCAGAAAAACGGTTGAGCCGCTAAACAAAACCGTGCCCGACTCGCGGGCTCGAGCAATGTCTGACGCTAACGAAGTGAAGGGGGGCGGGGAGAGGGTGTGCAGCCACGGTACGACGGGGAACATCGTGTACGACAAGGGGACAGCCCCGGTTACCCGGCTGCCAGCTCCTACCGCGGCCATTGTATCCCGAAGGCCGTTATTCAGAGGAGCTGGCTCGATTTGAGAGCCGCGGCGATGCAGCTGGCATTTAGCAGGCATTCAATTAAATATTGATCCAGCTCCGTTTAGCGCCGGTAAACAATTATGCACGCTAATTAATGCCCCGCCGTTGTCGGCGCAATCAAACCGTATCGTCCTCGAGTGCGCCGAGCCGAATCCAACGATACCGCGCCCGTGGATCATCGATCCCGCGGGATGTATCGCGGCGCGCGCTGCTGCTCCCTGCCCGCGAGACCGCGCCGGTCCGCCTGTCGATGCGCTCGCTCCTCCAGACCCTCGATCGGTCGATCCCAATTAAAAAAAAGGAAGAGAGTATCGCCAGCCTGGTTGAGAACCGCTCGGATCGCTCCCACCGACCGGTGGACTTAACGCATGAAAATTAAGATGACTTTTGGATGGTTGTACAAAAGCAGAGGAATAAATTTGAGCGCGCGGTTAACTGGACCCAGTTAGGCGATTCCACCGAGATTTTTAAACTCGATTTCAGGTTATCAGGCCGTACAGGCTAACCAACGCGAGGTGTATCGCTAATGGATCGAAATCGACGCGCGATACGCCCGGCGATTACGCAGCGCCGCTGGAAAAACGCTTCTCCCTTTCAGCGTTAACAACGCGCGGGCACGCGAGCTTTTCTAATCGGTCGAAACATCGACACCGCTTTCCTCTTTCAAATAGGTCGTAATTAATCCAGCCAGGAGGAGGTCGGACCGCAGGAGGGCCGCGCGATATGCCGAGCAACCAGGGCAGTGTTAACGCCGATCTTTCCGTACGAATTAATGCGCGAGCCTTGTAACCGTTCAGCCGCATCATCGACGCGCCACTCGAGCCACCCTTCCGCCGAGGGGCCAATCGTCATCGAATCGCTCGACTCGTTCTTTATCAACGCCAGGATCGTCTGTTTGCTCGCATTGCCCCGTGGTAGCCCGCCGATCGCGGTAGATAGGTAGACGGGGATCGAACGAAGTGCACGGGAACAAAAGGATGGGATCGATCATGCGACTAATGTCATTTCTAAGTACACACGCGGCTATCGACGCGGCACAACACACTATTTTCCATGGCGGCCGCCGCCCGGCGCCGTACCTGCTCTGCGCTTTAACTATCCCTCGATCTAAATGCACTCTAATGGACTGCATTAAACAGAGAGACGAGAGGGTGGAAGGGGTTGAAGCGAAGCGAGAGGTGAGGCCAAGCGAGGTGGCTCGGGGGTGGCCTGGTTTGGGGTGGTCGACGCCGGCTGACGCGGGGAAACGGGACCCGGCAATGGCTGACCGAGCCTGGGCTTCGAAACACCGGCTCAGATACGTCCATTTCCAAGGAATTTTAGGGCACTCCCAATGCTCGCGATCTTCGCGTTATCCCAATCTTCCCCGGAGAAACGATTCGCGAGAATGCTCGCTGTTGTTTAAACGTGGGATTCCTTGAGGGGTAGGTAGTTGAAGGGTGTAAAGTGGGAGTTGAGGGTTGGAGCTGCTCGCGAAATGGTATTGCGAAATAATTCAAGGCGAATGAAGCCTGGGCAGAGGGTAACGCGTGTTTTCTTCGACTAGGGGAGACCCGGGCTAGTTGATACGTTATTCTGCTTTCAATTTCTTTACATTTTTATTTGAATTAATTACTTAATAACAAATACGCCAAAATATACTTTGGTCCTTCCTCTTTAATACATAGTAACCGAAAAATTGAGAAAAATATTATTTGAACGATCAATTTGGATGTATCAATATTTACTTTTTCTTTGTATTAGCGAAAGAAAAGAGTTGAAAACAATTTTTAACGTCAAGGTACACAGACGTATGCTGGATCGTACATAGGAAACAATTGAACAACAAACTTCATATATCTCGCTCAAATGGAACTACTATATACGGTGTCGAGATAATTCGTCTGTATCAACTAGCCCCGGTCTTTCTTACTTCATTATATTCTGATAAAATATTTACCAATAATTTTAGAGGATTTTCCCATTTTAGAAAATTACGTTAAGAGATGGAATTGCAAATCCTTAATTATATGAATGAAAATATGATAAATGATACCTAGCTTGGACTTTTTAATTTTCCTCTTTTAATCAGCAAATAAACTGCATTCTTTCGCGTGTGCAATTGATGTCTGTTGGAGAGTCTTCAAACGTTGAATAATCGACTCGTCATTACATATTCATTTCCGGTGTACTAGGGAAATAAGTCAAACACCGGAGGCATTTACCAGGGCACTTTCCCCCTCGACACCGATGATACCAGCCACAATTACTCTAATTAACTGAGCGAAGATAAAAGCCAGTCGTAATATTGGTAATGGAGAATAAGTCCACAGTCGCAACGACAACTTTGTCTGTGTCCATATAAAATAGAACCGTCCTGCATGTATTGCTCGCGCGCGTGAAAACGACGAGACATACGTATACTTTGCAATAAACAGGACGAACCTGTCGCCAGAAATGGAAACTCGGTGTCACACTTCGCGGAATGCGAGTGTCGAGGAAGTTAATAGATACTTGCCCAATCAGATAGGCGAAAGAAATGTGCTTGTATCGGATCGCGTGCAAAGGGACGCGGCAAAAGCGATCGACATCTGGCACACTGCGTTTACAATAATTATGAGCGTCATGGCACACATGAGTATTCTTTCGAATCGGTCCGATCGAGACGCTCCGCGAGTGGGCCTGCTTGCACCGAAACCCCTAATTAAGGAGAAAACAAGAAGGCCGGCCGAGTCGCTTCGACCAATTTTGACAACACCCTGGACAACGTCCATTTTTTACTTTTACCTTCGAGAATACCTTCGCGCGGAATATTCATTAATGGCAGGTCAAAACGCAGGTGCTCGTCGAATATCTCTATCGATTCGAGCGGCGACGCTCGCCAGCCGCGTCTCTCCCGTTCCTTCCTCCCAAAGATTTCGCGAACGTTAAAGTTTCATTTCGTCGAAAGCAAAGGGCAGCGTAAAAATCGTGATGTCGGCGTTGTAAAAACTCGCCTGAAAATAAATGCGTCCCGGTACGACTTCGGATTGAAGCTTCGGACGGAGCACGGATAAAACGTACCCCTTTATCGAAGAAATATCGACAACGTCGCGAGGAGGGTTCCCAAGCAGGGGGATTTCCTTTCCTTATGCGCGCGTTGCTTAATCAAACTCTACATAGGTGAACTCGTTACTAATGAATGAAGGCGAGCTCGAATGCTGTAAAGACGGGGCTGACTGTCATTTATTCATACCCAGCCCCCTACGCTCTGTATCGCATGGACATGCTAAAGGTTTTTACGTCGGACCAGTGTGCGGTCGTGAAAGAAGTCACTTGACAGATCGATACCATGAAACGGTATACGGCGTCGAGTTCACGAACAGCTTACAACAGCTTTGCCATTGTTTCCCTCTAGTTCGATGTGACCCACGATCTCTTTTCCTATTCAGAATTCTATCGTTTGTTTGTCAGATTTAATTACGATGAATTCCAAGTCGACCATAAATTGCAACACAGAAGAATTAAGATCCTCGCTATTCTCGTCTATTGAAAATGAGTCAGGATTGAAAATGAACAGTCGTGGATAGTACCTAAATTGAAGTACCTAGGAGTCTAAGTCAACGTTTCGAGAGGCATATCGAGAATATCGATCCTCCCGTATTAGAAATGATCGTTCGAGGGGATGAAATTTCCCTCGAAGCGTGAGTGGGAAACGTACGTACGTTCTCGGGATGGAAATGCAAAACGAGCGACGCGTTCTTGTCCATCTCATAATGAACTCGACTTTACAAGCGGCAGCCCATTGTCTCCCGGTGGCGGCCGCAGATTGCGAGTCCTCCTTTTATCGTGCGCTCGCCTGTAATCGGATTAAAAGTAAAGGAGATTACTGCTTTTTAAATATCCCCGGTGAAATAATAACAAGGCTTAGGAATTCGTCGGTAGTCGGGAGAAGGAAGTGGAGAGAGCCAGTCGAGCCGAGGCGACACGCTCCGCTTAATTCCCTAAATCGGAGCCGAGTGTAATTATGGCGGTGGAGGATAATAATTGTATATTATCGATTATCCAAGGGGTAGCCCGGCACGTTGCTTCGAGTGTAAGGCAATATCTCCGTAGAAAGCGGGCCAAGTTATCGGCTAGCCGGGTCTAATTATCGATCGTTATTAATTTAATTGATTTACGGAGCTCCGTCTCGTGTAATGAGAGAAACGAGTGGTAATTGCTCGGTGATTTAAACGGCATTCCCGTGTCTTTCCGCGTCTTTAAGTCGCGGCAGCTTCGTCCCGCCGTTATACAGCCACGAGGGATTACGTAGCCCAGAGTTTTCTTGTCGTTGCCCGTTTATTCCCTTCTTTCGAAAGCTGGTCCCATTAATATCCTAAAAGCTGACGAGGCTGTAGCCGCGTTACGTTCCCCATCGCGCGTCATCGCGCATTGAAAATTTCTAAATGAAACTGACCAACCACTCGCTACCATGTTCCACTCACCTTGGACCATCTTTGCTGTTTACTTTGGAACTTGCGCCTGCACGGTGTGACTGAATTTTATGGCGGCAGAACTGGTCGGCCCGCGCGTCTCGCCGACCGCTATCTCATCCCCGACTTTTAAAACGTATATTTCAATTAATCGGACGACCGATAGCGCGCGTCGTTGAATTAACGCTCGCTAGGCCGCTCGTAAAAGACCGTTCTCGTTATCTCGATGAAGGCCAGGTGTAGCCGCGGACGAGCGACCGCGACGGAGGAGGCAAAACAAAGAAAAAAAGCCCTGGGGCGGACGAGCGGGGAAAAAGGAATGGAAAGAGAGAGGAGAAGAAAACGTGGCGGCGTAAAAGGAGGAGGTACGACTCAAAACGCAACATCGAGAGACGAAGTAGGGACACGAAAGGGGAGTGGAGGAGGAGGAACGTCGCTGCGCCGTCCAAAAAGTATGGCAAGGAAAAAGTCGCGGAAAAGGCGACCAAGATAGAAGAGGGAAGGGGTCGGATACCAGCGAAAAGGAGATTCAGCTCGCGCGCGCTGGAGATGGGGAGCGCTTAGATAAGAGGAGTGGAGGGGAAGAAAGGAGCAGGGCCAAGAGCGTCCGCGAAAGTGGAAAGAAAGCGTCCGCTCGAAATTAGCCGTGAAAGCGGCGCCTCGCACGCTTTTACCCTTAGGACACGCATTAAGCAGCTGCCAACCGCTAGACGACAGGTATGCCGTGACACATGCCGCTCACGAAATGCCAGCGAACGGAGGAGCCGGGAGAGATCGACTGCTCGCGGCAAGCGCGGGTACATACTATTAACGATAGCCTGGCCGAGTTGCGAGTACCGTGCGACTGTGTGGTAATGGCAATAATTCTGTTGGCCGCCGATATGACTCGGCTGTTCTTCGAATGTACCGCGGGGATCAGCTGCGGGCAGGCCGAGAGATCGACGGATTACGCCGTTGATTATTGCCCGCGTAATTATCAGGGGACAGATAACAATGACAGGGGTGGCGCGACGGGGAGGGAACGGGCGAGCAGGGGGGAGAAGGTTGCAAAGAAAAATGGAGAGTTTTCGAGACAGCGCGGCGATACCGATCGGTTGTTCGATGCAATTATTGCGCGACAGTTTAAGGCCTCCGCGTTTCCGTTCGCACGAAACCGGCACGCTCGGTGCAACCACTAATTTCCAGTATAGCCGGGAGTCGTTTACATCGTGTCTTACGCTTCCTCCTGCAAATTGAGACGTAGCCCCGCAATTAGTACCGTCGATTATCGGCTGCTTAAAATTATGTAAATCCTTCGTTTCGCGAGTGCCGATGGTCACATTGTAACCGAGTTACCAGCCATCCGTTGCACAGAAATTTTCGATCGGTTGCCAATTATCGGAGGAGGAGAGAGGGCCCCGAACGGCGTTCGCTCGTCACGATAATGACAAGGACTACGACGGAGCGAAGGATCGTTTAATAATACATTTCTGGAGGAACGCGTACGTACGTTCTTTCCTCGAAGCGACTACGATAACCTCCGAGACGCCACCGGCTGACAATTACACCTACCAATTATCTACACCTGGAGAGAAAGAAGACGGTTATACCGGCGAAAGCTTCGAGGACTCTTCCCCGCCCCCTCTTGTCGATCGAAGATGCCTCCAGGACGCTTCGGGAACATTGGATCCGCGTGATTCGATTACCGTTTGTCTTGCCTCGCGCTCCGCCTTTCCAGAGAGCTTTTTGTTGCTTCGTTTGTCGCGATAACGAGTTGAAAGTTAATTACCGCTGCGATCGTGAGCTGGGGGGTGCTTCCAGCCGGCCAGAGGACGAAAGTTTCGGCTTTACTTTTGTTTACGGACCCGCCTAGCTCCGCTATTCGACTTGATTTTTGTTTGGAGGATATTAAAAGTTGGCCCACCGTTCGTCACGAGGCGAGCCCGCTCCTCGGAGCTCCGATTAACGTCACCGTGCGTAAGCCTGCTAGATTTATCGATCGCTATTTATGCTGTCGAATTGTAATACACGGCGCGGCAGTCTCCCTTGAAGTGGGAACCATTATCGTTAGAGAAAATCCAATCAACGACACAGACAGCGCGCCCCGTTTCACTTATATCGCGGGATGGAATCGCGGCAACGCTCGAGACAAATCGAACGCGCCGCACGGGAAGCCACCCCACTCGAGCTTATTTGTAAACTAGACAGCCAGTTTGTCCCAGTTTCGCGAACGAAAATACCAATAAGTTGCTCGACCGTGCAAGGAAATGCCTACGCGGAAATCTTCCCGTTTAAAAGTAATTTCGAATCGCGATCCAGCGCGCCCCCCATCGACCGAAACTTCGGGAGGGAGGCAGGAGTATGGTCGGGACGCGAGATCTACGAGCGTTCCCGGTCGATTCGGGGGACAACCGCGCGAACGAGTGTCTGACGGGGAAACGAGGGGAACGAGAATGTAATTCGGCGACATGGCGGAGGAGGGAAAGGCGCTGGTGAGATGGGGAAAAGCCAGTAGCCGTCGGTAGGTGAAAATAGCTATAGAGAGCAGAGCCGACCGGCACCGGTACTTAAGTAGATGAATTCAATATCTCGGAATAAATACATTGATAAATCAGCCACTCCGCTAAAAGCTTACTTTACTTTGGCTAGCTGTTGCGGCCGCGCGCAAACAACGCGCGCCTGTGTGCGTCCATTCAGCGAGACGCCTGCAGGAGCTCGCGTACATAGACAGAGCCGTACACGAAGGCAACGAACACGCGGAGAAGAGGAGAAGAAGAGACGTAGGAACGTACAGGGTGTTCCTCAAACGGGAGGGTAGATTCTGAACGAAGAACAGCGTCTTACAGATTTTTAGAACGCTGTGGAATTATTGTTCACGCATCTCAATCATATCCACTCGAAACACACGTACAGTCTCGCTTTCGCTATTAGAATTAGAGAAAACGAACGACAGTCGGACGTTAAAATCGCGGATGACACAGATAAGAGGACAAAGGCGGTAGTTTTTACAACCAGCCCATTCCCCTGAATTTCTATGAACAAACCAGCGAGTCCCTGTACACCGACGAACAAAGTCAGCGTACGCGTGCCACCCCCGCGTGGGAGGCGGCGGGGGTGGCAAGACATAAGCAAAGTTTGCGAGCACGAGCGATCGCATAGGCAGAGACGGACTGCCGCGAGAGGAAGAGAGAGAGAGAGATACGCGGGACGAGGATAGTGCGGTGTACTTATAGAAGAGTGGTTTGCTCCGTCTATAAAGAATCTTGTTTGTTTCTGGCCCACGGATATCGAAGAAAAACTATTTGCCTTGGGGATTTAGAGTGTTTCGCGAACCTTCCACCACCAGCGTCGACCGTCGGCATCACGGACGCCGAATCAGTTACTACCACAGCGCGACGCCCGGGGGTGGGAGGTGGGGTGGGTTGCCGCGTTCCTAGCGGAACGCCATCTCACGAACAGTAATACACGGGGCAAATAAAACTTCATTCTTGCCGATTGTCCATCGACCTATCCGTTGCTACGAACCAATCCGGCAGATGGACACAGAACGAGGGATCGATCGATCCGGCTGGCGCGAGCCACATTTAAATCACTGCGAGAGCGAGTGAGTAAGGGCCAAGGGGGTTGGTTCCCCGTTGGCTTTGGAGATCTCAGGACTCTCCGTTTGGATTCCCTTATTATGTCGTCTCGAAGTAATAATAAATTAATTTCACTGTACTCGTCGAACACCGAGAACTCGAATCTACCGGTGCTTAGAGTTTAGGCAGTTTAGACATTGTATGCTATTTACCATGCAAGTCGAAGGTGCTAATTTAATTGTACATACCACTCTGCTGTCGTACGTGGATCTCTAGCAACCGCTGGAATAAAAAGAAAGGATTTATATAAATACAACGAAGGTTACGTAAGCGCGAGAGTTAGCAGATACGGTACGAAAGGAAATCAGAATGCTGAAGGGGTGACCTACTGTGTCAAGACCCTCGTGGGCGTCGCTGATCCCCGCAGAACGCAATCTCCTTTATAATACGAATTTGTTTTCGAGAAACTTGGGTTTTGTCTGCGGCCCGCAGTGTCTTGAACGCTAGAATTGGATTACGTCAGCGAACGAGGGGTGGTTTGAGAGCACGCTAATGAGAATATCGAACGAAGGAAGGGGGAGTACGCATGGATACGGCGCCACCTCGTCTTTTTCTATCGCTATAGAACGAACGTTTCAACCTTCGTTAACCCGGATCGAAGTTAAAACTAACTCCGCGGCGTGATCGTGCCGGCAACTGTACCGAACAATTTATAATAAGTAGCTAACTAACTTTGGCGAGGTTGTCGATTGATTACGATCGGGCTTTTGTGATATAATAATTAGTAACTTTGGAAAAAGCACCGTCGGAGGGGGATACTATATAGCGAGGGGATCCGAAGTTATATTCGTCGAGTATTCCTCGACCGTCCGTTATTTTCCATTAACAATTGCCGAGTAAAAATACATTCCATTTGCGCGCTAGTGAAATCATTAAAAAGCCCTCGGACGTGCTCCGATATTAATTCCTTCGATCCAGGGAGGCAGAATCGGCACAATTAATCGCGCCCGATCCCCCGGCGCTTGGGCGTATAACAAATCGACGATAAATAAATTCATCGGGACTGATCCCCGATTATAAAACGAAACGTCCGTCGGGGTCGGCGACGGTGAAAAGAGAGCGCGGCGGATTCCTCGAATCTCTCCGCGTAAGCGGCTCGAACCGCTTACCACCATAATTCGAGCAAGTGGCGAGGAGGACGGGTGGCGAGGGGAGGGAGAGGGCGAGTTAAAGGCTGATTAAAGAAAAATCCGCAACTTGTTGAACGTCTTAAATATTCATCCACCGATGTAGCATCTACTTAATAACCGGTGTTGCCGGCGTCCCTCTGAGCAACCGCCGCCGCCTCTTTTTCTCACCCTTTAGCCGCGTTTCTCTACCCAGCCACCAGCCCCCCTCCCCTTCCCTCGATCCCTCCCTTCCCCCTTCGTGCCCCAGCCCGTCTTCCGAGATCCATCGTCTCAGAACTCCACTACGAAGAGCGCGACGACGGGCAAATGAAATCCGCTAAAACGTTTTCTTAGCGGTATCGCCCGGGCTAAAAGCTAAAAGCGCTTTTAAATTCCGCCAACTCTGCCCCCCTCCTCACTCATCCTCTCGCCCTCCCCGCCCCCCTACTTGGCCTTTGCTATGCTCTTGCTAGGCCATCTGTCCCCCACCACCGATGCTCGAAAATGCAACGGCGTAGGCTCGCGATTGATTAGAATTAGGCAATTTTCATTTTACCCTTCCCTCTTCAATCGGGGGTCCTCTTTGAGTTCAAAAGGGGTGCGGTAAATTTAGGATTAATAGGAGACTCGTTTCTAAGGTCTCCAATTATCTGCCTCAACAGGATTCCAAGGTCGCTTCGCGGCGTATCGCTCAAGTCATCTTCGCTTAAACCGTGTAAACTGCATTATTGGCGTTATTAACGGGCGAAATAAATTTGGCCGGGGCCTTGACGGCGTTTCAACGGGGCGAGCATTAAAACGGCTCAGCTGGCTCGAAGGAACGGTTCCCGACACTTTCCTCGGCCCGCGTGGACACATGTCCGACGCGATACGCCCGTTTACACGCGTTCAGCCCTCGAACGACCACTAAGTGGAATCGATCGCCATTAAGATAGCAACAATGTGGCGCGGTTTCGCCAAGTGCTCGGTTGTCATTCCGAGATCGCCTGATAAACGGCCCCGCCGGAAAGCCTCGCCGGGGATGGATCGCAACGAGCCCCGTGTTCGGCCAACTGGATCCGCGTCGGAATCCATCCGTCCGTCGCGAACGATCCGTCTCGCGCAATTTGCAACCTGCCCCGTCGGTGGCAGCGGTGAAGCGAGAGGGAGGAACGCGGCCGGGCCTCTGTTCGCCGCGAAATGAAAGACACCGGGGCCTCGCGGAGGGATGCACGGAGGAGGAATGGAAATCTAACCGGTGGGAAAGAAAGAAGGAGACGCGGTTGTGGGAGAACGAGGCAGAAGGGGTACGGCGCCGCGTAGGGGGGCGGAAAACGAACACACAGGAGGGGGAGGGAGAGCGCGGAAAGAGGGAGAAAGGGGGAGAAAGAGGGGGCAGTGAAGGGTGAAGAGGGGGAGGAGAAAGAAGTTAAGTGGGTGCACCTACGCTCGGTAAAACAGACCGGTCTCCGAATTGAAGCTGGCAGCGGTCCAGCCTAATGGAGACTCTTAGCGTAATTAAACGTAAACACATTCGAGGCGTCACGCTAATCTGAATGCTTATCAAGGTCCGCCGGTGTTGCCTCAGGGCCGTGTCTACCTGGCGTGTGTTCATCCTTGGGAATACGGCTGGTGTCCGGGCGAGGCCTAACCTTCGGTTTCACCGAGAATGGCCCTGTCTCCCGACGCTATCGCGTTGTTATTAAGCGAAGGATGTTTCTATTATCCTTTGGTGTATTTGCCCCTCTGCCTAGATAACCAGCTCGTAAGGAGCTTACTTTACGGGCACGGTGAATTAATGGCGGCGAATTTTAATCTCGGCACGCGTCGCGGATATTGCGGCGACCGGCGCGGGGGAGTGATGGAGCGTAGCCGTGAGATCGGCTGTTCAGGATTCCCAATGAATCTGAAGATAATTCAGCCGGCTGGGAGCGGGGGAGAGTGGAGATTATTAAGTTCGGCGATAGAGCGTGGCGATCCATGAATTAAGATAAGGGCGGCCGTAGGACTTCCGCGAAACGAGGGGCGTTTATCTTGTTGTTGTCGGTACTCCTCGAAAGGGGTGCAGAAATTCTGATCGCGTAATCGAAACGGCGGGGGATAGACTCCTAGTCGCGGGGGGGGGGGGAGGGGGCCCGAGGCGTGTCCGGTTTTATTTATCGATTCGATTATAACGCGTTGACCCGAACGCGCCCGCTGCACACCGATTAATTGTAATATCGTGGCCCGATGAAAAACGAACATATTTCTGAGTCCCGCTCGGCCGAGTTTCTAGCCGCTCGACAAACTCCGCGGGCACATGCAGCGCGCGGTTACGCGCACGATCCGGCGTTGGAAAAATGAGAAAATGGAATGGGAAAATTACAACGATCCCATTAGACCGTCGGTTTTACTAATTAATCACGATCGTTGAATTCAATCAGCCAGACGGCGTCGAACCAGCATTTTTATCCGCGCTCTGCTCGGTTAAGGGGGGAGTCTGGTGTAACTAGCTGAAAATCTATTTCTCGGGAATTTTTTTTATATAGACAAAAAAAAGAATTTTATTAAAAAAGAGTAGCAAATAACGGAATTATACGGACTTATGCCCAGTCTGTTGGCGACGCAATTGTTCCACTGCGGACAACGTAGCGTCTATTGTATTCATCTAAAAGCAAAAATCGAACAATTTTTGTTTAGTTTATGAGTGCACGCACAAATTGTATAAATTAATAACTTTAAAAGATGCAAAATTTAACAAATGGCGGCCTCTTGAAAAAAATTCACTTTTTCCAACGAAATTTTGCCTTGAATATGTAAAAAAAGTTGTAGAACTTATAGCAGCGAATGTAATTGATTGTCGAGCAACGGTCTCGCAGATCATTACTGGCATAGGGGCTAACTTTGAAGTCGTTTTTCTCGAAATATGTACCATTTTTAGACACGGTGTACATTCTAACTCTTGAATTAATGAATATTTTCACTTGAAATTTTTACTAGACTTGTAGAATTCCTTTATGTATAGACTTTAGCTCCCGAATCAACACTGGGTGTTTGTAAAACATTTTATAACTGATCAAAGGCGATTTCTTTCCGTAAAAATGTGGAGTAAAAATTTTTGCTCAAATTCATCGGCAATATTCCACTCTGTAGATTTTGGTGTGTAAAGTACCCGCCCATTTTGCTTTCAGATGATTGGCACACCTACACCACCTACAGGAGGCGCGGCGTACAGAGCTATATTCAACGATTAATAAATTCGACAATTTTATACATTCTGATAATTTTTTTTGTAATTTCTCCTAAACGAGCACACATTAAATTGTGAAAAGTACGACTATAACGATTATTCGATTATTAACTAACGATTTTACGTATCCAATAGTCCACTATACCTCCTTAAGGGAATCGATGGTGATTTGAAACACGGCCCTGTAGATCGGATCGATCCGTGGATCCAGTCGGGCGGTGATCGCGAGCCTTCGGCAGCTTCAGGCTTCACGGGATTAAAGACAAGTGTGAAGCTACGGTTATAAACTAAGATGCAAAGTGAAATGTGGCATCCCCGTTCTCCTTTCTATAGCTACATTCAATGCCGCACGAATGATATCCAATTCTAGAAGAAAATGCCACTTAACAGCATCTCGAGTGGCTAAATAATTCACAAAAAACCTGTCCCCAGAGCAAAGGGGACAAAGTAGGCTTACGCTGCCCGAGGATCAGCTCCTCGATCTCCTCGCTCGCAAAGATCGAATTTACAAGCCGCGGGGAGGAGCACGCCCGAACGGACCTCCGCTAATGAAAACATCTTAGCGTTAAACGACAGCTCTTAAATCGCCGCATCTACTCTCTAATCTTAAGCCTATGTTAACCACTTAACCGCGACGCTCTAACCGATTGACAAACTCCTCCTGTCAACCTCTCTTTCCCTCGCGACCACTTTATTCTTGTACACGCGCCGCGATACCCCTGGCGGATATCGATCGCTGAAAATAGGATTCGAGAGTTCCACGGGGCTGTCCCGCGCGCGGCCGCACACTTTCGGCGTTTCCTTTGATTTGTGGGAAACGATTGCCGCCTCGGCGAGAGCATTTCCGCGCGGGAATCGCGGAGGAATAAGTGATTACACGAGACTAATTCGGGTTAATGGTCGGTTAGAGCGAATTGATTTATCTGGCTGCTCGGAGGAACCATGTAAACGCGTGTATTTTCATTTCCAGCCTTTTCTGCTCGGACGGATTGTCTTCCCATTCGACGGGGGATGAATGGGCATTGCTTGCTTGGGAAACAAGTGAACGTAGAAGAGTCAATCAGTCTTACGAGCTCCTTAATTCCTTAGAAGTCTGTCGATCCAATTTTCCGCAATTTGTTGCTTCTTCTTCGACGGCCCAAAGTGGCCCTGGACGTAAATGCAAGAAATATCGCAGGAACGCGTGGATGTTGCATCCCTGCGAGGTGTAATCAACATTCCACTGCGCCCGCGCAATGAGAATGCTTTTTGGCAGGGTTCCCTCGCAGCGAATGAGTTAAATGAGCTTATACTTTGCGCTGCTAATGATCTCGGTAATTTCCGTGCATCGGGGCAAAAATAATGCAAAGCAGTCGTGTAACTGCGCAAACGATGATTGCTGATCATTCGTCTGGATGAACCGCCCCCGCTGGAATATATTTTCTATTTTATCTCACGCGCATTCAATTAGCTTTCTGAGTTACGTATTAAGAAACATTCGTTGTAGACACTGTACAACAATTTTCTGGTAAAAGACACGGGAAGAGACTTTAAAATCCTCCTTTTCTATGAGAAAATCGTGTGTACATTTCCAAGACCCACCTAGAGAAACACAGCTACGGTGCGCAAGCACAAACGAACCATTTAGCCCAAGCGAAATAATAGGCAAAGTGGTCGCGGGACAGGCAATCGACTAAATAGAAGAAGCCGAAGGCGAAGGGTCGAGCGGCTCAAAGCGAGTCGAATCCACGATGCTAATCGGGACTTCCGGCTGGCTTCGATCGACTACGGTATCGATAGAAAACAAACCCTCCCCCGTGCCCCTGGCCAATCCCTCTTAAGATCGAGACACGGGACCGGCTGTCCAAACAAATGAAAGCTAATGGAAGGCGCAAGGCCTACTGTCTGCGACCTCCTCTGTTCACCGATCAACGGCAACGATCGATCCGACTCCCAGAATGCGGCAATGCCTTTGCTTTTAAGGCATGCACTTCCACGTGCACTCTCGGCTCCTATGGAACGGTGGAGACTGATGCTGCGACATTCGAATGCACCACGCGATAATTGCGCGATGCAAATAGCAGAAGAAACTACAGAGCCTTGCCTTACAGGAAAAAAGATACACGCTGGAAGCTCCATTGGCGCGAGCCTCGAAAGTAGTGATTCAAATATGTAAATAGAATTTATAAGCGCACCTAATCTCTATTAAAGTTCACACGAGAAAGCAATAATATTATTCTGTTTTAAACGGAGGCGAGAGAGTTTCAGGTTTAGTCGTAAAAAGAAAGATGCAGATCGAAATCGACGGGCAAACTGAATTAGCTTCCGCGTGCGGAGCTGTTCGATATAAGATAATTATACGAAACACCATACGTCCATTCACTTCGCGACGTCGAGTAGATTGCTTCTCCATTTGCAGATTTTTACCAACGCCCGACGAGCACGACGCAACCGGGCGGCCTCGGCTGGATCTACTTTATGGAAGTAAGTAGATTAAGCCGCCGGATTATGGTAATGTCGCAAGTCGGAATCTACTGTCTGACCAGGGAACGACATGGTTCTACGTGTCTGTGCACGGCCGTTCCGCTTCCCCTTCGTTCTCGACGCTTCAGGAGCAACACGAATCTCGCGGGAGATTCCACTTGATTTCCACTTCTTTCTTTTTTGTCTTTTTTTTTTGACACCGAATTCCACGGACTCGTCTTCGTTTCGTGTCTTTTGTATCAACGCTGAGAGCTGAACGTAACACGTAGCTCGACGATAAGGCAGCGGCTCGCCACAGCTCGACTTGGCTGCAATTGGAATGCAATCTACGAATTGCATCTTCGAATAATACATGGTGACGCGTTGCTTGCGGACGACGGGGAAACACGAGGGCACGCGTAAGATACAAAGTTTTTCAAACATTCACGGGGCAGCCCGCTGCAATATAAATAAGGTTTTGGGCTCGCGTGCAAGCCGCGAAGGAACATCGTGCGGGCCAGCATTAACAAGTAACGAGGTCATCCACTCGAGGTGTAATGCAACGTCCCGAGTCTGGTGATTTACAAGTGAGGAAAGTGGTAAAACTGCAAACGCGTGGCTTTGACGCGAACGTACGTATCTTCCCAGCTCATCGATCGATTAGTGGTAGAATCTAAATACACCTGGCGGCGCAGCTTTCTAACAATACGCATCGCAGTTTACTTTTTATAGAAATTGATAGAGCAGTTATCAGATTCATCCAGCTTCTCCTTACAGTGTGTAACAGTGTGGGTTGGATATTAGTGTGCAAGTAGAAAGTTGCAAAGAAACAAAGTTACTTCTGCGAATGAAGGCTCATTTCCAAGAAATATACTCCACCAGCCATGCAAGTCGCCCCCTCCCCTCCCGTCCACTAGGGAAGCTTTATCCGATGGAAATTCACATCTTAGCGATGTTGCAGAACTGCTTAGCAGCCAAGTTATCCCGTCCGATCGATAAAAGTAATCGATAGTTATTATTTGAAGCGGCTAATAGCTCGAAGCTAATAGCCCCCCTTCTTGATCCCTCGGACGTCGAATCCGCGGAGGCTAATGGATGCTTCTCATTATGCAGATTGGGCAGGTGAGGCTTTAAACGCTTTTAAGATCTCCCGATCGTGGGCAGCCCGATGTTGGCTCGGATCCGGCGAAACGCAACCGCGCATCCGTGCTTAATTGCCAGGACCCGTGCGCTGCTTACGCGCGGCGCCCCAAATATTTTCCCCTGTCCCGGCTCCCCACCCCCGCGGAACAATGGAGAGCGGAGGAGGTACAATGGCCGAAGGGAGCAGGTGATATCGAGCGGTTCGTTTCAGATTTCGATCAGGAGTCGCGGGTTCGTGTAACGAAGTTATAAATTACGACGGGGAATAAAGAGATAAGCCTGTAAGGGGCTGCGGCACGTTGACGAGGCTTTATTGCAGAATCATTGCGGCGTTTGTTTGAAAGCTTCGTTACAGACCGTCGTACCAGCCGTTTACGATGATTAAGATTTCGCTGGCTGTCAACGTTACACGCTTTAGTTCCCTATTAACTTTCGCATTAACCTCCCTTTCCCGATCCGGATCCGACCGCCGTGCCGTTCTCCGGCCACAGGCACCCGGAAAACGCCGGACCGCGGGACAATCGCTCCGGAGGAAACAAACCGGAACGAGATTAATCCCATGATCGAGGAACGCCGCTATATTTAGCAAGCCGAGTCAGAAATTTAATCAAGCTCCGTCACTCAGAATTGCCCCTGTCGTTTAATCAAGCCAGCGGGCATCGGTTACGACAATGCGTCCTCCTCCGACGGCTGAATTCCAGTAATCGCCCGCTTGATAACGTCAGACGGTTAGAGGAACATTAATTTATTACTCGCTCTTTTGCTCCGGTGGATATAGGCGGCTCGCAAATAATGCACGCCGCTCGTCCCGGGACGATACGCGGTCATTTTTAGTGGGAGCCGTATAAAGTAATCGAGTGTCCGTCAGAACCTAATGCCCGGCGACCTCGAGTTACCCCGGTCACCGGCCAGGCCGCGCATAATGCCTAAGACGTGCCCGTGATAAATTACACCCCTGGAAACTGGTAACGTTCGGCTACATTCCGCAATCCAGCCGGGAGACGCACTCGTGGCAGCCTCAGAAAGAATCCCGCCTGTGTCCACGCGAACGGACGTAATGCACCGGCTGATTAACGTGAAGAATGTTATTGGCAGATTCAATAAATTACTGCCACGCGGCTATCGGATGACGGCATCTCGCCTGGGATCGCGCACGACCGCCGACCACTTCGCTAAATGCTTGCTAGCTTATTCGTTTCGTCGCGGAAGGTAGCTACGTATTCGACGTTTGCGGATTTTTAGAAAGGGTCGTCGACTTTGGTCGTCGACCGAACCTCCGTTTTGATTCCGCTTTAAATGCATTTCGCTTGAGTTTTCCGGGATCAAAACAGTGCTTTGTGGTATGTATCGAATGGAATTTGAAGTTTTAAGAATGTATAATTTTGCTCGGATCGATGATTGGAATCGAATAAAAGGAAGGCCGCCGTTCAACCTATCGTCGAGTATCTGTTAGAGTTTTGAGTGTAATACGAGGCAACTACCGGGACTCGGGACGCAGAAGGAAGGTTCGGTCGCCACTCTACGAGTCGAGAGCCTGCCTTTGACTGGTCGTTGTAATACAACGGCAATTAGCAGTAAACCTAGCCCTCCCTGCCCGGGCTTTTACCCCCCGTGCATTTCACAGTGTGTGTGTCGTCTCGTCAACAGCGACATATGAAGTGGTTTAAGCCTTGTTTAACTCAGCAATGCGCAATTAGAAATTTCACCGGCACGCCGACCGTAATATTTCGGGAACGCTTCGCGTTTTCGATCGCCTGGGGCGATACTCTCCGACCATTATTCGATGAACACACGAATTATTAACATTTTTATGTAAAATAACGCGAACATCCCTACATCCGGTTATCGATTAGAATCTTCTTCTCGAATATCCGGCGCACAAATTGTTTCTTAATAAACTCGCGCTATCTCTGATTACCATCTGGCTTTTAACGCCACGAAATACTGTACGCGAGGCTACGAGGCGTAATAACGTAATTCACGCTAATACGCCGGCGAATTACGAACTTTCTCGATAGAGAAGACAGACGGGAAAGCGGCGACTGAGAATGGCCCCGGGCATATGTCGTAGGTACGAGGCAAAACGGTGGAACGAAGGTGGAGGACGGGTAGAGGGAGTGGGTAGGAGAAAATGGTTAATTTTCATTTAATTTCATAGCTGTTAGGGCCGCGTGACGCGAGTCTGAACGGTACTTCTTATTCTAATGCCGTGCTCTAATGGGGGGAAAAATTCCCCGCTTACGGCCGGATTTTTACCGTTCGAACGACGCGTTAATCGCTCGTAACGCCACGTATAATAGGTGGTCGGCCGACGGATTTATTTCTTCGCGACGTCCCGGTGTCCCGTCCGACGATCGCGCAGACGGTTGACGCTTCCTTCGTGGCTTTCGATTTCAAGCGACGCGCGGGCGGCTTATTAAAACCTCTCCGCTTGCACGGGCAGCGCGAGATTATCAACTCTTTTCAGTGCAGTCGGGATTGAAGCGGGCAACGATTGGCAGAGTCGCTAAATACATAAGCAGAAAACAGGGGACATTTAAAACGATTCGGTGCGCGAGCAATACGCGCTTCGCCGCGATCAAAGACGGCTGGTAAAAATGAACGTTAATGAAACGCACAATTCCCCGTTTCGATCGGAAATTAAAATATGCTCCGCGTCGACTGAATAGCCGGGCCGGGCGAGCAGGCGAAAATATTATTATTTTAAAAAAGAGGAACGTTAAATATTGGCGGAAAGTCGCGTTGATTCGCAAATCGTTACAATTTTAATTAGAAACGGTGCGCGCATGAATCAATTAACGTACCTCGCCCCTACAACCCCCGACCCACCCCGCGCCCTGCCCCTCTTCTACGGCTGATAAAAAATAAAAGCAAAATTCGAAGTATGCAGCGAAACATCGCGGAAATCAAATATATTTATTACGGCGTATTTCGCGGACGATGGCATGGAATTTTTCCCGCCCCTCGCCTCCGCCCACCCGACCCCGCCGCGTAATTACTGGATACCGTACACCGAACGTTTTTCCCTCCAATTAATTAAAATTCAAATTTTACTTTTACATAATTCGTAATATATTGCTTTATCTCCGTATTATTTTTACGTTATATGGAAAATGCTCGCTCGCTCGACCGCCGCGCATTTATTTTATGCCGTGCTCAATATGTATTGCAGATAAAAGTGTACACCGTCGGAGAGGGGGGGGGGAGGGCGAGGGATGGTAGAAGCAAGGACGGCGAAGGAAGGGAGCGCGAGGGGGTGCGAGAGAGAGAGAGAGACGGCGTGAAAACGAGAGACCGAGCGAAACAGACGGAAAAAGAGGACGACGGGGGGTGGGGAAGATAGAGGAAGAGCGGAGGAGGGAGGGAGAGACCGCGGGAGAGCGTTGGAGAGGGTGGAAACGGGGACGAGAGAGGAAGAGGACGATGGAAGAGGGCGAGAAAGTAAATTCAGAGCTATCGTTTTCCGACGCAAAGTACAGCGGGTGTATCAGTGATTTCTACGGCGCGAAAGAGTCCGACGGGATGGGGGCGAAAAAAGGAAGCAGAATCAATGAAGAAGACGAGGGGGAAGTCCGTTCGGCTATTTACTAAACAGGGCGACACGGAACAGGCGCGCCGATCCATACATCACTGTCCTTTATCGCGGCGCGTCCCTCCCCCGTGGCCGCGCACTCGAAACTATCGCTTTAAGGCAATCGGCCTGCCGCGGCGCTTCCCACTTTTATTCGCCGCTGAACAAACAGTTCTCGTCCCGTCTTTACGAGCACGGTGAACGCCGATCGAAACGTCGAATTCGCTAATTCCCCGCGACTACCGGGAGAAAGTTGGCGAAGGAGGACGGTCGATACCGGGCCGATAGAGGAGCAAGGGTCGGCGGGGAGGGGGAGCGACGCGGGTAGCGGCGATAAAACCGAGGCACCGCCAGTAAAATCAGCTAATTAAACGGGGCCCCGGTTAAACACAACAGAAAATAAACGGTTACTTGGAGAGTTAACAACGACGCGAACAATAACAGCCGGCTGGGGCCGCGGAGCAGGCGCGGTCGACGAAACGAAACTATTTAATGGAATAGACAACGACAATATTCATTCGTAATTGGATTAATTATTGACGATATAATTAATGTAATTGCTAAGTAAATAATTCGAAATGCGGCCAGCAAATGGAACCAGAGTTCGCGCGACAATAAAATATGTAATCAGGTAATTACGGATTAACGTGCGCGGCGTGGCCGGACGCGGGCGCGCGTGTTTTCGGGGGAAGGGGCGCGGGGGGAGGGGGAGAATTTGTCCGACTGTTGCGGCTGTCACCGGTGATCAGCGTGTATTTATGACGGCTACGAAGCACGTCCTCTCGCGCCGAGGCATCGTCCGGCGCTAAAAACGCCTCGTTAATAAGACTTTTCTCACGTTGTTCACCTGTCAAGATCAAAAGCGAGAGATGACACGTATACGCGCGTCGGGCCCCGCCGCGGCTTAAATAGAAACCTCTTTGGTCGCATTGCTCGCAGCGCGTGGCCCGCGAGATACGAATTCTTCGCGTTTAATTATCGGTTAAAATTAACGCGGCTCACTGCCCTTCGGAACAACAATGCGGGGCACGACAGTTCGCCAGCGTTTCGGTAATTTCAGGTTGGCGAATCAAGCTCCTCCGTCGGTGACTATGGGAATTTGATGTTGAGACTGTAGGTGATTATACTAAAGATTAAGTGGACGACCGAATTTTAATGAGATATTAGCAAACCGGTGGACTTCTACGTTAAGAAGACTAATGGAAGGCTTCAAGAAAATTAACCTCAGACACTAAAAGGATCTAACGGAAAAAACGGAGCTACAGGGGGGGGGCGAATTATTATACTCAAACAAAAAGGTTTGAGATTTTGTAAGTTTAAGCGATGGAATAAAATTAAAAACATTTAGGTATATAGGTTTAAGACTATATTGTACGAGAAATAAAATTACTCAATATTTAGTGAGTCCGCCTTTAGCTTTTATGACGGCTTCCTGAAGTTTTGGAATATTCTGTCATACTCTGATGATATTCTCTATTATTTCTGTCTTATATATAATAATGTTATCCTCGTCCTTTTAAAAACAAATGAGATTTATATGTTAAAAAAGTAATCACAATATTGTCAGATGTTGTAGCAGATGTAGCTAATCAATAAATGAAAAAAAAACAATAACATTCGTGCATTGTTACTTTAATTACAACCGCGACATTCACAGATTTTGATGAAAACGTTTTGAATATAATAATTTGTCCATGCTCTGTAAGTACATAGCCACCGTGTCCAAAATTAATTACATTGCAGTCATTCATGCTTTCACTTCGTGCACAAAGTCGAAATCTCCATCCCACCAGAACCAAGAATATAAAATATGGTATGTAGAGGAAGTTGCACACAGAACATGTTGCCGAAATAAATTGTATTATTGAATATGTACTAAGGTAGCTCTTATTTACACTTGATAAAATTGTTTTCCATGATTTTCTTCGGGGCACCTTGAGAATAGTTCCAAATAATTAAAAAAAAATCTGTCTAAAGTTTAAGCTCGATTGGATAACTGTGTATTACGTTTCTCAGCCCCAGGATACTAAAACGTTGTCACTAGAGTCGAGTATGCTCGTTGAATCATCAGCGGCGAGGAGGAGGTCGAGGCGCGAGAATATCACCGGGAAGTAGCGGCTGACCGAATAGAAACATTGTCTAACGCATAATTCATTGGAAGCTGGCCGTGACAGACGCCGCCTCGGGCGTGTCGTCTGAATTCCTTCCGGGAAGCATCGCGAAGATTTACGAAATTTCTCGTTAAACGCGATTGCCCGTCCCGAACGGCGGCATGTGCGAGCCAAGCCAGGAGGCGGCTACCTTCGTTAGCCAGACTTTTCTCACGCCGCTAAGTAGCATCAAAAGAAACGGAGGGAACGACGACAACGTCGGCAAACACGAGGAAGAGGAGCCAACGCCAGGGGACAAGGAGGGGCTAGTCGTAGAAGAAGAAGAAGAAGAGAACGACGACGAGTATACGTGTCGGCGGGAAGTGGTGATCTAAATAGAAACCTCTTTAGGGGCATAACTCGGCGCACACCGTCTGTGAAAGACGCATTGCCCTCGTGGAGGGGCGTCGTCGGTGTCTTCGTAACCGGGCCTGACGGATAGCGCCGGAAATAGCGAAAAGGACCGGGCACACGACGCGATATCGTGCACCGTGCGCCACCGAGAACCGTGAACGTAAAGCATCGCCGAAGGTTAGGTGTCGGGCCGTCTGGGAATCCGAGTGTCGCACGGATGACACGTCTGCCATGTCGCGTGGCTACGAACCACCTCATCGGTGGCTCCTTTCAGCCTTTGACTCCACGCTCGATTGACGGCCCCTTCGAAATCTTACCAGATGATTCCTGTTCGCGTTCCGAAGGCTCAGCTGGCTACCTCATGGGCTGCCATTGCCTGTAGGCAGTGTACGATACACTAGCGTTATAAGATCATCCGCAGCCATAATCCCGGAGTAGCCGAATGCTAGTGACGACAGTGACGTCGCGAGGTTTTCAAATAAATTTCAATACAAATTGTACGGGTGCGAAATTCACGAGTTTCGAGCCTCCTTTTGCGAAATTACGACGTGGCACGGTGACAGTGCGGGTAACTACTATCGAGGCATGCGCGCGCGCAGCAGTGTCTCCGGTATCGGGCGCATCCATCTGCCGCGAAAAGGACACACATTATCCGAGTACTTGTATTCCGTGCATTAGCGGGGACAGGGTGCTAATGCAGAAATCTGGTATCGGTTAATTAATAACCGTAAAACTGAAACCCCCTGGCCGCGTGCGGCGCGGCGCGGGTTATTTGATTTCCTCGAGATATACTCGGCTCGGCTCTTGCACCGCGCGTATAGCCGCCCTCCGCGCAAATGGCATGAAACGCGATGCTTTAAAAAACTTGCCGGAATAATAAGTTCCTTTCACGGGTTTTTTAACCTAATACTTTTTCTCGTTAATGTAACGTTACTTACCGCGCCCTTTGTTCCTCGGGCTGCTTCAGCGAAACGTTTCCATGAATTATACGGCCGCCGTGCTCGTCTTAATTAGCGAATTATTTAATGAAAACAGATCCGCGGGGCTTTTCCCTCGACGTCAGCCGACCCCTCTCCCTACGATCGTTCCACTAAGACGTTTCCTTTTTTCTCTTTTCACCGATCCCCGTCGCGTTAACGACTTCCTTGGGAAGCGATGCTTCAGTTTATTTCTTCTTTCGGCGCTCCGATTCACCCCTTTGTACCAATTAGCACGGTCGCGAGTGGTCTGCCAGGAGACGATTGTGCGGATCAAATATGTTTGCGGTATAATGCGAGATTGGAACACGGCGGAAGGGAAATGTAGTGACAATGCCGAAGATACAGCGATGATTATATATCTTCCGATCCCGAGGTATCTGTTGGTCGTCGTTAAAAACGAGAGGAAGCAATTACAAAGTTTCGCGGCACCGTTATATAATACTTTCGCCGAGATTTTCAATTTATACGAAGAACATCAGCGGTTATTAGAATATTTTGTAGCCCGGATGTTCGATTACCGCAGAATAAATTTGGTGATCCGAAACTTGAGCCGGCAAGTTATTATCAAGTTGTCCAACGTATTACGCGTGGCTTGCTATACCGATGTGCTTACCGGGATCGATATTTCTAGAGTACGTGTGCGTGGGACTCGATATAAGTCGGCGGGAGTTCGATGTACCCGCGAGATAAATGTTAACTTCTAGACTCTGCCCGTGGTAATTGTAGGAAGACTATGAACTTTTATTCCAACTCCCTGGCTGCGGGGAGAAAAAGCTGTAGACCAAATCGAGGAAGAATTAAAAGTAGTCTAACGAGGGGAGGAGTAAACGAAGGGAAAATTTGTTAGCAAATGCGACGCTGATACCTCGCCGAAAAAAATCAGCCTTTCGTAGCGTTCATTAACCAACGCTAAGCGTTCGATAAACATCGAACGCTGACGAGAAGCAGAGGAAACGGCGGGGGCGTCGTTCGGCGGGAGAGAAAGTCTGGGGTGTACAATCAGCGATACGCTTCTAACCTAATTTATCGATTAGGCGCCATTAACGAGCGGACGCGTTAATAACCGGAAAATTGCGGAAAGAAACACAGAACGTGCGCAAAGAGAATCAAACGCGGCGCGGGCTAGCGGAGCGTGGGGTGTCGTGGGCGGCTGGGGTGGGCGAGGGAGAAGCCGGTAGAAGGTGGAGGATGAGAAGGAGGGTGGATGAGAGAGCGAGGGTGGGCGCGAGGGGCTGCGTCGTAGTCGCACGCACACGGGGACACACTCGCGTGCAGCCCTCGCCTCAGGCTGCGGAGGAGCCTCGCAATTTAACCGGTTCGACATTCGCCTCGAGCTCGTAATTGGCAGGACGAATGAAAGAGCCCCGCGGACGAGGACGAGTGGTCGGGATTAACGATGGCGAATGGATCAGAAATTCTCCGCGAAAATAAAGTAGGTAGCCGGGGCTGCTGGTATAGGTATAGTCCGTGGCCGTAGGTACGAGCCTTTGTTTGTCGTTCGCTCCAATTACCTCCGGCCTCTCCCGGTAGCTTCATAATTAACTCCCACTCATTTAACAAACTTTACTTTTAATGTTTTAAAAATAGTAATTAGCAGTGACGGCAAGAGAAGAAGAAGGTGGAGGAGGAGGAGGAGGAGGAGGAGGAGGAGGAAGTGGATGGGGGGATGATGGTGGTAGCGGTGGTGGTGGAGAAGCTTGAACAGGAGGAGGTGGAGATGTATGAAGAGGAGGAGGAGGAGGAGGTGGAGGACGGAGGGGAAGGAAGAGAGGGTTGGAAGAGGAGATAGACGAAGAGAAGGGGGTAACGGCGGATGATGGTGGGGGAGGGAGGGGTTGGAAGGAGAGTAGGTAGCGACGGCAGCGGTGGTGGTGGTGGTGGTGGTAATGCTGGTGGTGGCGATGCGGGGGAGTGTAGAGGGGGTGTAATTAACTATCATGCAACCCCTTCCCAACAGCAGCAGCCGGCGTAGCAAGGAGGTAATTGGACCGGAGTCTTATACGTGTGGAGCTCTGCTGGAGGGAGGAGGGGGGAAGAGGCTGCTAGGATAAAGGGTTGCTTAAAATTGCACACAGTGCTGCATTATGGAACCTCTGACGAGCTTCCAGGGAACGACCGTACGGATGGCGGCGTGGAAATCCATTAACCTCCCCCGCCGCCGCCACCCCACCTCTGCCAGCCACCTCCACCCCCTCCCCCTCCTCCTCCACCAGCCCCCTTCCCCATCTACTCTCCAGTCGCGAATTAATTGCGATCGTCTAAGGGCGAGTCTTTGTCGGAGTCTGCCCCAACTACCTGTATGGTCGAAGTCGCGATTCAATTTTAGGTTCACCCTGCAACCAGCATAAGCAGGGAAAAAGCGTTTCCCTTCCGCGCCGCGGATCGTTACAGGCCTCTTAAACCGTGTACCCGACAGTTTTATAGAGCAAACGACTTGGCCGACTGAAGAACTCTAACGATTCGCGATCAGTCTAGAGTCTAGAGCAACTCGATGCACGTATTCAACTTTGTCTATGCAATCCCGTGGCATTCACAGATTCTCGCATTCCCATTCGGGACTCCATAAGACTTATCTCTCGGTCTTGCACGCTCGTGGATGAACCTACGAGCCGGCAGGTATCGCGCACACATCCGCGGCGCTCAGTTTTACGATCGATACCGTTATGACGAAAGCGCGTGTTTCGGGGAAAGTAATAATCGTAGAATGGCCTTATCAAAGGGATTATGATATTGGCAGAAAGTTCAGACTGCGTTAATCAGAACTTAAAGGCCTTCAGTTGGCCGAGGGTACGCGGTGTCGTAAGGGCTTCGCCATAGAAGAGAGAAACCCCATCGATGCTCCCAACTAATCACCACCAAGACGTCAATCTGCCTCTCCTCGCACATAAGTGGAGCGTGCAACTTGTGCCCGCTCTCTGTAATATCCTGTGCGACTCCCGAAACCAGCCCGCGTAGAGGCAATTGAAGATGTTCGTAATGGAGCAACGAATTCGAACACTTCGTTCACAAACGTTTCTGTTCAGCTGTGCGTATTTCTTGGCTACCTGTTTAGCTACAAAACGAATAGTAGGAAAGTACGTTAACATCGTGTAAGGTGGATACGTGTACGATTTCGCACACCGAAGACTACGCTGGAGCGCAATTCACGCGCGGACTTCGCAGATTGAGATGCCGCGCGACGCGACGTTGAGAACCGCCGAATCGCGAGGCATAATTAACGAAATTCATTATCCCCGGTCGAAACTAATTTTGCAACGCCTCTGCTACGCCACCGCGGTCCCTTAATCGCGAAAAACCGTGAAATTTAATTAAATTTAGGAACGCGAAAGTGAACGAGGCAGGACGGAAGGGAAAGAACGAGGGTGGTCGATGCTAATAACGTTCTTGTCGTGCCATAAAGGTATTAAACCGCTGAAAATGACGATGTTCTAGATTATCGCGCGGTGATCCTCCGGAGATCGATTGTCCGGATCCTTCGGCATTGGCCACTCGCGCGTCGACGTACGACTTTCCGGTGCGTATCGTTAATCTCTGCTCGAAAATATGTTTAACTGCTCGCGGTTTCGCTTCATCGAATGTCTCCCCATCCCACCGCAGAGAAAGAAACCGACCTGCTCGCAATCTCCGTCGTCGACATTCTAGCAGCGCATAAATATACTTCAACCGATCCAGCGGCGTTACAAAGAGACGCGCAATTAATCCTATACATACTACACGTATACACCGCGTGACAATAAAAAGTGGCAATAAAATCTCGAGCCCCGAGGAAGATACAACGCCTCGGAGAGGAATCCAGGTTGTAATACCGGATGAGATACGCCGGCGATATTACAAGAAATTGGAACAGCATTAGCCGCCGTAAACGCTACGATATTATATCAGAATTATTGCTGCCGCGGCTGATATTGCATCAGGGTGTATCGTAAATTAAACCCTGCCGCCGTGATTCCCGTTAATTTAATTGGAGTAAATTTCTAATTAAATAATTCCGTCGATGAACGCCGCCGGTCGTACAGGGACCAATTAATTCCGCGCTCGCGGATAGCCTTCTGCGACTGCACGGGGGCTTGCGTTTTAAACCGGCTGTTCGTTAAGGACGAAAACGGATTCGGTTGGGTGGAACAGGCAGCGGGGCACGGCCGCGTGGGAACAATCGTGTCGTCCTTTGGGAAAGGATCATCGACCACGGCCTTCGAGGGCCGGGCCGGTGCTGTTCCACGAAATATTTGCACGGGGTCTAACATTTCCTTCACGCGGAGCATCGTTTAAGACGTTGCAATACCAACACTGCCGGTATAATGTTCCGTCCGATTTTGCTCTTATTGGGATGCCATCGAGCCGTTCCACTCGCCCGTCCCTCTTCCTTCTTCGCCGGCTCACTACACCTCCACCTTTCCTCGTTTCCATTCCATCCACATTTCCTCCGTCCTCGTCCCGCGACATCGCCGCCCGCTCCTCCGCCCCACCGACCTCCCCGTCGTCTGCTTCAGCGTCCTCCTTTCACCCCACCGACGTCCTTCTCGTCCTTCCCGTGGCTCCTCTGCCCTTTCTCCGCTCCTTTCGACGACGAGCGTTTTATCCTTCTCGCGGGAGGAGACACCCCGAGATTCACGGAGGCGTATGTCCCTTCTTCGTGCATCCCACCCTACCGCGGCCAAGTTTCCCCATGGTTCTTCCTTGTTCCTTCGTGTGTGCCGCCACACAATTACAGAAACGACTCTGTTAACTCTTGTGCCCTTTTGCCTCCTCCCTCCTCCTCTCTCTTTCTCTTCCTCCGTCCCCCTTCGCCTCTCCACACCCTCCCCGGGGCAAGCATTAACCTAACGTAACCTCGGCGTCGGGATTTTCTCCTCCCGGAGTATTTTGGTCGTGATAAAATTCCTCGCCCCCCTCCTCCCTCGCGTATTTCTTTAAGGTTAATTCAATTGCGGGCGGTGGCACGCGGCACGGCCTTCTTTCTTTTGCCAGCGTCCGGGCAGCCGAGTTAACCAGCCCCGTCCCGATTAAACGCAGAGTGATTGATTCGCGGGAGGGATCGCGGGGATTAATATCTTACGCTTGATAATTGTAAGTGGGCGCCGAGCGGGTTCTTGGGAGTTCTGGAAATATCGCCCGGAGACGATTAGGAGATTAAGAAGCTCGTGGTCAGACGCAGGCGAACGCGGCGCGCGGCCTTTAAAATTATTCCATGTGAAATCAGTTATACTTCTCTGCCAACGAGGATATAGCCATCTTCGGTATGCGTCCTAGTTAACATTTATGAAACACCCGTTTGTTACACGAGGCCCGTATGGTAAGAAATTGCGAAAAATTGAAGCGACTCTTGAACAACGTCGGGCTAAACACCTTTCCCCAGAGGTGGTTAGCGAGAAAGCAAAGAAATCAATTTTACATCCACAGCGCCGTTGCACAATCGTTCCAGCGGGAATTATTAACGAAGACATTTTCGAGGGTGGTTCCGTGGCCCGGCGCTCGCATTCGCCCCCGAGGCAGGTACGTACAAGTGTTATTCGCGAGCAGTTCGGAGCGCACAGTGGGAATCGGGCGGGCGTTCTACGTGCGCGCGGCCGAGCAGCATCTCGGAGGCTGCACATCGCGCCAGCCACCGGAGATACATGCCATCCCAGTCATAAGATCGGACTTCCACGAACCCGCGTTTCCTAATTAATTAAAGTAATTAAGAGCCGGTCGAGTTATTGCTCGGACGTACGCGCGATGCCGCATCACCGTCGTATTATGAACCGCGTAACGAACGACCCGGCGCAGCTTCCCTTCGACTAGCACACCGGGTGTCCCGAAACTTCCGAGCCGCGGCCATCGGTAGACAATTTTTACGATTGCGCAAAAGAGGCAGCTATCGGCGCCCAGCTCGTTCGCGATCGTGGCAACAGAAATCGTTTAATTGTCGCGCCAACCCCATTCTCGATCGTAAAAACGCGGATTTTCGGTTGCGGCTTGGTGAACAGGCGCTCGTAAAAAATTATTTGACCGCCGCGTTTCCATCGAAGGTTGCATCGCGGCGCGCAGGACGATACCATTGGAAATGTCGAAAGAAGATCACGGGCACTTTAGGAATTGCAGACTTTTGTACTCGACGTTGAAAAAGTTGGAAAATCCTCCCTTTATGTCAAGGAACTCCTACAAATTATGATAAAAGAGGCATGCCCCGGTAAGCTGGAGTGGAGAAGAGCCTGCAAACCGAACGGGGAACAACAATTATTCGTCCGAAACGAGGATCGTCAATCCCGAATGACCAGTTGGTCGTCGAAACGATCGTCGGATCAAAAACACGAGCACCGATGTCCAGCGTATTTCCTTCCGGGTACGCGATCTTTAATCCCTACTCGAACAAAAACGGCCGAACGGGCCAGCTCTCTCCATCCTCGATCTCCGTGGCGGTAAAATATATATTTTTTTACCTCCCTCTGCTTGTCCATCCACCCACCCCCCCCCCCTGTTCGAATAATTCCTACGTTATTATATCCGCTTTTCAGCGTAGCTATGGCCCCCTGGACTCGTCCGCCAGATACAAGCCGTTCCTCCTCCGTCGAGTGGGTTTAAACAGTTTTCGCCGCTGGAAACAGAGATCGGCCCTGTATAGATACTATATGAGAGCGGGATGTAAAGGAAAGAAGTTACGGTGGAGGTGTATGCGCCGTGCATATGTATACGACCGCGTACGTGGACTTTCCCCCCCACACGTACACACCCCGCTGGATGCACGTTCAATATTTGAGAGGATTTAAATTCGGACGTTGGACGTCCGGACGAATTTCAGTTGGATCGTTTAAAGGTACGCCCGCCGTCAGGCCCTCGTGAATGATTAAAACGGCTACGTCCTGGAAAGGAGCACGCGGCGGGGCCGCGTCTTGGCGAGACTTTTCACGGAATTGTCTACGTGCAAGCCGTATCCACCGGCGAAATATCGGCGCCGTGTCCTGCCCCCGTATAAATAGAGAATTTTTTTCCAACCCCCCGGCCCCCATCCGCGGATCAAGCCAGCGACGATCGTCCAGCACGCTTTACTGCCAGAAGAGACTGTAAATTCGGCGTACGAGCCTGCCGAACCACCGACACGCGGCACGGACGAATTTTCTCGTCTTCTAGGGGTTTCCTCGATTAAACCCATTTTCGGTTACGGTTGGAAAGTGGGTTTTTTTTTTTATTCAGATCGTACCTCGGCTATGTTTAGTATTTCTTGGGGTTGTACCGTGAAGTAGAAGCGGAGAGAAGAATGAAAGCGATAGGGGTTGGATCCGAGTGGAGTTTGGAAAATTGGAAAATGAATACGGGAAGTTGTATTGAAACACCAGTTTTTTTTAACAAGGCAGTTGTTCCCATTTTTTCCGGGATTTGATATGTACGTCAACTACCGCCTGAAGGGGCACTCGTCCAGCTGACACTACAGCTATTGAATAACTGGGGGAATCAAACTCCACTGTGACGTTTTGATATTTCGAGAATGCCACGTAAGTGCAGGTATTTGGGCTGGATTTCCGTTGAATAAAAATATGACCGCGCGTGTGCAAAAATTAAATTGAGTCGGGGAGGGGGCATGCGGATTTAAAAAACACGGCCGGAGAGAAGAATGTGGGAAGCAATTATATTACCGCTGGAAAATGTAAAATATCCAGTGACCGGAAGCCACGATAGAGAACACACACTGCCGATAATCAACATATTAAACGGCAGCGAAGCGTTAATTATTAATTCTAATTTTCTCTCAAATGTTTAACGCGCTTATAGCTCATTAACGCGCATTAAAAACATATATAAATGAACTGTATTATGCATCGTTCACGGGGTGTTTGAGAACATCGCATGTACTAAAATACCGTAATTAATATATGCCAGGAGTTCGATAAATGTTTTTGCTGGGCAAACAACACAGCGACCAATAATATCGCGGGCGTGTATCAGTCCGCCGAAGATTTTGCGCGCGATCGTCGATTGCTCGTGTACGTTTATGGGAAACGGGCACGAAGCACCATGTCAATCGAGTACCTTTCAAACTTTGCTTAAACGAAAGGAGGAAAAGAGAATTAGTTCCACGTGACATAGCTTTTGAAAGGTGTTCTATTTGTTCAGCGATACGACACGATTTTGAGGCCACAGATAAACGCCTGGAATTGCTTTCAGAAACTTTATTGAAGATCGTTCCTCGCGCTCGTAACATCGTCACGATTCGAGCACAAGGATCGACGCGCGCAAAAAGAACAAGTGGCAGAGAGGAGAAAACGAGAATACGCGCGAGCCATATGGGGTCCGCTCGTGAATGGGCAGTATTATCAGGCCAGAGGAGCAGAGCGAGAGGCCGGAGCAACAATGGACCCCTTTCAGTAATTCGACTCTGTCCACAAATCGCGAAATTATGTACGCTGGAAACAATTGCCGGTTGAAAGCGGGCCGATGAATATTTATAAGTAGGCGGCTGGAGGAAGGGGGCGCGGAAGTCTTAGACGAAACAATAATCGTAACTCGAGAACTTCCTGCGACCGTGAGCAAAAAGTCTCGTGGCAACAAACGCGTTGCTGAATGTTGCTAGCCAGCGAACATTCAGATAATTCGGGACGCTGGCGAGGCACGTCGTCGCCGGGAGAAGAAATTTAGCTGGCGACGAAGGGGATGAATTACAAGGTGTAATTAACAAGTTATCTTAATAGTCGCCTCATGGAGGTATTATACCCAAAAATTCGATTTTTTTTGATTTTCTAATAGTTTAGGGTTTCGAAAATATGCCCCTAAAATATTAAGTTGAAATTCGAGAAACTCCCAGAGTTATAGGGACTTAAGGCCGCAGCGTGGCACGTAATCGTTCTTTCGATCCTTGTACATATCTAAAGAGGCTATAATAGCAGCAGAGAAGATGAATTCTTTGAAGGTGAGAAAGGTTTCCTCTACGGTCCTGGTATAGCAGATTAGGGGTAAATTACAAAAATTATTCGTTATCTACAGTAACTTCAGTCGTATAGGTCGTAACTGCATGAAAAACTTCAAAAGCGTTTTTCTCGAAACAATTTTTTTAAATCCAGCACACATTTTTTTTAAAAACTACTGGACCGATTGAACTAAAATTCTATACATATTCGAAGTGAATGTGTACCTATAGCTTGAACTAGAATTATATCCAAAAATGAAAAAGGAGGACAATCTAGTCGGAAATCGTTCGAAAAGAAGAACGTTGTAAAATAAAACCAAATTGTAGATATCGACATTTATTAATATTTACACAAATAAACCCTTTATATTTACTACCCATGTATAGTATATTCTTACTGAATATTTATAGAATCTACAAGATTATTCTAATGTAAACATTAATGTTTTCTCACATAATAAAAGTTGATATCGAAAATTTGCTTTTATTTTACAACGTTCTTCTTTGCAACCAATTTCAGACTACACTGTCATCCTTCCTCATTCTTGGATCTGGTAACCCTACCATAAGAAAACCTTGACCCCTCAAAGAAGCACAAAATTCGAAGAAGCGGATCGCGCGTAAAGCTCCGCGCGAAAATAATGGAGGATCGGTGCGAGGGGTGGCGTGGCGCCAACCCTTCCCACTCAGCCTCAACGTGCACACATTTTTTTTTCCCAGTCCATCCCCCCGTTGTCGTCGCGTTCCGCCACCCCACCTGCCCTCCGCCCCACGAACAAATCCCCGAAATCCGCTGCAGGCCGGGCAAATATAAATAACGGAACGATAATGAATCAAATCGGGCGTGACAACTAATACATTATTGGCCGGTTGACGCGAATGATTGGCCTCACGGTGTACCTGCACGCCTCTCGATCCCGCGATGCAGGTCGAGCTTGCCCGCGTTTCTGCCGCCGTCCAACCCCCGCGGTTCGCCACTTCCTCTGTCCTCCTCGCCCTTCGCGCTCTTTTTTTCTCTCCACGAGTCTCGTTCCCCGTTTCGCCCCGGCACGACACCAGCGCGATCGGACAACGCACACAGTGCATATTTTTCAATTAATTTAAATTACAAAACATCGCGGTAACGGCTCCCCGCGTTCACCCTCCCAACCCGCCGGCGCTGCACACCCGCGGCCAATATCTGCACGCGGGCATAAACGCCCGTGCGCGTGCACGCGCGCGCACGCTGCTATCACGCCGCGCACGTACGTCCACCGTACGGGTATGTAATCATTTTTATTTTCGAGCGTGTCTCTGGCATTTTTTCCACCGCCGTCACACGGCTAGCCTTCCCTCGCCCTTTCTCTATCTTTCTCTGTCTATCCATCTATCCATTGCCCTTCTCTGCTCCCCGTACCATTCCCCTCTGCCGCGCTCCCCATCCATGGCTCTCGTCGTCACTCTTTTCCGAGCTCTGTCTCATCCACCCTCTTCGACTGTTTCCTGCCGATGCGTGTACTTTTCCCCGTCATCCGCGGAGCTGCGCAACCATCGCGAATTAATTCGTGACTAGATACCTTGCAGCGGTAACACCATGGCCTGATTCGGATTTCTATCGCGATCGTGGATCTAGGCTAAGTTTCAAGGACGAAAGAGCATGGATTTGGGTGATGAATAAATAATTCGTCGCCTGTTCAGCCTGTCACGAATTTACTGCCACGTTTTTTAATGGATTAATCGCGTGACCCGGTCGAGATATTTCAAGGTGTTCTTTGATCGCGTATTCGAGGGAAATTGCCCCCTTTGTGTCACCCTGATTGATGAAGATGCTTTATTTCACTGTTAATTATTTCTGGTGAAATTGCTTGATCAATTGTTTCAAGCTTCTGCTGTATAAAGTGATCTATAGGAAGGGTGAATGAATTTAGAGTCATATTTCCCTGTATATTGCCTGCAGCTTCGCAAATTTTGTACCATAGTTCTTTATAGGCCAGCGAAGCTTCCCCATAAAAATGTGTGCTTCCCCATAAGAATACGTGACGCGACTCCTTTGCTTATTACACCAGACTCCCGTTCCTCTCCCGTAGAAAACGCTGAGGTTACCACACAGTGTCGTGAAATGAGGAAACCCTCGTTACCCGAACGTGTCCGTAATGTTTCCATCGAACGGGCGAAATTTATTTCTTCCGGATCGAGTGTGTCCCGAAGGGATCAACGTCGATATCTCGACTGGCTCGGTGAGAGTCTCTTAAGTACCTCGAAGGTGTCGAAACGTTCTTGAATAAATAGGGATCGCCTTCGGAGTCCCGCTCGAATACGGAATCGGGAATCGTGGCACGAAACAGGCGTGTCCACGCGAATCGAGAGTTGACTTATAAATCGATCTAAACACTCCTGGAGGAAATCTTGGACCGGAGGATACATTTCCACCGCTCCTGTTTTTCCTTCGACTCGAGTGTAACCGCAGCGTGTTCCTGACAACGATCCAAAGTATTCTGATAATATAAAGTTGACAAAGCCTACGAAACTTTTCGATGGTTGTCGCATAAAATCGCATTGAAAACTTAGTACTTTCCAGAGTCATAGTTTTCTTGAAAGAGATATTTCAGATCCTGGAATGATATATTCGTCCCAGTGGCAAATGTATACAAATTACTTCTCGAACGTAGAGACGGAAGGGTGAAAACGGGGAGCTGATAAGGGATACTTCTTTTTTACGATCGAGGAGAGACAATAACATTACGAACATCGTGGCTGGCTGAGAGCTCGTTAAAGACTCGCAAACTTACTTTGAAGCGGTCCCGCGAACTCCAAAGTATCTACGAGCTCGTGGGATAATATCACGGTGAACGGTGGAGGGGTATACGCGGTGGTTCAAATGATTACGATCGCCACAGTCGTACATTAGCATAGACGAAAAACAGGCTCGTAAAACAGCTCGCTACCGTCGCTTCTGTTTCCATGGAAATCGCACGTTGCGTGCCACTGACGCTTCCTGTTTCAACGGCTCCACCAATGGCAGAAAAAAAAACGCAGAAACGATATTTCTGTTGAAAATGTTGAGAGAGATTTCTGTGGACCAAATTGGGATTGATCTTTATTTCGGTGACGTTTAAAGGAAGATCGTTGCAAAGAGGTGAATTTGAGCGATTCCTGGTAGAGGAATTTTCGAATTATCGAAAGGCCAATGAGCTTCCGTCGAAGAATGCGTTTAAACGATTCCAGGGATCCCGCTAATTCACGCTAAAATTATAACAGCGAATCACCGGGCGGATAATTACGAAGTGAATGTTTGGCATAGTTGCAAAGCTCGCAGCGGCGTGTTTTTGTGGCGATGGTTACACCCGCCTCGACAGGAAGCCTCGTTAATAATGCATATAAATTTATATTAAGCTTTTGTCTGTGCACTCGGCGCGTGCACAGACCGAGAGACGCGTGTAACGCTGAGTTATGCTGACGGGCAGCGCTCATTTTCCTTAATTACGATATTGCTTATGTGCACGGGCGAAGACAGAGGGAGAGTGGATGAGGCACTTTCAAAAATGGGATTAAAATTTAAAGTTATGTCGCCGTAATTACAGGCGAGATGGACAGGAACATTCGGCCGCGGGGCGCGCGTTCCGGCGTGTTTCACGGAAACAACGGGCTTTATTAATAGACGTAATATGGTCTCGCGGAATTTTGCAAAACACGGCCTCATTACGACGGCTCTGCGGGAATCAAGGAGAATTTTTAATAGAAAAGCGATACTTTCTCTTTTCGGTGGAGAAAACAGAGATTATTTCTGCATACCCAGCCCGGTCTCTGTTTTTCCATTTTCCTTTTCAACGTACATTTATATTCTCCGGTTGACATCCCCAGCGTCAATTAAGGGATTAAATCAAACACTATCTCGACGTGCGTTACGAAAAGTACGGTAAGTGTGGGTATTGCTGCGGATGTCCAAATTACTGCGGATATTCTAAAATAGATCATATTTAATGATGGAAAGTACATAATCTCTTGATAACTTTTGATAAAATTATTTTAAACTCTATTACAGATAATTAGTAATGAATATGTACAGCATTGTTATTATTAATTCTTTTATCGTAGTTTGAAATTCGTCAAGGCCAAACTTCGGTCGATTCTCTACTTGAAAAACATTTATATTTTTGTTATTAACAGTAATACATGATTTCCTATTTTATATGGTTAGTAGGGCCTATTGGAAGTCCGCTGTTGTTCTGACTGCCTCATATATTTCGTTAGTAACTGGCACGCAGTAATGCATGCATGTACGCGGTAACTCCTGCAATGACATTGATCGACAAATCTTTGTGTTTTTAATTAATTGTGTATTTTAATAAAAAATGTCCATTCACTGGTACAAACGGAACATGCTACTTTTCGCGACAAGCCGCTCAAATATGCCGTTTCTCGAAACAAAAACCAAAAGGTGATAGTTTTCGTAGGAAAAAACAAACGTGCTGTTTTTAGTAAGAAAATTGAAACGTGCTACTTTTCGTAACGCACGTCGATCTGGTCTACTAAAAGTCTAATGCAAGCTGAATCAGACTTCTCTTCGGAACGCAAGCACCCACTCGCGTTCCAACTACGAGAAATAAAAGAAATGCTGGATTCTACAAAGAAGCGAAACGATCACGGCAACTACCCCAAAGTGGCCACACCTCCGTCGCAACTTCGCTGCTCCCTGGATCTCCTTCTCCTGTCCTTTGCCCCGAGGATAAATCGGCGATCGACCTTTACCCCGCTGCCTTCCGATAATTTAGCTGTATCTTCTGACTCTGCTAGGAGGAGGAGCGGTAGGGGGGTGGATGAGCCGCGCCACCCCCTCCGACTGGGGGCGAGGACGGAAGTCAAAAAATCGTCCCCACAAATCACGGCGCACAATGGCCCCGATTGTGTACGCTACTGCGCGACCCCTCCGGTCGCCCCCGACCCTCTAACCCCTAACTAACTATCCCGCTGTAGTTCCGACGCACAGCGAGGGCAAGGGACGGGAGAGCAGCGGGGGCCGGAGGGGTAGCAGCGAAGGGAGGAAATCTATTGCCGGAAGTGAGTATATTCAGCGGCGGTCTGCGGTGCGTGTATGGAAATTCGAGACCGCCTTCCTCGGAAGGGTCCTTCCGAAAACCCAAAGGGAATCCGCACGCGACGACAATTTGACGACGGAACGGCCAACGAGCGGGTGGATTGAGGGGTGGGAAGAGGAGAAAAAAAAACGAAACGAGGACGTACACACACGCGCGCGCGCACACAGATATATATATATATATACAGAGGGTAAAAGGGAAAGAGAGTTGGTGCTGCGCTCTGCGATTTCCAGCGAAACGCGCGGTTGCTCGCTCCTCGTTCAGTTCTAGTTTGATTAACGATTGATTTGCGGCGGGATCGTTGAATCGGAGGTGATCGACTGGCGGTCCCGGGACCGGCCACGGCGAAACTCGCCGACGAGGTTTCGGATGCTCGGGAAAGTGTGTCGAGGAGATGGGAAAGTCGACGAGCGGAAGACAAATGCCCGACTCTTCGACTGTCAGAGAGTTAATTGAATGAATAATGCGAACGGGGGGAACCTGGCTTGCTGGCGATGAAACCTTTTCTTTCCGTGGAGGGCATATTGGTGCCGTAGGTTGTTGTCGATATAATATACTTAATAGTCATCCCTGTAAATACATCGCACCGACCTATAAAGCGTAATTAATAAACATTTCTCTTGTATTAACCTTTGATGTATTAACATCAGGACTAAGTAAGTAGCCAGAGAAATTTGATGGATCTCGAGGGAATTGAAAAGCAAACGAAGAGATTCTCTGTACATAGGTATCGTAGCGATCTCGCGAAACTATCGAAATTATCGGAGCCAAATCAGCCGCTAGGAGATTCCAGTTCGGCTAGGCGCCACATGCGAAAAAAACGCGTCGCGCCGGTCTCACGGCAACGGCCCTTCCTCTTACGGTAATGAACGCGGGCCGCGGTGTTCATGTGAGGCAATTCCAATCAGAAATTAAGTTTCGGCCTATCGGAGATTGCGAGACGGATAGCGTACCTCTTCCCAATCCTCTTTCCTCTGCGCCCCGCAACAGAAATGCGTTGCTGGATAAAAATGTACGTGTACTCGCGGCGGAGGGAAGGCGAGGGATGGTGGCGGGATGCCGTTGTCTGATTCATATAATGAAATGTCTGTGAGATGATGAGCTCGGCGGCCGGTAAGTATAGCGTTGAGTCGTGGCCCGTGACCTCTGTCGAGCAACGCGGAGGAAGAACGCGGCGGACGATGAGGAAGAACCGAATACTGGAGTCGCGTGCGAGATGCATCTCGCAGCCTGCACTTATACACTCGCGTGTGTTTTACGCGGTGATCCGCGGAATTGCCCGCGAACCCCACCTTTAACCCCCCTCCCGATACGCCGTGCTCGCTGCCCTAGGATGTACTCAAGGCCAAGGATCACGATTGACGCGATTAACCCTCTACGCTCTCGATGGCCGAACCGTGACGATCAGCTTGGGACGGGTAAAAGTATTTAACGAAACGGTATTCCAATGGAATTGGGATGTTTCCGTAAAGTGTTACTTAAAATGTTATCGCGAGCTAAGGTTGTGTTGAACGGGCGATTGATGCCAGCCATCAGATTCCGCGGAGAACGAGCTCGGGGCATCCTCCACTTTGCGCGGCTAATTAAATGCATCGCGCGATGGTCCCCGATAATCGACTTAATTAATCGTTTCCTGTGTTGAACGAGTTCCACCGTCTTCCCGTATCGAGAAAGAATCCACGGATCCGCGCGGCATAATTGAATGCCGTCCCTCGAGGACGTTATTTGCATACGCGCGGACCATCGCTTGCCGCCATAAATAACGAATTTAAAGGAGATCTATCCCGGGAAAGGGAAAACGATCGATAGGTCAGAGGTGGCTGTACCTTTTGTGCTCGGGATCTTTTCGGAAGATCCCCGTGTTGCGCGCGCGCTCTCGCCGGACACGTTGAGCACCACGTGAACGCCTGGCAATTATATCGCTATGTTAATGCAAATAATTATTCGTTGCCCCTCGAAACGGGCAAAGAGAGATATTATCGTGATTTATAAGTCGGCCGCCGCGTTCCAAGCACCGACGATCGTGCTTCTCTTATTCGCTCCGCGGCACCACCGATTCATCAGCTCGCGCCGCTTTTGCGCGTATGTAGGCGCGCTACGGCTGGATCCGCGATAGAACCGTAAGACGTTAATGGACGCGCGAATCCTGACACGATGACACTCGAATTATTTTGCCGGTCGAACGGGCAAATACTCGCGCGAGTGCCTCGAACGCTATCGCGCTCGATAGACATCGCAATCAATCCGCGTTAACGCTTTGCGTTCGAACGCTGGCCACGCTCTTGCGAACGTTTCAATTCTCCAGCCTGGATATGGGCCTGGAGTACCTTGCTAACTTTTTCAACTCTGTAGAGAATGAATATGAAAATTGCTGGTACACCGACCTGTTAAGGCACCCTCGATTTTCAATGGAAGGAACGTCAAGCTGGCTGATTATTTTAGCAAACTGGACTAAACTCGTGGGCCATTAAGGAGTCTCACGGTGCTGAGGGAGCAGACGAAAGTACGACAGGGGATAAAGAATTCATGGGAAATCTGCGGGTGGGCTGGGTCGATTATGGCCCGTGCAAACATTTGTGCGTCTCGTCGCGGATATGTACGCGAACCTGTAGCTCCGGTGCAACTGGGTTAATGTATATATACGCGCGTGTACGCGTGCACGTGTACGCCCGATGCGCCGTAGGTAGCTGCACGTGTAATCAGTGCTAATGCGTCCCTAATGGTGACTAAATACCAAATCATAGTTTGATGCGCTCCCATCAACGGCGGTCCATCAACGGAGTGTTACAGCGGCAAACAAAATCAAGAGGATCGACGCGTACGATTGTACTTAAAAGCCGGAACGGACAGCGCACGGGGGATTCACGAAAACTCTACGACGCTGCAATTCGTCATAGTTACGTACAATTGTGGCGAGGAGTGTGAAATTGATTCTTTTATGCGCGTGTGTCGCGGATCACTTTGATACTAAACTTCACGTGTATCTACTGTTGACATCATCTGTCTATTCTGTGAAACTCCTTATTTTATGTGACGTCAACTGTGGAATGATCAACATATGCATAATGGTGTCATAGTAATTATGATCAAATCTGTGCATGGGACATCTCAATACACGAGTGACGAACCGAAGAAACTTATGTTCATTAATGTATTTTTTTTTATGCTTTTTTTATAACTAATGAGTTAAATAAAATTGTTAACGTGCGAGAGCACTTAAAGTCTTTACAAAATTTGAAAGTAAGATCAAGCGCCGCTATTAGCTAATTATTATTTATTAACGGGACAGAGCCCAGTACACCCCAGAGCCCAGAGTTACAATAGTGTACCGATAGAGAACATGAAATCATTATAATCACCTCTAAATTCACCGAGTTTGGGAAACATTTCCATTGACACAAAACAGAAACCTGGAATTATCAACTTGAAACCTGAAACTGAATTTGGCCAAACCTTAAAGCCACAGAAATCGTTGAACTATATTTTAACTAACTATCTCTGTGCAGAAATTAGATTCGTATGGGAATGGAAATGAATGCACTGGATTCCTGTTTCAGTGACAGTTCGAGTATGTACCCAACAGCTGTGCATATGTACCTATATCGAGCCGGAATGTTACCCGTGAAAGATCAAGATACCAGAGTTCCACCGTCCCCCTGGGAGTGTGTCCCCCTTTCATCGAGAGCAAATCAGACCTGATGGAATTCGCCGGGCACATTTTCCACTATTTATATTCCCCGACCGCGTATTTACGCGCGAGCTGCCTCCCCCGCGGGACGAGAACGTACGAGCGCGCGATATTAAGCCATAACCGCGATATCCGCCGCGAATAAGTCGCCCCGATTCGCGCTAGACCCAGCGATCTTTGCATTTTCTTAGCTCGCAAACTCTGATCGAACGTCGTTATCTGTCCTGGGCCACGGCACGCCCACGTTTCCCGCGCGCAATTTGCAAGGTACGCGTGCTTTACGCCGCGGTCGATCGCGTTATCATTTTTCCTCGCGTCGGCTGATGCACTCTGCGTTATGGGTGGACGCGTGAGAGCGTGCCGGAGTTAACGAGTGATTCGTAAGCAAGGTGTTTTCAGTGTTTCCATCGACGGACAAATTTCAGTCGGGTCGTAATCATTTTGGAGCGCCAGCTCGCCTCCCAGGATTCCTTATCGCTGAAGGAAGAACGATCCGCGATCACGACACGGAAGGGAATCAAAATGTTCCTGGATACGGTTGTCGAGGCTCGTGCTTCTATTAAAGAACAGCGTAGGAAAAACTACAGAGAGACAGCGCACGAATTCTTGCGTTTAAACGGGGTTAATACGAAAGACCCGGGTCAGCTTTATCGGGCAATATTTTGTCGCGACGCAAGGATTCCGTTTTAATTGAACCAGCCGCATGGAAAATTCAGTCCCAGTGGCCGCGATTAAACTGAAACTTAGGCCACGGTTAATCATCCTTTTTTTCCTTCCACTTGCCCCTCGGTCTGTACGGCGAGCGTATCCGAAAACGACGTATCCCCAGGACCGTTGTTATTAAACGGAAGGCCATCGGGTCGCCATCCCCCACGAGACGTATCGTTCCAATACCGCGTTAACGAGTTCTAATGGGAGTTGGGAACGATAATCGTCGCCTCGGAGCGAGTCAAAGTTTTCTTTCTAATTAAGAAACAAATAACCAGAGTTCACGGTTGGCCCGCTTTCGGAGCAGCTTCGTTAATAAACGCAGCCTGGTTATTAAACCAGAAAATTAACGTCTGCCTCGTACAGGGAGAAATAGAAAGGCGGATAGGAGGAGAATAGAGGAGAGAGAGAGAGAGAGTGAGAAAGGGTCGTGGACGAGTAGGAGAGTCAGGACGATGATGTCATCGACCGATTCGACCATTCATAAGACGATTCCATTATCACCCAACTATATGAGTAATCCTGAAGGGCCAGTCAGGGGATTCAAGGTCGGAGTTTGATTTTTATTTAAAAGTGTCATGCCTACCGATCACTTAACACACCTTTGATCGACCAACACAGGTGTATCCCATGCTTGAAGATTACAGAAAGATCAAAATTCATCACTTAGATTGATGAAGGACCTCGGTTCATCAAAGGACCTCAGCTGGAGTTATTTCCAGAGGAAGTGATACTAGGTAATATCAAAATTGTGTGACAAAATACAAAATTCTATGTAGGTACTACATTTAGTCATAAGAGGCTTGTAGAATAAAGTAGATATGAATTCAATTGTAAAACCGATTAAATAGACAATCAAAGACATTTTTTCGAAAACAAGTGCGCTCCAAAGGACTGGGATGAATCCACAGAGAGAATTGAAGATACAGGAACAGCAACATTGCCTCACCGATAAGCAGGACGCAAGAGCTCGTCCCACACTTGGTGCACGCATTTGCGTACGAGTTGCACCGATGGTCCACCTTGCATATCGATCGAACGCGACGGTAAGACGTATCGAGGCCTTCCCGGTGCAGAAGTGCAGCTGCGATAAATTCGTTGACGGGATTTTGGGTGCGGCCGCACAGCGAATGACGGAATGACATCTCGTCTGCGATAATTGGAAAAGCTGTCGGGAGCGAATCGCCGATGCAGTCCCCAATCGGACGTGGATATCTGAATATCAATTATTCGCAAAGCGAGGCGAGCCTTGGCTGACCCTGAAGCATCCGCCGGTAGTTTTAACCCCCGCCGAAGATTTCCATTTCGATACTCTATAAGCTGCGTTGAATTCGTGATTTCTTAAACTCGATTCCGCGCGCTCCCTTCGCCTCGCAATTTTAACAGGCAATTAACAAGCACGGGCAACTGCTACCGAGCACGAAGGTGAAAGAGGAGGAATGCGTATCAAACGCCACGTCTATGGAATCTACCAAGTATTTAATTTAGTCGGACTACGAGAACAGGTTTTCCAAAAGTATTTCATTAAGGCAGCCGTGTAGCGAAACGCGCTCGCGCGGCGCAGAAAAATTTCTCCAAATGGGAAGGGGTGTGGGCGCCAAGGGCTGGAAGAATAAACTGCCTGGCACCGCGTTCGTTGGTCTAATTGGGTGATCGAGAAGCAAACGTGGCTAATGACGCGGTATTACGAATACAAGGTGACGAAGCAATTCGGCATAGATGGAAGATATCGTTTGTCGGTGGAACAGGACAGAACTAATTCGATTTCAAAGAGATCACTGAAACAGGTGTTCTAAAAACGAGCACGCGACAATATAAAAGTGAATTGTGGGCGACAGAAAGCGTGCCCCCCTTCTGCCCTCCGTGTCTACCCATTAATCCTGATTTCAATTCAGATGCTTCAAATATCCAGATTTTTATCTGGTTAAAAAAGAAGGGGTGGAACCTTCTTGCGTATATTCGAAAAACTGTCGAGTCTCTACAAAGAAGAATTTCTATGCTGTATCGTGATTGTGTATTCTTTAGTACAAATTGTAAGTATCTATTTCTTAGCTGCGTGTCACTTCATTGCACTGTTCCCTATAAAATTTATGCCCCAGAAAGCTGAAGTGCCTTCGAAGACGTCCAAGGAAAATAAAACTCGCGCACGGCATTCTACAAACTGCCAAACCAAACTCGCCAGTCTTCGGTCTGAAAACTTCACTTTCCTTGGAGCTTTTGTGCTTCTGATATAATGCCACTTTGTAAAAAGACCTGACTTTATCGCAGAAGGTTCAAGGAGCAGGGTGGTACTTTTTATTATCAAGGTAAATTCTAATAAAATAGTTCCTAATCGCGATAAGTTGCCGGACACTTTTGGAGTGCACCGAGCTTGATAATTCCCGGAACAGTTTCCTCGACAGGTGGCCGATATTTAAATATTCGCATGGGTACACAAAAGAAGAGATCCTGCAGCAGCCTAGGACTCGGCTCTTGAGTTAGTTAGGTCAGGATAAGGCACGTTCTCTGTAATTACTTTGGATGTGATAATTATGAGGGTGCCGAGCACTTGTCACTCTGTAACGAGTTTTCTTTCATCTGCATATCCCGCCACCTCGTCCTTCTTTCGCGTCTCCAGACGCGAGCAGTTTACCCTAGCTGGACTGTGGTCTGATACGCATTACTTGCCCCTTAAATTAATATTCACCGTCTTCTGAGAACTACTTGGCAACTTTTATAAGGGGCGATAAATTATCGCCGCGATTACGTTTAATTAAATTTCCCTAAATCCAAAATCGATGGAGGCGAAAGCCTCGTCGCCCCGAGGGTTGGTATCCCTTGCACGCCACTTTCAACCACGCGGTTGATTCTTTTCTCCTAGCATTTTCTTGCACAACGATATTGAATCGAATAGAAAACTCTATTTAAGAACAGAGAATTACCTGTTCACTTTAATTCCCCAGTTAGTCATACCTAGTATCCTTAAAATACCATTGAACAGGAAACGTCATCTCGAGTAAATCTACGGTTACACATCCAGCTAGACAGAACTCGCCTTCCACCCACTCGTTCGTTTCAATTATCCCCACGCTGCCACTCACGAGATAAACTCCTAAGATGACCGAGATCGTTTGAGAAAAGGAACTCGAATGCCACTGAAATAAAGAATCGGCGAAAGGGACACCTCGTCGCCTATCCCCAAACGTGCCATCAGAGACACAGGAATAAACCGGTCGTAAACCGCCCTCGATTCGAGTTTGTCGGTACATAACGCCAGTACTTTCGTACGGGTACGTAGCCCAGCACTTGTACGTGAAACGGGACGAGGCTGAGGGACCAGCAGAAGAGGAAGAAGAGACGTAGTACGGCGCACGAAAGCATTGCGGGAGAAGGGAGAAGGAAGGACCCTTTTTACGACCGCCGGCAACGGGTCACGTGCCCGGGTACACAGGTAAATATTCCCGTATGTTTTAGCAATATAATGCATACCTTGTTAACGTGCACGCACAAAGTATCGCGGTGGTACGATGCACGACCATAGAACTCCTTCCGTGCCTTCGCGGAAGCAACGGCAGAGCCCGGTGCCCAGCCAGCTAGGATTGCCATCCACCGAGACTTTAATGTCCCTATGCGCACTTTTTTATTAGCAAGACGACGCTATGAATAAAACTCGCCGGAAGGGCTGGCGAACGTTGAAGAGCCAGGGGGTGGTTGCCATCGCTGGCCTGCGCAGGGTAGCCCGTGATAAGAAAGCGAATATATTCTTCCCCATTCGTTAAACTGAATTGATTTAATCAACTATGTTGACTCTAATTCCACCCACGTGGGATTGCACTGACAAAAGGTGGCTTACAATTAGTCGGAAGAAATCCCGTCCGTGGAGCGGAAAGATACAGACGCGCACCTTCGATTGCAACTGTCTTCTGTCCCGGAAGTTAGAGCGCCCACGTTACATCCATTAGCCCTCAAAGAGTCTAATACGCGGCGCGGGTACCGCCCACGGTACCATTAAAACGGATCCAGGAGCTGAGTGTTCCCACGAAAAGCTGCCAACTCCGAGGAACTACCTTTGCCTCCGCTTCGAGGCAAGATCGATGGATCGAGAGCATTATCCAGCAATTTGGTCCCAGCGGGATTATCGCGGGATAATGTGTTCATTAAGAATGGCCGGCGGCGCGGTCCCAGGAAAACCGCGACGTGTCCCAGTGGTCGTGATTTTTTTTTTCCACGGTTAGGAGCGCGCGATTTTTCTTCATTCCCCCGGTGATGTCGCGCGTTCCTTGGCATTCGCGGCAGGCGCCCGCGGTCCCGCGGCGTGTATTCGAGCGGCGCGGCGGCTCGTTTACTAATTATTAATAAACTAATTGCGGCTTCCGCGGAGGCACGCCTCTCTCACGTAAATCAAGACACGCCGTCGCAATGAACGGCCCGAACAGAGCGGAGGAGAAGGCTTTAAAGCTTTACTCGCGCTCACTCATTACGCGTCACGTGTGAAATATTTATACACGCGCGCGTACACGCCGCACGCCTCGCCTCCATCACGCATCGTCCCCGTAAGAACTCGTAACAACGTAATTTCAAGGATTTACAAATCCTGAATAATTTTACGAGCGCCTCCCGGGAGAGAGGGCCGCTCATGTAAATTGCGATTCGTAACGAGGAAGACGGAGCGAAATTAATGGCAGACAGCGGCCACGGGCCCCCTTTAATCGTTCTGATTTATATAATTAGAGGCGATGAAGACGCGGAATTAATGCCGGTCTCGGGCGAGAGCCGAGCGATTCGTTCGTAACTCGGAGGGACGAGCATTCGGTGCGTATGTCGAAGAATCTTTCGCTGACTCACAGGGGGACGAAGTACTTTATTTATTTGAACATCGGTCAAAATTTTAAGTGGCGAGATTCTGTGCTTTAACTTCATTAAATCTTTATTAAGAAGAATTGTGCAAGTTTAAAGATGCTTCCTTGTATCTCAAAATAATTTAGGTATTCTACTTATCACGAATCGAAAGTGCGCAAATTTTTACAATGAAAGCCCAAACCGTTGGTAGTAAGTAATTTCCATGTCCACGTCGTTTCACCGTGCGACGTCGAAGGTGGAGTCAACGGGCGGGCGTAGTAACGGGGATTTGACTATTAAGGAGTGCTAAGACCGAGGCATTTAAGCGAACTTTTTACCGATGGTTGTAAGTTGGATGATTGGAATTGAGAAACACCTGAGGTCCCCACGAAGACGAATACGTAAAGCGTATTTACAGACCAGGAAACGAGATGGAAGCCCACACGAGTTAACGGAGAACGTTGACTTCTACGGCGCTGGGTAATGGTCCTTACCAGCGATCATAATTTAGAAATTAAATCGAACCCGGAGAACGAAAATCTGCGCGTGTTTCTGGTGTTGGCGAGTCGTTACAAGATACACGACCGGAGTCAATAATTCCTACAATCTTTCTCCGACGATAACTTACGAACATAAACGAGCGGTCATAATAAGCCACGCCAGGCCGTGATTTATTGCTCATCCAATACGTATTGGGTGTATATCTGCCTACGTGTCTAAACGACCATGCAATTACAGTTATATCAGATGGAGACTGGTTTCCACTCCCTAAACGATGTGCGCCTCGAAACGCACCGTTTACTTTTAATATTTTACGCGAGTGTAATATTATTTCGATCGGGGCCAGGTGAAAGAGAGACGGAGAGAGAGAGAGAGGAGGGGAGGGGCGTAAAAAAAAGGGGGAACGAATCCTTTCTGGTTTAAACGCGAGAACTTCATCCAATTTCTATGGTAATCTCTCTGGACAGGCGCGAACAATACGATATCGCGGTGAAACCCGACGAGAAGGAAAAAACAATCGAAAAATAATTGGAAAATCATTCCTGGACGGTCCCCGAAGATAACGATAAAACGGTTCACCTGGCTTTTGTGTTTGACAGATTTGTTTTATAACCGGGGGATATCGCGCGTGCCTCTCTGCTCGCCGTGTTGCTGTATCACGGGCGACACGATATTAGATCGTATATCGTCTTTAAATATGTAACAGCGCTGGCGGAGTGATAAAAAAATGTGATTTGACGAGGCTGCGGGATGGTTGCCCCGGAATTTCGGAAATTCGAAACGTGGATCGGTATCACTGACCACCGAACAGATGGAAATAGGACAATTTTTTAAGCTCCGACTGTCCCAAGCTGTCCCAGCAGCTTGCGGAAATGTCGCCAGTTCCGTCAAGTCTGTAATTAAGATATTAGAATCAGCGGAGTTCAAAGTATAAACCCGGAAGTAAAACTTGGCGCACTCTATGATTTTGATGGGATACATAGAAACTAGAATGTTTTCTTAGGTTTGTTAAGACAGAGGAAGCTCGAAATGTTTCCTTAGACTGCTGGAATAAACAGAAGTTCGGGCATTTCCCTGGGTGAAATTGCCTAATCGGAAATCCTAGTGGTAGGAACCCTATGCTTAACGCGAAACGCTACCCGTAGCGGTACGTTCCCGATCTACGGCCCCGATAGGGGAAAGTTTCTCGTAATTTAGAGTTACAGAGCACAAAATTGGAGTGTGTAATGTAACGTAATGAACCTTTATTACCGCGTGCATGTACAATGGGCCGGTGGACGTGTTTCCTCTAATTGGACGTAAGCACAGTAATTTTACCAGGACACGCGGAATTCAATATTTCGATGCATAAGTGCGGTTCCGATCGAGGAAAAGTACATACCGCGCCGGATATTTACTATCGCGTGCCGCCTTATCGCGCGATATAATCAGATCCAAGTGGCCGGCTGGCGTTTATATTCATGAAGCGTTTTCGAGAACTCGACGGAGAACGTCGCGTAGAGCGGCCATATTTTTTTAAGGGATGTCAAAGCGCGATACAATCAAGCTGCTTTAATACCCCGCAAAACGCCCAGTGACTCTGTCAGAATTTCATAAATCTTTCTCCCCGCCTCCTCCCCGTATCTCCACGAGCAACACAATGCGCCGACTGTTCCAATTACGGCAAAGAATTAATCTAACTTCCACAATCAGGGCGCCAAACCAAACCCACGATATAATTCGCTGCAACAATCTACCAGGGCCAAAGATCTTAACCTCTCCGACATGCCTATGTGTATCGTGTACAGTAAAAGCTGCCCAAGCGCAGCGAAAATATTAAAATAATCGGGGAATGTGCTCGTCTGCCACCTCCGAGTGCCATAGCTGAACGAAGCAGCTACCGATAACGAGGGCGCTCGTTTCGCGCCGTATCCAAGAATCTCGCAAGAGGAGCAAAGAAGACGCTTGAGCCGATCCATGGAAGCGCCGGCCACGTCAGCGTAAAGCCCGAAATCGTTGGAAATTAAATTTTTCCCCGGAGGTGGCCCGACCGCGCGGGCCACAAATTCATAAGATTCAATATGCTACGCGAGCGAGCAGGTTGCCAGGCCGGGATGGGGTGTACTCTGCGACGATGTTGGCGCGGGGTCGTGGCTGGGTGGGGCGGCGCGAAGGGGAAGGCCGCAAACGGGGTACGTTTTATAGTTTACATCGAATACGTGCCCTCCCTGCGCAGGGCCTCGCGGGACCAGCTACTTTTACACGTACTCTCTCTTTCTCCCTCCCTCTCGGCCTGACTCTCCGTCGCTGCATGTTTACCCCCTCCCCCCTCCCCCCCCCCCCCGCCCCCGCCCCCGCAATATATATGAACTAATATCACGTGGCACGTGATGCCAACGCAGCGGCACTCGTGCCCCCCGCCCGCGCCCAACCGCGCCTTCTCTCTATTGCGAATTTTAAGGATCGAAGACGCCGCGCTACTTATTTCTTCCACGTGTTTTATTAACGCGTGTTTCTTGCCCCCGCTGGATACGTAATCGTGCGGATTGAATATTGACGATGCGGTCGATAGAGAAGTGTGCAAGGCGAAAGGCTTCGCTCAGGGTGCAAGTGATTTTATTTATCAAAATTAGAATTTCTTTGATCGTGCACCCTCATTTTTTGGGATGTTAGTCATTTTACGAACACTGCACCTGTTACAGAATCGTAGCGGATAGTAGATTCGATTGACAGCTGATCACCGCCGCTAATTTACGAAGTTGAATCTACTTCGATTCCAGGCGATGAAGATTTCTAGCATATCGAGAAAACCACTGTCTTCCGCCGCCACCTAGCCCCCCCTCCCCCCTCTCTCCGTGTTGGTTACAGCGGAAATAATGTTGGTGCACTTTCAAAGTCGTGGGTAGGGCGAGGGACGAGGGCTCGCAGAATAACAGGGAAGGTGGTGGGCGAACGGGGAAGGTAAGAGAGGCAAGCCGGAGGGAGAGAAAGGGGTTGCAGACGGGGCGATGGGGCAAGGGGGCGAGCACTCGGAACCGGGGGCGAGAATATTGGTTGACTTGTAATACCGAGAGTGGAGGAGGCAGGGACCCGGCGAATATTAAATATATTATTACATTCATTCTCATTTCCCTTTTAGTCCCGGTATGCTCTGTTCCTAGCAACGTCTTCGAGTATACCACGCGCGCAAACAAGCGTCGGATTACTGGTAATTGGGTTTGAAAAGATCCTCGGGGCATTGCTGTTCCGTGACCGTCGACAATTTCGGGTTTGGTAGCCAAAAGATATTTATTTCTACAGGGCGCAACTTGCGGGACGACAGAGAGAATTCGCTCGGCACCTGTTATGTAACAGTTTGATAATCACTGACGGGGAAATATGTAACCGGCGATTAGGAAGATTATTGGCCCCGGGTCAACGGAACGAAGAAGATCGACACGCACGAAATGACGGGAGCAAGAGGAAGTATAACGGATTCATCGAGCGTGTGTGTATTCGGCGCAAACACATAATCGAGGGTATTAAACGTAATTAACTACCTCTGTAAGCGCGCAACGCGGAAACACGAACGGAGGGCCCCCATCGATGCACCAATCGATCGGCACGAGCGAGTAGACGGCAAACGTGTACCGAGGCCCTTTCCATTAGCGTACAGACGTACCACAGTACCGTCCCCCTTTTACCTTTACCCGTCGCAGTACCCTTTGTTTTCTCTCATGGGAAATACATCCTCTCCTTTCTAATTGTTTTGCCTCTTCCTATCGATCTACTGCTACAAAGCGAAGGTTACTCACCGATCTTTCACGAGGGTCCACTCCTAACTCGTACCTGTCCACTGGACCTGAAACGAGGCAACGCGTTATATGCTTGCTGAATATGTAAACGTCCTTTAATTCAATATGACACTGAATAGGTAATCTCAAGAATATCTAGCACAATGCACTTTTGCAAACGGTGATGAAAGTATACAACTTATCCTTTACAGGTCCGATATTTTTTCATTGAAATTGTAAATTTTATTTACTTAAAATTTACGCACATATACCACCTACATACTTAGGTGGCCAATATAGTAACCTTGCCCTATAAAGGTTAAATAACTTCCCCTATTGCCACTTCGATTCACCGTGAGTGTAATAAAATTCAATTTCATTCGATCACTGGACAAACCCACACTTGCCCCCGCAAACGATTCGAAGTTTAGTCAAACGTAATCCTCGTGGACAGATATCGATATTTAATCACAGTCAAGCTTGGTAGCGTCTCCGTAGCATTTTGAAAACCAGTCGTCATTTGCATACGTAAATATCGTTTGCGAGTGTGTTCGATGGCTTGTGTACCAGGGATCCAGCCATGTATTCCAGAAGGAAGCAATATGGAAAGCGATATCACGGTGCCTTGTTTACGACCAGGCAATCAGCTTAAGAGGAAAGCGTGCTCAAATGAGGGAGACGATTGCCTCAACAAATGCCAGCCAGTGCAACTGACTAATGCCTAGGAGCGGCGTGGCGAATCGCGCAGCCTGCGCCATTGAGCAACGATCGGTAGAGCGTTTGTCTAAAGAGGCGTTTTACCTTTTCAGCGATCGATCCTCGATCTCTCCGTCGGGGCCCAGGGGAAAATCACGCTGGAAACGCGATCTTTAGCCAGCCTCGATCGCCTGGCCCCCATTCGTCGACGTAATTGCGCGACCAGAGTGCGAGGCCCCGATTGCCGCGGTTAATACAAGTAATAATCATTAACTGTGATTTAGGGCGCGCGGAAGGAGGACAAAGCTATCACGCGTCAGCTGGGCAAACAGCGCGTAAATTTCACCTACAGTTTAGCAGGCATTTTGCCGCGAGAAATTGGCTGCTTCCATCGCGCTCGATCAGCGCCTTAACGAACATCGGCTCTCGACTCTTGGGTTGTTAACTCATCGATGCTAGATTATTTGAGGGACCGAGCGCAGTGGTTAATCGAAGGTGACGATGCCATTAATGCAGGAGGAAAATCGCGTGGAAAGTTGGCTTTTATTAGCGAGAAATCGGAGCAAGGTGCACGGCGCCAGTGGACGATCGAGAGGAACCGCGTTGCAAGGTCGATTGGAATTCATAGGGTATCGCGCAAACTTTCGAATTTCCCCTGCAATTTCCTCTGCACGACTAGGAACGAGCAATGCGCGTAACGGAAGTGCGGGACGCGACGCGACGGAAATCGCGACGAAAATTGGCTGAACGCGCCGGCCGCGGCGCTCGGGTCGCAACGGTGGACTTTGCGAAAAATCGGCGGGAGTTCGTTAGACCTGATGGGTCGAGGATCGTGATTTATCGACTTTCTCTGACGTGGGATTCTGGACTTCCGAGGAAAATGACCCGAGTATACCGAAAGTTTAGACTTGGAGGAAAATATTATTTAAATATTATACGTTGCAACGCTTCTCGGTGATGCAATAGTAATTGGTTCGGCTTTGCTTTCCTCCCCTGTTCCCCGTCCGTGACTTTGCTCTATATAGTTAGCCGCAAAAAACGGAACCTGTAACGCGTATCCGTAAACGCGGGATACGTTTCGCGAATGGTAACCGTATAATTCATCGCGTTTCGCGACGCACAGGGAGTCTAAAGATCTCGTGAGAGCAATGTAACATATTCGAGGGAATCACTTCTCCATTCCCACCTAGGAAGAAACGAGGGACCTTTAATGACACCCGCGATACGAACTTCTCCGTAGAATTATAGGAAATTAGAAATAAAGCCCCATCGAAATGAATTCCCAGGGTGTACGAAAGGTGGCAGGGCGTCGATATCGAAACGGCGCGGCGGCCGTTGGAGCGCGTTGCACAGGTGGCAGAGTGAATCGATATATACGGGAAGAAAAAAGGCTTCAAGTCGATTCCATTCTAAGCGGAACGAGAACCAGTGTATCTTTCAATGATTTCGCTTTGCTTTCCGACTGACTGGCAGCACGCGCTTGATTTCGCGCCGACGGATATCCCGGTGAAATCCGATAAACCGCAAAAGGCTATTTGTTAGAATGAAAAAATCACTTCCTCGTGCCAGGGCGCTGATAAACCCCCGACGGATCGTATCACCGGCCGCGATACGTCAAAACAGAAATGGCGTGAATTCAATATCCCGATTTCGAACTCCGCCGACATATGCGCCTCGCCGCCCACCAGCAACACAAAGACACCAGTCTCTCTCCTCTCTCTCTCTCTCTTTCTCTCTCTCTCTCTATCACGCACACTCACCCTCTATATTTCCCTTCCCGTCACTTCGACTCTGTCTCTCACTGTTTCTCCGCCATCTAGCCGTGCGCTGCAACTCTCTTGCTCGTCGCTAAAATTCGAGCGCGAAAATGCGCGCGGTATCCAGTCGCAGCGAACTCGCGCGAGAAAAAAAACACGCTACGCTGTGACGGAGCGTCGCGGCGAATAAAAGGTCGCGAGGCGAAACTGCAGGCGCGGTTAACGACGTCGTTATCGGGAAATATCGATAACTTCAATTGTGGGTATCAATAAGTTGAGTCTCGACGCGGGAATGTATTGAGTTTCTGGGGTGCGAGAGAAAGCAGAGGGTGTTTTTTGGAAGCTCTGGGCAAATGGGAGTGGATGTGGTGGATTTCACGCGAGGGCTCTAGGTAAATCTAAACGTTATTTTGCTCTAATAGTATTCACCTCTGCTCTCTCTAGAGACGCTATCAAAACTCACTGAAATCTCCCTCTATTCTCTCTGAGAACTTTCTGAAGGCTAACTAGAAGACTTGCTTTCACCAGTGGCATCCTTTAAACATTAAGGGTTCACCGCTATGCTTTAAGGGAGCAGACCACTGTCCGAAATATAAGGGTGTTTTTGGGAATTTATTTCACCCAAACATTGCAAGTAAATCAATGTATTGCTTAGTATAGTAAATAATGTACATATCGAAGTGTAAGAAATTCTTTTTTCAATCAAATTCATAAATCTGTTTCCGGTATACTCTTCGTCAAAATGTGCGCTGCGGCAAAATCGTGCTTGTCGCGTTGGCAGTGCCCAAGCCATGTGGTTAATCCGAATTCAAAAAGACAAAAATATTTAGAAACTAGAAGTCTAACTCTATTACACGAGGATCGGACAAAGTCAAAATCGCAAAAAGTTATAAAATGGAGGATCACTGAAAAAAAACATGTTTTCGGGGTACAAAATTGGGGAAATGTTGATAAAAAGAATAGAAACAAGTCGTTAATTGAAAAAAAAAACTGATCGCCATGTAATAGAGACGAGTTTTTAGTACACTAAATGGCCTTGCTCGTGTCAATTGGATGTATAGTTTTCTCTGTAAACTGTCAACGCGGTTGAAAAATATCATTCTGAGGAAAAGGTTCCGTTCGGCTTATGAGGGACGTCCGGCAACCCGAAAATTCAGAAAATGATGAAACTTGGTGTGCAAATAAAAAAATTCATCCGTAACGTGACCCTATTTTTTGTTGGTGCCATAATGCAATTTTTGAGAGTGAAATCAACCCTTGAAAAAAATACAGAATTTTCCAGTCCGTGGAATACCTATCTCCAGAACAGTGAGAGATATTGAAAAGAAGTTTAAACAGAAGGTGCATCGTTTTCTTATATCTACAAAACCGCGTAAAAATAATTTTCAAAAATAATGACTGCAGAAATGACTTTACAAAGTATGTCATTGTAAACTTTCACGCATTACTTATTTTTTGAGTGGGTCCCAAAGTGGTCAATTAAAATAATATTTCAAGTATCGAATGTGCTGTTATCATAATGATGGTACGTCCATGACTGGTTTTAATGAGTTTTACCTTGGTAGCAATCTTAGGTACGTACTGTCTTGCTCAAACAATATAATTTAAAGCTGTTTAAACTTTATATAAATACTAATTTAAATATGGATTTAAGAAACCATTTTATTAACCGAAAATGTTACTAAAATGTAGTTTTCAAATTCGGTAATACCGGTTTTATATGTTTGCAACAAAAATATAACACATGAATTATTTGAATATATGAAAAGAAATTATCCAGAGGTATATCAACATATAGTTTCAAAATACAAAACCTTAATATAAACGGTTGGTGATGGGGTAACTGAAAAATATGGATTTTTCGAAAATTATTTTTACGCTGTTTTGTAGATACAAGAAAACGATGTACCTTCTGTTTAAACTACTTTTCGATATCTGTCACTGTTCTCAAGATATTCCACGGAATAGAAAATTATGAATATTTTTAAGGGATGATTTCACCCCCAAAATTACATTATGACACCAACAAAAAATAGGGTTGCGTTACGGATGAAGTACTCTACTTGCACCCGAACTTTCATAATTTTCTTCATAATAATACTATATCTCCGTCAATTTTACGAATTTCTTCATAAAATTGGAAGAGAGCATTCTTGAAACATTCTTTCAGAAAATGTGGAAAAAAATTCAGATTTTTTACAGTAGTCTGCCCCCTTAAGGAACGCAGTTATAACCATGGAAATTCCAAAACAATTCACGCATAGATCATAAGAACCCCCATGAATAGTACAGGTGATAATTAAATCCAGTGTTCAACGATCATCTATCGAACAACTGCGTTCTCCATGAATTCTGTTTGGCGCATAATACCAAGGACAAAAAGCCACCGAGGAAAACCTCTGTATCCTCCATTCGAAACGAAGAATGAAATATTTAAGTAGTCAGGAAGAATCAGATACAGGCAGTCGTTTTCCTGTGATTAGAACGTTCCCCTGTAGCCACTCATTCGAAAATGAAACTTGAATGCGATCACCTCTGCTTTTATCGCGTGCCCGGTTACGTTGAACAGCGAGCCGGGCTCGTCCACGTCCATAAATGTAAATGTAGAACGTCGAGCAACGCCGAGATCACCCGTCGATAGCCGCGAAAGATCTATATCTGACAGTAGGAATAACGGATCGAGCGGGACGATCGATCACTGGGTCAGACCAGCGAGACACGGACGGCGAGTCGGCCCCGATCTCTCGAAAGACCGACAGCCCGACAAGGTCAAAAGTCGTGAGATTAATCGGTCGAAACGCTGAATACAAATCAGCCGTCGAAATACAGACGCGACGCGCGACGTGTCTTTCGCTGTTTCGCGATTATCGACGGGCTGTGGTCCGACCGCTGAGGAATGACAGTTGCGAGGGTGCTGCGCCGAGCAGACGCGCAACACTCTTGCAAAACGTTGCAAATAAATCTAATCTAACACTCGACTTCAGACTCCATTCCGTCGCTTTAAATTATCCTTTGTGAGAAATCTTGCACCGCGAGGAAACCATTCAGTGGCGTCAATATCAGTGGTGAAACATATCGTTTCCCTGTTTGGAAGAGAAGTTCACACTTATCCGCGTCAGTTACCGACACTGTCACAAAGAGCCCACTGACACTGACGGAACTGATACGTGTGAATCCACCTTTAAAGGGGTCCATTAAGATCGAACGTACTTTTGTTGCTTCTAAATAGCTCCTTGAAACGGTTCCCGGATAAAGCGCATAAATCCACTCCGTCGACCGGATTCATTAGATTTTCAGATCGCTTCGCGATCTTTCTCATTGTCCTGGCACGATTATCGAACGGGCTGGCGGGTCCGCCATCGACGCGAGATCGTTTCCTGCGCATAAATCTTGCTGCTATGAGGAAAGGCTCGGCCGTTCGCGGTTCTAATCTGAGATCGATCTTTCTCTTGTCAAGATCGGTACCAGGCCTGGGTACTAGTTACCACCTGCCAGCCAACAATGGCCCAATTATACTCCTCGGCTAGCATCCCGCCGATAAAACTCTGTCTACCGACTCGATATGAATCGTTTGGTCCGCAGATATACCGATCCGCAGTACACTTACGCGGCCATTTGCGCGATAACGCACAAAAGCCTGCATAATGCCGCCGCTTCGGCTCGGGGACACGAGATCCTTTGGCTTTTCTGTCGAACGGCACCGAATTGTCGAGGATTTAACGAGAGAGCGAAGCGGCAGCACAGCGGTACCGAGGACGTTCAAAGTATTTCCAAACGACAGGCCTGTTTCTACAGCTCTATGGAATATGGAGGACATAAAGCGCAACGAGTTTCAACCATCGGCGACATTGATGATAACACATTTATGGGTAACAGTAAATTCGATCAATGCGACTAATACTCCCGAAAACACTTGGATTATTAATCAGCGTCCATTTAAATGATTAAATCATTTTGGCCGAAATAATCTGGTTCACGCCATTAGGTTGATTAACGGGACAAATTCATTGAATGTTTAATCTCTGCTTATGAGCTATTCGGCTGATCAGTGGGCAGCTTTTCGCTCCTAGAGCGAAGTGTCGCGTATTCCTGTCGCTTTGACGATTGGGAATTCGTGCGGGAGCGTGTATATAGGATGAAATGTGAATATCGGTCTAGAAGCGCATCCATCGGTGAGAAATCAATGCGTGGGTAGGTTAGTCGATAAGATCGCACGGGGAATCTTAACCGCGTTTGAAATTCTAGTTGGTGTCGTGGGATGTTATCAGCCACAGTGTCGCTCGTTGTCCAAGGAGGTGGAAACGGATAGGTAGGCGGTAGGAGAGGAAGGAAGACGCGGCAGGGGTATAATGGAAGCATTCATAAGGGTTGGCAGGCCCTTATCACATAGATAACGATGAGGCCAGCGCCGATACGCGTGCTCCTCGCTCGAGCTGCGGTTTCATAACGGATGAGGACGCTGTAGTGGTCCTTTCCGGTTCTCGGCTAGAAATCCGTCACTATTCTGATTAGTATTCCGTGCCCGAGCCATAAACATTGCTACCATAATACCAGCCACCGCGATCCGCCACTAGAAATTTGCAGATCCCACTTCCGTAACGTAATCTAGATAGAACTCGCGTTATGGCACAATTATCAGCGACCTAACCGCGCAGGGATCTCGTAAGAGCACGTGCTTCGTGCGCCAAGCACCATCCAACGAGTTATTCCCGTTTATCGTAGAGGATAAGTAAATGAATAAATGGACTACCATTCGTTTAACATAGAAATCTGTTTGATCCACAAAATATACCGCGGTGGTTTTCTTTTTATTCAATTTCGCAACGTCTAACCAACGAATTCTTTATCGGTCTTAATCCCGAATTTACATCCAAAGTCGAGGATTTTCTTTTTCTCCGCAGTCGGGAAAAAGAGGCCGCGGGGTGTTGAAAAGCTTGTAATCATTACACGACGCTCTTCGTAATTATGCTCGTAATGATTACTCGTACAAGTTCGCCCAGCGTGTTAAATAACCAACCCGGTACTACGACGGCGCCACCCCCCACCATGCTCGTTTTTCCCCTTAATTAAAAATCATGAATTAATCAGATCGTTAGTAATCAGGCGCTCGTCTTCTCGCGTGGACGTTCCTCCGTCTCTAAATCTCGCTCGTCTCGCCTCAAATAGACGTCGCAGTGCTTTTACGGTCCCTTTAGCCTTCCAACCCCATCGCGGCGGTGCGTTCGTTAAGGGCGGATTCATCCCCCAAATTAAATCAATTACCATACTAAGGCGGATTTTCGGAAAGCTCGCTCCACGGCTCTCTCCCCCTGGCTTTCATTTTAACGGCGCCTTTCGACGAGCTTGTCTGATACACCCCCTTCTATTCCTCAAAAATAAACTCCCAGGCCCGTGGCGGGCGGCACTTGCGCGCGTGTGATAATGGGGGAGCGTTTTCCTCGAGCCAGCGAAAGGGTAAAGGCAGCTGAAGAACACCACGGAAGATATTTTCGATGATCCGCGACTAAACGGTCTCATATCAGCCATAATAGTGGAGCGAACATAAAACACACAGCAGTCGAGTGTCGCTTAATTTTTTGAAAATCATTTCCAAGTATAAAATCCCAATTTCCAGGGAACGATGGTGGTCAAGGTTTCGATACATACGAATGCTTCGCGAAAGGAGCCCAAACCCTCCACGCGTTCGCGTCAACGATCAGACAAACGAGCGAGAAAGTTCTCCTTATGGAATCAGGAAGCCTCTGCGCCTCGCCGCGAGGTGCGTATTCTCCAAGCTCCTCAAAGAATTCCGTCGCCGTTCATTAGACACCAATTACTCGGGACCCTTCTTAGGAAAAGAGGAAAAGTAGATTCCTCGTGTCGCTGGAATCTGCCCCCTCGACTCAGCGCGGAGAAAGAAGGGAATCACGGGAAAGTGCGGGCGCCTCGACATGCTTATGGTTGACGGAACGTTTGTGAAAGAGTCGCCCTGGACGGCTCGCGCAGTAAAGAAGCCGACTCCGACGGGGGTGCGAGAACGCTGTCGGAACGGCAAGTCGAGGGGAAGGAAGAGGACCGTGAAAGCTGGGAAGAGGGCGGCGAGTAGGAGGCAGTAAAATCCACAAATCACCGAATAAACCAGAACAATGACGTAGCGTGGGCACGGTGATTCTGGAAGGGGGTGGAACCAGGGTTGCCGGAAGGGGTTGAGAGCGGCGGGGCGAGGGAAGAGAGACGACTGGTTACGAGCAACGTACGCGAGCGTTGTGGAAGCGAGAGGTAGGGCGGAGGGCCGTCGAGAGGACCGCCATACAACGAAACGCGTACCAGGCTGACGATAAATTTGTCCGCGGAGTCAATAACAGAGGGCTGTTTCTGTGATTTAATGATATCTGCCTCCGCGTCCGCCGTTCATGCCGGCCGACTGTTTGCCTGTTTTCACTTTTCAGTTGAAAAGGCGACGAGCGCTCGAACCTCGAGAGAGAACGGCCTCTTAATTTTGCCATTTTAGGATCGCCTCTGGCAGAGCTCAGCCGCCGTACAACCCGCATGGGGGTTTAATTAACGCACTTTTCTCGGCTTCCATTCGCGATGCTCCTTCGTCCAAGCTAACGTTCGAGGGTGGATCGAGTTCCAGGGACGAACGTCGGGGCACAGAGATAACGGGAGAGGGAGAGAATGATTTTTGTCTTGCCTAGGTGAAATTAACGGCGCGAATCGGAACGGGTGGACCGAGGGCGAGGGCAATAGGGCGCGGTAACGATTCTATTAAAATCGTAACGGGACGTATTTCAATTACACCCAAGTTATTAAATGCCACTTTCACCATAGAACTCTGGCCGATTGTCGTACGCTTTTTGTCGCCACTTTCATCAAGCCCGTTTCATCCGCGGGGGCCCGGCTGCGCGCATATTGTTCGACAACTGGGGCTTAATTAACTACGCTCGACGGGCAGCGGGCTAAATATCGCCGCATTTTTCGGATCTCGATTCGTTATTTATTTTATACCGTACTGGCAGGGACGAGTAGGACGAACGGCGGGCCCCTCTATTTTATTTCGTTACACGTTACCCGGCCCGCGAGTAGTTTAATCACCCGCGCGCAGGGATTCATTAAACATTAAACGAAACGGGGTCTGCCTCTTTCGATTCCGCTTCGAACACCTTCGAACTTTATCGATCTTGTGTTGGAGAAACGTTTGAAGACGTCCCGCTCTTGTATATTCCGCGATCCTTGCTTCAGCCCTGAATTAAAATCCAAGTAAATTAAGCACCTGCGTAACACAGATGTACGATTACACGCCTACGCGCTTTGCTCGATTCGCACGTTGCCGCGGCGTAACGTGTCTCGCGTTCTCTCGCACAGAGCGGTGGGTACGTAGTCGGCTCGCGAAAAGTGCCGCGTTCGAAAGGCAAAACGACGGGAGACAATAGTCGAGGCGAGCTCGCCCTCGTTTCCTCCCCTCCGCCGATCCCCACCTGGCCCCCTGTGCCGCGGGTCTCTCGTCTGGAACGATTAGGATCATCCGGGAAGACGATCACGGTTTCGTGTGGACTTACGAGTAGGGGCGACGTGAAAGTTCATTAGAGGCAGCCCTGATGGACACGTGCATTAATCAAGATTTTAATTACCACCGCGTGTAACTGCGCGCTCGGCTAAAAACTAAACATACCTCCACCTCCTCCTACCCCCGGTGGTACCTACTCTAACTCCTGCTTATAACGGAGCCCGGGCTCGTAGCTAGAGCTAGAGCCAGCTCTAATTAGAGCTCTTCTCGAGGCTCGAAGATTAAAAGCCAGGCCTAAGTGCCGGCACGATGCGCGAGCTTCCTCCCCCTCGCCCTGCTCTCCCTCCCACTCTCACACATACACATACACACACACACACACTCTCTCTCTTTCTCTCCCACCCTCCTTCCCGCCTTCCTTCCTTTCCTATCCTCTCCCTCTTGCCGCTTCACTCCTTTTCTATGCTATCCCCCTTTCTTCCTCTCGCCGCCCAACAGCTTGCATCCGTCTTTGTTCCACCCCCGCCACCGCCAACTCCCCCCCTCGCGCGGCCCTGTCTGTTTCTCTTTCAGCTGGCTCTCTTTCTCCTGCCCCGCTTCGTTCCGTTTAATAGCGATCGGCCATTCGCGAAATGCGCGAAGCGGAATCTCGTGGGTAAAAGGGTGAAAAAAGAAGAAGAAGAGAGACAGAAGCAACTGGATGTTCCCGGGAACCTCGAACGAGATGGCTTGATAATTGAGCGTTCGTCTCATCGATGAGAGCGTTGTCTTCTCGCGAGCCCGTCCCCTCCCCCCCGACCCGCACCCTTTATCCCCCCGTGAACTTTCCCGGTTTCCGATTCCCGTCCCGGTCACCGCGCCGCTCTTCGCGACGGAATTTGTTTTAATTAAAAAGAGGAGCGGCCGCGTGCCATCCAGGTGTCTCGCGCTTGGGATTCCCTACGCCTCAAGACCGGTGTATCGTCGCCGTAAGCGCGGAATCAACGTTCTCGCGTTATTAAAGCGAAATATCTTCCATGGTAAATCGACGAGGCTTTCGGCGATGATAACAGATCGGCGGATCGAACGTTCGAGCGCGTGACTACGCTCCCGTTGGAAGAAGGTCGTTGGAAACGACGACACCACTTTCCTCGGCCATTTCAATAGGGCGGGGAGGAAGAGGGATCCCGCTGAAAACGTTCCAGGCAAATGCACCGCGTTGTTTTCCCAAAGTAATCGCGCGGTGAATTTTTGAAAAATGCCGGGCGCGAATGAAAATAAAGGCGGCCGCGGGGCGCTGGGCCGAGCACTCGCAAAGAGCATTCGTCTACGGCCATGTTGGTCGTGACTGGCCTTTTGCAGACGTTCGAACCTCGTTTGACTTTCACTCGAGGAGACGCTAAAAGGTTCCATGGTGTATCAAGGAGATTTTGCTTTTAGCACATTCACGATAAAACGGGTCCCGCAGCTGCGACTCCCTTCCGTTTTCTCGTCCGCCTTCTTCCAACGGCTGACGTTAACGTCGCGCGACGGCCACTCCGACGGCCACAAGCAAATCCACGGCCGGCTCCTCGCGCTTAACCGGTCGAATCATCGATGACGATTAATCCTTAATCACCGGCGATGGTACATACCTGCATCGTTCCGCGACGCCAGCGATTGATTTCAGCGCCGGTCGCTTGTAAATCATACAAAAGACTCGCGTAGGTGGCTGTCTAAACGGGCAGGAGCCGGCGTATTAGCATAAAAGCCGTGCCACACTGGCGAAACGATACGTAAGTGAAAATCCGCTGGCGAGATGGCGAGTTCCGAAAGGCAACCGGTCGTTTTAAACATGAAAATTGTTTCATGCACGAGATACGTCGCGTCCCTCGCAATGGATTTCGACCGGGAGCGTCTAGCCTAGCGTGACCTAACGTAAGTTCGCAATAATTTAATTCACCGTGGGTTCGGGAAAGCAATTAATGAACATGAAGTAATTACGGCCGCTTTAATCTTTCCGTCTTCCCGTTTCGGTAACGGCTTTCTATAATTCAGACATATCTCATTAAAAGTTGTTCGCGTCCCTCCCACCTGCCCCCTCCGTGCAACCAAAATAAACGTCAACAGCAACTTTCTAGCTCTAATTACCGCTCGATTCGAGTGATTTCCCGACGTGCGTTTGTTTTATAATAGGTATTAAATTGTCGGGGACGGCGGGGACAATCGATCCGTGCCCTGTCCTCTGGCGTCCGTCAGGAAACACCGATCACTATTTCCTCCTTCCATAAATAATTCATCCCCATTTCCCTGTTATTAGGTCCTGAACGTACTTCTCACGCGACCTGGTACAACGTAGCCTCCGTTACAGAAACATCAACGCAGCGATTCCACGGTAACAATCGAGAGTGGCTAAGAAAGTTCCGAGGCTAATAGAAACGGCTTAATCCCAAAGCTATTCCCAATCGATATCCCAGACAGAGATGGGAACCGGAGCGCTGGAGACAGCAGCGCCTCGCTATTCGTTCGCCTAATGGAGAATCTAGCGCGCATCTTTCGAGGTAACCGCGTAGGACAGCGTTCGCGGCAGCCGTCCCCGGGACTTCCATAATGTTCCCCGAGCTTTTTCACGCGCGCAGGAGGAGCCCGGAATTTCCACTCGACCGGTTAACTTTTGCAATTTCACGGCCGCGCACCGGTTCCTTCGGCCGACGCCGAAGCGGGCAATTTGCTCGGGCGTTCGCGCAAACGCGTCTAATAAAAAATCAGTTTACCAGGGCCCGTTGGTCCGTAACGGAATATTCATTCGTTAAGTTTATATATCGGCGAATAGCCCCGGCAAACAACTTTATGTAAATTCCCCGTAAACAATCCCGGCGAGTTAAACCACCGGCACACGAAATTAAAGTCCCCGCGGAGGGCGCTTTTTAATTTTCAAATGGCTAGTTTAGATAGAATGCAAATATGACAGCTGAACATAAAGTTTAATTACGTGCTAGTGATAAAGCCGGTCGGCCATGGGGCGGCGGGAGGGAGGGAGGGAGGTGGGGGGGTGTAGGAGACAGGGAGTCGGGGGCGGGGTGGGGGCAGGGGCCAGCCAGCGGACGCAATTAAAAAATATTAAACGCGGGCCATCCCTCTCCCATGGCCGACCGTTCTATCCACGGGGTTTACTCTATGGGCTTTTTTGAGTGGAAAATAATCGCCAAAGTGGCTTTTGCCAACGAACTCGTGAACAAATATTGCGAGTACGCGAGAGGAACACACAGATTAATTATCCGATTCATTGCATTCGACGCGGCGTCGAGCTGTTTGTAACACTCGAACGAAATAGAGGCGGCTTTTATGCTGCCGTTAAAAAAAAATTTTATACACAGAAACGGGAAAACAATAAAAAAAAAAGAAAGGCGGCGGTGGGGGGGGGGTGGGAAGGAACATAGCCGGGCAGAGAACTATTCAAAGAATCGTCACAATGGACGTTGAAATTAATTGATTTACAAGTAAAAAGGGCCTCTTTACATGGCGCATTTCAATTAATGCCATTTAATACTCGTAATAGCTTTCATAGAGTGGCGACGGGGGGAGGGCCGCGGGGGCGAGGCGGGAGAGGACAAAACGCCACTATTGATTAACAGTGTTTCGTGCCGTTCGCTCGTCGCCATTCTTCCCGCTGAATTTAAGATCGAAATAATTCCCGCGCTATCGCGGCGCGGCCGGCCGATATAAAAGTCGCGGCGGAACGATGGCGCGGGCCCCGATCGATTTATTTCGACCGGCGGTGTCACAATCCTCAATTAGTTCTACAAATGTTTTCTCGTTAACTCCGCACTCCCCGAGTGCTATCGCGCTATTGAAATACGGCATATCAATGCGCCCGGCTAAAAGCCCCGCCGATATCGAGGCCCGATAATCTTTTACTGACAAATTATGGTTAATGGCATGAAACATTACGCACCGCCTAGTTTATCGCAGACAGAGCTCTCTTTTTTTTTTTGCCTACCCACGCCCGAAAACGTCCCCGCGCGCGCCTTCACTCCCCTGTCCGTGTCGGGCGAAATTCGTGTAATCGTAAAAAAATACCTTTGTACGATTTTCCAGTCGGACAAAAATAATGGAAAATCAAAGTCCGGGACAAAATAACAGAATTCCGGAGCGTCGCTTTCGGGATGCGTGCTGGGGCACATTCGCCGCGTTTGTTGCTAAACTGTTACGTATATTCTGTGGGAAACGCGGTGAAATTAAGTTTTCATAAATCTGCAGATGATAAACCCTTAATCAATTTTCAACTGACGGTTCGCGAATATTCATTGACCACCAATTTGATCCACCAACGGCGATTTTTCAAAGACATTTTTCTCGAGAAGAAAAAGCTATTACGGGACCATTAATTTCTCCTGTTAATACTGTTCCCACATCGACAGCTCGAGAACCTTCCGGTCCCAGGCGATAATCATATCGGAAAGTGTTCCGTCCCGAAAGGGTCCGGGCTAATCGCGGGACGATCTGAAAGGCGGACCAGCGTAATTAATATGACTCGGGGTTTCCAGCATTCACGAATCGTAGTTAGCAAACGGTACACGGGAACACCGAGATACCGGAAGATCAGATATCCCGGAGGCAAGCAGGCTAATCGATGCTAATAGATCCAACGAGCGCCACGAAATCATAGTGCTCTCGGCCTCTTGTTCGAAATCTCTCCTCGAGATCGTAGTCAGAGGAGGTCCGGTGCGAGGCTGAAATTTAAATTGTTCGACGAAACGTGAAACGCCCAGGGTCGATGGCTTGTTAACGCCCTATCGTTGAATTAATCGCGACGGGGCCTCCTTCGTCGCGACTTTAATCTTTCGGCGATTTCGAAATCTGCCGCCTCGACGGTGACGGCATACTAAGGGGAAAGGGGCGCTACTTCCATGCCCCGGTGAGTGTTTTAACACGTTCAGGACGGCGCGGCGTGACCCACCGGCGGGTCATCTGCTTCCACCACTGCAAGCAAAATATTCAGTGGCAAAACAAAGCGAAGCGATGTAAAAATACATGTAGGTACTCTTTGGTTTTATTCCGAAGGGGTTACATACACGTAGGACCGTAGAAATAGGGGATTTTTATGAATTTTTTAATTGCAAGTAATTTTGTTAAACAAAAATCGTAATATGCACTTGAAAGCTTATAATTTGTAGAATATAATTCAAAAAATAAATTGTTCGCCGTGTAACTGCTGTTGAACAAAGCAGGGACATCACGTAAAGAGTTTACGGTGCTAAAAATATCTCCCCGAAGTGTCATCCAAAAGAATAAAGAAAAATGTCCCTTAAAGTATGTAAAAGAAACTAAGTAAAATGATCATTTTTCACAAAAATAGTGGTTGAACTTTAACTCAACACTGCAATGCAATCAGTGATAAAATTCCATCAGTTTTTTAACGATTAAAACCAAACTGTGGCTATTAAAAACAAATTCGTACGATACAGACTAGATATTGATGTGAGAAATAATCGTGCCAAGTTTCATTCAAATCGATTTAGTAGTTTTTGAAATATTATCACCGATTTGAAAAACGTAGTTTCGAGAAAACAGCGTTTAAATTTTCAGGTGCAGGTTAAAGTGAGATAATTTTTTTATAGCTCCCGTCAATTCTTTATTGGAAAAATCGATTGTTTCGACTATTCTGAATGTACGCCGCATACTTTTTTAGCATCAAGCTTCGAGTTTATAATCGCTATCACAAGAATAACGAGTAGAGTCGAGCCTATAGGCCCCAACACGCGTGGACGTCTCGGAAAATACGCCGCCGTCCTGAACGAGTTAACGCTTGCCCCCGATATTAACACGCAATGCCCCCGAGAAGCATGAGCAACGCGACGAGAACCAGGTGAAACACTAGTTTCGCTCGTTTCACCGGTGCCTTGATAAACGTAACATTTTTAAATGTCAGGGTGAAACGATGGATAGTAATAAATGCCCGGGGTACCAGCCAGGCGAAGGGATTACTGTAACAAAGGATTACGCAAGAATTAATATACGTATAAATAACTGCTCCGTGATATACCATGACGTCCACGAGCTCAGGGCTGTGTAATAATTTACGGCTTTGAATAGAATTATCCGGAGATAACGAAATTACTACGTGCTCCTTCCACCGTTCTCTACGAAATAGTATTCTCTTCTGTGTCTAAGAAAGCAAGTTGGAACCTCGAAAGATTGTCACACTTGGACACAAAGCTCGCAAATTCGGTTTACCATTTCACGATTTACCATTTCTAATATTCCCAAAGCTAACAGAACCGCCTGAAGCACAGTTCCTGCTCTCGCACCTCATTTTTAAAGACACACTCGCTAAGAAACTCTGACATCTACGCGTCAAGTGACTGGATATGAATATTCAGAACGCTAATTGACGAGATCGTAGGAAGTGACGCGAGCAAGGGGGCCGAAGTATCTCGGAGGGGGCAGGGTCGATCTGTTAAAACGGAACGGGTACACGGTCCGATCCCGTTGGCCGATTAAAAGCAGCGGCAAGTGTCGCCCGTAGGAACGATAAATAACGCCTCGTCGTTAGAGACCTTTCGATCTATCGAATGAAAAAGAATGGCCGCTCTTAATCGCTCTTCCAATCGGTTAATGCACCGCTCGCGGTGGCGCGGTAAGCTAAATAAATGGTCCCGCTCTCTTTCCCGCTCTTTCCTCCGTTGCATCGCGATACCTTCCCGTTTCCCACCCCCCTCCCGCCGTGCTCCTTTTCAAAGACACCGCGCACAGATTCCAGATCGATGCTGAAATTAAAGTTTGCATCGCCCGATACGCTCCCCGTCTAAAAGGCCATTGTAATTCAAATAATAGTTACCTCCATTTACCGCGGCCCCGTTCATTTGCCCGGTTAAATGATTCATTGACTTTCCCCCGGATTTTAAATATCGCTCGGCCGTTCCCCGACCGCGCGGAAATAATGTGGGGCGGAGGCGGACGTTTCGACTTCTGATCGCTGGTCCAGAGACCGCGGCTCGCCTGTCACCGATGACGAGCATAATTTGCCGTTTCGCCTTGCTCCCAATTAGATTGTCTCCTCTCGCCGCGATCGCGGTTAATAGCGCGAGATGAATTACGACCTCGATGCCGGCAAGGTGACCTTTGGCTCGCGATGCGCTCCACGAGCAACTTATCCGCTCGAGTTTGAAGGTGAGACGCGTGCATCGGGAATCTCGCACGCAGATGTCTTTCGGGAACAAGGTCCTACTTAATGAGAAGTAATTCCCTTCCCGATCGTATCGCCGGCAACGGAAACACTTTGTATAGACTTGATAGGGTATTCAAATTACGTAGAAAATGATCCAAGCTGGCCGCTTTAAGTAAAAGCGCAAGTTCCCGTAAGCGTGACCGAGCTTCCAGGCTCGCCCCCCTTCGAAAGTCCTGACGCCTCGGCTCGCGGATTTATCTGATTCAATCTATATGCAAATCAATTATAATGGTAAATTAACGGCTGACCTAGCCGGGTAGATAGATATATCGCGGCAGTGCGATTATCATCTTGCCAGCATGTTCGTCGCTCGTACCGGCAATTATGACCTAGCCGTTGTAATGACTGTTTAGTCACTGCTAGCTCCGCGGGGCAATTTAATTATCATCGAGCCGCAAGATCAGCGGTCCCTGTTGGGCGGCTTCGCGGCACGAGTGCCTCGACGAGTTACGCCGACAAGCCGATAGCTACGTACGAAGAAATTACGTTGCTGATGCGGCGAAAGGGGACGAGGCGTAATTCGCCTCGATTAATTCGTCCCGTTGTCATCGGCATCTAATTATCTCGCTCGCCTAGCTCCACCGGCCAGCTGGCCACTTCACCGTCCGTTATACAAAACGCGGACAAATGGGAACAGATTCGTACGATCCTAGAGGCGCGTTTCGCCAGCCCGTTCCCCAGGTGGCAGATTCGAGGGAAATAAAATAAAACTCGCCCTTAAATTAACGAATCTAATTTACACGGAACATTCGGTCCGCGCGATAATTCGCAGAGCCCGAGGTTACACCCACGATCTCGCCGGTAGATTAAGTAAAAGTTCTACTTACAGCAAATGTACCATTACCAGGTCGTACGATAACAAACGAATCGAAGAAACGGGGAGGAAGGAGGAGCGGCGGGGGAGAAAAGTGGTGTACATGAACGAATCCAGCGCGATCCTATAACTACCACCTTTAGGCGTATCTTCGGCGGGTAACAGCGACTACAACACCAAGTCCATTCAATCTAATACTTCTGCCGGCGAGGGCGGGCGGTGGCAGGGGGCGCAGAAGGCGCGGGGGGGAAGAGCGGGACGGAGGGGGTTAGCAACAACCATTTGAACTCACACAGCCAAAGGGGTCGACATGGACGTGGTTAGGGGCAGTTTAATATCGGATAATTGAATCCGAACCTCCCCGACCAACCCCTCTGCCCACACGACCTCTGGCTCACTCCTGGCCACGAAGAAACGAGACGGGGATGAACAGAGGGCTGGAGGGAGAAGGACAGAGGCAGTGGTATCGAGCGAGGGACAGAGATAAAAGGGACAGGAGAAATAAAAAGGAGTATACCGAGGGCGTAAGAAGGAGACGGTAGAGTCGATGGAAATAAAGGGTCGTAGGTGAAAGAGGAAAGGAAAAGGGAGGATATCGAGGCGCCGGGAGGGAGGAGGAAACGACGCGATAGAGAAGGATAAAGAGTAGATGGAGCAGGAAGACGGTGGATAAATGAAAACAGAAAGAAAAAAAGAAGAGCAGGGAGGGGGTGAGTATGATGAAGGATGAAACAATAGGGAAGCGAACGGAATCAGGCACTACCCTCTTATTGCGACTCCGTTGAAATGAGAGGAATCGAGAACGAGAAGGAGGACGAGGGTCTGAGAAGCGCGCGGAGGGGGACATTCGGTAGTTGCCTAATTTCTGATACGGGCCGTCCCGGAGGTCGAGTCGCGGCGCGGCGACCGGCATCCCCGAGTAATCTCGGGCTAACTTCGTCTTCGTATGGGAAAAAGGGCAGCGGACAAGTTGGCCCCGTTCGCGGGGCAATCCCATTCGGGCCAATGAGAGTAAATTAAAGCGGTGCTACAGGCCCCGCGCCCTGCCTGCTAACAATTCGAACTGTCGACCCGCGCTCTAAATGGCCCCAATATACGCGTCTTCCTCCTCGTTTTTTCTCTCTCGCGATATAAGTCGCCGCGCACACACGCACACCCCACCCCTTCCCCCTCCGCCGTGCCGTTCTGTCCCTATCGCTATACACATAGTTAAAATAGTAGCGGGTCGTGGAATGCGGGACCGCGTAGAATTTATTTGGCCAACGTAAATTTTCTGCCGACGAATCCCCCTGGGAAGTTATTTAATTTCGAAGCGATTCTCAGATCTACAGAGTGCTGCCGGAGTTCCGACTTTTTCGCCCGGCTCTCCGCGGGCGCTACCTGACCCCACTGTGCCTTCTGGAAATTTATGTCGCCCCGGCGCTGCACCACTGTCTGGGAATTGTCGGAGCTCCGCGCCGGACCCGATTCCCTCCCCCCCCCCCCCCCCCGCCATCTCCCTTTGCTTCATTTGTGCGAGACACGGGGAATTCATCAACGTCTAATTACCGCTATTCACCGCGCAAGACCGAGTTCGAACGGGCTAGCAAAAAGTCCGCGTATAATACGTTTACAGAGAGAAAGTTCGCCTAAACGAATCTCCCTCTGCAACCTATCGCGGGCATTACGAGTCCTGGCTGTCCCTTACGCCGGGAAAGAAAAACGGTCTCGGGGCGTCGCGTCCGGGTCGATTAAAAATATCGGGCGAGAGAAATGTCGGTGGGAGCGTGGGCACAGAAGTCGAGCAAATCGACCGTACGCAATTATGCGTGTATATTGGTGGACGGAAGGGCGGTGGAGGTGCGCTCCGTGGGCGGAGGGGGGCTTGAGAGGGGGGAATCGTTAAAATCCAGTCGCTATAATGACCCCGCGATATGCAGTGTGAGTGTACACAATGACGCGAGCGATATATAGGGAAAAAATCAGCCCCGCGACTGGGATTTCGTTTAATTAATTTTTTAATTACAAACTCATCGAAATGAGCTTCCCACACCCCCGCCTCTATTCGCGTAGCAGACAGGGTGTATCGACCATGCGGGAATTTTTCATGTGATTGATGGGCGGCGAGGGTGGCCGCAAGAACCAGGGCCGCCCATGCGATCACGGTTATTATTAATTTTACAGGTATTATTGGTTATCGTTTATATTTATTCAGTGCTGTCGGGAGGCTCTCTCTCTCTCTCTCTATCTCTCTCTCTGATATTTGTCACCGTGCCGCAGAATACCGGTGAAGTTGCGTGCAGATTGGGAATGATGTCACGGGCCGGAGGGTGGGAAAAGGGGAGAGAGAAATAGCCGGCTGTATTTACAAGCTCACAAAGCAACGATATGCAATATTAAAATGCTGGGTAGATTAAAACTAGGAGCCACGTGGAATCGACCAATAAAAAATTATTCCACCAGCGAACGGGTTCCGCGGATCGATCGAAGCGTTGGCATGCGAGTCTGGCGACGATTGCAGTTCCGAAAGCAGCGGCGCGCAATCACCGCGGATCTAAACGAAGGGAGACGCGCGTACAAGTTCGTTGCGTTTATTAATCGTCGATCGAACCGAAGCACTTCATAAAAATCGAGTGAAACTTTCTACTCCCCACCACCCGTCTCTCCCCTCCTACCTGTCGGATCCAGAGATGAATTTTTGGCCAGCGACGCTCGGAAACGAAATTAGCAGATGCCGTAAAAGAAAAAGAAAAGGAGAAAAGAAAGCGAACGCGGAGGAGCCAGGGCTGGATCGATAAATTGGGAATCGAAGGGAATGCGAGGGTTAGCCGAAGGTTACGAAAAAGGCGTGAGAAAGAAATGAAAGGTCTGCGAAGAGAAAAGCTCTCTTTTATTAAACGAAAAATTGGATCGTGCTTGTCGGAATGCAATATTTCGACGGATTCATTTGGTGGAAACATTTCTTCCTCGGGAAAAAATTCAATCAAATCCAGAAGGTGAGAGGAAGGAGAAGAGAAGGAGCGGGACGAAGAACGCTGGGTGTGGGAGGGCAGAGAGGAGGCACGGAAACAGGCGAGGCGACGAGCGTGGAAGGTAAGGCATCGCCGAAAACCTTAAAGCAAAGTATCGCCCGTCGAAATATTTACAAGCTACCCAGTTATATTATTTCATTGGCCGCGCGCTCCTTTTCGGGCCGCAAACGGTCCCAGCAAAAATTCAATCTCCGCTGATCGATCGAACGGTCGTTTATAACTTCGTCGAAATTGCATCGTTAGCGGCGCGGTGTATCGATCAACACCGCTCGGCTCATTATTTCTCACCGAGTCCTACCCTCGGCGAATGATACTTTCTTCGAAGCCGGACAGGCAGCGTGTACGGAATCCCGTGAAGGCCAGTTAATATCCCCGGTGCACCAAGCCCGTTACTCTCATTATCTCATTAACACACATCCTCCCAGAACGATGATCCCTGTCGTGGCGAGGGCTCGCGTGTCCCCTCCCCGAGCGTATCTCCGCAGCTTCCTTGGATTTTAGACAACCGAAGGTACCGCGAGATAAAAAACCGCGGCCCGGTACTCGCCCCAGCCACGCGGACAAACAGAAATAAGTCTCTAGGCCGAGGGGAATCGTGTTCACGCCTGGACGGGTGCTTTAATTTTTTCCAGCTCGGATTTCTGTGTGCCAGCGGCAAAGAGCGCGCGTCGAAGAACGTCCCTTCGGTGCAAGTCCCCGCCGACAGCAGGCATTCCAGGACAACCGTGTCCAAGGGTGGATTTTCACTTTGGCCGGGGTACCAGCCGCCACAGCAACGGTGATTTACTTAATGAGCAGAGCGGGTGGCCAGCCAGGCGGGGCTGAGCGGCCCGGTGTCGGTGGCCATTCGACCAAGCCGCGACAGAAGAGTTTAGAAGCGAGCACGCATTGTTTTCGAGAGGACAAGAGGGGGAGCGGGGGAGAAACTGTGTCGAAAAACAATGGTGCCATCCTCCGCCTTCGTCCTTCCACGGTATCCGTTTTTTCTTCTCAGATCACTGAGACCTCGTCTCGGCCCTGCACCTCGAGGTCTTGATGAAAACGTGACCCAGTATGATTCTCGCAGATACCTGCCCTGTCGACCCATGTTTCTCGTTGTCGCTCAGAGACACCCTGGGATTTCCCTGGGCTGTTTAGCGGGCGGCCGATAATTCTTTCATGGCTTTGTTTCGCGGGCACGGCTTCGGGGTCTTTATTGTATCGCTGTGAAGTTTCCAACCCCAGTGACGACTTTCGATTTTGATATGGAAATTGGAAGTCGAGTGCGTCCACTTAACAAAGTGGAGCGAAGGATTGAATCTACAGCCACGTAGCGATGGGACATTTTGCGCGAGTTGGAGTCAACCGCGCGTGAGTTAAGCGAAGCTAGCTATCGCTGGTACCAAGCAGCACGGATCAATTTGGTTTCCTTAATTTACGTTTCTTCGGAGATCCTTTTATCCCTCAGCCTGTCCGCGCTGTTATTTACGACATGTCGTGATCGCATGCCCGAGCTCTGGCTAGGATTAATGCCGCGAGGTTAATTCATCGGCAAAGCGACGCTAACTCTGACCTACCCGCCATCTTTTCAACGGTTTCGAAGGAATTCGTCGATGGATATCACTGGCCGACCTGAAACGCGACATTCCCCTCGCGCACGATACATAATTACTTTCACGTGGCCCGATTCGAGCGGAAGGGAACGTTAGCGCTCCTATGAATTATTTTAAAATCCCATATCGCGCCGGCTATCGACCTGGGAGCTTGGAAGCAATCCCGCGAACGAACAGAACCAATTTTCCAATTTCAAAGTGAAGCCGCCGGTCGGAACAAGCGTCTGTCAAGAATGGGAAGGAAGAGGTATCGATTTCCGCGGCACGAAATGGCGGGGAAAAGGGTGCAGACTAATTACGCGGATTAAACAAGAGAAATGACCTTGCCGTATTCATCTGTAGGCTGGTAACAGGGTGGCGCAGGGCGAAGAGCGGCACTCGCCGTCGGTCTCCGCGGCTCGAACCGGCACGAGAGTGTCTTTCGAAGGGTTGTAGAACATTCCCACTAAAATATAAAGTGGCTTTCGGGGTGGCATAGCAATGGGGTGCCTATCGCATGCATTCACCCAGGGACGCAAACGTGGGGGTGCTATTGATCGACTGGAGAGCCAGTCAACCCTCTCGGCCCTACACGTACGTAAACCTTGTACGTAAAATCGTACACGTACACGCACATTGCACACGGCTCGACGCATCTGTGCTTGTAGGTCACGCAAACGAGCGCGAAAGGTGCAAGGTTTAATGTCTAACATTTGGCTCCTTCTACGCTCTAATCCTCGGACGACCCGCCACTCCTACGAATATCCATTCACCATGATTACCAAAACATCTCATAACTTCGATCCCGCGAAGTAGCCGTTTTCACCTAACCGGAAACTTCGTCGCGTTAAATGTCCCCCCCGGTGATAAGCTCGCTGGACGCTAAATCTCGGGCGTCGGTTGAAACTCGATTCTTCAACGGAAAACTTGTATTCCAACAGGTTTGCGGAATGAAATACCTCTTCTCGGGTACACCGCCACAGTTCGAGCCGCGATTTTTCCAAGGAAGCAATTTGTTACGGGCCTGCGCGAGCGACGACAAGTACGGTTCGGCCTTTCAGGCCGAGAAACGATGCCGGCGGATGGAGGGGGGCGGGAGGCTTGTTGGAGGGGAGTAATGAAATTGCACTCATCGTGTGAAATTTAATATTAATCCCGGATGTAATATGAGCGGACGCAGCGGTGCTCAAGCGTCACGGAAACAAGCGTTGCTTTCGCAAGCTCCCAAAGGATACTGCGCCTGCACATCCATGTGACACGCTTGTACACCTGCCACGTTGCTCCGCCGTCAATCCGTAAAGCGATTATCGCATCATTTCATCCTGCGATTGCACTCGCCGCAATTTCCTCGCTGCCCCTCCATCCTCGGCTCTCTCTTTGTCCGTGGTCCCCGCACTATTTGCCACTTGTTCTCCCAACGAAGATGTACGCGTACAGTCTCGTTACGAGTCGCCAAAATCGAGACTCGCGCGGAGTTGAAGCCCGGATCGTTTAACTTTGATTCAAGTGATTCTGTACCACCGTCGAAGCGGAGTTTAACTAATCTCGAAGCTGCAGCAATGTCGAAGCGACAGCGTAGTCATTGATTTACGAGAGCATCGGATGTTCCATGGGCCAGAGGAAGAAAGCCATTGGAAGAGGAGTTCGGTTGGGCACCACAGGCCCCGTCCAAGTGACGAGCGTCCGTTAAAATATTAATACTCGACTTTTAATGAGAGCTGCTCATCTTTTCTCTCATGGAGTGCCGGTGCCCTCTGCCCTTCCTGGCCTCTCGCCCTCGCGTTTCATCGCTCTCCCGCGACCCCTTCCCATTCCCTACTTGTCACGATCCAATAAACGCTGTACGAAGAATCTTGATTCGCGAACTTCTCCGCTCTCCTCCTCCCGCGCGTTGGCGCCGTGGCTTTCCCGTAGCCGGGCCCAACCAGGCAGCCGCGGATCGAAAATCAAACTCGTATAATTTTCCAGTTACGTTCTATTAAATTCTTAAACGACTCTGGACAATGGCCTCGCCGATCCACTCTCCCTCAAAGGAAATTATATTAGAGCGATAACCTATTGAACCCTGAGAGTTTCCACCAGCCCCGCGACGATCGATCGACCACCCTAAATCGAATACATGTTTACCCGGTGTCCCTTAATACCTGATCAACTATTAAGCGGCAAATTCGATCGTACGACAGTATATGCCTATCATTCATTACCGCAAACGCTACTTTTAACTCCAAAAATCTCCTTAAAAAAAATCTCACGAGGTGGAAAGACAATTATAAAGTCAACGCAAAATAAACGATATTTATGATGCAACACGGGAAAAACGTTTTCTCTATTCCTTCAAGTTCAATGAAGCAAGGACCTTTTTCCCGGGAAATCAGGGATAGTCTTCATCCCTGCGGCTTGACACACTTCCGCAGCTTTCGGTCGACGCGTTAATGTCCTGCTTCGATGTTCCAGGCGCATCCTGCGTCTTTGTTCCGCGCACGTCCAAGGACCGACCATGCTACGTTCCTTTCTCTGCCTCTCTCTCTCTCGCTCTCCTCGTCTCCACATCCTCCTGCTCCGTGTTCTCGGCGATCGGCGGCGCCGTCTAGCTTAGTCCTGTGCCACCTCCTGGCATCAGCTGCCAGCCTAATCGCGGCAGGACGTTTTCGCGCCTTCTGCGCCCGCCGGTGGCGCCGAAACGCACCCCACCACCCTATCTCCGACGCCGCCGAGAGTTTCGTCGCCCACGAGTCCTCGCGGCGAAGGATCCTTGCGAAAGTCGCCCGGCCACTCTTTCCTAGCCACGTTCCAGGGGTTTCGCGCGACGCATCCTTCGTGTCGCGTGTTCCGCGCATAGGAAATCATTATTCCTCGCATAATGCACTTGTACCGTTTACCTATAACTATTTATTCCGCTGTACGCAAATGTTTGCATCTAATGTTTATTGGTAATATTGGATATTTTTCTGCGGGCAAATATGCTCGACTGCGCAAATATATTTTTTCAATGCAAATACATATTTCCTGCCAAACCCACAACTCTTCCTGTGTAGTTGAAGCGAGCTCAGATTATGATTTGAGCACTGAGACTTGGGCCTAAGTGCAGTTTCCATTCGCAGTTTAGAAATAGCAAATCTGTTCTAATTTATCAAATTTAGTATACTTAATACAGATTTTACACGATTTTGATTTAACAGAGTCTGGAAAAATTAAATTCTCTGTTGGCGCAATTTGTTTTAGTCTAAAAGCTCCGGTAAATTCGCCTTGTAAAAATCTTCGCCCAATTTTAATTCTAAGAAAAGATGTTCCTACTTGTTTTTCTAAGAAATTGCTCTCGATTGAAAATAAATTCTTAGAATTTGCATTTAAGGAGTCTACCCACTTTCAAGTAAACGATTTGTCAATTTTTTACAACTTATTTGAACGTGCGTAACGGAAATCAATTTCTTATTCCGATTTATCTCGTAAATATCTGTGATAGCGAATGTATAATGTTATAGAGAATTGTATATTGGCAGCAACAATGAAATTCTGTAATTCGTGTAACATTCGAGCACTATGCCCGTTTAAATTATTACTCGGTGGAGATTTGAGAACGTCCCAGCGTTTCCTAGATTCACCAGAAACGTCTGTTTTCCACTCAAGTGCGCCCCGAGGGAAGGGTCGAGTAATTGACTTACCACGACCTGTCACGACGATCGTAATGAGCACAACGATGCCATCAAACTTTCACATTACAGTAAATTTTCACCGCGTGCAGTGGTACCATTCGAGATGAATGAAAAACGCACTGCGCGATACTTGTAACGCTCCATACCAGGGACAACATATCCCAGCAAATTTTTACGAAATTTCAGCATTCTTTAAAGCCCCGGTGCATTAGCTGTCGTTCCGAGCGCGACAATAGTCGAATTGCATCGAAATTCCGCCCACTCAGGATTTTTCTGTAAAATTTGACGCGTGGAACGTTGCCACGCATCTACGGTCACGAACAAAAACGGTTTACCCTAAAAAAGGAAAAGAGAAAAAAAATGGAGGATCGATTCGAAAATGGACACTGAATGAAAGCAAAAAGAACGCATTTGCTGTTGAATTGACTCGAACAAATCGCGGAATCTTTTTTCCAACCGCTTTTACACGGATCTCTAAATAAATCGTGCATTACGTTTCATCCTCCACCGAAAAACAGAAGAATGGAACAGAGTGGGGGGAGAAAAAGCTCATAGAAACGTTGTTAAAGGTTCACCGACAGCTTCCTACTGACGTTTCACCGATAGGACGGTGCCTCGTATCCGTCGTGGTTTGCTAATGCTAACGCCTGCCCGGCGTAAACTACCTCTTTAACGAGAGCGCGATGAGCGACGAATAGAAGCGGGAGTTTCGTTGGAAAACACTCCGGGCTTGAAATATACATCGATCCCGACGCCACGCTTGACGCACTGACGGTATCTTTTGACACACGATCTTACCAGAACGCGTTGTATACTATGCAATTATTACGCCTCGCGATATTTCGCAATACCCGCGTCCTTCTCGTTAGGGAACGCACGGCAAACGGTGTTCTGGAAAGAGTCGGAGTGGTTGCGGTAGTTGAGGGCGATGCCTTGCCGGGGAAAGCCTCCTTAAGGCGCCTATCAGCCCATAATGCCTCAGATTAATTAACGTAATCGTAATGAGACGATCTCATCTTGACGCACAATACAGGCTGCACCATATCACCGAGTGTCCTGATGTCCTCTCGCGTGCGTGCGTGCGTGCACACGGCAGCTACCTACGTACCTGTGTAACGCGCGCGTGTCGAGGCGCACCGGCACGCACACACACGCGGCGGAGCCGTGTATTACTGACAAGATAGGTCGAACAATGGCTTCCATTACGGGTAGAGACTGGCTGAGTTAATGGGCAAATTGTCTGCTAAGTCATTTAAAGGGCTAAGCCCCCGGTGCGCGCGCGGGGGCTTGCTCTAGTCTCTTCACGCGGTTTGCTGACAATCGATGCAATTAGATCGATGGCGTACCGCTCCAGGCCCGATAAGGTTGCGAAATTTCGGCCGCTGCACGCGGAGAGTTTAATTTAACTACGTCTCGGAGTCGCGGGGAATCGTGGGCTGTTGCTCGGTCAATGATGGCTGGTTACGAGCGCGGTAAAAGTGTTTTAACGTCGACGTGGTCGGGATTCAGATACGTGCATTTGGCTTTGGTACGGGAGATATTCGAGATTGATCTAAAAGTTGGGACATTCACGTGGACTTGACAAGATTATGCATTAGAGTTTAGAGATCGAGGATCACGTGACCTTTTTATAGTTTTCTAGCTTCATATTAGAATAGTAAGTATAGACAACGATGTGGGACTTACTTCTGGAATTAGTAGCTACAGATTATACAACAAAAGAACACAGGATACTTGTTACGAAATAACGTTTCAGTGACCACGATTACTCTAGCATAAAGTGAACATTCCTTGCAACGTAAAAAGCTAAATAACTCATTGTCAGAAACGATTCGTTTGCCAGTTTACGAGAACCTTTTTACCACATTTGCATTCGTGTATTCGTGACAACGGTATAAAGGCACTCCAGGCTCGCTACCCAGGCTAACGCAACAACGAAAGACCTACCCTACGCGTTTCCTCGGCGAGGCAAGTTCAAGGACCATCGACGATAGGCGGAAATGGAAGGGTGCGAGGCAGGGGCGGGCAGCGCAAAGCCAATATGCTACAAGTTTGTTCATCGTGACAAGGGTACTCACTCTGGCTGGCAGGACGTTCCCTAGCAGCACCAGTCCCGAGTGATCCTCCGCTTATCTGCTGCGCGCCGATACGTGGATGCTCGTTCTTTCTCTGGTCGGTTTACTGGATGCACCCCACTCATCGATCGCGACACGGCCACGTGGCGATCACGAGCGAGCCGTCCAATGGGGAGCAACCGCGAGGGCAAGGGCGATTAGACTCGAGCGATCGTGCACGAGGCTCGAGCATCCCCTCGTCGGGACGTTGGATCGGCGAGCCGCGCTCTAGATGACATTCCTCATTCGCCGTTGCCTCGTTCTCTCCTCGCGAGAATTTCAAGGTCAGGGGTGGCTCGAGAGCGCCGGCAGGGTGAATTTCGGTGCGCACCGCCTACCAAAAATACCCCGCGGTGCTTACAGCAGACGACAACACGTGACGTCGCGACGCTAGCCCGCGGCTGACTGAACGGCCACGGCAGAAACGTCGAGCGTGCGCCCACGAGCGTTCGCGGGGCCGACTGATTCGAACAGCGTACGCGGAATTGCCTGCCGAATTCTCGCTGGCTCGCCCTGCGAAGGGATACTATGCGCGGTGGTAGGTTCAGGGGTGGGAGAGATGAAGTTATTTGAGCAAATTGATAGACAGGGGGCCAATCGTTCGTGCAGCGAAGGAAGACGTCGATGCTCGCCTGCTCGTGGCGGGCTTTTTTGGAGCAGAGACGAACAACCACACGGACTGGGGGCCGCGAAGCGACTGCCAGGGACTGCCTAAGGAAGACTTTGTGCCATCTAGCGGGACCCGCTTGAAAGCGCAACCCTTCTACCCCGCGACGGGCTGGAGGGGGCAGCTGGGATAGAGGGGAAGACGATCCATTTCCACCCGGCTCCGTTACTTCGGGGGATATTTCTGAATGCTCCAGCTATTGTGCACCCCACGCCCCTAAACGCCAAGGTGGAAACTTTCATTCGATTTCAGGAGATGCCGGAAGATCCGCGATCGTTTCCGTCTGTCACGCGTGACGATCGCTGTTTCCGTTGGCATCGTCGATCCAGGGTGCGTCGAAGAGACGCGACGTGCAAAGATTTGTATTAGAAACGGGGGCTGTTGGGATAGTAGCATGAATACTTTGACGAGGATATACGACATTTTAAGAACGTCCTGTGCATGTACTTTGAAACGGAAACGGCACTTCGTAACCTCGCAGTAGTATAAACATATAATTCTAGGTTGCGATACTGAAAGCAGTTGGGGACATAGGGGTGAGCACAGGCTGGCAGTTTTGCTCGCGAGGGCTATAGGTACTTTCCTATATGCAAATTGTTTAGCAAGAAACCTCAGGGTCACCAGTGTGCAACGAAAGTATATCTTCTAGATAGTCTTTAGACTACTCAGAGAGAACAGAAACAAGGAACCTATAGCAAGTTTCTTAAGAGTCCAGCGAGTGTAAAGAATACTATCATAAACAGTCCCAGAAGAAAGTACTTGGGTCTAGTTTCATCGCCTTGCTCGGTATACCAAGTAACATCAATTCCACCTCGTTCAAGATCATTTAATTAGACATTACCAACCTACGATCTACATACTCCCTGCCACTCTACAATCCGCACAGCGTCCTAAATACATTCTCCCGAGCATAAAGCGCAACTGCTACAAAGGAGCAGCAGCTCGGCTCCAGAGATCGTAAACCTGGTCGCCCCCTAGAACAGCATCTACGGTGGAAGTAGATTCGGACGTAACGGTCCAGACAGCACTGTCGGCCGAAACCTCGTGGCCCCGTCGGTTGGCAGCGGTGCCCCACCAGCGGCGAGTGCGGAAAAGCGTACGCGGAAGCGCGGAAAAGCCGCAGGTGCGGGAGGCGGGGCGTGCAGCGCAAGCGCAGGTGCAAACCACACCTCCGCAAGCTCGGGCAGGGAGGAGCGAGACGCCAAGACCATCTGGAGAGCCGTTCGTGATTGGCGACCCTGTTCACCTGCTTGGTCCCCATGTCCTTGCCGTCTGCACTCCATTCCCCTGATCCATCCCTCTCCCTGTGCCCACAACTCTCCCCGCGCCCACAATGGAATTTATTAATGCACCTGCATGATGTCAGCGATCACCTTTCCCCGCCGTCCACCGCCCCCCTTTCGCCGATCACCCCTCCCCCGCCGACACCTCCCCCCGCCCCCTCCCACCTCCCCATCCTCCTCCTTCCTCCCCCCCCCCGCCCGCCGATCGCCAGGACCGCTCGAGGTGCACACACGTCGTCTTGAGGACTCGTTCCTCGAATAATAAGCCCGGCTGACGAATTTATGACGCTTGCACGCGACGGGCATCGATTCGCGGTGATAATTAGACATTCAACCGCCTAATGCGCCGACCTATTTCCCCGGCAATCCCGGGGATATTTCGATGCCTCCGGGGAGGGCATTGAAGGAACCGCGATTCACCGTCGCCCCATTCAGCAAGTTTTAATTGATCGCGCTGCACAGTTTCCGAGGGGACCGTGTTCTAGTATTTTTTTAAACTGGTACCCGCCCCCTTTCATTGTCCCCTGACTGCTCGTTAACGACGGGATCATTAGCTGCGCGTCGTTCGACGCGCTTTGGGTAGTCCGTGACTCCTGGCAAGGTATCGATAGTGTTTTCGAGTATCGGGTATCCACGGTCTGAGCTCGTCGAATCCGTTGGCAAGAGGATTCTGCGATTAGATGCCTATTGTTCGTTCCCGACGTGTGATTCGATGATTACGTTGTTTGAAGGCAGCCGCGATGCTCTCTGTGAAAGTTGGTAGCTGGAGGAATTAATTACCCAGGAAGCCAGACGCGGCACTTTGATGTCCGACTGGTTTCCGGCGAGCCACGTAAGGGCCAAGGTAATCGACTTTGCTCGTTTCAGCACAAGTCGTAGCTAACCACCTACGGCAGTGGGTAACCGACGTGACAGACAGACAGCCACCGACTACTTGTACCGAGAAAGCGCACGCGAGCCGCCGCCGAATAATGTTTCTATTAACGCCCACGTTTTTCAACATACTTCCTTCGAAAATGGTAAATTGTCCGTGGCATGCAAGTTCGGTTTCGGAACAATTCTAGATTCACGGATACAAAGTCCGGTCTGTGAAAATTCTTAGCCCGTTATTATAAAGGAATATTACAGGTATTTGAGGAAGTAATCCGCGAAGAATAGGAGCGAAATAGAAGAATGTGCATCGCGGCACGTCGCCAGGATAATAGGAGAAATACGGCAATATTTCAACAAAGAGGATAAATTTCTGGCACGTCTGACAGTTCTAAACAATAGTCTCCGCGATGGAACTTAAAAAAAAGCAAACGTCAGGTGGCCACCGCACTGGGCATGAATTATTTAAACGCCAGAATATTACGCACGACGTGTTTCCCCCCGAAAGTAGCCGGCAGGAATTCTGTGAAATGTAATTGAACGTGAAACATGTGCACCTACACCGAAATTGTAGGCCTGCTAAATAATCTACAAGAGCCAACATTCGATCAACTACCAAGTTTACGTCAATGACACCCTATCCACCCTGCTTTACCGTCATAAAATTGCAGCCTAGTCTTGCGCTAGCATCGCGTCGAGTAGCTGAACTCTTGGACAGGCACTGGACTTCCAGTGTTCCCATTTGAAAAGTTTACTTTCGACAAAGCCTATTGAAAAGTCCGACCTCTTTGTGACCATTCGTTGGCGTTAATCTTGCGGGGACTACTAGTGCATTACGTTCTTATCTTGTCATCGGGCTTATACGCGCATCCCGAGGAGTTAAAAGGCAACTGGAGAGCATAAAATGGCCCCCTAAACGGGAGCCATCCCCGGCGGATCGGCTCACGGGACATAGTTAAGTCGTCGAGGCGCTAAGGGAAAGAACAATGGCTTATATAATGAGGGCGAGTGCCGCGGCGCAAAATAACACGTGGAAAACTCCCCGGCGGAAATCCGGCTTTTCTCCGAGGGGGGGGGGGAGGGGAGTGAAATAATTACCTCGTGCAAATATTCGTAGCCGCCCCCGGAGCCAACCCCCCCGGGGCCCCGCCTCCCCTTCGTTTCTATCTCTTCATGGAAGGTTTGGTCAAGATTTACATAAGAATAACCTGGAACAACAATCCCCCGAACAATTACCTCCGTATTTAGCTGGCCATCGTCCCTCTCCAAGGGCCCGCCGAGGCCGTATTATTCTAATAAGCCGAGCCCCGTCCTATCCAACAATGATATCCGCTGCCCCGAGGATATACGTAGACCAAAGTTATTCCTTTTATTTTTGAATCGCCCAGCGGGACGCGTACTACATGTTCGCCAGCTATGCAGCCAGAACAGAGTTCCTCTCGCGCGATTTAGTTAATGCGCCGCGGCCATTGTTTTTGAATATCCGCCCCCATTGTTCGACGTACGCCTGCTTACTTGCCACCGTGCGCGGTATTATTTCTCATTCTCGCGATATAAATCCAGGCAGTTTCGATGATGATTCTCAAATGATCGAATCTGTCTATTCTGCCGTTTATTCTAGTAAGAACCTTTACTTCGACAGCTCCGGTGCAAGATAAGTTGCCTCGGAGCTGCCTAAAAATTTATTCCGAGGCACCCTTGAGCGACAAGCATCAGCATTGTTAATCACGGAGCCGTTTGGAAGATAAAGGCCCCGGCTCCGCGTAAAGGAGGCAGATTTTTCGGAGTGTCCGAGCGATCGAACTAGACCGATCGGTCTACCTATTCGTTTAGCTCTCACCCGTCGATTCGATCTGATAAAGGGTGGGATTCGAGAGACTCGCCGAGTCAAAGAGCGATCTCTCTCGGCTACCCCCCCGTTTTGCGAGATCAGGTCGAGATCGCCGTCCCGCAAACACGACGGCCGATATCGATTCCCCCGAAGCGAACAACCTGAACGACGAGGCCTCCGCGAGCACGCTCGATTTACGAGCGATTCCACGATAACGAGCAGACGAATGGAGAAGACAACCAGATAAGGTGAGATGCATGAGTGCCATCCTACATAGCGCCTGGAGAGACTTCGTTAACGAGATTACTACAAACCAGGCCAGGCTTCGCTTTGTAGGAAGGAAGCAGAAGGGAGGGTTTGGTAAAACTATCACCACCTGTGGTGCTCGTAAAATTCTGTTTTCGAAATTAAGAGTTCGAAGATTTTCCGCTGAAAAGGAGCCAAAGATGATGTGTCCAAGATTCTCAATAAAAAGAAGCACCCCATTATCCGTAATTTTTTTTCTGAGCCACTATCCCACTCGCCGCGGCAAGTGGCTGATAGTTACGCGGAACAAACGGATAAATGGTGTTCATCTGCCGTCTACGCGCTACAGAGTTTTCAGTTTATGAATTGCTAGGGACAAAATGTTCGTCCGCCGTGCAAGCATCGGGCGGAAGTGAAACACCGGCAACTCGTAGGCGGTTGAATGACGCAGAATAAAGACGTGTTCGAAAGGAACCTGCCCCCCGTCTCTCTTCCTCTCTTTCCTCTTTTTTCTTTGCAGTTTGAACGGGGCAGAATGAGGTCGATAAAAAGCCGTAGGAAAATACAAGTTTTCTAGCTTCCTTCCCACTTCGTCTCATTTTTTTATTGTTCTTAACGCTGTACAGTCTAAAGACGCGAATCGTCGCGGATTTCCCTCAACGACCGCGTTCAATCCTTTCAACAACAGTTAATTTTCTAGACGGGGGTACGTTCGGAAATATAATTCGCTGACTGGTTGCCTCTGTCCGCGATTCCTTCGCCCGTCCCACGGTTACGCGACGGTTGACACACATCCAAACGGCAGCATCGGAGTGGTAAAAGAAGCGTGCATTTAGTTTGCCATTAAAGCACGCTTTAATCTTCGAAATTGTGCCCGTCCAACCGACCGCGCACTCCGCGCGTACTACCTCTCGCTGCAGTGGAATTTTGAGAAACTCTCGGCAATAAGGCCGTAAATCTCTCGTTCTTATTCACCCCCGTAACAGCGATACAGCATTGTTTTTGCGCCGCGCTTTATCTTGCTTTATGAAGCCTTTCCCTGGTTCCGCTCGTCGGTCTACAGCTAATTAATCTGCAGCCATTTAAGTAAAAACGGGACAAAAGGGAAATGATAATAAAAAGTGGCCCTCGGTTGAAAGGCGAATTACGCGCAAGAACGTGGAAAGGTTCTGTAAATCTGTTCAGTGAGGAAGATAAATTGGCGCGCATTTAATGGTAAACAGTGCTCGTGGAAACGTCGAGATTACTGTAGTTCGGCCGACATTATTCGAGCTTCCTTTGTTAGTGCTCGATAATTGAACGTCGCAGGGAGTCAAGGAGACTGGATGTGGTCGGTTTCGGGGCATGTAGCCGATGTTTTAGGATCTTGCACCGCTGGGATCTCATATTTCATGAAAACACCTTACCGCAAGGTGAGTTCCGGCGCCCTGCGTTCTTTACCTTCCGCTGTAGACTACGTTGGTGAGTCTACGCTAGGGTAGCAATGAAACTACCATTTCCCAAACACCTGCGATGATTGTTAAACCGATGAAAATATAGAAGAAACTCTGTCGTATCCCAGAAAAAAAAAGGAAGTAGAAGGTAAAACAGAAGGTATTGGCGAAGCCACAGCTTCCAACCTGATTCGCCGTCGCAACGAAATTCAATTGACTTAACCGCGTCCAACTCGGAGGGGGTAAAATAAACGTTCAGACAAACCGTCGGGGCGAATGAGAGCTCCTTCGAAGGTTTCATCGGTACGTGAAAAGAGAATCGAGACAAAAAGGGGAGCGTAATCGACAAGAGCGGCGAGAAGAACAACGACAAACAGCGGCAGCGAACAACGTCAGCGACAACGCGACGGTAACGGCGCCGACGTACCTGGCCAGGTAAAAAAAAAATACGTCAGAGAGGGAGAGAGAGAGAGAGACACGACGGAGCGAAGCGAAGAGAGACGGAGACGGGAGCTGCGGAGATAAAATCGTGGAGCGAGGAAGCCGTAGCCGAGCGCGAATTTAACAATAAACCTCCGTTGAAGAGAGAGAAAAAAAAACGGCCGGAGGCGAGTTTTCACATTTAATTCGCGCTCGTCGGAGTGAAGAGGGGGCGGAGGCCGGCTCGGGGATTAACGTCGCGAAATATCACGAAAATATGTAAATATATCGAGAGACAGGCAGCCGAGCGGTCGTAGGTAGGGTTGAAGTGGGATGAAGTTTCGAGAGGGGTTTGCAGAATCGCGAGAAAGGAGAAGACACATGCACGTACACAGACAGAGAGGCGGGGGGAGAGAGAAAACCAGAGAGAAAGAGAGAGAGAGAGAGGAAGAGTAAAGGGGTGGGTATAGACAGGGTTGGCGAGCAACAGAAAGAGAGAGAAGCTTTCCAGAGCGTAGAAGGCCCATTGAAAGATTAAAAAACTCGCTCTCGTACTCCATGTCGAATCTATACTCACGGATCTTGCCCTTCTTTCCCCACCCCTCTGGCCCGGTCCCTCTATCGCGAGCGTACAAGTGCGTCCGTAAGCGGGACCATCCCGTAGAAAAGGGAGCACAGAGGGGAAGACGAGGGAGTAGCGAGGGCGTAGAGACGCGAGGAGAGAGAAAGGCGAAAGGAACAGGGAACGGAGACACGCTGGCGGGCGGGGAGGGTGGTTGAGGAGAAAGGAAAAAAGGGACAAGCTGGCGCGAGGGGGGGGAGGGGCAGCAGTATTTAACTACGAAAATGTTCGGGGCCGAAAGCCGTCGTTCTGATCTCGGGGAGCAAGGTACAACGATGAAAGTAGGTGTATGAAGAGATACAGGTGGATGTGGGCGGCATTACGACGGAGGAGGGGAGGGGGAGCGTTCTACTTCATTTTATTCTGGACGAGGCCAGCGGGTAGCTGCCGCGCGGGGCACACCTACACGCGTACATATACACACGCGGACGTAAAACAGATCTCGGAAAATCTACCCCCTATTGTTCCAGCTTCAGCGAAAAGGAGGGACTATCGGCTTACCTCTTAGCCTGGCTGACTGGCGGAGCAACTTCTTTTTCTTCTCCTCCCTTTTTTTCCTTTCTCTCTCCATTTTTTTTTTTTAGGAAACGGTTTTTTACGCCGATCCCGCGGCTATCCTGGGTAAATGCCGCTGGGGATGGGGGAACGTTGAACGGTTGCTCCTTAATGCTCCCGTCGCGGATGTTGCCGCTTCCTCGAGCATTCTCACCTGTAAATTAGCAGAAATGAGGAGAGCCTCGCAAAGGGTAATGCGGAAATGCGAGATTTCCGACGGGGCTATTCAGAGATTCTTTTTTTTTAAAGGAACCCCGCTTACGCGATAAGCGCGCAACGGACCTCCGCGTGGGATATAATACTTTGGGAGTGTGCCGCGGCTTGATACATCGCGAGGGTGGAAGCCGTGCATCATCCTGAATTGAATGTAGAGCCGACGGTTTTTGTTTAATTTGAGGTTCCGTAATGTGTAGTAGAATCGCGTAGAGCAATGGTTCTAGATTACGCGCTGCTGAAGGTACCTACGTTTGCGCGGTCGGTTAAATTTGTCTGTTTTCGTTGAACTTTAGCGTATTTCTTTAGGGATGCGCGGTTTACTGTCTGCTTTAATCGCCGGATGGAGGATTTGTAGGGAAGATTGCTAGCGGGGAAAAAAGCGCAACTAAAGAGCCCGGGAAATGTGTAAAATTATTAGACAACTCGATCAATAGTATCAGAGGGGATCGTTCGTTAGTCTCCCAGTTACCGTCGCCTCTCGAATCGCGAGTAATCAAAGCCAGCACAAAACGTGATTGAAATATAATACCGTGCGAGTTTGTTCGTATCATTCACCCTTCGGCGTCCACGGGGCGTCAAAGTGAACCCCTCCAGCACTTTCAGGATGTTCCAGTTAATTCTTTACCCGATCTGTATTTTGCGTACGAGCCGCGGCGATACTGCCCTACAAAATGTTCGAGCTCCTGTGTGCCTCTGCGCCTGACAACGATAACGTTCAACCCCGGTGGCGGATAACGAGTTCAACGAGATCAAAATACATTCGTCATATTGCCTAAAAACGCACCATCGATGCACCACCGAAATTCCCTGGAATTATTTCTGGAATCTATGAAATCCTTAGGCCACTGGCCAACTTGTAAACACTTGTACACTTTCCCTTGAGAACTATCATCTCCAAAGATCCATCCAAGAATAAAATATCAGTTATGGCATTTCGAAAGTGATTTCTACACAGTGCCGATGATTCAGAAGGATAGCCATCAGCTAGTACAAATTGCGGAGACTTTTACTGCCACCCCGAAATGTCGCTGGGACCAAGGGGAGTCGAAACGGCGACGAGATTACCTATCAGTGTTATCCCATAGGTGTAAGCAGTTAATCGAGCCGTTTTATAGGACATCCGAAAGTGTCCGATCTAGGGTCCACGGTCCTCGACGGAAACCACTTCCTCTTTACCGTCGCCGCGATAATATCTCGGCCCAGCTCGCTCGGGAGGATCTAATACGCGGACGTACAGCACCAGGGTCCCTCTAATCTGATCCACGGAATGCCAGGAACGAACCGTTCGCGGTTATTACGCGCAACTACATCGCCGATGGAAAGCACCCCGGCAGGTAGACCGTGTGATACGTACACAAACGAGCATTATGGGTGCACCGCGGATGATAGTTCAAGAGATCGAAATCGTCCCCCTAGGGCGGCGTCGGCGTCGACTTCTCCGCCACCCTGGCCCCCGACTTCTCATACAACTGGCACGACTGCAATTACGCGTACCACCCTGTCGCTGTAAGCAGCGAGAAAGATCCGAGGATGTAAGGTACGTGGAGGTGTAAGTTGGACGAGGTGTAGCGGATCGTGGAAGGGTTAGAAAGCGATAGAAAGCAAAGGCTCGAAAGGTGTGCAATAGGATAACTCGAATAAAGACTGTTTCCGAGTTTATTCCACTCTTCGATACGACCTTCCCTCCGTTCGATACATTGTTCCTCTTCCTCCGCCATTACCGCGATTAACGAAATTACAGGCTCGGCCGATGACAGGGAGATTATTATTGACGTTCATTCACAATGCTATCTCTATCGCTGATACATTGTCCGCAACGTGGAGCAGGAAAAAAATGAAGCTGGAATGACGTGCCTCCGCCATGAGCGCGCGGATCAAGATCAAGGAACATGTAATGCAGCATTCGCAACGTCGAATTACCCCGGCTGCCCGCTGTTGAGGAACCGAGGGGCTTTCGAAATGTTACGAGCCGCCGATTATTATCGCGCGTATTAACGTAACGAAGCAGTGCCTTAAAGGGAATATAAGGCAGGGGCGTTGAAGTGTACGTCGTGCACGTCAGGATTGTGCTTTGAAACGGGAGGTGGTTGTCGTAGGTCTTCCAGCCGTGTACGGGCATGTGCAAGGAGGGCATAAACCGAGACAATAGCCGCCTTAGGGCATTCGAGATGACCGCCATTAGGAGCGCGTCCCTCATCTCCCTCGTTCTGTTCCTCCTCGTTCGTGCCACCCTTACAGCGTACAAACGACTAGCTCGCCGACGACGGCTACGACCGAATTTCACGCCGGTCCACCGAGGCACGTAAACACTTTCCGCCGCCAAGGAAAAACGTTCCGCGACACCACACCTGTGAACCCCGTCGCGCGAGCTCACGCAGTGCAAACCGAAGAGAGGACTCTTAAGCCCACTTTGGATAATCCCTCTCTGCGAGCTATTGAATTTACTGTTCTGATCTTGTATGCTCGGTCTTAGGTACGCGGAGCCTTGGGAGAATAGCAACTGATAAGGAGCATCTCTACTCCCAAAAATTTTGCAAACCTCACCCAGTCGCTCTTCCCACTAAGGTATCGAAGGACAAAGATAACAGTGCTCCCATTAGGCTCCGTAGCAAGGTGAAACGAATACCAGCCGGGGAAGCGTGGAAGTTGCGAGTATCAGCGGAAACATCGAAATTCGAAACGAGGGACTGGAGAGTTTCCGCGGCAACTTTGCGCAAACCGAGCTGGGGAACATTATTCTCAGGAGCGATAATCGTCGCAAACTGCGACGTCTAGAGCGGATCGGCGGCGCGGGGGCCGCTTCCGAGGTATTCGAGGCGCGAACGATAAAGGGAGGAGTTCCGAAGCGGTGCCGCAGGGCGAGGGAGGTTTCCGCGCGAGGATATATGGAGGGAAAGAAGGAGCAAGGGCAGGGGAGAAGATACGGGGAAGAAAGAGGTCTTGGGGTACGTACGCGAGAGGCCCCTGCGAGTGAGTAATAAGCACCTGCCCGCCTTGGAACCAGAGACTTGATTCATTTCGCGGTAAGTACAGAGCGCGCCGAAGCGGACCGAAGCTGGGCCCGCGCCGCGCCGCGCCGCGCCGTGCAACGACGCCTCGGGCCCCGGGCCCGACTTCTTTTGCCTCCCTCGGAATATACCTGCCGCTATCTCATTCTCACTCCGGCAAACACACATTTTCGCCGCCTTTTTGCTCCAACCACCGCGGCCAGCAATTTTACTGTTGCGCCTCGGAGCCTCGCCCCGCTCCCATCACCGAGGCTAACGTCCTCCGTCATCCTTCAAACAGCATCTCCCCAGCGTTTTCTCCGTTGTAACTCAACGCAACTAGCTCCTTCCCCCGAATATCGGGAACGTGCGGTTCGTTTCGTTCTAGCGGCTCGCTCTGACAGACAGCCTCCAGGAGCGAGACGTTATTATAGTTTAATCCAGCTTCGCTCGTTTCTTCTCCACGTGCCTTCCTCCCGAGCCGGCGTACCGACAGCAAATTGACGGGAGTACGCAGGCTACGTGATCATCGAACTGTCGCGGATTAGCGGTCACGTAGAACAATTCCGATGTTATCCCGACGCTGGCTGAAGGAAAGAAGGCCGCGAGGAGGAGGCACAAGAGAGCGGAGAGACGGCAAACGCGATTACGTCAGGTATACAGAGAGAGAGGGAGAGAGAGAGAGAGAGGTGGAGGAGGTGGTTGTTCGCGAAACTCGTACGTGGAGGCGTAGCAGGCGCAAAGTGGTCGAAAACAAGGTTATCATTTTCTCAGAGAAGAGACGTCAGCTGGACGAGGACCAGGGGAGATAGGTGGTTTTAGACACCCGGGAAAGTTGTCGGGAGAAACGTTTGACGGACGAATATCCAAAGTTTTGACGGGGACGTCGGCCCGATACTCATGAATTACGAATGAATCTCTCCTGCCGTCGCTGTTTCTGCCTCATTCCTCTCTCTCTCTCTCTCTGTTTTTTTCCACGGGCCCCCCTGCACGCCCTGTTTGCTCTCCTTCGAGAAGCCGAGCGCGAACTCCGACTATCGGGGAAAGTTATTTGCTCTGTCCATATGAGGCGCGAAGGCTGAAATGAAACTGCACGGAGGCTGCCATCATAAACAAGTCAGAAGTCTAGACGAACGTTCCGGACCCGAGCCGGGACCGATAAATGATTCACGCGCGAAAAAGATGCGACTGACGTGGGCCATTCGAATTTAAATGGGACTGAATTTTTTAAGGGATTCTGTCGATCGAGCTACTGGAACTTAGCTGACGCTTTTGATACGCTTTTTGTTGCTCTCTCGCTGTTACAATGGTCCCTTGTTTACTGTTATCGAATGGAACATCGGAGGGCCCTTTCTTATTTAGAAAATGCCCACTCTAGCAAGTTGTGGATCGGTTAATAGTCATATTGTTTGAAATTATTATATATCATGGGGAATGGGTCGCAAACGACACAAGGTGATAACGACAAAGAGCCGGCGTACACGTTGCGCGGTTACTTTCGCAAAAATTCGGCGGAAGCGCGCGATAAACGTTCCGACCTGCCGTTTCGATCGTTCCACGGGAAACCGTGAAATATCCTCAGGTTTCGGCGGGCGAGTAAAACGCGGCTAAAGCCAAGTAGGAATTACATTCGCGGCGGCCGTTCGCGGAACGTTTAGTGCCGTTGGAACGACGGCTTAGAAGCGATCGTGAATTTTTGAAAATATGCCAACAATAAAGTTTGCCCGGATAGCGAACGAAGGGGAATTCTCCCTTTGCGAATCTGGTTCCGCGAAGCATTATCCAGCTTAGCCTGGCGTTACACCGTGCCCGGGAAAGGAGGAAATACGACGAGGGAAATTCTGCTAGCTTGTCGCGCGAGACTTTATAATTCCACGAAATCGAATAGAAAAAATTCCAGACGCAACGCGCCGTCTGCTCGGGATTCGTATAAACTGTCCAATGCGATCCTCGCACACACAAGATACCGGAGCCTGCAAATCTTGGACCCTTCAATGGGAAGCATACGACATCAAACTCTGTGACTGGAAGAAATATAGCGTGGTAGGTACTTCGATAACTCTCCTGTAATATCTCAAACGCTAGGATATAAGCTACGAAACGTCGTTCTCGATATTTGTTACAGGGCTGCACACAGAGCTGGGCATTATTCGAATACAAATTTATTTGCAAAAAATTTCGAATAAAATGAAATGTTTCGACAATAACGAATAAGGTAAGTGCAGGTAATAAGGCCTACCTAAGGATCTATAATTTTTAAAAAAAGAAACTTGTGTATATACTACTCTTCGAATGACATTTTCGTATGTAATAAAAGCAATAAATCATACTACCAGTATTTTAGATTGACCTACCAAGGATAAATAATAGGGTGAGCCTTATTACCCGCGCTTACCTAAAATTTTATTTGAAAGATCTTGAATAACAATTGCGAATAAAATGATGAATCTATTTTTATTCGAATAATGCCCAACTCCGATTGCACAAGTCCAACACCCCTTTCCGCTTTGAAATACCAAAAACTATACAAAACATATCTGCCTAAACCACTTGTCTCCACTCTATTAACACCACAATTCTTTCCTCCTTTCACCACCTCCCCCAATTCTCCCCTCCCCATAACGGCTTCTCTAAACGACAAACGTTCTTTGAACCCTCAACGGCAATTAATAACCGATTACACGGCGCATCGCGCGCACCTGCAGGCCTCGGCCCTGGAGATCACACAGCGTAGGAAAATCGTGGAAATAAAAAAGCGTTTACGCGGCAGTCGCCCCGCGCCATCGGTCCCACCACCCTCTGCGTGTCCATCCACCCCATGCTCGCATCAAAAGTGGCAGGACACGGGAAAGCATGGAGCGTCGTTCACAGACGGATAAAACAAGTGTCAGTGCCGTGCCCGCGAGTGGGTGGATTATCCCCCATAAAAATCCCGGTGTCGGGAACCATGGGACGACGGGGTGGTGCGTAGCTGGTGCAGGGGGGGGGAGGAGGACGTCGGTGGAAGAGGGAGCGAGAATTACGCCGATGCGCCGGAAACGACAGAAAATATAAACCAGGTGAATTTCACAGGGAATACAGCAGGTTTTCGGTATAGGGCGCAAATACGAGGTGGCTGGCAGCGCTTCTGTCTCCATCCACGCCGATCCCCTTTCCTATCGGCGCTCCTCGTCGTCGTTTTTACTGTTTGCGCGGTGTGAGGGACCGCGGCGTTAAATGTTCCATACCGTGCGAATATTTCGCGGCGCTTGCACGCCACGGAGCCGCGGCCGCCCCCTTTATTCCCTCGGATAAACGCATAAACTTCCGATTAGGCGGGAACGGGGGCGCTTGGGTGCCGGCTAGGATGCCGTCTGCAGCCGCGCGAAAGTGACCGTTAAAAACAACAGCCCCGACCGCTATGTTTCTTCTAGCCGGCGCTCTGCTGCGCGGAGGCCTCTTAATCGCGCGCCCCCCGCGCTACGCCGCGAACGCAGCAGAACACCACTGCTGCTTTACGTTTCGAATCGCAACCTTCCACCACCTGCGAGGCTGCTCTTCGGGGAGCCTTCAATCTCCCTTGTAATCGCCAGGGGGTGTAGTCAGCGGTTGAGGAACTAGGAAATTAATTCGTCGTTTCGATTTGAGCGCGATACTTTGAAAAAGTTTCTTTCCAAAGTATAGAATTCAAAGATCCGCTGACAGTGCTTTCTAGATTTTGAGAAAGGCGAATAAACGCATCTGCTGTCAATCTTTGCTTGGAGAGGAAGAGCTATGGGTCACAAACGACCCGAGCACGGCCTCCCCGTCCGGTGTTCGCCGTTTTAAGTTCAAGTCGCTGGTCGATGGGATAGAAGGGAGCTGAATGAGGTGACATATATACTACGTACGACCCTAAGCGAGGCTCGCGTGTTTGTTTTCCCACGTTCTTTTTTTCCACGTCCTTGCCCCGGCCCTCGAAACCTGTTCACGTGTGCACCTGAGCGATCTGACCCACTTCCCTATATCTGTGCAGGCTGCGCGAGCAGGCCAGTGGACGAGAAATAGCGAAGTCAGCAAAACGGCCGGGCGTTAAAGTAAACACAGCCTCGGGCGCCGAGACAAGGACGTTGAAAAAAACGTGGGAAAACAAGGAGCCCGAGCCTGAGCCTCGCTTAGGGTCGTAACGGAGTAACGCCGCGTTCATTCAGCTCCCATTCATGGCATCGTAGGATGCACGGGATCTTCGAACGGGGACACGCCGCGCGCACAGGCCTACCTGTTTCTACTTTCTGCTTCGATCTTTCTGCAGTTTAACAGCGCTGTGCTCTGCTAATCAAATTCGTTTGCTTTGGGTCAAGTCTCAATTCGAATTAAGGCGGGACCACGCATTTGGCATTCGAAAATGTCTCGGTGTGAATAACTGACACGGACAAGTGAGAACTACTCCATTCCAGAATGGAATTAGTACATTGCGTGACAAGGGAGAGAAGAAAGCGATTTTGACGAGCGCGAAGTTTACTGTCCGAGCGCAGCGAAAATCACGTCTCTCCCTTGTCACGCATAATTCTTTTTTCAACACCTGCATGAAAGTTGTGTGTTTTGAAACCCTGCTGAGCGATTCCCCCCAAAAATGTGTACGTTCGATTGCGTTTTTATTGAAGTAAAAAGAAAGAGACTACACGCGATAAAGACTCCACTTTATGGTTATCTCGCCACTCCATAAATTTATTGCACATCGTTGACTTTTCTTTCGATTTCGACGGCAGCAAATTATCCCGTATCACTATCACTCTCATTATCACTTATTTCGTCTTTTAATTAAAAGCCGAAACGAATTCGCACTTCGTCCAACGTGTGCGCAATTCTTCAAACGTGAAATAGAGACTCGTAAATCCGCGTGAAACAATTGGTTAAATTACAGCCGTGACCGGGCGCAAAGCCGGCTGACAATGCTACGGCGGAAAAGAAAGCAACGCGCGAGTTCTGCTTACGTTAGTCTCGGGTCCGTTATAAATTCGCGCGTAATAGAAGGCGAGAAGGGAATGAGCCTGTAAACCGAAACGGCCATCGAACAAAAGCACGCGAGTCCGTGCTTCGCCCTCGACTCGACGAGAATCGAGAGGCGATTTCGACCTCTGTCGGGGCGCGAGCCGCGAAGGCACGGCTAGTGCAAACACGGAAGAAAGGGGGCGAGAGGTCGGAATAGTGGGAAGAGATTTATATGGACTTCTATGGGATTGTCACCGTTCCGTCCGCCGTGAATTAAACATTCCCATCGGCTTCCAGCAGGCCAGGCGGCCGATATTTTTCAAATTCGGCAGTCCCGCCTCAAATATTTGACTGTGTACCTTCCATTGCCAAGATTCCTGTTGACACGGCCGCCGGCCGATCGACGGTGTCAGTTTTGTCTTTCGCGAAATTATTCACGACGCCATCCTCTCCATTCGGCGTCGTCGAGATCGATGTATCGATCCCGCGGCCGGGGACGGGCACAATCGCCACTTCCACCGCACCCCGGGGGCCATTCCGAAAAATAAACGAGCACGGCCGATGGATGTATTATTTGATGTTCGGTATCAATGAAACGTTCCGATAGAAATGGCAGCGCGTCCCCGCGCGCATAGCCACGGGAACGGCACGGAATTCTTTCGCCGCTCTGTGTCTTTGTTCGAAGAGAACAAATTACGCGGAACAAACGCTTAACAACTTTGGCGATCTACGAATTTCATTCGGATTAGTTTCCCCTGCACAATTCCACCGCGGAATATCGCGGATGGAGCTTCTATCCAGCAAAAGGATTCTCGACCAGACAGGCTTTTCCTGTTTCCTTCCAATAACATTGAGGATACTTTGCCAGCAATTGTGCCGCCGATTATACCACGGTTTACGTAGCGCATGTGGCCCACTATGGTGCGCGAAGGCTGATATTAATAGCGAAGCTGCTCGGCCAAATGATTCCGTGGAATCGGCACAAACGGACGGATACCTGGTCGGCGAGCACGTAGAAGTCGAAAATATATGTACACGTGTAGATAGAAACGTACAAGTATATAGATATATAAATATGGATAGGAGGGTGCGCGAGGGTAGCCTAGTGAGGCTGATCGAGCAGGAGATTCAAAGGGGGAGGGGATCACAGCGTGGGGAATTGATTTTAGCGCCGGGCTTTGTGAAATGAAACCTGGCCGAGCCATCCCCATTAACAACGATAAAAATAATCCAATCCGACGTTTGTTTGATCTATCAACGCCTATATTTCGCCCGCGCTCTATGCGGCTGATTACGGCCCTTCTCGATTTCAATGACGCTTTCACCGATTTCTAATTGATTTCTAGCAGTCGCCATTCCCCAACCGAACGATTCTGGTTAGTTTTCACTCGAGCCTTGTATAACAAGAATTAGTTTGAAATATTTCATTTCGTGCGCAGTTAAACTTATTCCATTCTAGATATCTCGTACACAGATATGTTCAGATATACCAGTTAACGGTCTAACGTTCAATAAGAAGGAAACTCGCAACTGGCTGGAATCGTAATTTTGTAATTAATTTGTACTCTAGACTGGAAGTTACATCGTCGAGTCCGTTTACATGTCAGCGGATTTTAAGGGCAGACAGGTTACGTACATCGAAACGACCTCGTTACGATACCTCGGCGAATAAGGGGGAGGTTGCAATGGCGATAGAACGGGGCGAAGGTATGTAAAGGGCGAGAGAAGCACACTCGAGAAAGTCTGGACCGGCAATTATCGTAATTACACAATTATTATAATTGGCCGGTCCCTTAATTTACGCGTATGCTAATAGGGGCGCGTGGCCCGCGAGCCCACCCACCAGCCTGCAGCCTATGAATTATTAATTGAAACTATAAGACCAGCCGACCAGCGATTATTTATTAAAGACCAAACCCTCGAAGCGGCTAAACTCGTCCCGGCGGCAAAGACAGATCGAGGAAACGGACTTGGAGGCCAGCTCAGAAGGAAAGTTGCCGCGCAATCATTGTAAATTCCATTTGAATCTTCTCGATCGGCCGATCGACGGGCAATTTGCGATTCTCGAGCCGATGTTATCGTAAATCCGCCGCCCGCACCGTGAGAACGGAGCAACAGCTTTCACTGGTAATTCGATGCGAGAGCTTATCCCGCGTGCGATTTATTAGAGGAGTTGGATTGTTCCTGGCGTCGATCTTGTAACCGGTTTGTTCGATCCGCGAACACCCGTGCGTCTCGTATATTTCGTTGTCTCTCGCGATCCTTCGATTTAGAATAAAAACCGCGCGACTGGGTCGATGAAGCGAAACTATACTATCCCCGACGCGATCGCAGCCTCGGGCTACTCCAGCGGGCCCGAAAAGGTGGAAGAATGGGATTGCCGATCGCCAGGCGAGATCCTCTATCGCGCGGCGGAGGGAATGCGCGGAAAGGACGCTGGTAATCGTGGCGAAAGTAACGTGTAAACAGGGCGAACGGTAATAGTATGACGGGCGGGCGATATCCCGCAGCGTGCCGCGGTCACGTGGTCTTAGTTTCGTGAATAATGGCCCAATTAGGAAATAATAATACGTCTCTTCCCGCGCCGCGGCTCTGAGTTAGAGTTGCGAGTCTCGAGTGGTGTGCGGCCTCTCATTATGATGCCTCACAAAGGAGCCTCGGAAACGTAGAAAGACCAAGGGTGCAGCGGCGACTGAAGGGGGGAACGCCGCTTGCCGACCAAGAATAATTAGCAATTCTTAATTACCAGTCAATTACAATCCTCGGCCCGCGAGGGCTTCTTGCCAGCGAGTTTACGTGGCGTGGCTCGCTACAATCGAGCTTTTCTGACTCGAGTAATCGCTAATTAATTAATTAATTAACGAATAGACGATCGCGAAGTTCTCGGGGAAGTTTAGGGCCAAGGGAACTCTCGGACGATATTGTTGGAATTCTGTCGGAGGAACTGGGGAATAATAACGGACCTCTGTGTTCGTTTATCGAGCGTGGATTTTATTGTTCGAAGATGGGACGCGATCGAGCGGAGGATGGATGCTGGACACCGTGAACAGTCAGCTTCTTTCGCGATCGTAAACGGGGGAGAAATTTTCTGCGAAGTTTCACGGCGATCGGGCGAGATAACGCGGGTCTAATTCGTCGAGAGGAAGGAGGGCGCGCGAGGGAACGAGGTGGAAGGAAGCGAAAGGAACACCGCGCTGGATGGCAAACCGGCGAGGAACTCGCACGAGGAGATGAGCAAGCCGGACGGACGAGTCCAATGGATCGCGACGGATGGATCGTTCCTAAACTTTCCGGGCGTTCGTTTTATTCTACATCTCATCGCGGAGGAAATTGGGTTAACGATATCGATTAATAAAATGATACGGAGGGTCCAGAGGGGGGCGCGTGACGCGAGTGGGTGGTCAGGAAGACGGGGAAGATGGAGGGTAGAAATGCGTGGGATATTTAAAGTTTAAACAGAAAAGAGATGTGCACGGGCAGATGGAAGCGCGGGCGGAGGGACCAGGGGAGGAAAATAATGGGAGAAATTTCGAAACGCGACGTTCGAGTCTGACTGCCGTAGGAACGAACGTACGAACGTACGAACGAACGAGCTATTCGTTCCATGGAAACCTAATTTGAGCGTGCGCCTTACCTCCACATGCAGCCGCGTACCTACACCTCTATACATCTGGATACCCTCCGTCATTGCCGCAGCCTTAATTAAACGGCGTTCCACGGATAATTAGCAATGAGTTTCGCTACTTTTGCCGCGTGCGGCCCCGAGATCCACTTCATAGACAATCGGGGTCGTGAGAACACCGAGGCAGTCATTCAAATACGAACGCCCGCGCTTATGACTCGAGCCGCTAATTATATTTGCAATTAACCCCGGAGCGTGCGCCTCGGCGGGAGCGAGAGGGACAGAGGGGCATAGGGATAGGGGGAGGGCGAGAGCGAAGGAGCGAAGGAGAGAAAGACGAGGAGAAGGAGATCCGGCGGGCAAGAGAGAGAGAGAGAGAGAGAGCGGGAGAGGGCAAGAGGCGGCAAGAGGGAGAGAAAGAGAGAGGAGAGACCCACCCTACCAGCTTAATGTCTCGCGCACGAATTCCAGTTTACGATTGCAAATGAGAGCCGACCCCCATTGTGTCTCGAATTAAGCAAGTATGGCGGGCAAGTAAGTAAGTAATTAGTCCCCCAAGCGTGCGTACGTTTATGCACGCGCGTCTCGGAGTTAATTAGCCGGATTGTATTCCGGGGCAGCGTTATGAATTGCGATTGAATTATGGACATTGATTGCGAATGCTTACCGCTGTAACAGCGGCTTACAAGCCGTACGACCGTTCCCTTCTAACTTCCTGCAATCTGGTTTACTGCGAAATCACGAGTCCCTCGCCAGTACAGCTGGATAAGCGCAGGCCTGACAAAGGGTCGAGTAACTTTATCACCTTGCCGTCTACCATCAAAATGTGATTATACGCCGGAGCAGGAAAGGAGCGGCGCGGATAGATATTCCTCCAATTAACACGCCACTCACGGATCAACCGATAATATCCAGCTAATGTGACGAATTCGTGCGCCACCGTCGCGTCGTCGTTCGCGCCGGTCGAAGTTAAGTCGAGTAACCAGCTCGCCTACCAGCAAAGTCAACACGGCGGACGTATTTTCGCGAGACAAAGGAGGAAGTATTCCCGAAAGCGCGTGCCTTCATTGGCTGGGTTATAATAAAGGCCGCGGCGGTGTTGGCGGACGGCGGAAAGCGGAGGTGAATTACAAGAATTTTATAACAAACGGATGTTCCAAAGTGATTCGTGCGTTCGTAATTTTAACGTGAGTGCGAACGGCCCCCACCCCGCCCGGCCGGCCAGGAAAATTGTGTTTAAAAAGACACTCCGTGCAAGCAGAACGCCATAAGGGTAGGCAAACATTTACAGTACGTAACCGCCTACGCGAGGATACCTGGTGTCCCATTAGCATCCATCCGAGGGAGGATGTATTTAGCCGAGGAAACGTCGGACGCCCGAACTTTCGAATTGCATTGCAGATCAAAGGCACTCCTGTATATGCGTTCGCTGCAGTCTGTAAGTATAATATTGGACGGAAGAAAATATTTTAATTATACCCGCGGCTTAGAAAGCTTTCCAAGTAATCGCAGGGGTACGGCGAATGCCCGCAGCGATCTCGGTTATTACAGGCCATCGATATATGCGAAGAATGATATAAGATCCCTTTGATTCACCGCCACGCGCAAATCTCGCGCCCCGCTATTACCGTTTCATTCCCTGCCAGCTGAAAACCGCGTTACGCTCAAACATTACGTGATCTGTGGTTAAAGAGCATCATTCCACCCGAGCACGATCCTCTGTATGCCAAAAGAATTTCTTTTACAATTCCGAACGTTCTCCGTGCGGAACCACCGTTTCTCTAATTCCACCGCGGATCGCCGCGGTCCACCCTATACATATGAAGTTAGATAACGAAGTCTAGGAAGCTCTGACCAAGAACCAGTGTATCGTTAATGCGCAACCGTGGAGGAACTTAACCAACGTCCTGTGTAATTATTACACTCGATGCCTGTGAATCAAGCCTAACGATTCTGAAAATTGCTGCGGAATTGGCGATTAACGAGTGGCAACGTGGCCTCCATCTTGCGCTCGGGCGTAAAGTGCCGATGGTGCAGGTGCAGCGAAACTTTTGATCGATAGTGTATGCAGATATATCACCATTCGTCGCAGGCGTTCAGCCGTTGTGAAATGAACAAAGGTAGGTAAATTCTGGCCGACTAATGTGTCTACCTCCACCTTTCACTCTCCCTCTTCTTTCCCCTGCTCTGTGTACGTACACACACACGCGCTCGTGTGCACACTCTTTCGCTCCCTCGTTCTTCTTGTCGATTACCCTCGTCCTCCTTTCTCCCTCTCCCTCTCTCATTTGCATCTCTGTTCCTCCCGGCAACCCTCTTCATTTCTCCGCCACGGCCACTTAGAGGCACTTAACCTGTTTGCTGAAAATATTAAGCGCCGACAAATATCGTAAAATAGAACAAATTCGTGTCGAGTGCTTTCGCGTGTGACTGGCTGGCGCGAGTCTCTTTGTGGAAAGAGATTTCTTCTTTTTTTTTTTTCTTTTAAGCGACACGGGCACCTTCCACCCTTTTAAACTTTCGACCTAGCCCAACCGGCCGACGCGATTACATGGAGACGCAGACGCCGCAGACGGCTATGATATACGCATTAAACCGTTTTAAAGGGGACAGCGCGGCGAATTAATTTACAGACGGAAACCGTTCCGAGAATCTGGTTAAGTGGCCGACCAGTTCCGAAGCTGGAAACTACGCTGAAATCCGAATGTTCGAAGGTTCCTCTTCGGCGGACTAAACAACCCTACTGGCGCAACACACCGTGGAATATTCCAATACAATGTTCTATTTCTGAAACCTGTAGAATATTCCGAAATTCAATTGCAGCCAGGCTAAGCGTCCTCAACTTCCTTCCCTTTAAACGATCACGTCGCTAGAATTTTTCGACGATTCGGAGCACGCGAACTTCGCCAACTGTCCTATAAACGGCAATGTAACAGGGAAATTGCAGAGTTCCTTGCCACGCAACAGCTCCGACAATACCGTGACGACAATAAGGGTGTAAGCCGCTTATCCTGCTATTGACATATAATATTCTTGCTCCCCGCCCCCAAGAACATAGAGAACCGCATCCATTTGTGGCGAGATCCCGGCTGAGTTGGCTGCGTGCACCGGGTCTCTCATCCATTCCGCGTACCTGAAACGTATTCGTGGCCCCTTCCCTCTCGTAGATAACGTACGCGCCCGAGACCCGCCGCGGCAAACATATTTTTATTATTCAAAAGCAAACAGAACTAGGACTCGGGGCGGCGGGGGACGGTGGAGCGACGGGACCAAAAAGAGCGGGCGAGAAAATGTTTGCCGGAGGTTAGAACAGTCGCGGGGAAAGTGTAGAAAATACGGTCGGAGCCGGCCGGAAAGAACGATCTAACGAGAGGAGTAACTTCGCGGTCCCTTCTCTTCCACGAAGGGCACGCAATCCACTGTATCCAAACTCTTAGCGATTCGTTCCTAACAGATTTTTTTAACGACCTCGTCACGCCGCCCTTTCCACTATTAAATCTCTTTGTCCGCGCTGCCAAGGGCTATTTACGATCGATGCGAGCGCGAAATACGTTCCGCGGGGGCACTTGAAACGCGCCGGGACGTTCGTAAATTCGACTGGCAGCGCGATCAAGATCCCCGTGATTTAAGCGGACTGCACGTTAGATTTGTGGCGGACGAAATGCGACAAATATTGCTCCCATCGACGCGAGCCGTACAAAGGGGTTGGAGCACGGTGGTCGGGGTAGGAATTAATCGCCGGCATAAAGTAAGAATTTGACATTTATTACGGGAAGAACGTGAGTCCCGCGTTTTTATTTCGCGGCTGGTTTCACCTTTTCCGCCGACATTATTCATACACGAAGTCGGCTCGACCGTCGGACATTGGGGGACCAAGGGACACTCAATTATATGCCTGCTCCAGCACCGAGGAGGAGTGACTGCGCGTATATCGTCACTGTCGATAACGCTGAATATGTTCATCCACTTGTGACGGAGAAGAAGGTTCTTGACGGAGGAACGGGAGAGAGATCCATTCTCGCGATGCTTGCAGGTGAATCAGAAAACAACAGAGTTTTCACCGTGTACAGCAGGCACAAAGCTCTTTCCATTATTTCTAGTAAAATGAAAATCTCCGACGGCTCCCGGCTGCCTGGCGCGGGTAATAAATCTACCTTAGCCATGTTTAATAATACCCCATTAACGACGCTTCAATCTGCCGCAAGTTTCCTCACTTTGTTGTTTAACACTATCCGTGGCGGCCCTCACTGCTTAATTAGCGAAAACTGTATCGGCTGTATCGCGTTTCCGGCTGTAAGTTGTAGCCCGCGCATTAATTAACGGCCAGCGTAACTATTTCGATAAATACGCCCTCTCTCCGGGCGGAAATAAATTTCAGGCTTCATTAAGGCGGCGATTTAATTAAAAACAAATTTGCCCGGTCCGTTTGCGCTGGGGAGAAGAGGAGATGCTGGATTCTGTTTGAAGAAACTCGAGCGATCTTCAAGTATCTTCGGTGGATCGGCTTGTCGATGGGCCTTGGTGAAATTCCTACCTTCTTTCCTATCTACGTGTTACATCATATATTACTGTTATCAATATAGCGAACACGAAGTTTGCAACAGGCAAACCTACTGCGGCCCCCAAGGGAAGGAGAAAACGGTTAAGTTCTGAAGGAGTTGATTAAACGAAATCTGTTGCAACCAAATTTGAATGCAGAACGTTAACTGATTAGTTCTAATAATTTCTAAAAAATTGTATTATGCTGTTTAGTTGATATTAGTGAATGTACTAACTGCTCGCAACAGAAAATGAAACTGAACACTGTACGGGAGAGACGTGCAGTACCGCTCTAAGTTTTTTTGTTATATCTTGGGGTAGTGTCGATAAAAATCAGAAATTCAAACACGTGTTTGTTGTATAGGTGAAACTTAGTAAGACGAGGGAAATTAGAGAATTTTGATTTTCATTGGTTAATTCAAATAAACTGCTAATAATCTGGTCGAAGAAGCGAGACCTAGCTTTGGTCGGTACTGCACGACTCTCCCCTAATACTATATTAAGTATTATATCAAGTACAACTTCTACCAAACAAACTTCACTCCAGTGCCTAGCGTGCAACATCGCCCATAACTAAATATTCATTACTCACATACATCGAGCTATCATGCAAGAAGCTTGTAACCGTCATGTTGTCTACACCAATCCTCCTAGCTGGGTCAGATAGACAGGATCGCGGAAAAGCTGCGTAATGTCTGTACTGCCAGCGAGTTGCCGCGATAACAACAGAGCAGCGAGGCTCGCAAAACGATTTCGCAGCAGCGCAAGGTGCTCCCGATCGGCAGACGCATGTGCATTCGCCGCACAGAGGACGGTATCAGCCAAACATGAGAGAAGACAGTTCGTGTGGCCCAGGCGATATTTCCCCGGTGGGAATCGACAGGTGTCCCCCGGGGGGTGGGTAGCCCCTCTAAGTACTGCTTACCGCGGAATTATGTCTGTCACGTCTGTCCGTTTGCCCGATTCATTTCACGTCGTCCGTCCTCCTTCACCTTCCACTACCCCCGCCGCGTTTCGATTGAAGTTGGCTTATGGCAGCCGAGCGTGTCAGAACGCAAATACCGCCTCAATGCTCCCGTCTACGCTCCGCAACTCTACACCTTCGCCGTCTCGCGAACGAGAGCTTTCCCGCCCGCGACAGACCTATTCCCAAGTTTTTCAATCGGGCCGCGATAGGGATCCCATTCATCGGGACAACGCGACGCTGTAACGGGCGACGGGGCGATGTCTCGCGGCTGTGACGCTTTCCGCGCCCCTTTGAGAGATGAACGAAGCGAGCGTGATCGCGTTTGCGAAAGCACGAGGCGAGGATCTAATGAAACGGAACGCCAACGATGGGTAGAACCACGCGAATTCCATCTTCGACTCCCAACGCCGAAGGGAACGCTAACACTTTAAACGGCGTTGGCGTGTTTTCGCGTCGCCCGAGATATTTCAAGCCAAAGGGACATCTTTCAAAACCCTTGAAAACTCTCGCGCACTTTGTGCTAATGGTTCCATCGGGAATGATCGTATTACCGAGAAGCGAAATGTACACGCGCGCGAACGAAATGATCCACCAGTCCCTCGGTTGTGAATTATTAAAAATTCACGTTTTACGGCCACGATTCTAATCGATTTAAACGAGCGAACGCACATGGACGGTTCACGGTCCGATCGGCGCTGACGGGATACCGATTACGGGGCACATAATAAAATAAAATGCCCCGAACGGGCGAAATACGGCGGAACAGGGTGCAGCGGGGCGGATGCAAAAACGATTCGAAAACGGTGGCGAAACCACGATACATACAAATCGATCGTCTTCCTTCCGGACGCTGGGGAGGTTTGGTTCATGACCCCTCGCGCCGGTAAAATCGGGCGGGCGCGCGCGGCGCCCGGCATATTTCCTGATTTCCAGTTCATTTGCCGTCACAAAGCGCGAACAGAACCCCCGGGACAATACCAGCGGGGCCGCCGCATCCAAACGCGATCATTGTCGCGATCGGCCCCCCCCCCCCTGACCTTCCCCAAGTGTCGGTCGAAATGTCGAAATGCGTTTTTTTATTGAATTTTAAGCACCCATGAAATATCCACCGATCGCGTTCCGCCGATAGAGCGAAGAGCCGACGGTTCCCGCGCGAGGGATCGGCGAGCGCCAATCCGCGGAATGGGACGCGTGTAAAAACAACGGGTACAGGGTGTCTTTGTGTAACAGTACCCGCGCGCCGAAGGCACCAGCGTAAAAAGCGTGCAGCGTGTCACAAAGAATGCCTCTGTGCAATCTCTGTTTGATCAAATTGAGCGAAAAAAGCGTCGGGCGAGCGGGGGAGGGGTATTAATACTCGATCGAGACCCGGGCGACTTTGATTCTGCGCCGCGAGTGGAAAGTGTCGCGCGGCGGATATTTTCGGCGGAAGCAGGCGCCGAGGTTCCAGGTATCGAACGGCAGCGTTCATTAATCATAACGAAGAGGGACGAACGTGGATATTAATTTCTGCACGGATCGGCACGGGACAGGCCGGGGACTTGATAACAATATCGGTGGAAACGGAACCGTGGCGAACGCGAATGCTATTTCTGTAACAGAGTCAAGCCAAAGTGGATAGGGGGCGATGGGAACAGAGGCGGATGGTTATTCATTTTTATGAAGCCCGGCTCGGCGAAAAATTCCCAATAAAACGCTGCCGCGCCGCGTCGCCCTTCGGTGGAACAATAAACAAGTCGATATTACTGATCATTATTGTTTAGTCGAAATCAAACAGAGCGGACAGAGGCGATTTATTCAACTCTGTTTCGGCCTCTGTCGCTCTTCCGCAATTTTTTTTCCTACCGCGAAAGGGCAGGAATCAACGCGGCGCGATCAAAGGCTGCGGCCAGTTCCTCGCGTGTATGGCAATAAATGAAAACCTGATCACCGAAAGGCAAAATCTCATGCGTGAAATTCTTTGTGTCCGCTCGTTTTTTTTTTCCGCTCCCGTTTTGTTCCTTGCGCGTCATGGGAAAATTTCGCCATTCGGAGCTTTTGCGGAGAGCGGGGTCGTGCGCGGGGTGCGCGATATTTTTCAAAACGAATCGCCTTTAATCTTCGCGTTCAACCGAAATATTTATTGCCCGGCGGTGGATTCATTAAGTGTATCAGTTTGACAACCAGGCTTTCCACGATTCTACGTTTCCCGTAGATATCTACAGGGACAGTGATACACCTCTCGATGCTAAAAACAATCCCTGGAAGTAGCAAGAACCCCTAGCGTCTTGTCTACAATGTGGGGGGAAGCGAGCCAGCGGAGGGGTGCGAAGGGGCCGAGGGATTACGTAGAAAGAAGAACGAGGCGATCTGATTCGTTTAATTTGCATCGAATCGGCCCGTTGCGTTAAAGCAGGCCAGATAAGAAAGGATTTGGCTAGGTCGCCATTAATTCTCATCTTCGGACCCTACCGATAGCAGCCCTCCCCGTTCCATCCTCGTTCTTTTCCGACGTGACGGCAGTTTAGTCGTCACTTAGTTAGTTACTCGCTTACTTACGTTCCTTAGACCACTTACTTTAATCGGGCGCTCGTTCTGCGCCGCTTCAACCCGATTTCCACTTGTTTTTACGCCTTATCCCTTAAGGCTAATTCATTAATTAATTCCGTTAGTCCCCGTGCCCGCCCGGTTCTTCGTGTTCCGCGTCCGCCTCCTCCTGGAAACTCCCGCGAACCTCTTCGCAGCACGGCTGGGTGCTCACTAATTAAAGTAATTACTAAATAAATTGCAATTACACTAATGGATCGGGCACGACGACGGATACAGTCATCGGGAACTGTCGTCGAACTTTTCCCGGGGTGGAGGGGGGGGGGGAGGGATGAGCAGGGGGTTATGTTGCCGATTTACGCGTCTTCCAACCCTCCGCGCTTCCCACGTCGATATTTCGATTCAAACACGATTGTTCAGCCTTATCGGGCCACGCTGGCGAACGCTTTTGATCGAGTCTACGCGGCGATTCGGAAGTCGAGGGTTTTAGGTTTAAAATGGACCTTGGAGTAATAATGTGATTTCTGCGGGCGAACGATTGGAAATAGAAATTGAAATTAACAGCGAAGCACGAATTTGTTCAGTCATACTTTCTATGAATCAGTTGATTAGGTACTTAATTCAATAGCTGGTAAAAGTGGTATAATTTAAAGTGTTTTACTGTGTCAAGTTTAGCCTCTTAATGTCTCGAATAAATAACGGCACGTAGCGACACGTGGAACGATTCCCCGGATTTGATTAAAGCCACAGAAGCGCGCAACTATAGACTGATTCTGGCCGCGCGCAGATTTATACCGTCTGGCTTTTAAACGAGCGTAGAAAATGAGGCGAAATACGGATTTCATTAGCGAAATAAAATCGGTGGACGTGATTGACTGAAAAGCTACTGGAAAAGACATCGGATATTTCATTACGACCCGGCCCGACTGACGTCAATTATGCAAATTATGGGCGTCCGCGAAGGATCGGAGAGGAAGGATGGGGCTGTACTTGTCAGCTTTCCTTCCACTCAAAATTTTTGTTGGCTAATCCCATACCTGGCCGTTTTCACTCTCGACTCTCATCGACGAAACGGAACGATTCGTTGACGTCAGAAAGGTGGATTGATAAGACTATTTGATAGGTGATTTAAGAATATTAAAAGTACGAGCAGGTCACTTTGCATTCGCATGTATAATAAAATGGGAATCGAGGAGGACCTGGAAGATGCGAGGAGGACAAGTAATATGATTAACCCCTGTTACCGATACCCGTGCGTAGCAGCCACCCCTTCGCTCGAGTTATTAAACGAGGACTCGCGGAGGGGCGAGTCCCCATCGAACGGTCAGCACCGACGTTTCGACGTTTCCAACTGCCCCGAAGGGAGGCACCATAAAAGTTTCACGTCTCTCGGTTCCGACCAATTCGAAAGATCTCCGTGCAACCCTCCAGGCCCGCGCGTCCCGATCCTGCTTAACCTCGCGTCACACATCGCCGCGCACGTTTAATCGAAGAAGAAACCTCGTCCATTCCGCCGTTAAAATCAACCGAGAAATGAATTTGCCCCTCCAGCCGTGGAAGAGGTTCGTCGCTCGGTCGGGGTCATGGTTCCAGCAAATTCGAAAGTGAGCCTCGAGCTAATTTCGTGGAAAATCGCGGGCCACTCGATCCCTCATCCGAGATGGACGGTTACCGTGCACTCGTCATTCTGGACGGATCAATCGGACTCCGGCGAGAAGGGTAAACGGACCGAGTGACATAACGCTTGTCAAAGTCCATCCCCCTCTTCCTTGGTATTTAACAACTTTCGAAATCGATTACCTTGTGAACTGTTACTGGGAGTAGGGGAGAGTTGCCAATATCGTACTGGTTACCTAAATCGTACCTCATCAATTTTTCAGTAATTAATGAATATAAACGACATCTGATGATAAAAATATCAAGTGAATGCGAAATAAGACATAGAAACAGAACCTTTTGTTTCCTAAATCGTACAAGTAGGATTTGATAACTGATATTCATATCATATTCATAGGTTATTGTGGCCCGTGGCTCATTACTTTATGGTGAATATGTTCTACTCTATTTGTTTAGAATGATTCTCTGTGAATTCCAAGAGATATATGCACTATGGCTACGCTATCTTCAATTCTTCCGGAGTTGAGGAATATACAGAGCAAAGAGATTATTAAAATCGATTGCACGAGAGAGAGTCCGAGTTGCAGGTCGATCGTTTCTACGGATTACAAATGACTGCTGGCATTCGAGAGGCCCGTCCCACTCCTCCACATAGATTTCGAGTAAAATCGAACACGGGCGCTGCAACGTTCCTAAATTTAGCACGGTTTTTTTCACGGGCTCGCGACACGTCTGCAGGTTTTCCCGCCGGGGGGGAAAACAAGGAACGCGGCGGCCGCGGGAAATTTTCGGCGTCGCTGGTAACGGTAGTTGTAGCATCGTGTATTGTATTAGTACGAAGGCATGTTATCATACCTCGGTGATTTTTCTCCATTAGTGGTGTTATTCTCGTACGAGCATTCTGCTAGTCTGACTACCCAGGGTCGGGCGCTACTGATTTGTGGCCAGCGCGGCAGCAAAAAACGGGAGCCATCCCCTCGCCTTATTTCATCTCTGGCTTCGAAAACGCCGCATTACCGCGTCGAAGCACCGGATAACGCGTTTTTTCAATGAGCGGGACGAAAATCGAAGAGGGCGAAGGGGATCGAACGTTGAGAGGAGATTCTGCTGTTAATCCTCTCTAAATCAGCGGCCCCGTGTGAAGCGAAGTATTAATATTCTATCGAGAAATTGTTAAATCAGTACGACTCGATCCTCCTTCGAACCGTCCAGTAATGCGAAAGAAAAGATGGATTAGTTACAGAAATAAAAACAGCGATCCGAACCTCTATGCATATCGAACGCTACTTGGCGCACTGTACTTGAAAATGTTTTGCAAGCCTAAAGCCAAGAAAAGACTGAAACGCTGGCAAGCTGCACAGAGGAGGAGAATGCGCCCGTCGTTTGCTAGCCTGCGCAACGTGATATCGCTTAACGTTCTCCTAATAAATTCAAACAAGCTTTACTACCCGACCTAATACGTGTTCGTAAGCAGGTGTCGTTCGAAGGTTAATTAAAAGCCCGGGACGAAGGACAATTTAGCCGGGCGACACCAGCGCGGCTCCGTGCACCGCGGGCCGGCAAGTACGTTCGCAAATTAACATAAACTTCCATACAGTAGTTCCGTCAAATTGTACCGTTTAATTAAGGTCCCGGATACACATAAATTTTATTCCTGGGAAGGTTGAAGCGCAAAAACGAAGTACGGAAGTGCAGTTAATTAATTATTCCCTTATTACGACAGGGCACACGAGGGAGGGGCCGGGGGGAGGGGGAGGGGGAGGTGGGCGAAGGGATAAGAGAGAGGTAGAGGGAGTGGGTTGCGAGGATGGACGGGCGCGAGGAGGGACCCTGGAAAAGTAGAGAGAGAGGGCTAGAAAAGCCGGGGCGCGGTCGTCTCGTTTCTGACTACCTAGCGAAAATTTCGCTAAAGTGCTGCTCATGTGGAAATGACATAATTCGCGTGCGGCAAGGGCAATTGGCAGTAATTAAAGCGGGGCAGAGGGGCAAAGGGGCGGTCGGGGGAGGTCAGCCACGGGGTACAGAGGGCATGAATGAAATTAAGGCGGGTAGCGAAGATGGCCGTTTACACGGGTCCACGTCTGGTCGACTCTCTGTGCCGCGACAATAAAACGAATTTGCATACCGGACAACTCGTCCCCGGACGGATGTCCTCTCCCCCTTTCACCCCCCGTCGCCCTCTCTGACTCTCTCTCTCTCCCTCTCTCCCCGTCTTTCTCCCTACGCGGGAGAGACAGAGAGAATTTTCCACGGATATAGACGAGCGACCGGTCGAAATCATCGGCGGAAAACGTGGAAAGAAAATTGGCAAGGGACGGGTTAAAACGCGCGAGGGTCGGGGGCCAGGCCCTCGAATCAAGGATATATACGTTAATTAATTTTACAAGGGGAAAATTCTCGGGAAAATTTATAAAATCGGCTAACGAGGCTGACGTTGAAATACGACCGATTAAATGGGATTTCCCAATGTAGAGTGTCCCGCGTAAAATACGGACACGGGGAAAATTAATTTTCTCCTGGCCGCTGGTACGCGCGTCTTTTCCGCGTCTCGCGGAACGACGGACTCGTCGATTTCTGTTTCATCCTTGTTTCGCCGGAGTGGGCGAGGTTTGTTAACGTCCAGCTGCAGAGCCTTGAATACCCTTCAATTTCATCCTATTTGGACAAGCAATCCGCCTTCGCCAACTACCCCCGAGGAAAAAAAAAGCTCGCGCGATACCCGCGCGGAAAAGATTCGCTGCCGGTCGAACGCGCCCGGAATTACAATCGCCGTCCCCCGCCCCGCTCGTTGTTCGGCTTCGAATCGACCAATTAAAACTTGGGAGAATCGGGCATTAATTACCGCCCCCGGGGGGGAAACCGTAATCACCGAGCATAATGAGGTAAGAGGTGGCACGGCGGATCCGCTCGATGCTGAATCGAACACGACGCGAAAACAGGGACGTTGATGTAACGTAGGTCAGGAGTGCATCGGTGTTTGATTGAGACGTCGCTCAACCGTGTATGTTGACTGATAGCTCCATTAACACGCTCACGCACTATCTGTGTTTGCCGGGCTTGCCTAGGAATCTACGATGTATACACCCTGAATCCTACTCCGTCTCCCTCTGTCCCCCGTCACTACCCCGGTTCTTCCTCCGCACGCCCGTCCACACTCGTTTATTCGCTCTACCGTGTCCGAGGCAATCGCCGGGGCTGCTTACCGCGCGATAGAAGCGCGGCAGGAGCCCGGTAGAAGTCGAAACTGTGGCCGAGCGGTAAATAAACGGGACCGCGTGGATGCATTTTAATGGGAAATTAAATTTATACACACGCCGTTGTAATGGCACGTCTATCTTCCCGCGGAATTTATCGGCTCGCGGGATTTTATTCCGCTGGAGGAAATTGGCGACCGAGCAACTGGCGGACGTTCGAAAGCGAGGATGGCCCGAGAAACTGGGGGGGTTTGATTTTCTACCTTTCAATGGGAACGAAGTCCAACTAAGTTCTGTCAGCCGTGAATGTAATTACACATTTGTCCATTCCGATCGATCGCGTGTAAAGGAGAATATTATGGGAGAATCGCTGGGAATGTGGAATATTCTTGCTCGCGAGGCCATAATCCGAGCGGCAGCTCGCGTTGCGTGCGTTCCTCGAAGGGGGAAAAGTTCCCATTGCGCGATGGAAACTTTTAATTTACGTGGTTATAAGCATCTGATAATTCAGCGTTCCGAAAAAGATAGCTGGCTCGGGTGGAAACGTGTGTTTGGCAGTTTTAATCGAGCAGCTGCGCGCATTTCTGACGCCAGCGCCGGGCGATAGGGCCGGCCGATTCGTTCTTAACGCGAAGTTATCACGGCGGACGTGTTCCGACTCGATGCCTCGATGAATCGATTCGGCCCGCAGCGGCCGCGAATTTCGACGGCTCGCGAACGGACGGCGACGCGACACGGGAAACGATTACGCGTATCAGATGGTCGAAAGGGGAAAAACCGTCCGGTCGCGCGCGTACAAATTGCGGGCGTAATCGCGCGTGAAACGAACTTTTCATTACTTCTTCGCGTGCAGCGATCGGGCTCGAAGATTGCGCGAATTACAGCGGGCAACGAAAATATTTGGACAACGGAGGCGTGCTGCCGTTATCGTTCTGTAATTTTATTATTTCTGGGAGAAGGAAGTTCGTTACTGCTTCTTGCGACGCGTTATTCAATACCATTAAGGGAAACACGAGGTTTCTTAGATTAACTTGAAGAAGAAATGCGGAACACTGGAACATACTTATCCTGTGGAATTTCTTCCAACCAGTAGGGGAGACCGGGGCAGATTGTAACAAAAAAAGTTTTCATGGTTTGTTCTCGGAAACGTTTTCATCGATCAGGAAAGAATTTGCGTAAATACATACAGTAACTCCCAAAAATATTCGGACATTAGAGTATGGCTAACTTTATGACTTGATATTTCAATTGTTTATACAGCAACCGCCTTGGTTATTTTTTCTAATAATTATACATAATATGCCAAATAGATTACAATATGTTTTAAAGTAAAATGGGTTTGTCACAAAATATTAAAATGAAATATCTACGTATAAATTTAGTTGGAAAAAATTTATATTCTACACTGTCCGAATATTTTTGTGACCCAATAATGTGACATTATTTCCTGTAGCAATTATTATTACACTATGCACGTGAAATATACAAATAAATTATATATCTTTTTAACAATCATGTCATAAATTTAGCCATACTCTAGTGCCCGAATATTTTTCGGAGTTACTGTATGAGTTGAACTGAGTGCGTGAAAGTGTGTGACAAAATCTCGGACACTTAGACATTTAGCTTCATCTTAAAAAAATCTGAACCTTTACTTACGTGCTCTAAATACTAAATTTCTGGACTATATCCACAAAATGAATACATAACGCTCGTTTCTGTCACTAAAACCGACGGTGCTAATATCGTCAAGCAGCTCTCGCATGCTGTGGGTTACCAGCTTCGTCGTTCAAAAGCTTTTACTTACGTTATAATTTACCCCGCGTTACAACCTACCCCGATCTCCCTAGCCAAAGAAAACTAAAACGGTGGTCTACTAAAGTGATTTTACCGCAATATGAATCAATTTGTCAGGGAGTGTAGGCGGAAGCAGATTTTACACTGGAAATCGATGCAAGGAACAATAACCGCGCAATTGATTCGACATCTCGCAATTACGCGTGACCGAAAGTTTCGCGCATGCCTGCACGCACGTCGACTCTACAGGGAGGCAAACAAAGAGCCTGCTAATAAATTTGCCCGCTATTGAAAGCACGGATATTAATAACTTAGTTCGGAAATTAAACATTTGTTTCATAGGCGTCGGCCATATTTCGAGCGTAGCCACGCGTACGTTGCGATATACACGTCGCCCACCGGCTGGCCGAATAATTTTCCGGGAGTAGGTATCTTTGAAAAATCCACCCCAGCGCTTTACGACGCTTCTATTATTTACCACTTAGTCGCCGAGTTATGCCCCTCTTACACATTCAAGCCAACGTCCGTTGAAACGTCGGGTCGCGGAATTCTCGCGCTCGTTCCCGCGGTCGTAACGTCCAGAACGGATACAGGGAAAAAAGGGAGGAGCACGCCGGAATCGTAACGACCAGAGAAACTTTTCGTGGCACGTGTCAAGACTGGAAATACTGGCAGCGATTACCGATAGGACGTCAAGACAAGCTGAAATAAGGAAACTGGAATATTGGTACACGATGAACGTCCAACTTTGTCCTCCTTAGTTTCTTGTCTACAGAGACCCAGTTACCGTTTACGTTATCTCGACTTTATTGCGCGAGAGAGTACCAGAAACTATTGTAGGTAGAGCAGCAGTGGAAAGCAACGAATGTTTCTCAATGAAGAAGAAATTAATACACACCTTGCAGTATCAGTGATACACATTTACCTATCGATAACAAGATAGTTACCAGCGTCTCGAGTCAAGACACGTCACATGACGGTGGCCGGGTCTCAAGGGCGAAAGAAACGTCCCCTAACGGGACCAGTAATGGAAACGTGGAATTTGAGAGCGGCGTTGGGCGCTGGCAAAGACGAACGAGCTCGATTTGAATAAAAAGAAGGAGGCAAAGTAGCGGAAAAAGCGGTGAAAACACTCCGCGCGCATCGATCGGTTCAATTAAATTATTCGCGCCCACCCTGTTACCCCTCTCTCTCTCTCTCTCTCTCCCCGGTCCTCTCGTCCTGCCGTCATCCCAGCATCACCCACACCCGCGATCCCCTGCCGCCCGCCCCCGCCCCATCGCCGGTCGGGGTAACAAACCGAGGCAATTAACAATCAATCACAGGTGTCTCTCGCGTCATTGAAATGACGTCAAACATTGTATTTGTGTAATTGTCCATTTATTCCAGTCTCTCGGCTGTCACCTGACAAATTGCAAGCCCCCGGTCGCCCCCCCCCCCCCCCGCGCCCCCTCGACGGTGGTGAGCTCCCTCTACTCTCTGCGCCCAGCTCCGCTGGAAGCGAGCGAACGGAAGCGCGATGCCTACCTCCACGCATTTTCCTGTCAATCGCGAACGAATCGTCGCCGGTTATATTAATTAGCGACGGCCCTCCGGGAATCGTTATCTACTGGATAATTGCGATTGTCGGCTGCGATCGACGTAACCGGCTGCCACCCCCCCACTCGACTATATGTATACACGCGGTTTCTATGCTAGCGCCCGGGGGAGGAGAGGTCAAGCGCGATGCTGAAAAGTTTGGTTTTTAAAAAGGGACGGTACCAAGGGGAGACGGTTATTGAAACTTGGTGATCTACGAAATGGGGGGAGTCGATGGGTAAGATGGAAATGGGGTAGTCACGTGATCAGCAGAGATCTGAATTTGGTTTATGGTGGGGCAGTCTAGAGAAAGAAGGAATTGCGAGTCAAGTTTCGCCACTGCTTCGAGGAGTAGACGGGTAAGCCACGATTAACTCGACCCGCCGCCGCGCCGTCGGTTTAAGAACGCGGCATACCGAAGGTTTTAGTACTTCCGAGGGAAGCACACGCTCCCAAAGTACGCGCTTCAGTCGCGCCACGCTGGAATTTACTTTACGATCGGTATTATCATAAATTACCGAATGCCCGCCGCAATTTGCAGTCCGATAATTATCCATTTTCTGTTTGCATTGTTCCCCGCGGAGGCAACCGACAATTTAAGGAAATCTCCATAATAAGCTACGGTTAAGAGCAATATTACTCGAGACATAAATCCCTAGCGCCCCCCTTTTCTCCACCTTCGCCCCGCTGCATAGACAACTGGGAACCGACTCCCTGACCAACCCGGTGACTCCAACGCGACACCATTACCACCCACGCAGATACAAACGATAGAGAATACTTTTCATTTACATACAATTGCAGCGGGGGCATTGGTTGTCGCGGTGGTTATGGAAAATGGGGTCTCTAATTTGTTGCACTGGATGGCTCGAGAGGTCTTGGGCAATTTTCAACTTATTCCACCAACCCTCCTTCCATTTGCTACGTGCCTATTTTGGTTCTATTTATCAACGTTAAGTTGAAGAATTTATAGCAACAGTGGACTACTTTCTTGGATGGAAGTTGTATTTTAATTTGAAACCGAAAAAGATACCGAAACTGTGTTCTCAAGCTGAATTTTCAATTATTTAAGTTTGCGCGTGTTTTATTGTTTACTGTAGCTGGATCAAATTAAAAGGACGTTAGAGAATTTTGTTCCATGGCGGAGGTACGTGGCATTCGATTTTATCTGTCTGAAGAGCAGCCAGTATACCGCGATCGAGAAAGATACACATTTCAAACAGTCTTCTATCTTCGATCGCGTTAAAACGTTTTCGTTAATACATTATGGAAACAAAAGTTAGCTCTCTTGAGCGAAGTAAAAGTTAGGAGAGTCTTTCTGAGAGAGTGACGGGACTCCCTACATCCATTTGCGGCGACCAAATCCAACGCGAAAGTTGCCGAGCTGTTCCATAGAGCGAATTTCGTTTCATCAAGTAATCCGCCCACACTCTCGTAGTTGATAAAATGTTGCGAGTTTCACCTACTTTAATAGTTTAATGCAGTGCTCCATATCGTGTCTATTTTAACACCGGAGTATAAGGATAAGTGGAACTTGGAATATTTTATTAAAATGTAAAAATCCTTGGAATATTTCAGTAACACGCTGAAACAGATACAGGCGAGGAAATTGCCAGCGTTCCATTTATTCCAACGCCTTACTTCAGTATTCCGTGTTCCGTAAGCTTTTTAATTGGTCGATTTATAGTTATTTTGTACGGTAATACCAACATTGATCGAGCTTGTGTAAAATAAAAACTGTTATATGAATCGAGATTCATTTTTTGTGAAGTGTTAACATTCACGAAGACACTACAATAGATTATCCGGTGAACGAAAGGAATGAATAATGTCTGAGCTTATTGATTCGTTTGAAAGTGGGAATAAATTCCTCTGCTAAACAAAGGGGGGATTTACGCGGAAAAATATCGTTTTCATATCACAGCTATATTACCCCGCAACCTACGATTCACGATCCCTATTTCGCTCTGATAGACGCTTGGGAGCCTTCATAAATCAATACCACTTTATCCCTTGAAATCTCTATTTTCGCTTTAGCTGGGATCACCAGTATACATATTCAATAGAACTAGCCACACAACTGAACGATTCAACAGTGAACATGCGTCCTTCCTATGGCTCTACCAGTTTATTTAAAAAAACAGCCTCTGTCTTACAAATCTTACAATTCTCAAAAAATGATATGCATTTAATTATGCTACAATAATTCCCTTCAGATCTAAGGTCCCTGACCCTAACAGCTACCCTGAAATTCGTAGTACCTACATATTCATAGGTTATTGTGACCTGTGTGTGATTCATATACATATGTATATGTATCATATTATGATGAAAATTTTATACTCAATTTGTTATTGATACTATTTTTAGTGAAGGTACGATTTAGGAGACCGGTTGCCTAAATCGCAACCTTTACAGTATATGACAAAACGATTAATAACAAATTAATTTGTTCTGAACAAAAGGTTAAGCGATCAAGCTAGAATATCCAATAGTCATTTGCGTTAAAATTAGTACCAAATATGAAATATATAGTAAAATGTCTTAAGTGGTACGATATAGGCAACCCTCTCCTACACGCACTTCTCACATTCTTTAATATTTTCCCGTTTTCTGCCTTCGCCACCCAGGATCTTGGGTTTTAAATTAAAAGCAAGAGTTGGCTCTTCAATTCCCCCGAAATTCTAAAGGTAAGCCCCACCTGAGGAACCTGCCCCGAGCCAAAATCGTTGATCGCTGTGACGTAAATGAAAGAGTTCTCGATCACCATAAACGCGAAAGTTCCATGGTCCACTCGGTTCTTTCCCTCGCATTTCTTTTTACGATTAAATGGGACGTCTCCGCGACACTCGGTGGATGTTAAACTCAAGCTTTAGACATGCAAATCAGGGCCGAGGGAAGTGTGTGTAACTAACCCCCACCCTCCCATCTTCCTCATTCTTCCTCCTTCTCGGCTAAAGAGTGTCTTGGCGACGTATTTATAACCCCTTCCTTCCTTCCCACCCTCCAGCCGCGTTTCCCGGGCGCGTTCTGATGAATGCTCACCTTCGCTTTAAGTTTATTAAACTAACTTGCGCGAAAATTATGAATAATTCCGTGCCATTGTGTCATTTCGCGGCTGCACTCCTCCCCCCTGCGGTACCTTCTTCGGCTTCGCCCACGATCCCCCGGCAAACCAACAGTCTATCCCTTCCCGCGATATAATCGCCCGGAGTGTCGGGAGAATGAAGACGTCACCGTGGATTTCCCGTTTCATTACGACACATTCAGATACACCGAGGTATTCGCTAAATCATCGCCGCGGAGGCCATCCCCGGCCGAACGAACTATTCCGCGATCGATATACCTACCGCGGCGCGTTAAACGGCCGCGGAAAGAGATCAAAGTCGTGCGAGTTCGATGGACCCAAGATTAATTCCGCGGCGCTCGAGTACGGCTGGCCAGCGTCTCGCAGGGGTAGCGCGCGCTCCCTTACGGCCGCTAATTCGCCGTGGTCGATTATTCCCCGAAGCTGGGCCAATTTATAAACTGCGTCGGTCAAGAAGCAAGCCGAGCCAAAAGAAGCAGAAATGGACCGCGCGTAACGACCGTGCAAGCTCACCGTCCATCTCCCCCGTTCACCGGCCAGGGCGACCGCCGCCGCCCGTTTGAGGGGCAGGCGGACGTAATAGATTCGTGGGCAGTAGTAACGGACTTCATGAATCAGCCATAAGAAGGGCAATGTAAAAGTTCGGAATGGCAAGAATGAACCCTTTTCTGCCGTAATGGCTTCGAAATTCATGGCTGATTTATACGGCCAAGTATGGGCCGCGCTTTCATATTGCTCATGCTGATTGATAATGCCGCATGCGGTTATAAATCCGGCGCTTTCGAACATTCTCGAGGGGAATAATAAAAATTCATAACCCGCCAGAGAGATCTGTATTGACCTTACAGGTACCCGAGTTGGTAAGGATCAAACGGCGAGTTGCAAAAATCGAATGCTCGCGGAGGTACATGCGTGAAAATTTTTTGCCAAAAATTCGAGATCGATCGTCGACTTTCGGCTGTTTAGAAGAATCGAGGGGCGCACGAGTAAGATAGTGTTGCGCCCTACGCGCAGAAACATAATCAAGAATTTCGAGTGCGTTGCTCGCGCGTATTTAACTGCGCAAACTGGTTTCTACGGATTAGGCCGAGCATGTAGGACCGTCTAAATACGCCGTGTTGCCTGTGCGTACTGAACTGCAGAAACTGGTTTGCACGGGCTGCCTCTCCTGTACCCTTAACTCTGCAAACCAGTTTACGCAGTTATTCCTCGCGGAATAATTGAGCGTGTAGGCCTCGGCTTATACCAAATGAGATAAGGAAGTAAATTAGAGAACGGAATGTCCCTCATTTAACTACTATTCCGATCAATCTCGCTGCGGATGATTTCCTGCACTCGTCGGGCGGAGCGCGAGAAATTTTTCATTCACACTCAACGATACGCTGTCACATAGCGAATGTCTATTTTTCAGCTAAACTTCTGGAGACTCTCGTTGAATTTTAATTAGGTTCAGTCGGTACGTTTTTGTTTAGAAGATCGTTGCAATGTACGTTTTTCGTCGATTTCAAGGTATACAGAGGCAAGATGGTGTCGTTGCCCACGCGGTATTATTTCACGGATAGGCAAACACGGTATTTTGCGCGCGTCTTACACGCGCCTGATACAAAGCCGATCCTTAATCCTACCGTCGTGGATCCTACGTTACTCGCAGGAAGCGCGAGCACGGCGAGCGATGTAAATTTTGGAACCGGGAACGGTTTGCGTTGGTAGACGAGAGGGTATCCCAAATACCTGGAGGAAATCTGTGGAGGCCATGACACGCCATCCTGTTTGTCTTGCGTTTTAGGTGACTCGATTCCTGTGCTTACGTTTCCGCCAGGTTGGGACCTCCAAGCTTACGAATTTGATTTCCCGTATAAATATTAATGCACCGTGATCACCCGACCTCTGCGCGCTGAGACGCCCAGTCAGCGACGGCTGCATCCGCGCGATTGAAAGAATTCCACCTTACCACCTCACCTTCCTAACATTCGGAAGAATCTCCAAATTAGATAGCAGTGCTACTAATACTTTACATGACTCGAGCAGATCGTTCCCAAGTGCCGCGACAAACGGGGGTGAAGACGAAGAAACAAGAAGCACAAGTACAATTAAATTCTGCGCAACAAGAATACTAGTAAACCTTGAATCGAGAAAGAAGCAAAGGGATTTCTGACATCAAGGATGAAACACCTTTGCGCTGAGCGTGAAACGCGTTTCAATTATTAGATAATTGAATTAACGAGGTAGAAGAATTTGTTTGGTAACGCGAAAGGGAGGCGAATTGCGCGATAGCTGGTCGCAGCAGCGAACTGTCGTAGTCTAGACTTGCGGGCGAACGACGTTGAAACGGAGAGCCGGTCGATAACGCGATGCAGCACCTCCAGCCGTGACGAGGCTGCGACATCGGGATTGTGATTAGGGGCCGGTCGGCAAACAATGCCTAATTACATAATTATTGTGCCGCGGGCCCGTAATTAAGACACATTACTCCTCCCGGCTGGTAATTCATTACGCTTAATGTCTTCCCTGCCTCCACCGTTTCATCGCGGATGACAGTCGCGACGGTTCCGCTAAATACCGTTACCGTGAAATATTACCGACCACGACCACGGCCACGGCCGCGGCTACGACCACCACGACCGTCTCCGAGCTACGCCCCCTCGTCGAGAATCATTGCTTTCTCTAACAAAGCAGCCCCTCGCATAGACGCTGTTTGATCCTCGGAATGTAGTTCCCTGGACGTTTATTTTATCGCGCTGGGCGAATAATTCTCAGATTAATTGGTGGCCATTGTTCCACGTATGAGGGGACGGGGGAAAGCGAGAGAGGGAGAGGATGGCGTGACGTGATTGCCAAGGAATAAGTGTTTCGTTAATCATTTGGCTATTAGAATATCCTATTGGATGTGTATGATGTCGAAAGCATGAGATTCCCATGTGAAATATTTCTGGGACGTTCGACACTGTTTTGAATTCTATTTCTTGACGCCCAATTATTGTAGGGTAAATCCGGGAGACACGGTCGAGTCACTATATTTCAGACTCTGTGAGAAAAAATGCGTTAAAGTCCAGACCAATTACTTCTCTAGAAGCCAAACAGTTGAATGAATAGCGTCATTTCGCTTGCTTCTGTGTTAAATTTCCAGGAATAATTATGTAAGTGGTCTCTGACAAAAACGAAAACCATTTCTCCCGGCACCTCGGGAGAGGTGGTCAGATGTCATGACTTCAGACTTCAACCCAATTAACAATAAATATTGTCTTAAAGCAAATATCGACCAGTTTTTCTGAATCAGCATAAAATTCCGAACATATAGGTTTGTTCTGATAAAATAAGTAATGCTTTAATAGCCATTTTATATTAGGTCGACCACGTCTCCCGGGTTTACCCTATCGTCGACCCCGAGTAATATCATTTTATTTGTAGAAAGCTTGGTAGACTATTCCAAGCTCGGTCCCGAGTTACATAAGCTTATCGAGCACTCTCCCAGAATTAATAGCGCTGAAATAAGAGCGCCTCGACTAATCGCGAAACTCATAGGACAAATCGGGATATCGCCGTCACCCACTCTATTGAAGGGCGTGAAAGAAACGGTGGCTGAAAGGCGCGAGACGCCGAGAATGAATCGACGACGCTGAATATACGTATCTACGCGCGAGGCTTTTACAGGAGGGGTGAGATGCCCCCGCGACAATCTGGATACCTACGAAAAATATTCCGACCGTCATTACGTCGGACTCGAGGTCGTAACATCCCCAGTGGACCCTCATTGAAACTAACAGAGAGATTGGCAGATGCTCGATACGCGCCGCTTCCTCGTAATCTCGATATGACGCGAACTTTTATGCGCTCCGTCCCAGGTGATCTCCGCGCGGATTAAAAAATTACCGCGGGACCATCTTTCGCCCCCTTTCAGAACGCCCACGCTTCGCGGAGGGCTCGCTTTGCTAACGACGACAAGCGCATTTGTTGCGCGATGCATTAAGTAATTATAGCATTATTGTGATTAATTGCCTCCTCTACGATCTATCCTCGTATCGCCCGGCCCTGCGCGGGGTGGATACGTGGAAAGAGAAAGTGCGAGTCTCTGCTGGATATTTAGAATAACAATGTTTGCATGGGAGGAAAGGAGGCGCGCGGAATGCGCTGCAAGCCAGGCTGCGACGAGATGAAATGGTGTTGAAATTGGTGGAATAAAAATGGTGATCGATATGGGTGTCTGATTTAGTATTTAGTAGGTATATAAGATTAGAGAGAAAGGTAGGAGCTTTGAGATATTCGTAAACCTCGCACTTGCTCTTACAAGCACATTTGAAGGGGTTCAAAGTTTGTAGTACAAGAGAAGCTCAAATGTAGTTGCTAACTTTAGAGTTAAGGGGGTATAACCGTTTGAAAGTGTCAAAAATTTGATTTTTTAATTTTACATATTTTTACCTAGATTGGTGTTTTAGAAATATTACAAAACAAGTCCGATGTAAAAATTCGAAAAACTGACAAAGTGATAGGACTTTGAGTGAAACAACCCAGGTAGCACGGGTGGCACAGCCCGCTGTGGTTTTAAATCGCTAAAAAGCGACAAACCCCTCAAAACGTACTTCAACTACAGAAATGTATCAAATTTGGTCTAAATTTAGTCTGAAACCGGCGCCGTGAGTCGATAGCTATTAACATATTTTATAAAAATTAATTTACTGTTATTGATTTCAAACACGACATACGGTTTTTTTCAGGATCACCGTGCAACCGCCTAAAATCAAGAGAGTTTCGGATATGTATCCATAACTTCCGAAAAACAATGGTTTTTTGACTGAAACTTTTTTTTAAATAGTTTATAATACGGTGTAAATATTGTACAAAAAAAACAGAAAATTTTCATCAAGCCGTTGACTTGTAAAAATTCCACAAAATGTATACATTTTCCAAGCGTTCAAATGAGTATACATACCCCCTTAACGTAATAGAGAATTAATATTAACGAAAAAATACAATTTCAATCGTTACAAGTATACCTATATGGACAATTGTTTATGATGAACATTAGAAACGAAGTTTATATTCTACCGAATTAATGCCGAAATTAATAACTATGGTTATGTATAAGATGAAATTGTTAAAGTCCCTCCCACTTCGAACAATAGAATTTGACTAACTTTTAAAACTTTTACTCAACTTTCGCGAAAAGAACGAAAACAACGAAAGCAACCGACCTCCCACAGACAAACGTAACACTTTTTACATTTGGCCTAGCTGCCAATTACCTCTTACAGATATAAAAACGAAAATTATGCCTTAAGATAGTGTATTTCTTGGTTTATTATCTCACCACAAATTCAGCTTTCCATGATAAGTAGTTAAAGTTATTTTCCACAGTGACTGCCAGTGTTACTTTTGTCCTGCAGGGTAGTGATGCGCCATATTGGTCTCAACTATCGATAATGCATATCGATAAATATTTTTCGTTCATTATCGATACATGAAATATATTACTCAAAAAGTATCGATATTGGTAATATCGATAATCCGATTCAAAGTGTTAAAATGATAACAAGTAATTTAATTTTCTACAATTATAAAGCAAAAAAAACCCGCCCGCAACCCTCTACATATCCATTCGGGCGATCTAGACGTAAGTGGAGTTCGCCCATGGCGGGTGCAAAGAAATTATCGATATGCGGACCAGAAGTATCGATACGTGTAATTATCGGTGTTTGAAGTATCGATAAAAACACAGGCAAATATCGATAAATATTGCCCATCACTACTGCAGGGGTAGGACGAAAGTAACATACCATGAGGACGAAAGTAACACTAATTATTTTGAGGAGAATTAAGTAAAAACACTTCTTTCAAAGCAAAATGGGATTTTCTTATTAACTCTTTGGGGATATAGGGAAGCATCTTTAAACGTATAGAAACTTTTTTTATGTCGATCCTTCTTATTATTTATTCATTATTGTGGAATCATGAAATCATTTTCTACGATATAACTCCTGTTGGCGTGGGTGTTCCAACTGTAACATGTTACTTTTGTCCCCAGTCATGTTTTTCAGCATAGAACTGTCATAACGTACAAACTATACAAAACTTATTGAAATCAAACACAGAAACTTATAAAGACATTATCTAAGAACACTCTAATAAATAATTGGATCAATGTCTATAGTTTAGCTATGAATATTAACAAAGAAACCAACAGAGGAGACACTAACCTAAATGTTCGAAATAAGGAAATCAACTTACCCACAATACACGAATCGTCGTATTGTTCTGCGTCACACCGTCAATCAAAAGAAGCACTACACACGCGTAACTATGTAAAGCAAACGTTTTCGAAACTTTTGTGGAAGGCGGGAGAAGACGTGTTACTTTCATGACGCCGTTACGTTTGTCCCCGGTCTCCCCTACGAAAGAACTAACGCAAGTTGGCGCCTTTTCGTCCTGTGACGTCACGTCATAGACGAACGAAAATGAAGACAAGTGGCGCCATTATCTTGACGCCTGTGGTCACTGAGTAAGCTTACAGGATTGACGTTTAATAGGTTATGGAACACTCTTAGTGACTTCACGTGTTATTAAATTATTTTACCATTAGTAACAATAGACTTTATACATATAATACAATCGGAATTGAAGTAGTATTTCACTCTAGACATCATTTAATTTAATTTATATACGAGAGATATTCATTATAGCAAAAGAAAAGTACAAGTGTAAATAGGTTCAACTGTAACTAGTGTCAGTGCTAATATGCTTAAGAGAACATCTGCAGCTACAATAATTAATGGTATCAGTTGGGGAAAAGATGATACCAAAAGAATTGATTTTAGAACCGTTTCGGAACTGCTATAGAACCGAAAAAATAACGGTTATGGAACCGATACGAGGAGGTAAATAAGAACGGTTCTTCATAACAGTTATTCGGAATAAAGATTCTCCATAACCGTTTGCAGCACCGAAATCGATATTGTAACAATTTTCAAGCACCGCTATACACGAATTAACGCGTAATATCGACCGTCGGTATGAAAATCAAACGCAAGACGTGTGGCGCACAGGCTCGCAAATAAAACGCAGATAAATATTGTAACTTACGTTTTAGTCGCACTAAAAGCGGTATACACTTGTGCACTGGGGAAAAATTCGAACGGTATTCGATCACTCGAAACAAATTAACCATGATGGCTGTTATAAATTTCATCTTGACAGACGATAAAACCAGCAGCACACCGCACGGCGCGGTTTTTTTGCTACCCCTATTAATAATAGTCACGTCCAGGAGTGATCGCGTTTACGTGCTAAAAAATTCGAAATTGAACCGTGATATCGTTTTAAAATTCATACGAGGGACAAGCTGAAGTGTTTGTGCGTGCGCGCGCGTGTATTATAATTTTCGACGTGCTACGAACGTTTGCGTAACTGCTGTACTGTGTAGGGAAAAAATATAAAACAATTAAACAAATCGCATACACTAACAGGAAAGACTCTCTTCACTTGCATCGTAGTTTCACCATTATTATTCAAGGGCGCGATATTTGTAAATATTATCTACGATGCGAAAGTCTATACGTGGTGGAAGAAGGAATATTAATCTAGGAAATATTTACAGGTAACAATAACGACTGTTAATACACGCCTTTAGTAATTCCAGGTTTTTTTAATTACGTTTAAATGGTGGATAAATAAAGGCCGTTTACCGGAGCACGCAATTTAATTAAAAGCCTCTTGGCGCGTGCAGTTTTCTTCGATTGGAAAAACGGTTTCCTTTAAACATGTCCCTATCGCGAATTTATTAGCACATGCTCGTTAGAATTTATCGAACGGTCCATCGAGTAATTATACCCTTTTATGGGTTACACTCGCAGCTATTACGTCACGTTTGAGCGGGAAAATTTTTATCCTAACGATCCGATGTATCGCGAACAATATTTCTGAACGCGATCCGTTACAATCGTTGATGGTGCTACTCGATGTACGCTAATTGGCGTCATTACCGGGCTGTCCATTTTTCGGGATAAACCGCTTTTCCGTGTCTCGTTGCGCGTTACATCCTGCACGCTTGTTTTGCGGCATTCTCCATTCGAAAGGCCCTCTTTAAACCGTTTGCGCGCATTGAAAAATGTTTTAATTCGTGGAAGCGTGAAATAATAGTAATTCAAAGTATATTTTTATATGATTGTACGATTAATAGAGTTTGCTTCTAGATTATTGTTTTCAGGCAACCAAAGTTTATTGAATTGTTATTTAATTCCCCTCAATGGCGTCCTTCTTGTGGGTTCGTTAAAAATGACGCGATACAAACAATTGCGACGAATAAACGCAAGGATACGTAATTTTACGGGTTGCAGGCAGAGCCCGAGCTTTCCGGAGATCTTCCGTAGCCAAATACAACGAGGACGGCTCGACAACATGCCCTGGGAGTTCGGAGGTCTGTTTGCACGAGTTCGCAAATATAGCCATAGGTATCGGAGCCAACCGAAGCGAAGAATTGATAAATTAGTTATTCCGTCAGTCGCCTGGTGCTGTTCCTCTAGGTGCGTTTGATCTGAGGTTTCGAATAATCATGCCTATTTATATTGGGCGCCGTTGGAGGGTTCCCAACCATCCAGCTACGTGGATGTACAGAAGGATTCGACACAGTCAACCGTTTGAAACAGTTGAAATGCCGAAAGGCACATATTACATTATTGGTAGGTAGGTATGTTGCGTCGCTAAAGCATTTCTTTCGAGACATAATTTGTTGTGCAGCAAGAGTAAGAGATGTACTTTAAACGCAATCTGTTATTTATCGCCTGCCGGAGACGGTAGCACGGCGTAGATTGCGCGCATTAATACGGAAAAGCTTTAATGGAAGGCGCACCAGGTCCGTTTATCATCGGATAACAGTTCCGGAGTACATCCTTTGAACGTAACTCTACCCTTGGGTAAACAGGACTAAGGGTTATGACCATTCCCGTTTGTCTTTGCATCCGGAATCTTCGCGCGAAATCCCTAGCCAGGAGCCAATTAACTCCCGAAGAATTCGATCCTGTCCCATGGCAATTCCAAGATAGCACGACTCCGCCGGCAGATTAGAAAAGACAATATTTGCCCCGGCGCTTCAGAGTCTAATCGCGTATTGCCTCGCAGATGTGCCTTCACTTAATATCGCTTACTGTTTGTCCTTCGTCGGGATCGGGCTGGGGTGTCTCAGAAATCCGGAGGCCTCTTCGGGGTCCGCTCTGTCGCCCCTAGCTTGCGCGCGATCCAAGTAGACGGCCAACGTTTAAGCAAACCTATTCTTACAGATTTACATCCCTCCTGCGACCGGGCCTTTCTTCTCCGACGCTGGACGGGAAACGGAACGCGTCTAAGGATCCATCGTGGCCGCAAGCCGGCACCCGCAGGGCAGACGGTTTGAATTGAAGATTTTTGCGGACGGTAACTCGTTGGCTCGCGCGCTAACGTATTTGCAAGATCCGCTGCGCTGATGGACATATAATGCGACGTGTGATTGTAGGCCCGCCAATCGCGGCCGATTGTGCCTCTGAAGGCCCGCTAACTATCTCAAACTAGCCCCATTCAAGCCGCCACGACCTCTCTCCATCCATCTCTATCCGCCACCATACCTCTGTATCTCGCTCGTTCCAACCCTCCGCGCCTCGTTCACCGTCACCCCCACAGGAGTCTGTATGTCTCGCTCGTCCCTAACCCTCCTCCTCCGTCTCGTTTGCACCCGGCTTCACCGCCGATTCTCCCTCCTGCTCCCTGGAACATCCTCGCCCTACACGTCACATCCCCTCCGACACATGCCCGTATTTCTTGCCTGTGCACGTTTCTTCTGCACATCGTATCCTCTCTGTCCTCCTCTAATTTTCGACCAGCTCTTCCGCCGCACACGTAATCTTCCATTTTATTCGCTTCGCCCTTCCTAAACGCGATAGACCCGCCGTCCCACACGGCCCGCTTCTTTTTATCCGCGCGCACAGCGAGTGTTTTGCTTTCCATTTAACATCCTTTATCTCGCTCGTGTCTATTCACTTCCCTCCCACAGCCCGCTTTTGCTTCTCGAGGCTTTCCACCGCACCGTCCATCTAACCTTCCCGTCTTTCTCCTGATTCGCAGACTCTGTATCCCGTTTAACCCGGTTCTTCAGTTCGCAAATTCCCGCATTTCCCCGATGCACTGTTTTCTTTTCCACGACGCCCCCTTTTCACGTCGTTACCGCTCTTCACCCGTTTCATTCTCTCTTTCTTCCCCTCTGCCCGCGTGGCTCCGCTTCATTTTCGCTCTTCTTGAATCTGCCTCCTCTCTCTCTCTCTCTCTCTTTCTCTCTCACTCTCTTTCTCTCTTTCTCTCTCCTCGCCGCCCTGTGCTTCCCTCGCTTTCCACCTCCGCGCCGCTTCTCCCTCGTTCTCCAACCCTCTCGTCCTCTCCGTTCGACCGCCATGTCGACACAATCACGCGTGGTTACATAGGTACGTACATACGTGGCGGCAGCCGTCACCGGCGTTCGCCCCGATTCGAATTCTCGACCCTGTATAACCGGCGCACGTTCTACGTGGGAATTTCGAATCTATCACCGACCCAGACGAATGCAAATCGCGCATGAAGCGCGCTTAATAAAGCCCCGCACGCGGCCCGCAACTCGCAATTTTCTTTCCGACGCTACGTGTCGCGCGCTCCTCTTAATGAAACCTTCGCGCGATTCGCGGCTACACCCCACATTCAACACACTTCGCCCCGCCGAATCAAGGGGGGAGGAAAAAACGCCTGTCTTACAGTGGGGATCGTTAAGCTTCGACGTGAAGAGAGACAGACGATTTCAACCCCTCTGGCCTGGCAGGGCCAACATATCCGTCGTGTGTTTAGATACCTCATAGGATATAACCGGCATTATTCGATTTAATTGCCAGATGGGGCTGTTGACATAAGGGAACTATCGAATATGGGACGCTAATTTCTCTGAATGTTCGAAAGGAATAGTTTTCTTAAAAATTCATTTAAATGCCCACAAATCCTTTCTACGTTACAATGGTACATAAGGTAAATGTCCTAATTAGGGACCCTGTAAGAGCTACGCGCACATTCTAACATATTTACACAAGAATCGAATTCAATCCTTTTAAAGCCCGTTCCGAACAGAAAAAAAATCATATTTAAATATAAAGGATAAAGTGTCAATAATTGGGATTGTATCGCTACTTGGGACATTTACCTTAGGTACTTCGTGAATAACAGATCTAATAGACAGTCTACTGTGAAACAAGGAATTCATTACTCATCAAAAGAGTTTCATATGTAGAAGCAAGGAAACGTATTCTCGGAAATTGCAAGGGAATGTACGCGAGTCCCATCTTTTTCCAGTCGAGCCGTTCCGAATCGCTTCGCAACACTTGGCCGTGGAATCCCGGATGCAGACCAATCGCGTCGTCCCGGTTGTGGCGTCAGCGCAAAAACTGTCGAAGCGTGTGGATCGATCTGACGATCGCCGGCGTGAACAATATCGAGGCTGAGGACGGCGCTTTTGACCGACCGCATTTCGGCCAGGCGAAAATTGAATTTCCAGGAAGCCAAGTGAGGAGGTAAGCGAGGAGAAGCGCACTAGCTATTTGCGTGGCCTTAATAAGGACGTTTGACGGCGTTGGCTTTCCCTTAACAAGCCGGCTAATATCCTCGGGCCTTGGCTCCTCGATGTGCTCTCTCCCTCTCTTCCTCTTTCTCCATCTATTTCACCGTTCTTCTCTGTTTCTACCGCCGAGCCGCTCACCTTCCGCACGGCGGACACCGTCGGGAATCACCAAAGCTTGAAAACCGAACAAACTCAGTTAGAGAACTCGGTGTGAGAAGCAACGAGGACCCAGCCATCTGATAGAAACGCCATAACCCGCCCTCGCCGTCCACCGATTCCTCTATACGACCAGACACATCTAGCGCAGCCTTGTTTCTTTGCGTAACAATTGGGAACGACCACACGCGGCGCAGATGACGCAACGAAATCGAGGGTTTTGGTAGCGCACCGCGAGTCACGGTTCATTTTGTTCCGCTGCAATTAGGAATCGGACGGATATTTATCTTTCTGTTTCTTGGAGGAGTCAGAGTTTAGTCAAATGTATTTAAGTGGTATTTGGGGAAAGAATGGAGTATTTAAAAAGGGATTTGAAGTGTCTGAGCTGGAAATAATTAGATCGTGTAACGTGGAATAATAAGATTTAACAGTTTCATAAAAAAGATTCATTTTTCCTATTTTTACAAATTACAAAACTATGCAGAAACGTTCGTGGTTACTGTATCGTAAGGTATGAGAGTAGAAAAACATTGTTACTCTAGTTTGCCAGTAGTTCTACATAAAATCACGACGGTCCGTCGTTCTAGAATACTGCTGGTGAACGGAATTCGTACACTATTGTCTACATCGGTGGTTACTCTTACGTAAGCACCGCGAAAGTTGGCGAACAGAAGTGAAATTTCACGATCCTTCCATGGAAGTTGAAATCTCGGAAGTAAAAGTCGGAAGTAGAGCCGTCCAAGGCAATGTTTTCAACAACATGACCCAGCAGTGTTGTCAGAAACTTCGCGAGATACTCAAACCTCGACACGCCTGTTACGTTTTAATGCCATTGGGGAAATTTTGACTTCTCTGTAACCGAGTAAACACATTTGCCATATGACATTTCACGAATCAGGTAGATGTTACATGTCTTCATCTTACTACTTACTCGCATCCTCTTCAAATCAGTCAACAAGAGACTGGAGCATGCCTGTGTATCCGCAGATCCGGTTACACTTTCCCTGCTAACGCCATTCTCATGCTTCGGTTTTGGTAACAGCCTAAAACACACAAGGGAATAATATAATACCTGCTTTAACTATAGTGCAAGGAAGAAGCCACCTCAACTTACGAATGAATCACTGGAGAGAGCAATCTTTTGTCGATAGTAGAAGGATCCACGGGGCCAGTCCACAAACTAACGAGATTACCCACGATGATCACGATTATGGTGCCCAAGCCGGTGAACCAATGGTACGATAATCGGTAAAGAGGAAAGACATCGTCTTCACTGAAAGAAATTCGGCTTTAAAAGAAATTCTATGCCTACTCACGTTGATACAGAAATGCGTGAGAAAGCGTTCTCTGTTTTTCGTCTTCGTGTGAAGCAATAAATTAATTGTATCTTCGGTTCTGCGAGGGACCTTGATCCCTCAAGGCTCAGGCTAATGGCCACTTAAGATCTAATTGATTATGAAAGACTTAATAATTACAGTGAAGGCCGGAGTTGACTTACTTCGGACGATCAAACTGCTTGAGGAAACTTTCGGAGATATTGGCTGGGCAATGGGAAAGGTCCACCGGAAGTTTCTTAGGGACCAGCAGCCCTGCGCCGAGAGACCAATTTGCGCCTAGACTCGCCCAGCCAGCGATCACGAATCCTACAATGGCGCCCGTGAATGCCCCCTGTTCGACGATATAATAATTACTCAATCTTCTTTCCTAAGCTTCTTCCTGGTTACTTCGCGCTACATGCTTAAAATAAGAATGAACGGCGAATCATTTACCTTGGAGTTTGTCCAGGGGAAGAGGATGCCCAGGGTGAACACACCGAAGGAAGTACCAGCAGCGATCGCAGCTAAACTTCCAGTTATCTGCGTCGGAACGATAGAGATTAAACATTGCTGGGCACTCGGTTTGCAAAAAAGGTTAATCGAGAAAAATACTCACGACCAACACCCCTCCCAGTTTTTCAACTAAGAATAACAACCCCAGAGCTATCGATCCAAGAAGAACGACTAAAACTTTGACGAAGATGAAGGAACAACGATCGCTTAGTTTCATGCCGAACAGGCCTTTCACGAAATCTTCCAGAACCACGACGGACGTTGAATTGAAGCCCACGGAGAGGGTACTGAAATTAAATAAATCGACTACACAGTGCAGACATATCACCACAGTAATATTTAAGAAGCGATAGATAAAACAAATTGAGACACTCAATTCCAGAGAAGTAGCTGTTATAGTTACCTAAGAGCGGCTCCAAAAATTCCAGCGATGAAAAGACCTGGCACCCCATGTAAATGGCCAGCGATTTCCATAACATAAGCAGGCAGTAACTGATCATCGGCAGTGATTAAACCGGAAGCCCTGGGGTCGCACTTTGGCGGGGACCACCAGGCTATAAGGACGAGACCACACCAGCAGCACAGTGAAATGAACAACATAATACTGATAGTGAAGATCGCTAGGGATCTGGAATCAAAACGCGTGGTGCCATATCAGCTCCTTCTCTCAACACCCCACTGTCATCTTATTCTATTTTCCTCGCAATCCAGTTACTCTAGCGCTTTAAATGCGATTTCCTTGCTGCGCTATTGACTCACCCGCGAGTCAATCCTATAAGGAACGAACAAGTCGAATGTTACCGGCGTACTCACTTACAGTTTCGACGTTTTCAGATCTTTCAGTGATCTGTACCGCTGTACCATGGTTTGATTCACAGCTATGTAAGCGGTGCTGTAGAGCCACGAGCCAATCAACACCGTCCACACCGTATGCCTCGTGTAGGGGGATGGATCGAAACTGCAATCAGAAATTTCTCAATTAGAATCACAGATTTCCTTGTTCCCAGTAATACGAACGAAGTCTCTTACTTTAAAAATTCGATTCTGTTGGCCTTCGCAGCTTGACTCCATATCTCCTTGACGCCAAGCTGATAGGTGCCCAAGACACTGACGGTCAGAACCCCAGCCACCATCACTACGACCTGCAGCGCATCCGTCCAAACAACCGCCCTGATGCCGCCCTGGGGAACAAAATCTGCCATCAACGAGCACCTTAAACAGGGATTGTCAACGGCACGATTCAACTACGTCCTCCTCATCGCGGGAAGAAGAATCACTGGCGACGCGCCTAAAGAAGAGCGAACGCGGCTAGCGACATCGTTAAGCGTGCGAGAAGAAGGGCCGCGAACGGCCAGCGTCGATAATAAACAAATTTCCAAAGAGTCACTCAGTCGCGATAAATTTTCATTAATTCGGGGGCACAACAAATTGCTTGGATAATTACAGGCGCGCGAGCATGCGATTAATCACTTCGCCCGGTGGCTTTGTGATCTGCTACTACGGGAACGAGCACTCGACGTGCTCCACGCCATTGTTTCCGGCGGGCTATTGTCGAGCTTTCAGTTTCCGTCCATAAACATTTCCAGTAGCCGGGTCCGCGTGAGAGATTCTTCGCGGCATTGTCCACCGAAAATTGTTTCCTACGGGCATGGCCCGGCAGCCGGAGGAACTCCAGCTATCCCCGGGAGAATTTGCTGAACGAGGGTCCTTGGAAAATTAGCTCGCATACACCTAACGCGCCGCTCGACTTAACCCTCTCCACCTCCCCGTACGTCTTGTTAACTCCTTCGGCGCCCGACAATGAATCTGCCTCGTCACGATCGCTGAACGCTGGCGACGATCGCAATGACACGCGCTTATATCGCCTTGATTGCCACGATGCGTTTAGCGCGAACGTCTGCCAAGCCGCGGCTACTAACAATCAGCCTAACGGGAAGCTGGAGTACCGTTGACAATTTCGTTATTTTTTTTAAGAGACGTTGATTATTCAGATAGAATATTCATCGACGCGCAAATAATTATAATTGGAAACAGAAGGGAAATTTGCGCTGATCTCTAGCTGATCTATTCAACGTTTTAAATGAGACGCCCGGAAAAGTTGAACCTGTCCAGGGGCAGTCGAAAACGAGTACAAATTGAACGTCACGCTGAGCAAGTAACACGAGTGTTTGAGTTTCGAGTGGGCAATGCTCGTAATGGCATATGTAAACCTGATTATGCGGTGGAGGCAAACTAAAGGCGAGCGCGCCGCCACAAACGGCATGTCGCGACGGGGAACGGGTTGTTGTTCGACAGCGAAGAAGCAACGCTTCGAAATAATAATTCCCCTTTCGCTTGCTAGTTGATTGATTACACCGTCGGGCGACAATTTTCCATCGTAAACTTACCAGGACTGTGTAGAACACGCACACGAAGCACACGGTGATCCCGATCAAATGCACGTCGATGCCACTCACTGTAATTAATCACAGAGATTTTCATAGTGCCCGCTTCGTGTTCTATCTACGAATAATATGGCTGTGTAATACCTTGGTTTAGCGCTAACGCTGGAACGTAGACCACGATCGATTGGTAAAGCACCTGAAATTGGTTCATTACGGAATCATTAACTCAACGGCCGAACGGCCATTCCCACAGAAAATCCTCCACGGAAGATGACCATCGCTATCGATAATTTTTGTCGCACGCGAGAGTTACAGAAATGGGTGCACTTTGAGTTAAGCTTTTTCTAAGTGTTCCGATAAGCCGTGTAGATTAAAGTTTCGTGTTTCTGTCTCGTAACGTAGCGTGACATACCGTCATTTTTAAATGGGTCCCCTCACGAATTAAAGTAAATGATGAATTACTTTCCCCGAAGTTTCTAATCTGTTTACCCCGCGTATCGCGAGCTTTGCGTTGTTGAAGATCTAGATAAATGTCGGGCTGTATTCAGAGTTCGTTGACGTGTGTCTCGCTTACCACGTCGATGACGAAGATCAACGATATGAGGGTCCTTACGCTTCGACTGAATCTTATTTCTAAGTACTGAAACAGAATCGTTAAAATAGAAAAGTTGAGGGTGCTACAGGTTCATACAGCGAGCAATTTGTGCCTTTCACTTTCTCGCGTTTATCTGGCTAAAGAAATGAGTACCTCGTAAACGGAATTAAGTCCCATCTCGACGAAGACAGGAGCGTAGACAACGGCCACTACCACCCCCGAAAACAGGATGGAGATAATGGTGATCCAGTACTGGGTCCCAAAATTGTATATCTCCGATGGTGTCCCAAGAATCGTTACACCAGATATGAAACTACGATTATCATTTACCAAACATGTGAATTATTCATGTAACAATTCGGACTCATATTCGAACGGGTGAAAGCGAATTATTATACAATACCTACATTCCGCGATTCGCAGCACAATCTGAAATACACTGATTCCCCGGCTAAAAATACGCCGGGGATATGAAATAAAAATTTTCTGCCACGAGCTTTCGTCTTCGAAAGAATCAGTTTCCGAGCGCCGCTATTTTTGTTTTTCTATATTAATGATCATGGCCGCGGTCACGGAATTCAAGTTCTCGGAATACATTTATTCGCGATACGTCATATTTACATGTTAAAAACTAGGAACCGATGGCTTTATCTCGACGATCACGAATGCTCGTTTGTTGGAAAATTCTTACGATATTTTTTTCATTTGAGAATAAAGTAATATTGTTTCAAGTGAATTCAATATTGAGACAACTATCGTCAATCAGCAAGAGGAGCACGCGTAACGATTTAATTCTCCGACAATTAGAAAGATCAGAGACGGGGATACCTTGCGACGAGGGAAGCAGATACGGGGAAGAGAGCCATACTCCTTCCCCCGAGGAGATAATCTTCCGTGCTCGACTTCTGTGCTTTTCTGTAATGCCATAATCCAGCGGCTGCAGACACGGCGAGCATCAGCCCGAACACCAGCCAATCTGCCCAATGAAAGTATCCTCTCCACGGTGTTTCCTCCATTCCCCAACTCCCGAGAAACTGGAAGCGAGCGGAAACCTGATTTATGAAGCCAGATCCGCTTGATAACACCGATAATAGCGGTAATGGAAGTCAAGTAACACGGATGAAAGCTTAATGGCCCCTCGCGATGATACGCATAATGGATCTTCAACGAGGATTTATTTTTCGCCGCCACCATTCGGCGTAACGCGAAAGTATAAATTTGTTTGCGAAAGTAAATGGGATGGTAGCCGGGGCGTTGTGGAGCGCGAGTGCGAGGAAAGGAAGCTATCGTGTTCTGCACGAGCAGTGAAAAATCATTACGCTGCGTTACCACTTACCACTCGAAAATTTAATATTCCAAGCGATGAGCTTAAGTAAATCTGATGAGTTAAGGGAAACGATCAGATACATGGGCGTCCAGAAGGGGGTGCAAAAAGAGCAGTTGCCCCTCCCTGGCTTTTGTGAAAAAATCTCTTATTTTCAAAAAAACTGATCTTTATTAAGTTTATACTAAAAAACTGAATATTTCTAAATTTTGGATTAAAATTTTGAAATAAATTGGCACCACAAATTGAGTTTAAAAAAGTAAGCGGGCTACTCGTTTTTTCATTACTGTATTTTTCTTCATCGTTACCCTAAAGTTGCCCCCTCCTGGAAAAAAGTCTACAGACGCCTTTGATCAGATATCTCACCTAAATCGATCCAATTGCAGTTCAATTAAGTCGTTGGAAACAGATGTTATGTTAACAAACAGTTCGACAGTTTTTAAGTAAAAATTGCTAGTCTTTCGCTTGTTCGGTATGTTTTTGCAACATCTAATACATGCAGCCGCCTAATTGGTACTTGACAAATGACCCTAACGCGGTTCGCAGCTGTAAGTGTTCCAATAAAGCTTGTTAACTTGATAAGCGTTACACTTTGCGAGAATGTCATAACGTAAACTATTGGTTTTCCTGGCGCTTTGTCGCGTAAGAAAGAGGATCGATGAAATGTTACTTTGAACCCTTGTTTAAAGGAATTTGCCATTGTTCTGCTCAGAGTACAGCGTTTGAAACATCAATTCCTTTCCCTATATTACACGATGAAAATGATTCTTAAAGGTTCCCCTCGAGACACAATATTGCATTCTTTTAGTCGACCTGTAGAGTCAATTACTGTACATTAAATAATATTAGACAATTAAAAGTAGCGGGGCTGGTGTTAGTACCCGCCGCTGTGCCGCAGATGTCAGCACGGTGCAGAAAATTGTAATTCGAGAAAGTCGAATAAGCATCGTACACCGAGCAATACGAATGATCAGGGAGCAGTAGAGTGTGAAACAAAGTGAAAGACGTAGAAGGATTTAATGACAGAGCATTCCAGGAACTCGGACAATAATTGCAATATGACTACCAGACAAGGAACTCGCGCAAACACGATGCATTGAAGACGTAAGACTTTGTGTTCTCGTTTTCTGAAACCGGAATTCATTCTGTCTCGCCACGGTGACGTCATGCCGCCTTCACTGGTTTAAAGAAATAATATTTTCGATATCTGCATTTAAATTTGCCACAACCTTGAACAAGTTTGTTTTACGATCAAGTATTTGTAACTTTCGAATCAACTCAGGATTGTATTGCACACGTATCACAGTTTGTTTGAATAGATAAATTATAAAGGGAATTTTTACGCACAATAAAGTCAGTTTCCAGTCTCTTATTATTCCACTACATTGAATTGTGAAGAGGAGCTTGATAAATTGCATACAACGCGAGTTACTTGCTAGAATAAGCAGTCACTATATTTTCTTTTATTGCCACGTACAGGAAGTGCCATGCGACTTGGTATTAAAGTAAAGGAAGAAAGTACAAACACGAAGGGCGATTAGCAGCAGTACCAACAGTTAAAGGGAGAGGGTAAGTACCGACCGTTGATAAACACCTACTCACTGTTCAGTTTTATAAATAGTATTCTTTATATTTAGCACGACGAGCAGGCCACTGCTAGTCTCTTTACACATCCAAAGTTCGTCTTCTCTACACGATCACCAAGCGAGAATGTCACGATCACTGTTGTCCCGCGATATCCACATATTCTAATTGTACTTCCGCCTGGAATCACCTCAATCTTGATCGACGATCGGTAAGGAAATAGAAACAGGTAACTTCCTTCAATTATATGTTACGACATTGCTCTTCCTTTTACTTTTCTTTAAATCTCGCTCCCTACTGGCCAGTTCCTTTCCTCGCGGCTCGTGATTCCAACGGATACTGTCCGCGATCAGCTCACTTCTAGAAAGTAATTCGTCTATACTCGCATTTACGTTATTCCTATAAAAACGTGCTACTTTCTCGTACAACGTTGCCCACACCCAAGTAGCATCCTTTGAACCGTAATTAATTAAAGAATTGATTACCATTATTTGCATTTGCTTACTTCGCCAACCGTATCAACAACGCGCGAAATCAAACAGCTGATCAGAATTTCAAATCGAATGAAAAAATAGTGATACAAACATTCGCTAACGGACGCGAACCGAATCGTCGAAATGATTACGGCTGAATCAGCGGTCACAAAAATTCGATGCGACAGCACAGCGAAATATTGATCGATGGACACGCAAATCGCGATCCACGAATCCGTTACATATATAATTACGCGAAACAATGCAATGTTAACTGCCCCAACAGTAGGAAACCTTATACCCATTGAACACGATCTCCTTAAAACTTGTCAACAGACATTTTATTTCAGCACGTGATAATTTACTAAAAATAATTCCTTCGGAACAGTTATCTAACCACAGTTGGTCATTTCTTTACTCACACCTCGATTCAGCAGAACATAAAATTTCGAAGATATCGATCGAGCGCGTTCCTAATTTATGCGAAGGATGTGAATAAAAGCAATGGACACGAAAATTGTAGAGGAAAGATACGATTACACGTTCGATAGGGCGATTCGTGCCGGCGAATCTGACACGGAAATCGCGCACGATTGGAATATCTTTGAAAAGTCCAGCGTAACGGCGCGGGGACGAATAAATATAGTCGAACGGAGGAGGACCACGTTACGATCGGCTGTCTGCCGTGATCGACGACGGACTGTCGTGAAGTTGGAAGCCCAGCAGTCAGCTAACCGGTTTCCTCGATCTAGGCCTAACTCCTCCAGTTCGACTCGAACAACGAGCAAAATTTGAACGGTAGGTAGCCCATCCAATTGGTCGTCACGGAACAATGAATCCCGCTATACGTTCGCGATCTGCGGTGATCTCCCTCAGAACACGATCGAATGACGGATTACTCGTTGGAATATGGAACGGAGAAATACATATACGCTGAATACACCACGTAGTGCGTAGTTTCTTACGCCTTCGAACGTTAATAAAACGATGTCAAACAAAGATGCAGTGGACGGGTATAAATTACCTCGACCATTTCCGATTGAAACGATAACCTCGCAAGTGCTCTACCATGGAGAACAAGCACGATCCCTCCCTCCCCCATGAATACGTGTCCGTACGCCATGCGTAACTCCTGATTTCTTTTCAACAATGGCCGCGAGCATATGGTGCTCCCAAGCGTATTCCACTGATATCGGACGGTGTGTTGCGTTCGATTTGATTAATATTAGAAATGGTAGGAAAATTAGGATAAACTTGGCTGTTCATAGTGAAATTTTGGGGCATGTCGATGGAAAGACTGGACGTTATATTTACATCATATCGTTTTATCAATAATCATAGAGAATTACAAACGTTCGTAAGGCAACGATGTACATTTAGCTTCTGTTTGGAACACTTTGCCTAAAAGAATGATACGGCAAAAATGTTTACCACCGTAACGATGGATGCAATATTGTTGAAATTTAAACGAGATTGTTTGCAACACGTGCCATTCGATTTAGTCGCGAGATCGTACTATCAATTATTGAAATACACATGTCTGTTACACGCTCGTCGTGCGCGCATGTTATTTGTCTTTCGGATAAAAATAAACATAAAAATACCCGCCAAAATGAAAGAGACATTATAGTGTTTAAAGTAATTGTCTTATTAGTCAGATAATGTGAAACTTGAAGATAATTGGAATGTGGTAATACAACACTACCTTGAACAGTAAAAAACGATGCATTATTTTGTTTGTCTTTAACTTAACAGTACAACCTATAGCACATTCGAAACTTAATCTTTTATAATTCAAGAAGCTTGTTCGCAAAGTACACGTCGATCGCAAAATAGCCACAACGGCACGTACAGAATTTAAAACGTTCATATCAAAATCGCGAATTTGATTCATAATCTTTGATCACACTTGAGTGGAATGACTAAATACACGAAAGTTTACAAATTCTACTATAATTACTTCCATTGTAATGTTAACGTTAACAGCATGTACTCAATGTAAATGTAATTACAATTTTTTTCGCTTTTCATCATTATCCCACTATTACGTGTTCACTTATAGTTACTTCTTGAATTAACGATTAAATTAAATGTAAATAAATTATGTGCATTGTTCGTTGAGTTTGTGAGAAGTGTTACTCGCAATGTGACATTGCAAATTATTCAAATTGCACTAAGTTTAAGAATCATAAAGTCCTAGTTGAATAGAATAACTTTCGAATGCAATAAGTTTGCCAATAATTCTTCCTCATCTCATTTCGCTTTTGTTTCTACAACGTATTGGAACTGATACATTTTATGACCATTCATAAGCCGGGATCTTGAAACACGAGTAAAGTGAAATGACGTAATAATTATTTACTTCTATTTGTACATACTCGCATCACATACTCATTTCTCTATTTCACTTTGCGTAATAATACTTATGCTCGTTAACACATACATACAACGTACTCATATACATATATATGTATATATAAATTTCTTTCTTAATCTTTCACATTAACTTGTTCCACAAAGAATTAGTATTATTAGCTTTTACAGTAGATGGAAAATGTATCACTAATACGGTACAATTAACACAACGAATACGTTTATTTAAGTAATGAACTTTCCATTGTATCAGTCAGTCTTTGCAAAAGTAATGCTTCACACTATAACGATATAATTCGTATAATATAGGAATAATAGTACGGACAATCAATGTATTCTTTGTGAAACAAAAAGGAAACGAATTTGCGTGTTCAATGTCGCGCTTGTTTTCCGAATTAAAAGTGAAATATAGAGCATGCGTTCTAATCACAGTTCTTGATGTCTTCCTCCTCCGAAAAGCCATAAACAGGCTCTATCGACTATATACGCAAGGACGAAGTCCGCTATTAGTACTTGAATTAAAAATGTACGAAACTGGAAACAGAAAGTATTACGAATTAGTATTTGTGCACTTGCATAAGCATTCAAAGTAATTCGAATTATATTTACAGCCACTTACATCACTCGGGAACTCTACAATTTCAAATTGCGCTGCTAACTCAGGTAAAAATCCACACAATCCCAATATAACTGCAGAAATGCCTATAAGACTGTACAGTAAGGACTTATTTTGTAGTAGACTCTCCATGTACGGATGACCCTGTACAGTGACATTACCACGAATTAAAACAAGATTCGCATAATCTTCATTAATATATATCATTTAACTTCATGATTTACCCGATAATTGACTGCAAAAGTAGAGACTTGCAGCGACATGGCAATAATATAAACCGTGCTGTTTATTAAATTCGCTTCAAATGGTTCGTCGTCATCGCCATCGCCATCGCCAAGACCCGTAGAAGTTACATTGTGACTGACTGAATTATTTGTAGCCAATATAGCTGCTAACTTATCGCTCCTTATTAAATTCAACAAAGCTTAATATGCGATTCATTACAACACCGGAGCTCGTTTAACTCGCATTCCTTTATACTTACCTTGGAGACAATAAAGTCGCTTCCCTTACCGAGTACACGAGTGAAAAAAAGTGCACGGCAAACTGAAGCAGTACGGTAGATATAGTATACAGATTAAAAATGTTGGGAAGCGGCCTCTGTTTGGACAATGTTTTCAATGGTTTCGAGCTTGATATGAATAAGAAGCACGAGGCCAGAAGAACGCCCTGCAGCGTGGCTTGCGCGTCGCTGAATTTTATCCCGTCTAAATAGAGAACAGACTGGCTGTACGCGAGCCCCAATGCATTAAGTGCCAGAATTTTAAACATCTGCAAAGTCGTGACCAAAGTGCACCGTCCTTGCTTGATAACGTGGCATACTGCAATGAAACGCAAGCAAGAGTTATATACTACAGGATTACCCTAGCTTTTTATAGACGACCCTACTCACTGCATTGAATCGAAGACATTTTGCTAGTAAAAGGTGCCGCAATCGAAGCATCTCCAAGCTTCACAATAACAGATTGTTCCTGCTCTTTCAGTTCTTTCAGTATCTTTTGTAATTTCACTCTAGTATTACCAGAGCCTCTTGAATTCATTCTTGGGCCATTAGCTATTGCTGAGTTCGTGAGCGCGCGCTCGCTCTTTACGTGGTCCTGCTTATCCATGTGTACCCTTTCGGGTGGACTAGAGAGGATCGCGACACCTAACAGAATCAACCAATTAGCATGAGCACTTTTTCTCGTTACAAGAAAAGATGAATTTCAGTCATCAACTAACCCACTTGAGCATGCTTCAAAGCACCAACGTCATTAGTACCATCGCCGCACATGAGCGTTGAGTAGCCTAAATCTTGCAGAGACACGATTATAAATTCTTTCTGCTTTGGTTCGCATCTTGCAAAAATCACAATATGCGGTAATATTTTACGAAGAAGCTCTCGTTCGCATTCTTTTAAATATGTTAGACCCTGTAAGTTGTACGTTAAGCATAGCGAGTGAAATGTACATTATAGAAAGCATTTCGGATTCTAGTTGGCTTACCTCTCCTGTTAGACAAAGCGCGTATTCTCGCCAAATTTCACTGCCACGAGAAGCATTTTCCATTCCGAAGGGTACAGTTATGGCTCTGTCCACGCTTTCCCATACCCACTCTCCATCGACCTCGGTTAGTATAAGCGTAATTGGTTTCTTCGTAAAGTGTAAGCCGCGGCTAACGTGACAAGCCGTTAATGGATTATCGCCAGTGATCATGACAACCTGTAAAACCAACGCTCTACCATTTTTGCTCTACCATTTATGATAAGAATAACAAGAGCATTAAATATTCACCGAATGCGAGGCATCCACGATCTCTTTGATGACAGCCTCGGAGTCAGGTTTGAGAGGGCAACTTATGATCACAAATCCAGCAAAAGTGAGATTCTTCTCTAAATGTTCCCGCGTTATTTCCCTCAAATCCTGAGACGATAATGGGCCGGGGATTTTTCGGTATCCTAGAGCTAGCACTCTTGCTCCGCGACGAGAAAGTGATAAATAAGTAGTGTCGTAATTCTCTGGTACGGATGACAACTGAGAAACAGAGAAATCATATTTACAACATATGGTAACGATAAAGGAAATTCAGCTTTTTATTTTGCTACGTACCATGCTCTTGAGAATCTCGGGTGCTCCTTTTACGGTGGTCATATAATTAATTTCCGATGACCCAAGCATCGTGTATCCGGCCACCACCGACATGCGCTTCAACGCAGACGAGAAATGATGTCTCTGCACTATTTTCAAAACGGGAGACTGACCTTTCCTGGGTATCATAGAGTCATCTAATAGAAAATTAATATCAAAATTGTTACAGTACCCGAAATTAAAGTCTGTAAATTGTAATGAAGCAGCTTACTTTTTGTGAGGCTCCAGTTAATAGCCTTCAGCGTAGCTTTCTCAAGTGGATCTCCAACAATTCCATCATCCAATTGTACAAGCGAATGGCACGTCGCAAGAACCTGAATACTTTCTAAAGGCGCATCAGTGAGCTGTATAACATCTGCTTTTCCCCTTGAATAGTGAATGATTACTCGTGTATCGCACACGATTCGTGTTATTTGGAAGAAGTGTTTGATTCTTACTCGATCCCCGCTATACCCTCGACGACCAGGTTGTCACTAGTTAAAGTACCAGTCTTATCGAAGCAGCAAATTTCAACTTTTCCAGCAAATGGAATCCTAAAGGGTTCGGTGCAAAAGACACCTGTGGAAAGTAGATTTTGAACGTTACTGTACAAGCACGCAACAAGTGCGCGTATGATTACTTCGATAAATTTTGTTCATACCTAATTTAGATAAAGCTAATAGAGACGTATTAACCGCTAGCGACAACTCGATAGGCAGTTCTGGTGGAACGACCGACGTTAAAATAAGTGTACATTCCAAAAATAGTTTATATCTGTTCCTAGTAGGATCTTCGCTTCCTGTAATCAATAACTTATTAGTAACTTGAACGCATCTTCACACGTTTCGAATTCTTACGCTTTGTACCTTTAATCCACACGTACGTCGCGGCAGCAATCGCGAAAACTAGTAGAAATAGGATAAAACCGAATGTTTCCAAATTATTGGCTGTAACTCGCTTCACCCCGAACAGTATTGTCCTCAGAAGTTTACCCTGTGATGTTGAGAATCCAGTACGTAATACGTAGGCCACGCAACCGTTGTCGGTAGCTGAAATTTTCAACGTACAATAAACGAATGGCATGATCTCTCGGATAATAAAAATAAATAAATACCTTTAAGGCCAGGTACAGTTTTACTAGGTGGACTATGCTGCACGACTTTTGTGCCTCCAAAGAGTACGTGAAGTTTGCCGTCGCCCTCTATGTCCAATTGTCTATTGCCATCGATGTCCTCTATTGGCTCTTTCATCTGTGGAACCGACTCTCCTATGGGTTTGTAATCAAATCATGTGAAAGGAATTCATTGTACACCGCGTCGTCTTACTCTTAAATAATCACCTGTTAGCATGCTCTCGTCCACTACGCAAGGTCCTCTAAGAAGTAACATGTCGCAGGGCACTAAATTATCATTCTGCGATCTTGTTATCGATACGATGTCCCCAGGAACCAATTGATCGGTGAACATGAACCGCCATTGCCTGTTCCTATAAACCTTTGATAAAAATAATTTTATGAACGACACTGTCAGCAAACTGTACTCGCGCGTAATGCGTAATGTAACCCCACCATCATCATGTACGGTTTATTCCCCATCTTTCTAATTTCAGCCATATTTCGTAGTTGCTGCTGAACAAGCGTACACTCGAACATGATCAGCATGATGAGAGTGAAGATGCTGTAGTACCAATATCTATCCAAACACCACAGTGCTACGTAGAACATTTGGAAAACAAAGAAGGGCGCAATCGCCCTTTCTTTGAACAATTCTCTGAACTCTGGTACCACCATATCTAATCTGCATAAAGGCGACAAGGAATTATAAGCGATTACAGGAATAATTTCTATATCGACGGAGAAGTATCCACTTACTTGTTTTTGCCATATTTGTCCTCCGCTGTCGTAACTTCTTTTTCGTCCAAGTACCCTTTCCATTCGCAATAATGTTTAACAGAATGATTAATAGGAAACTGAAGGCCTTCGAAGCGTTTTTTATCCGGGTTCCAAAGATATTTGGTCTTCTGAAATATAAACCACGGCTCCTGCTGTTCCGAATGGTACAGTTTAACGAGTTCCGAGCTTCCATTGTTGGGAGTAGGAACTACCTTTACTATTTTCGCCTTATAAGGATCTTTCTCCTAAAAGAATGAAATATTTAACGTTCCAGTGGAAATTACACACAGCATTCCAGTTGTAGGATTCAAACGTTCCCGCCAATTAGTAGTGGAACTTGAACTAGCAGAAGGCCGGTTCAAATGGATGCCACGTTAACGAAGCATATTGAACGAGACTACTAGCACGTGCGAGCCGTTGAATCGATGTAATCGTTACTATGTCACAAGTGTTATCAACTCACCGAGCTACAATTTAGAAATGTATGCACGTGCACCGACCACTGGCAGCACAAACATATGAAAATCTGTAACAAGCCGATAGCCGCGATGCCCACTAGACCCGCGTCATAATACTCGTCGATCCCGTAAATGAAAATCCAACTGTAGATCCATAAGACGTGCAATATCACAGAGGGCAAGATATAGCCTGTGAACAGTAGCTTCCGTGGATTATGTAGCGTAACAGTCTGCACGAGATCATCTACACGCGATGAAGTAATAGTCGCCATGCTTATGATTACAATACGCCGTAACAGGGGCGTATGGATTCCAGTCCGAGGGATTCAGGTTCCTTTCACATGAGATCTAGCACCACCAACTCAGCCAACTCACTCGGAGCAATGATTATACGTAACAACTGCACCGTACGAAAGGTGCCCCGAATATGTTTACTTCCGTCCGCACCTTTCCTCGGTGCCCTATGTGTATACTAATTTACAGTAATAGGACGAAAATGAATTTTATGGGGGACGCTGTTACGTCATCTTGTGGCAACCATTTGTACTGTCATCGTTGCTTTCACTGTATTCACAGACGAGGCACAGGAGTAAGCCAGATCTAACATCTTACGGAAGTTTCTCGCACTACCCGAAGTACCGACTTATTCCCCGATACTGAATCGATAACTTTGCACGCGAGACCACAGACGAGGTATAGGATACCACAGACGAGGTATAGGATAGACCTATCAACCAATGTATTTTTCTGTCACCGGTTTTGGGGGTCCTAGGACCCCCCTACCATTTTATACAACACGTGTAAAACTAGGTCATTCGAAACCCGCGATTTACAAATGATTCTGTGAGAGTACCAATATAAAAATCGTTTTATAAACACATTCCGTGCAACATCAGAGAAAGAAGGATCACAACAAAACAAGAACATATACACCTTTTAACCACGCCGTCCTATTCGACTTTATTTAAAGCAAAACAAATTATTTTAACATAAAAATTTATATAAACAACATTATACGCGTGCTTTTGAGTCGGGTAGGAACAATCGAATAACATTTCAAGTTACATATTTTATTCTCACATTTCACCAAAGTATTGCAACTCAAAGAAATTCTTATACAATCGCAGCTATCGGCTCGGTTCTCACCGATTACCAGGTCTCACCGCGAGGAGGTTGCTGCGCTTGGAGACCCGTAGAGAGATAGATGGAATCATAGTTCCGTCGATCTCCCTGTACATGAAACCCTTAGCCTACTAAACCAAAGAGATGGATGTAAACAAAGATCCATCGATCCCTCCGGTTCAGATATCGAATCGGAGATGAGGAACCAACAAAAAGTTCATCCCGAAAAAAAAACTCTAATCCCATCCACCCTCGATTATAATCAACTCATCGCGTCACGCATTGCAAGCAATGAGGGAAGCGGCAATCTCACTCTACTATTTAAAAAAAGATCCGCGGACGCGAAAGAGTTTATTATATTCGGTATATTAACCCTTCGGACTGTGTAAATGATAGCGGTAGCGACAGTCGACATATACAGGATGTCTTTTTCATGTACTTGGCGTCGAGACGCTACCGCGTCTCTAGATTCTTTGAATATTTGTTGAGATTATGGACACACAAATGCTAGCGGCGCCTAGCGGCGAAGTGCGTGAACTAAACTGGGCGTTAAAACACGCCCAGTTTAGTTTAGCTTTTTTTTTGAGATTATGGACACACAAATGCTAGCGGCGCCTAGCGGCGAAGTGCGTGAACTAAACTGGGCGTTAAAACACGCCCAGTTTAGTTTAGCTTTTTTGTTGAGATTATGTTGAGATACTGGGCGTGTTTTAACGCCCATTTTAGGTCATACACTTCGCCGCTAGGCGCCGCTAGCATTTGTGTGTCCATAATCTCAACAAAAAAGCTAAACTAAACTGGGCGTGTTTTAACGCCCAGTTTAGTTCACGCACTTCGCCGCTAGGCGCCGCTAGCATTTGTGTTCATGAATGAATTAAATTTTTATGCTAATACCGACTCCTCTAGGTCATATTTAATCTGTACTGATTCTCTGAGCCTTGTACAATGTTTGCAAATCTGCCCGCTCAACGCTACAACCAGTCGTCACATCATTAATATAAAAAAAGGCCTACAGAATTTCAGGGAAAGTACACCAAACAATAGCATAACTATAATGTGGGTCCCATCACATAAGGGAATCAAAGGAAACGAGGCTGCGGACACAGAAGCTAAACGTGCTGCTGAATCTACCAGTGATCAACTATTGTCTGTGCCACAAACAGACTGTTTGGAGCACATAAAGCAAAAAAGTTATCTACTATCCGAGGAGAAATGGAAGGACCAGGCAACAATTAAGGGTGCAATCTTCTTTGAAAATTATTACTTAAGCGACAAGAAACCTTGGTTTTTCAACAAATTGATACCAGAACTACGCAAGTGCATTTTTTAATAGATGTCGCGGACGCGAAAGAGATATACACTTTCCATTCTCGTCTATGTCTCTGTACGTACGTAGGTCTATACAATTCTCTTACTTAAATTTAAACGCACGATTTCCTGAAAATCTTGCGAAAATATATGAACCCTTTGAACTTTGGTTGCAATATTTAGAGAGAAAAGGCTACTATGTTCTTTCAAAAGATTTTAATTTAAAGTCCAAAGGGTTAATAAGTGTATACACGCCGCGGGGTATATAGGGGTGGCTCTAATTCGAAAAAGGAGTAGCAACTTTTACGCAAGTGCATTTTTGAATAGATGTCCAGACCGAACTAAGCTCACCGAATGTGAGTTGGTTGTCAAAAATTAGCCAGGTTGATCGGCCATTTCGAGAATTCTTTCTCGAGAATTTCTCGAGAAATATTATAATTGCTTATTTCTTATTTCTCGAGAAATACTGTTTTTCTCGAGAAATTTTAGTCTATCAAATCGCGAACGTATAAACACATGTACAATTTATAATAAATTTTATTAGTAACATTAGAACCTATATGCATTACAATAGAAAATGTCAGTAGAGAAGATTCTACATTATTGACTGCAAAATTCTTAACTGCAGAACTCTTAAATTCTTATTTAACAATTTAGAAAAATTGTATACCTACTGAATTAAGTAATGAGTTTCTTGTGGCTACGAAAGGAAAAGTATCGAAAAGAAGAGACAAAACTATTGTCTCCCTTAGAAAATGTTTGTACAGGTAATCCAGAACCTCTTTAAAAAGATTCAAAAGACGCGTTTTTTCATTTAATTCCAAGACAAATATGTATAAAACGGCAAAGCAAATTCTAAGTAGCTAGACTTTTCAGAAAATATAACAGTAACTTACGGTTCCTCAATATGAGGAATTACAATTAAGAAAACAATTCCAAAAATTTAGTTTCAACATAGAAAAAGATAAATTCTCGACTTTAATTAAGGAATTTCATATTTTTCAGTCCACTGGAAGGACACCCAATTTACCATAACTTTTGAATGTGCTGAAATGAATGTTGAAAAACATGAGTTATGTCCAGTGTTAGTTTTTAATTAAATATTACTACATTTTTTAACATAAGGGTTTTGTGCATACATTATACGGCTCCGCTAGAGTTTTCTGAGTTTTATGTTTCAAGTTTCATAACGATCCGTTAATATTTACTCAAGTTATCGCAATTTATGTTTAAAGAAATAATGATTTTGGTCGGAGAAATTTTTTCAGTTTATAATTTTTATCTCGAATACTAACGATTCGATAAAAAAACTGCAAATAGAAAAAATGTGTGCCGTGATGTGCTTTACAAGGCTATATTTTTTAAAATTCAGTTTAACAACATTTAATTTTCACGAGTCGTGATGCTTACGTCACGCGGCGTGCGATAAGAGACGTGTATTGCCGCGCGAAGCCTGCCTGGTCTCCCCCCACCAAAGCCCATATTCGCCGAGGTACGTGACGCGACGCGGGGGTCATTCGTTCCGTGGACTTCGTTGCGTTAAGACGTTTTGACAGCTGCGTACGTAAATGGTACGCGTACATTATCTATCGTCACATAATTACTTTTATTCATTATTAGCCTTCTTCTTTACTTTCTATCGTCACTTGCTGCTGCTATTAATACACTTTTGTCCCGAAATTGATTAAATATCGCGAGAAAAGTATTAGATATTCGTCACGTATTCCCTTCGTTGCCTTCGTGCCGATATTTCTGCACATTTAGTGCACACATATCGTGTCTCGGTATTCAAATACATCACTTTTCGAGCATATTTCAAGTTTATTTCTTGTTTAATTGTCTTACGAATGTTTTAATGCTTTTGTTTCAAACAGACGTTCAGGCGGAAATCGAAAGCAAAGGGCATGCAACGCCATGACACTTGGCGGTTAATTTGAACGATGCTTGGATGGAGTCTGGTTATTTCTTGGAAAAAGGAGATGATAATACGTGTGGTATACATATTTTTCTCATTATTTTATTGAATCATTGTTGGCTGTGATTGAATTATGATAAAGTGAATAATTTCAATCAGATTTGTTTAAAAGTTTGAAAATGGCGTCTTTAGATGTTTATGAAATATTGGAATGATTGAATTCTATTGCATTTCGGTCGCGTTTACGTAGAATTCAATGATATTTCAATAATTTTTAAGAATCTATCTCTATGACGCTGTTGTAATTGCATTTACGTTCGGTTTTGGATGCAAGTTTTATTCTTTATGTTCAGAAACTGCGTAGTTGATCGAGAACATGCTATTCAAGCATGAATAATTAAGGAATTTTGATTCTTGCCATGAATTTTATATATTTATAAAGATCGTGATATATTTTGAAGTATTATTCGAATAACACGAAGTTGCTTACAATTTTAGTGACGAAAGCCACTACTATGATTCATTTAAATGTAATAATTATATCTGCAGTTATATATTCTAGATAATATCGTGTTACTGAAATACAAAGCTGCTCCTATCGAGCGAGCATTCTGTATTTTCGTAACATACCTTGTATTCTAAATAACAAGGAGCGAAAGTCCCTTGGCTGGTTTCACGACAAACAATATTTCCTCGTGACAAACACTCGATAAAACCACATCCACCCCACCCTCCTATCCTACTTATTTTTCAGAGATTGTGGCCGCGTGCAATGCGGCCAAATAGAGTCAGTGTTTATGACGTACGAAGTTTTTTGTTTTGAAAAGCACAGTTGCTCATAGTAGAGTTTCGTTAACAATTTCGGGATACGCGAGGGTAGAGCCAGTGTTTTCTACGTAATTTATATTCTTTCACGAGCGTCGCGGCTCTGACTTTCGAATCGCGAGAATAGATTCACTGCTTTGTTCGCCGATTATGATCTTTGGGGCGCGTTTGTAGTCTACTATTTCTTTTTTTTTTTACTTTTGAAAGAGAAACTCGTTGTCGGAAATTAGAGTCAGTGCGTCAGCTGAAGAGGAGATTTGTGCGTAGAATATTAATGGAATGATGTAAGTATCTATGTATTTGATTTAATTCTTTTAAAGTAGAGTTCATTCTTCAAAATTTTAGAAAGAAAACAATTTTAAACAAATTAATTTTTAGAATAGAATCACCAAGAAATTCAAAACTAATGAAACTTTTTATTATTTAGACATTATAAGAAAAAACTTTTGTTAATTTTAATTTTTAACATTTCATTTATTTAATTTTTTTCTTAAAATGTCTAAATGATAAAAAGTTTCGTTAGTTTTGAATTGCTTCGTGGTTCTACATTAGAGTTGAAACAATTGTAACTTTAGAAAGAAATTATAATCGTGTTCTGTTCCTTCGTTACAGTTTGGGCGCAGCTGAGCAGCTTGGTGACTTCTCCTGAGCAGTAGCAGGGGTGTTGGCGTCTCCGGCACCGGGGCACAGCGAAATGTGAGTGCGCATGCATTATGGTTCCTCTGGTTACTCAATCATGTCGTAGGACGTTTGGTCCGAATCGACACGAGTGACCGGTTGTATATTTAACGAGCATAATGACCACGGGTATGATAATCATGCCCGTGAATTGTAACATTTTTGTCTGTGTATGTATTTATTAGACGAGGCTAGGGTCTTCTTGTACGCCGCGCCTTTTCAATAGAATCACATTATAATCATAATTTCCAAGATGAACGGTTCCTAACGCGAATATTTATCATTGATCATACATTGATGTAGATATTTATTAAATAATGCACATAAAGGTGCATAGCAGCTTGGAAGGTATTGGTACGAATATCAATACGATTGAATGCTAATTTTTATGTAGCGAAGAAGTCTGATACTCTCAGACACCACAGCTACGATCATTTTGATTTAATATGTAGTGGAACGATTATAATGACTTGAATTTCTTTTATTTTTCTGATACTACGTGTTCAAAAGTAACTTGATTTCTAAATGATGATAATATACATAAAAGTGTAATTCCTTTCTTAAAAAGGTCACTCGTTTGCGTACACAATAGAATAATTAATTTCCATGTGCAAGAAGACAATTAAGGGTGGGGAAATTTCAGATTCAAAGTAATTAGCATGAGATCACACTTTCTTGTTTTATGAAATTTACTTTGACGATGGAATAGCCCGTTTTAGATTCTTAAAGTAAATTCTTCGTGATTTAGATTGATTTTCTTAAACAATTCAATTTTAGAGTCTTTCTTCTCGCTAAATGAATGTCGAGTAGAGTCCTTTTTCTTGATCTAAAGTAGAGTCCTTTCTTATTTATCTTCACTTTAAACTATTCACAACTTGAAAGTCGAGCCACTTTGCTTAATAATGTAAAATAAAAGAATATTAGCCTGCTAGACACTATAGAAACTAATGATACTTTCTAGTTGAGGATTTTTAGGATATCTTTCCGTACTCATTGCCTTTTAACTCATCCACGTGCCCAGGTGCTACTTGGGTGGGTGAAGGCAATGGGGCACGATGACTTTCTTTACTAAATAATTACATGTCGGCGGCTAGCATTGCGTTAGTGTATCGTGCACGCCGCATTTTCCACCTATGTGTGTTTGTGTGGTTAGGCGGTGGAATTTGCGTCGGTGAAAGATTTTCATCAAAGACCGTGATAACGAAACTATAATATTTCGATACCAATATATCATATTCCTTGTTGCACACGATAATCATTCTAGTAAATAATCTGGGAATATGATATTTAATCAATCTCGTACAATCAAACCAGATAGTAATAACGATTCATGTATGTACATAATATGTACAATGCACATTATCAAGTAATCCATTGTTTGAAATTGAAAATAGTTAATTGTTTTATAAATCATACTTATACGCAATGGTCACTGCCTTTGCTAGCCGATTTCAGTGAAAACTGGTACGTACTTATTAGAGTGTGATTGTGTGTGAGAGACTGTTTTGCCATTTTTTAAATATACATAGCTGTTAGGTAGAATGGGTAACTTAGCTGTTCGGTAGGATAGGTAACTTAGCTGTTCAGTAGGATGGGTAACCTAGCTGTTCGGGAGGATAGGTAACTTACCTTCTGGTACGAATGTGTGACTTAAATATAAGTAGGTAGGGCCGGGGCAGGTCATCGTATTCTCTGATCGCATGTTCCCCCCTGCGATGACCTGCTTTCAGGAAATTTGTGAGAAAAGTCGACGGCCAGACTAGCGCGAGTGGGGTATGCCCTCGCTTCTAGCCCCGCTATGTCGACTTTTTGACGCCAGTGGGACATTGCACATTGTCGCTGGTCGCGATCGGCAGGACGGGCTTGGGCACGCTATTAAGGGGGTACTCCACTGTGAACCGTCGAAAAATCAAGCTATTTTTAAAGATTTTTCCTCAGTAAATACAACATGTAATGAAATAAATCTTTTTGGTATTTATTAAGCTGCTCTTATATTATACCAAAAAAAATAAAAAGAATATTTTCAATTTGTGTTACTTTTTTACAGCGTTAATATGACACTTAAACAAAAACGGTATATTCGTGGTGCAGGTGATTTCCCGGCTTAGACTGATCCAAAACTAAAAATTCTAAGAGATTCTTAATCTGTATAAGTGTCTCTATCGTCCGTTCCTCAATTAACAATTTTTTCCGAAAAATAACCGAGATTTTTCTCGGGGAACATTCGAGAAACACCATTATTTGGAGAACTTTTTCCTTCAAACAGGTGCCATTTTGTTATTTTCCAACAAAAATTGTTAATTGAGCTACGGGCGATAGCGACACTCATACAGATTAAGAATGTTTTCGGATTTTTTGTTTCAGATAAGCTTAAGCCAGAAAATCACCTGTACCACGTTTTTGTTTAGTTGCCATATTGACGCTTTGTAAAAAAACAAGTAAAACAAATTAAAATATATTTTTAATTTTTTTTTATATAATATAAGAGTAGCTTTATAAACACCAAAAAGATTTATTTCATTATATGTTGTATTTACTGAGAAAAAAATCCGTTCACTGTGGAGTACCCCCTTAACTTTCAGAAGGGCGGACCGCCCGAAGCAAAGAAGTGGCCAAAGAGCCGAAGATAGCCCGGCCAGTAAAACGGCCACATCATGTGGGCAACCAAGAATGGCCCTGCATCCTCGGGTGCAGGGTCATTCTTCGTAGGTATTATTTTGCCATTATGCTCGTCGGTAGTTGTAGTAGTAGTAGTAGTAGTAGTTTGGTTGGCCATAGGCTGACCCATCGATACCCCCTCCCCTGAAATTCACCGCGTTTTCAATTAGGGTTGCGAAGAAGATTACGCGGCCAGTTAGTGTTGCAACTAAATGTTGATCACGGTTTGAATTAGTGTTGCGAATCGAGTATTTCCCGCGTTTGGTACCAGCATAGCGTTGCGAATAAATATCGAACGTGATTGCTTGTAGTGTTTCGAAAAAAGAGTCGCGATTGTTTTTGTATTTTGAATTAAAGTTATCTACTAGAGTTTGATTTATAACATTAATTTTGATTCATTGTATTCTTTTTATTAGAGTTGCGATGCGACTGATCGCGTTTTTTTAATTACTCGTTCTAGTTTGATTCTTAATATTTTTTTGAGTTAGCGTTGCGATGATGATTGATCGCGTTTGTAATTAGAGTTGCGACCCCCAGCCCCCACTGCCCCAAAACTGTCCTGGGACATGTCCAGAGACATGTTCCTGGGGAAAAAGAGTCCCGAGCAGCTGGATTTGCTGCGCATGGGACTCTACACAGCCTTTAGGAAGGCTGCAACGATTTAAAGTTAGAGTTGCGTATTACGAGACACAGGTGCATTGAATTTTTATTAGTGTTGCGAAAAATGAAACCACCCACGTGGTGGTTCTCTGTAGCTTCTTATACTTATTAGAGTAGTGTAGCTGCTTGAGAGTATTAAGTATAGTAGAATTTTCAGTAATGAAGCACCATTCGGGAATTTTGAAGTTGTTTGAGAAATTAGTGCTGCGAGTAGTCCAAAGTCCTAGTGACTATGCTCGGGAGTTGATTTCAGTCTGTAATAAGCTAGCGTTGCGAAAGAAAGAAACGGTCCACTCACGGTTTTCTTGCATTAATGAGTGGACAATGATGATGGAGCAGCCCTAAGTAGCTGCACCATCCCCCTTCTACTCCCACCATCTACCCGCTCTTGAATCGAGTGTTTGTCACTGGAAATATTGTTTTGAAAGTATATTCATATTTTGCAAAAAATGCCAATTAATGAGAAACTACAAGGAAATTATTGAGTTGATGTAACAAAGCACCCAATGTGCTTAATATTATGAATATCAATTGCTAATTTGCATAATTTGTTCTATTTCATGTATTTTGTCTATGGTTTTGCGTGATTTATTTTATGTCCTGTTTTATTGTGTTTATTTAATTTCCTTCCAGGCTGGTAAATGTTTTTGATTACCTACTGAATATAATGAATTACAGCACCTTAATGAATTATAGCACTTATAATGAATTATAGCACCTAATGTGCTTAATATTATGATTATCAATTGCTAATTTGCGTAATTTGTTCTATTTCATGTATTTCGATTATGGTTTTGCGTGATTTATTTTATGTCCTGTAGGCTGGTCTCACTATTACTAACATAACGTAGTTATACCTTCGCGGTGAAGAGACTTAATAAAATAATATATTTAAAAATAAAAGTGATAGTGAAAAGTAATAGTGAAACGTGTTAGTGCAAAGTGATAGTGATAGTCAATATTAACGCGTGCTCGTTGCAACTTTCTGTATGAAAGTAACTTTGATTACTGTGCAGTAAAGTGCCATTATTCCGATCTTCAACATTTGCATAAAAGTTTTTGATTATCTACTAAAAATAGGATATCAGGTTCATTATCCTTGAGAAACGCAATCCCATGGAATTTTTATTAATACTTTTGCGAATGTTTCAAATATTGCCCCTTTATTCTTTTCTTCATTCCCAATTAGTGAATAATTGAAGGGTTGGATGCAATAAGGGGACTAGCGCTTGAAAATGTGAAAAAGTATTGTCCGATCGCTAAGAAAAATTGGAAAATTAAATGTTGCTAAAATGTATTTTAAAATATATAGTGTTGTAAAGATCGCCACGGCACATATTTTTTCTATTTACAGTTTTTTCATCGAATCATTAGTATTCGAGATAAAAATTATAAACAAAAAAAATCGGTCAACCGAAATCATTATTTTTTTAAACATAAATTGCGATAACTTGAGTAAATATTAACGGATCGTTATGAGACTTGAAACATAAAACTCAGAAAATTGTAGCGAAGCCGTAAAATGTATGCACAAAATTCTTATATTAAAAAATGTAATAATATTTAATTAAAAATAACACTGGACATAACCCATATTTTTCAACGTTCGCCATTAAAAAGTATCGAGGCAATTTTGAGGTACATATAACTTGCAGCGACAAAGTTTTTCCTTAATATACAAGGAAGTTTTTCAAAAAATTTCACACTAATTAATAAACAATTGTAGAAGATATGACAATGTATATAAATCTTGCGCGCCTCCATCAGTCAACCGCCACGCATATGTAATGCGCTATTTAGCAGTTTTAGGCACTTGCGTTGACAGTTGGCGGCGTGCGAAAATTATATATATCGTCATATCTTCTACAATTATTTATTAATCAGTATGAAAATTCGTAAAAAACTTCCTTGTATATTAAGGAAAAACATTGTCACTGCAAGTTATATGTACCTCAAAATTGGTTCGATACCTTTTAACGGCGAACTTTGAAAACCATGGGTTATGTTCAGTATTACTTTTTAATTAAGTATTATTATATTTTTTAACATAAGGGTTTTGTGCATACATTTTACGGCTTCGCAAGAGATTTCTGAGCTTTATGTTTGAAGTCTCATAACGCTCCGTTAATATTTACTCAAGTTATCGCAATTTATGTTTAAAAAAATAATGATTTCGGTTGACCGATTTTTTTTGTTTATAATTTTTATCTCGAATACTAATGATTCGATGAAAAAACTGTAAATAGAAAAAATATGTGCCGTGGCGAGCTTTACAACACTATATTCTTTAAAATACAGTTTAACGACATTTAATTTTCCAATTTTTTTTAGCGATTAAATAATACGTTTTCACATTTTCGAGCGCTAGTCCCCTTATTGCATCCAACCCTTCAATTATAATGGTAGAAATATACCAGAACATTCTTCAAATTTAAAACAGGAAGAAACAAAAAATGTTTTAAATTCTGCTTAGTTTCATCGCGGTAGCTTTTTACAGAATAACACCTTCTTTTGCCCGCTTGTGGAGCGATCAAGGATCGTTCTGCAATCGTGCATCAGGGGGCTCGATGGAAATGAAAATAAAATTTTGCATAAAAGGAGGGCGGATGGGCCGCGGTTAGGGCGGGTCTCCACTCGCAGCGCCTCCACGTGGTGAGACCTGGGAAATCTGTATTATTTGAAGTAATTGCTAATCGTATCACAAGTAACATTGTAATTCAATTATTAATTACATGTCAAGTAATACGAGCCGATTGGCTGCGATTATCTATTTTCGTTAATCTCTATTCCATCCGTCCAGATTCGATTCTAAATATTTCTCCTATAATATAATATTTTAATCGTTGACAAACCGAGCCAAAGCGTAGCTTAGCAAAAGCACACCCTCTATGTTAAACTCTCCCTCTAAACAAGTCACACGTATACAAGCACGCACACAACTTTCAGCATTTCAACACATTTCAGAGTAGTTGCTGAGTTGGACGCTGTTCATGAGCAGAGGCCGCTAAATTCAGTCCTCGAGTTATGGGTCGGTAATACAGTTTGGGTGGTGACACGAAGTCCCATAAGGTGATAGGTCTATTCTATACTTCGTCGATGAGGATACTTATACTTCGTCGATGACTTCTCTAAGTAACTTGAATGTATGTAGTTCCCGAGCTCAGCGTTGTTTCGCGTAGAGTGCGCGACAGAACCATTGAATTCTCGAGTCGGTATTTCAGATTGTATGACAGGAACTCCAATGAGGCATTAGGTCAGACGAGGTACAGAATACACCTAACATTAGTGGCGTTAGATCTATCCTACACCTCAACTGTGGTTCAACCATAGGAACCGTAGACAAATAATGGTACCTTAATCGAAACTCTCACATGTACCAAGTTACGTGAATTACTCATTGTTCATTCAATTTCCAAACGATTCGTCTCACCTTAAGAAAAAGAACATAAGAAGAAAACGACGAGTTGTCGGCCTTCTAGTCAACACGATTTCAGTGATCTAGTTCTGACGACACCTTTCAGGAAAAGGACTACGCATGATCTTGTCAACGTATAAGGTCGGCGAAACGGCGTACAACACGGACGTCAGTGAAAGTATATCGCTCGTGCAACCCACCCTACCCCACGCTAGATCGGAACTCGTGCACGCTTGCAAGGGGAAGGGGTACGGACGCGGGTATAGGTGTACGTGGTTACCCGCGTTTCTATAGGTAAGATCGTCGCGCGTAAAATCGCGCGGGACAGGCCCCGAGCGAAGTCTGGACCCAACAATATACTTGTACGAGTGACAGTGGACGGTGACTGAAGCATCGACGGTCGCGCGTCTCCTCAGTAGTACGACTATACCGCCATATAGCGGTGGCTGTAATCACTCTACCATGTGGACTCGACTGCCGCTTTAGCCACGGGTGTCACGCCTGAGATTTGCAGATTAGTTTCTCTTTCTCTGGACGGAAGGACAAGAAGCGTTCCATTGACTAACGTGGGCGTTAAAACGTCCGTCCCAGTGAATCACACGTGCCCGATTGTTTCTCAATTCGATCGTCGAGAAAAGATTAATTGTCCACCCGGCGAGGTCTATCATTATCTTCCCGCGGCCGACAATACCTGTCTACGATCGCATCGCGAACGACTCGATGATTACGCATCGTTGCGAGGTGCATCCTTTCGCGGATACCGGCACGTGCTTCCACGAACAGGTAATCGACAGCTTATCGTGTCTCGGGAAATTCGGTTCTCACGAGACTCACGCGATACTAATTATGTGATTTAGCCGTTACGGTTTCCGTCGGGACACCTGCCTCTCACGAAAGGTGTACGGGCTCCGTTCTGATTGAGAACGATAAGACAAGTGGTGACACGGTTGGTTGAGAGAAGTGGTGAGTTGTCTTCAAGTGGGATTCGCCACGGTGACCGGCTACTGACGCCTGCCATCTTTCGACCGAAAATGAGAGAGTTTCTGGGGGTACTGATGATGGTAAGTAGAAATGCGTGCTTCGGCTATGTTACATTAGAAAGATCGATCTTGCGATAATATCACGAACCTCTAAGACCTTTAATAACAGATCTAAAACGATAATACGTATCAGCAAGGTAATTGCGTGAATTAAAACCGCCCCCTATTAGCTGTCAATTGGAAAAAGGAAAAAGAATTCGCGGCGTACTGAAGCAGCTCGAACGATAGCCTGCAGCAATCGCCGCAGCGATTGCGTCACGTTTTGCTTGAATCGGTTCAGCGATCCTGGAGATTAGAACACGCAGTTTTCATGCCCGGTGCAACGGTGCAAGGCACCATCGTGTGTGCACATATAGGGCGATCGAAATGGAACTTTTACTACGGGGCGATGTAAATGTAACGCGGTCGGGAACGATAACGAAAACGTGCAACCCATCAGCTCGCCGGTGAATTAAACATTCTCGAAATCGAGGGCTGCCTGAAATCGCGTTTCATCGATCGCTCCGTCGCGATAGCCATGGCCCCGTGAAACGGATCGCGTAAAATTTCGCGGAGACTTCTGGGCGTTCGGGGCGTTTCTAATACATAAATGTGCCGCGACATTGGGCGCGTTTCTAACAATCGCTGCTGCGTGAGAGTGGAACTGTTTCGAGGCGACTATCTTTCGAGTGGTCACGCATTTTCTGGCGGATACACGTGACCGAGTTTGCGCGGGTACGTCGTATCGGGCAGCGTTCTATGAAATGTGATTCATTGCAGCGTGAAAGCCGAGTGAAATGTAGCGATTTTGTTTAGCGCGTAACGTAATTGTTGGCGCACGAATATTCACGTTTTGTAAGATCGTAACTTTATCGTAAGTGATCAAGGAATAATTTAGGGTTATAAAAGTAGTCGAAGGATATGACTACATTTCTCAGTGCTGGATTTAGCCCTTAGGCTAACAAGGCTGTAGCCTAAGGCCCCGTTTAGCTGGGGGACCCTCATTCTAAATATTTTCTTCGAAAAATTAGCATTTTTTATATCATTTTTATTTAATTGTATCCTTAATGTTTATTTAAGTTAATTTTGAAATTAAATTCTTATTTAGATTATCGAGTATTATGATAAAAGAAATCAAATCAGCTTCGTTTCATTTTTTATATTTAACCGAAAGCCCACCAAATATTCAGCCTAGGGTCCCCTGAAAGGTAAATCCGGCTCTGACCTTTCTGTCAAACATTTGATATTTTTGGTGAGAAGACTATCCGGCGTGCATATGTTTAAGTTCCAATGCTCTGTGATGTTTCGTAACGTTCTGTAGCGAGACTCGGTAAAATATATAAATGAACTTGATTCTACTTTCCAATTTTGTAGGCTATCGCTTTGCTTTCCAAATGTTGAAACTCGGGGTCTTCTTAACGAATGATAGGTCGAAGTATTATTCACTTCATTAATACCAACGCTATTTCGCCATTTAATCTCGCGATTTGAGCGTTTATCGCCGACTTCGCGATATTCGAACGACTACTTAGGGATCGACAGACCGACTCTGGGATCGAGAAAAAGTGGTATCGGCTGTGTCATACTATGAGTCAATTGAAAGTGGCATAAGAAAGCTTGTAAACGCCGGTGTGCAAGGATGTTACATCAGACTTAAATCCGTTTAATGGCTGAATCAGATAGCACGGGTTATTTCAAAATTTCACCGCCGAAAATAGGCCAATGGGAGTAGATTTATGAATGGCGGGTCTTCATTTTCACCTCGCGATTATTCGATAACGCACACTGGCGTTTCCTGCCTATTTCGCGATCTCCATCACGATTCACGATCGAGTACGCTAGTCTACTCACACTCGCACATAGAATTTTAATAAACTCTACTCGTGCCACTCGTGCTACTTAGATTTCAATTCTGAGTTGCATATCTACACTTTTTAGGGGTGCGTCCTCTTCTATTTAGAATATATAACTTAACTAATAGATAGCAAGCCCAATTGTATCCGGTCTCAATGATACAACTCAACTGGGCATTACTTCGATATTTATGAGAATAATGTTTCGAGATGATTCCTTCATACCTATAGGATGCCTCGAGTCAATGAAACCATTTCATAGAAGCATGATTCACTCGGATTTCGCAACCGACCGCAGATTTCTCCTAATAACCCTTATAGAGTTTTATAGAACTAGCGCTCTGATTACGTCAGTCCCTGTAATCTCGCTTCATCAGCATTCTATGCAAACTTCGCTCGCATCAAATGCATAGAAGCATCCATTTCCTACTGATTATCACATTCTCCTTCACATAACTTCTCGAAATTAATCAAATTTGGGTGTAAAGTGCCCCACGACCAGTGGCGGATTTAACGAGCGGCCGATGAACAGTTGCCGCCTGGGCACCTGCCTAGAGGGCCTCCTAGGACCGTCTTTAAAAAAAAAAGATTTTAACCAAATACTATATTTTTTTTCTCTACTACTACACTTAGCCTGTTTTTAGTAAACGACCTCTTCATGTTTTCGAAAAAAATGGGTCCCTCAGAACGTTTGCCGCCTGGGCCTTTTTCCTTAAATCCGCCACTGCCCACAGTTCTGTTTAAATGGAACTCGAGGTCTCGCGAATCGTTAGCACAAATGCATTTTAATTTAATACATCGGATCATCCTTTAGCGTCATGTACGTTCTTTCAATTCCAGATATCCTTGGCGAACGGACACAGCGGGCCTTGCCTCGAGTACGGGTGTCCAGGACGACCTCACTACGAACCCTTTGTTCCTGCGCCTCCAGGGCACACGCCTAATTGCGCGAAGCCTGGGCAAACGTTCTGTGAAAGCCTCGATCATTATCCTCGGTAAGGAGAAATTCCTTTAAGTTAGTATTATGAAAGAAGTATTCCATAGCTTATAAGGTACTCGTACAATTCACAATCTAATGTAAGCACCATCTTTCCTTCGCTCATGTGGTATCGCTACAGGATTCAGAGCAATCTCGCTGACAAAGCTCTTTAATCAGAACCGAGTTACCCCTGCTCAGTTGTAACGATAAGGAATTCATCCCTTTCGATTTAACTTTATTAAACTGTATTATTCATCGCGAGGGTCGACTCAGTTATCTTCGTTACGTACCTTCGGGTTCCGCAGATGAATAATCTTCCCCGCCGAATGTCGATGAATTAGGAAAACGGTAGCGATCACGCAACAACAACCGGACGAGATTCGCGAAAAAGATCGGTGGTTTCGGTGTGCCACTTACGCGTGAACAATGCCCGTGGGTACCGCATCGCAGGTCTATGATGTCAGACCTATTATCGCATTTGCATGATAATACCTGGCTGTTAACAGCTACGCAAGAACGAGACGGGAATATCGTTTCAAGGTATCGGTCGCTTATAGCCCGTTGTCGGACCAGTCGATCAACCGAGACAATCGAAAGAATGGGACCATTCAACACGCGCCAGCATCTCGGATCATAAATCAACGCCGAGCTAGACGCTTGCTAAGATTTTCCTACAAAAATCCTGCGATCAATAGATCACGTGGAACGCTTGAAACGATTGAGTCATTCGTCGGAAATGAATTAGTCTACGGGGTCGATCGATCTCGCGAAACAATCGCACCATTCAGCACGCTCCAAGCTCGTTGGCGAACTATTACTCAATGACAAGTTAAACTGCTTCCGCGAGTTTCCAAAAAATCTAGAGTTTTCGGTAACGCGACTCACCGCCTCGCCATTCGTATTCCTCGCGACGCACTCGGCACGGCTTTTGCATACGAATCGGCCGAACTGTGTGCCGAATTTCGGGAAGGGAAAGTCCTGGAAGAGTGGGCGCGAAATTACCCCGGAGATATTCTGCAAATCGTCGCGTTTTTGCGTTACGTGCATTTCGTTTCGTTCGCTGGGTCTCGGTGCGCGACCGAGGAAAGTTTTTCGGTAACGGAAACGGTGGACGCGGCTGGCGAACAATTTTGGCTGTTCGTCGATTTTCTGTATTCGTTGGGCCTTTTTGCCTGCTCGCAGAACTTCTCGATATTCTATATATTTATATCTACAAATGGGCTAACAGTGCTGATCTAATAAGGTTGTTCATCCATCGCCGCAATTCAACTGGAACTTAACAAAAAAAAACCATTGCACGCAATTGCGTGTGTATAACTCAAGGAAATTCTTCAGATTTTCCTCGAGAAATTACATGTTAGCATATGCTGTGCGATGCGATGTTTTAGCTTAGCTTTTGGTGGAAACGGTTCCATTAGAATGTATTGAAGCTAATTTTTTAAATCGTAGCATGGCATAGTATAGCTTAGCTTCTAGGTGGATTCCCGGCTTAAGTCTAATATTCAAACTTATTGGTATACATACACGGAATCGGTATTCAACTTTCTTTCTTCATAATGGAATTGCTTAATATTCAACAGCGTTAGTTTGAACTACTTTTAGACCGTTTCCACGTATTCCTTTCTTACGCCGAAGCCAGCTCGCAATCCGAAAGCGATCGACGGTTACGTAAAAAGGAGCGGCGACGTAAATAGGAATGCCACGCCGGTTCCGATACGTTTAATTCCTTGATCATCGTAGCGTGACCGTGGCCTTGCCGCGGTCATGCCCTGGTAGATAATTATCGAAACCGCTACGATCGAGCCCCGATCGCCATTCGGTGTCCTATCGTCGGGAGGCCACGCGTGCAAACCTGATAGACCGTGTGTATGCATCGTCGCGAACGATCATTCGCATAATACGTAATCGGCGCTGCTGGTTTCCATGCGATACAGAATTCCATCTGCATTTCCGCATTACTCTTGCTCCTATTCCCTTGCATGCAAAGTCAAAGCTCCGTTGACCCTGGGAAACTAAGCAGTCGTGTGTGGAAATCTTGCGTAAGAATCTTGGGGGTGTTTATCTGGGGCGATTCAAGCTGAGTGCCACGAAACTTGCAAAGTACAAAATGCTCCTCCTGAAAAGTCTGAAAATTTAAGAAATTAGTGCATTCATTCGCGTCCTTGGGACCAACGGCGCACTCTGGATTTAATCTTGGGGGGAGCCGTGTTGAAGGGGTGAAAATATTTTTAATGCATTAGGTGATTATAAAAATTTATTTCACGAATAAAATACAGTTTTCTCTTCTTCTTACAAAGCCCCCTTTTTGGGGGGTCTCAGCGCTTGCCTCCCTTCTGTGCGCGGCACTGCTTCGAACACTGGAGCAGACTTTCGATCAAATAGCGAAGACTCGAGTTTATCGCCGATGAACGAGTTCCCCGCGATTACTTCGCGGTGCAACTGCACGGGGACGCGTGGTGATGCAAGATACATAACAGGAAACATTAATACCCCGTATTGTCTGTCATTTCCCGGCGTTTCTGAGAGAGTTTACGTCGAGATCGTTTCCTCCTCGAGCCTCAAGCTCCAACGCACCTTCGCTTCCTTGATCGTTATCGTTTTATCGATGCCACGAATCAGCCGGTGTAACCGAAGAGTCCGCTGGGAAACGAGTACGAGTGGAGAATGAACCGAAGCGTCGTTTCGAGGTCAATAGTGTCTCCCGATCGCCGTTCATTGACAAGCAACGCCTATTCGAAAGTCAGTGGACGTTGACGGGAAGCGACGCGATCGAGATGCAGCCTGTGATCCAGCCCGACGGTCGAACAGCGGCGAGAAATCAGCTTTTTAGGCGCGGATTCCATGAATTAAACATCGAGACACATCTCTAGCGTGTCTTTCACCGCGGTGAAAGTTTCGGGGTCCGTGGACGGCACCCTGCTCGTCGTAATCCGTCTTGTTTGCGTGGACACTTAGCGCCGGACCATCGCGAAACCTTATGTCGCGTACGCGGAACCTGCGAACGATAATAAGCCGAGTATACGCGGACTTGGTACCTTTGAAATCGTTGAACACGTAATTTAGGAATACAAAGACGAATGCTTGTAGGGGGAAGAAATTGTTTTCTCTGTGGGAAAGCTAGTGGGAAGGTACACACCGGGCGAGCGATGATCGAAGAGAGCCGAGCTCTTATAGAGGATTGCGCAATCCACTTTTCACATCCTGAAGCAGCTTTCATCGAAGCGATTGTTAGTTGGACGATGGGAGTTCGAAAGGTGATCCTCTGGAGCTTAAGCTCCGCGCGCTGGTTAATGTGACTTTATCTATTCCCGTTATCCCTCTCCGTTCAATCTGTTTCCGTTCCGAAAATGGCTATATGGGCTTGAGTAAGAGAGGATAGGTCGTAGAACCTAGCTTCCGTGAAGCCATGAATAACGCATGTGGCGATAAGCAATTTTTTATTCGCCTTTAAAATGATTCTATTAAACTACCGGCGAGAAATCTTGAGCAACGCCTGGGTCCGGTATCGTGACAAATGTCAGTGGTAATTTGCATCGTGCTGGGTCGAAGTTCGTCGCGAGAATGCAGCGAAGAAACTATGTTGTCCCATTTCTTTTTATCCACTCCGTCGCCTTGGAATTTCTATTATCTCCCATTGTACGTATGTGTTTCTTCTGTTCTCAGGCAGCTGATCAAGTTTCTCCTGGATAAGTGCAGCTTCGACTTCAGCTCTGTACTGAAAGACGAGTCCAAAGACGAGTTTAACGTGTACAGGTAGATAATTCATTAACTGTTCGACGAGTAACCCCCAAAGTGGGACTTTGAAAACGAATCAAATATCGAGGAAAGAAAGTAATCGAGCCTTCAAACGAGAATAATTTTGTAGATCATCTATATTGAGATTGTCCCCTCCCCTTAAGTGGTGAATTAGTGAATTACCCACTAAAATCGATGAAGAGCAAATGAATTTTGTTCAAGGTCAATCCCAGATTTCTCCGAGGGTTACGATTACACGCCGCGTGTTGAGCCGCAATTACACCCGCAAGCGATACCGTTCGTGCCGCCGCAGTATCCTCTGAGAGAGCAGCCGGCCTTAATTTATGGATCCCCGTCGAACGACACCAACCAGAATGGGTAATTTGAATGCTAATCCCTCTGTTATCCGCGGCGGAACCACCCAGGTGTCCCTCGACACCGTGCGTCTCTTTCTGAATCGCAGTTACAGATACACCACGCCCGCTCAACCGCAGAGAAATCCGTTTCTGATCGATGGAACGCCGACCGCCAAATATCCTGTACACCATGGCAGCCAACGCGGGCCCATCGAACGTCCCTTCTACCCTCAGCCGGGATCCTTGAACTCGTTCGGGCAGGGTCAAGCATGGTGGGCAAACAGGTGATTACTCACGGACACGTTGGACGACCGCTCTGATAATACTGTTTAACGTTGCCACGCTCTATTACCGCCTATTTTCTCTCCTCCGCCTCCTCGACGAGCTTCAAGGATGATGGATGGTGTTGGTAGATCTTGGCGCTGGCAAATCCTGCCACGGTGAAACTTGCAGCGTAAAGCTTTCAGTGGTAAAAGTCGAGTTGCCGTAGTTGTCGAGTTTGAATTTTTGGAACTGGTATCAGTGGAGGATTCTTCGGTCGGTTTCTGTTACTTCGAGGTATCCTCTACATAGGTAGTGACAGCCGCAATATTTAATACTTGAATATACTAATTAAAGAATTTTAATGTATGGTAGTGAATTTGTTATTTCTGACATGGATTTACAATAAAACGTTCTTCTTATTGCGGGTAGCTGGTCAGAGGCTAAATGCGGACCGCGGGTTCATCACTGCTCTACGTGTTGATTCTTTAGAATAGATTCTTGGATCTAACGCGAAGTGCCCTGGTAGATCTTCGACTCGTTCTTTCCCTTATTGAATTATGTTACGAGCAATCGCTACTGCTATTGGTAACCTTCAAGCGAGACAGTTAATTAATGCCAAGGAACGTTTATTTTTAGATACGCGAGGAGCAGCAGAATTGCACTCCGCACACCGTACGAAAATCCATTGTTGAGGTACAGCAACCTGGGCAAGACGCGTAAAAGGAGACAGTCCAATCTAGACGCCATTTCACTCTGTCCAACTGACGCGCAGTTCATCACACCCAGGGCTGCTCTGAACAATCAAGGGAACTGGATGTACGTGGTGAATCTTCAGGACCAGAACCAGAAGTACACGCAACTCGTGAAGACCGAGAGATGCACGTGAGTAGCCTCGCAACGTTTCTCCTCGTGCTATGTATTTCATGCTAAGCTCGAAATCAACCGTCGCAATTCCCGTCTTTTCCAGAACAAACGTATGCAACGGTATCTGTTCAATTCCAGCTGGTTACAACAGCAAGTGTGAGCAGCAATATGTCCAGAAGCGATTGGTCGCTCTGGAAGGAAGTGGGAACCAATTGTACACCGACGTATTCTGGATTCCCCACGGTTGCTCGTGTCAGATTGCTGCTAATTATTCAAAGTGAACCGTAATTAGGAGGCTGGAGTAAAGGTTTTTCTCGAGGATAATCTTCGGTTAACGCAGTATTATCGAGTTTTCGTGATCCGTTAGAGAACGAGTCGAGAGATACTCAAGGATTGGGAACGGAGGAGATTTTCAAGTCGTTAGGGAGAAGCGAAGAATATAGGCAATGGAAGGTGTGTGAGCATGCATCATGATTCTTGTATATAGGAAATAGAAATTGGAATGCGAGGACTTTTAAAGAGACAATGGGGAGAACATACAACGAAAGCCAAAGTCACGGTGGACTTTGAGTAATCTAGTTTGACATTTATCTGTTTCAAACTTAAATCTCTTTTACTTTCTTTATTTTTTTACTGTAGTGTAGTTTTTCTGTTCAGCGTAGTGTAGGCATCTACCATTTCGATGTACGATATTTAAGGTAAGTTTGATTATTTATGAATTCAGTTTCGAGTAGCAATTCCGTAGTTACCATCAGAGGACTATTCCAAGCTAACATTTCTATGGTTGGTAATGTAGACGAGCATGCGTAGACCGATCGATAACGCGTTGCAAACGCTGTAACCTTTATGTAAATAGATTCGTAGTATATTACAAAACGTCGACAACAGGCATTTACTTGTCAACAATAAACGTAAGAAACGGTACTACCGCGTGTTCCGCCATTAGATGTCGCTAGTTACCTCGAAATTACAAGTCCTTATACCTTTCTCGAAGGACATCGCAAACATTGCGTTTTCGAAACACCCATCTCTAGGAACAGCGCCCAATTATTTCCCCCTAAAATTACATTCCTCCAGTTACCGTGCGAATTACTACAATAAACATCGTGAAACGGTACGTCCTCCTCGGTAAAGCTGCGACGTGAACTGGCTCACGAGTTCACGGTCCATCGATCGTCTCCTAAACGGCTCGTGAAAACAGTTCTTCGACTACATACATACACAAACGTAACCGCTCCAAGGTCGGCATTTGCGCGTCGCGTTAAATCACTCCCTTTTAATTACCAGCTTGACGAAACTATCCAACAGCCATACGCGAACGTTCCCCACTCCCCGCCGCAACAGTATCGCCTCGCAGGCGACTTCAATCAACTTTGACGAGTCTCGCTGCCGTCCCTGGAAACGAGAAAAGGAACAGCGTAGGCCCAGCGCGGAGGGCCGGTTTGCAAGCGGTCCGCATACAACGCTCGAAGGATATCGCGCAAAACGGGAAGCGATTTACGGGAGAGCGTAACTGGTTATCAAGGACAGAGCGAGATATGGGTTAACCCGTATATTGCCGAGACGCGAGAGCACGGCCTCGCGCAGCCCGTGAAATAAAGGGATCCCGATTCGCCTCGCGACTGATATAAAAAGGATCAAAAGCAGAAGCACAAGGGGGAGAGTTTGGGACGTTTGGGGTGTGGCGAGGGGGGTAGGCCAGGGGGTAGGGGGAGGGGGATAACTGCCAGGAGGTCAGACACGCGCAGGATGCGCGGAATTTTCTCACCGCGAGGCCACGCACACCCTTCGTTTTACGCGGTTTTTTACGATCGCACGAGTTTCCAACCCCCCCACGGTTCCGTTTCCTCGGTCCTCGGCCGCGATATCGATCGAATTTCGGAAAACTCATTAACGGCGAGCTGCGGCTCTCGGTTTCGAGGAATTGTCGGGGATGACGGAAGACGGGAGAAGAGGGAAAGAATCTGTTTTCCCGGGAAAAGGCGGCAGGAAGCGAGGGATAGTAACGATCGGCGATGTCTTTCGTTCGCTTGGCGCGTGGTGGGGTCCTATGATTACGTACCGACGGGTTTAAATCGGCCGGGCGTTAATTCGGCGAGATGCAAAATTCGCCAGCCATAGAAAATTACGTTAGATTGAGGAGCGCCAATGGGCGACGCACGCGTTCGGAATATTTTCGACGGCGCGCGGGCGTCCCGTTTCCGGCGTTCCGTCCAATCGCTCCGCTCGCCACCATTTCGAGGTGGATGATGCGTTTCTTCTTGCGATTGCAAATGGAGACTCTTCAATCGCCGCGACTGACTCTCGTTATATTTAAAAAAAAAACAGGGGTGGAAGTCAAAATTATCCAAAAAGAGTGCGACGCGCAGGCCAGGCTACGCCCATGGCAGCCGCGTATTCTTCCGCGAGAACCTCAGCTTCCGGCTGGTCGCGAAGGCAGCAGGAAAAATTGAAAGCTCCCCGCTGGTGTCCTCGGGGGTGCGTCGGCCGCGTACGCGTACACGCATATACGGCCGCGTAAGTGCGTGCTATAGATTTCGTTCCACTCTGCGAAACGGTGTACTTGTGCGTGCCGCTCCGTGTGTCGTATTCACTCTCGAGGCTCTCCCTCTCGCCCCCTGGCCCGCCGCTCTACCCCCCTCGCGCCCTCCCGCGCCGCGACCACCCTCTTTCCATCCCGCCACCTGCCACAGAGAAAGAGAGAGATAGAGACGCGGGGCAGAAAAAAAGGGGTGAATTTCTAGGCACGTAAGCGCCCGTGCAACGCACCTACATCGACTATCTGCGTGCACTTGTGCTCTACGCGCTTCCCACCCTCGTCCTGGGCTGCCAGTAGCGATGGCCTCAAGACACCTCGAATCCTTCGTCGACCGTAGCTCCCCAATTCGAAAGTCTGAACTCGGTGTTTTCGATGCATTTGAATTTTAAATAGATGTATCGTTCAGGGGAGTTGAAAATTTCTCGAGGGTTGATTACCGTAGGAATCTTGAAAAGTAGGACACTGGTCCGACAGGGTAGAATTTAACGAATTTATCCAACGGCATCCAAAAATACCATGATACGTTATAGCTATCTTCCAGAAATAGACGAAGCCTCCAATTCTGCTGCTTTCGTCAACCCCCCAAAAACTTTCGAGACTTCGTAACCTTCCCAATATCAGACGTCACTTTTGACGGTGATATTCCGCGGCGAGTTGCTCGAGAGCTTGCAGAAAAAGGAGGCCGAACGCCCATCGCTAGCTGCCAACGTGCACTATCGTCTCCGAGGCACCCTCCAGCCCCGCCAACCTCTCTGTCCTGCTCCATGGTAATCCAAGAGTGCGTACAGAGGGGGGTACACGCACACCAGGCGGATGGGAACGCGGGTACCGAGGCTACTTGAAGGGTTTCCATTTATATGCGCGCACGCACCCCGCGTCGGAGGGCGCGCGCGCGCCCGCGCCCGCGCACGCATCCCCGAGGAGGGCTGAGCGGAAAGGAGAGGATCGAGGCCTCGGAGGAGGACAGAGCCAGGGGTGAAGTCGCCTCCTGAAGGTATATATTACGCTCCCTGGTGGTAATAGGCCAACCGTATATCAGCGTACGCAATTATCCTGCGTGCTGCAGAGGTTTTCGCCGCTCGAGGAACGGCCGCGAGCGGGAAACGACGAGCCTCCACCGCTCGTTTCTGCTACGCGATTCATCTTGAAGGATCGCGCGCGAGCCTACGCGCCACCAATTCAGTCGAGGGTGGTCCGCTAGGGGTGGGAATCGTTTGAATTTGTCGAATGGAGCCTGTCGCGCTCTGCCACGGAATAGATGCTTCTCTGTATCGCGTATCGATGGCAAAACTTGCCGGGGAGGTAGAAAAATTTATTTTCGAGGGTAGGTAGGTACTGGAGTAATTCAGTCTTCCATGATTGCGTCCCCGTTTTTTGTTGGAAACGTGGCATTTTCTTTCTTAGGGACTATTGTGTCTTACTTATTTCTTCCTGTTCATTTGCTACCGCTTCTTCGCAATCGGAAAAAGGAGAAGAAAGCACGCAACTCGGCTCGTACCCGAAACAAGATTTCCTCTCTCCAAGAAAATTTCCACCCCCTTTCTTCCCCAGCCTTGATTACTCCACCACGTCGCGACGGGAATAAAATACATAGTTATTCTCAGAAACGACCGCCGCTTGGAATAAAACTGCACCGTATTAAACTCTACACGCCGGAAATTCTATCGTAGCCGCGTTTATAGCCGAACTTCCGGGAAACTCGTAACGTCAGGCTCTTATTGAACGACCACCGCGTCCTCTCCCTCTCGTTTCCTAAATTTCGCGACCCCAATCGGCAAGAACCTTAAACGTACGTAGGTACCTATTCGTCTTTCTATAATCAAACCCTACGTTCCACCAATTCTAGAACAATATTACCCCAACTCCTCGGCTTGCCACATTTTCGCTTTCACGAGTAGCACAGTAATTAAAACCTCGAGCTTGCATTTTCAAACGATTCGGTCCAGCAGCGTCGCAGCAGATCTCGGAAGTTCATCGACACGGCCGTTCGAAGAACCACCCTTCGCGCGCGATCGCTTGAAAATTCCTTGCCGATGGAAGGGCCGACGCGTGGCGTTTCCGGCACCTCGGGCGGATTAAAGTTTCCCCGGCGGGCTTTACTCGGGGCGGTTCCCGCAAACTTCTTTCTCTCCTCTTTCGTCGAAATTCTCGTCTCGCAGCCGCTCCCGCGGCTCTCTCCGTTCGCGCGGCGGTAATCTCCAAAAAGGCCGAAAGTCGTTTTTCCCCCGCCGATACTTTCCCCGATGGCGTTCGCGTCCAGCCGCCGCGCGGTAGTTCTCTTTTCGCTCGCTCTTATCACCTATTCCCCCGTTTATCGGCGGGTTTCGTTGGCAGCGTGGCCGTGCACGGCCCCAGTCCGGCAAACAGCAGCAACGTCGAGCGCCGCCGGGATAAAGTCACGAGCAGTAATTATGAACGATAGCAGGGGAGAGAGAGGATATAATTGTGATTGATGGAGAGCTGGGAAGGGGACCGGGGAGGTGCCGAGGGGGGCTGACTTCCTTTTAATCTCGAACCTAACCCTTTCGTTCATCCATTGCCGCTTCTGCCGGCGCGTCAACGTGCTGCTTTATTGCCTTCAACCAGATTTTTCCGGAAAAGCAATTCGAGCCACGAGCGGCTTTCCCGGGATCCGAACGTGTTTCCGCGAATAGGAAACACGCAGGGAAGGTGAGCGGAATAAGGTGTGAAAGTTGCGCGTGGATTTCATAATAGAATTCTCGCGACGGAGACCAATTTCTCCGATTCGCACGGTTCTCGTCACGTTTCGCGCGGACGGTAAATTCACAGGTTGGCCGAGGCGGTCTCGGTGCACGCAGGTTCCCAAAACGGAGTTTCGTTAATATTTAATTTGACCCACTTCCGCTTCCCAAACACCGCGCGCGGTGTCCTAAGCGCCTGGTCAGATAGGTCAAGTTTACGAGATACCCCAATACTCCATAAACCCTTTCCGCTTAGCCGAAACATCCCGCGGTCTTGTGTTTTGCTTTCGGTAGGGTCCTCTTCCTCTTGTTACTCGCCTCCACTCTTCGCCCCCTATCCGTGACCCTTCCGTTGCATACCATTTCGATCTCACCCTGCGAATACTGTCGTCTGCGCCGAATGTTTCGGCGACCACCGCGAGGATGCGGACCCTGGTCCTTGACACTCCGTTTCCGATCGCAACGAGGCACGCACACTTCCGAAACGGAGCTTCGTAGATCTCGCTCGCGGCTATTCGAGGGGTTATTCGCGAGGGATTATACCTACTTGGTAATCGATTCTTTCGAGAGTACGGTGCTCTAAAATTATAATAATAGAATTATAATAGGGTAAATGTACCGTTTTTCGCCATGTGCATAATTATCTTAATTATAAATTGCTTGCAGATCATTATTAGGTGGAGAATTTCACTTCATAACTATTTTGTTTAGTATACCACTAGAAATATAAAGTTACATTTATTGTTTACACGGAAAAATATTACACTTTTTAAGAAGTTTCCAAAACTGGTAGCTACAATACCTTAAAGTGACTACAAATGGTGCATCCACCCTAATCCTTTTGTTCCGCAAGAGGAATATTTCAGTTTAATCAAAGTTTCATTACGAACTTTTAGAAACAGCTCCCTAATATAAAGAATACTTTTAGTTAATATGTATATACGTAGGTTTAGCACTTCCTTTAAAAAATTTCCAATTCCCGCTACACTATCCCAAAGTTAAGCGAGTTCTCGACTAGTTTGCGAGAAGAGAACGGGGGTTTTGGCAGGACTCGGCATCGGGGAAAATTCAGTTTCGCGTATCCTGAGGCCGATAAACCAGCACCCCGGAAGCTGAGCGCCAACGCCTCTCTTCCTCTACTCTCCGGTTTTTTCCTCGGCCCGCGTAAAAGTGTGTACGCGCGGGCAATATATATAGGTACGTACACAAGTGCCACGTGCTCGTTGCCGCGCTCCGGCTCGAAGTTTGCAGGGCATCGATCGTGTTCGCCCGCCTCTCGTACACGCGGTTCTATGCGACTTTCCTCGTGGCCCGCAGGATCCTCTGTGTGCGTGTCCCGCACGCCTGTGCTCGCGAGCAGCCGTGCTTACGCACGTGCACGCCCACAATCCTGCCCGGCCACCGTAGCTACGTGCCCGCGCACGCACACGCGCGCGTCAAAACGAAGGATTTTCTTTTATTTTTAGTACGTTGCTACGCGGCGAGCAACAGTTTAAAGTATAAGACGCGGCCAGGGGCTGCTGGCAAGGGGGACAGTGTATCAAGGGTGAGTAGCACCTCCGGGGGAGGGTGTTCGATTTCGAAAAGCGATTGTTCCTAGGAATTATTACAAGCTACCGTTTGCACGCGTCAAGCACGGGAAAAAGGAAAGTCTTCCACGGTTCCTCCGCACTCGTCAACCCCCACATTTCAGATTCCTTTCCCACGAAAAGTACTCGCCCAGGTCGCAACCTACCCCTTGCGAGTACAAGTGTCCTACGTGCAGAATCACTCGTATCCACGTCTCGTCAACCCTGGCCTCCTCGATCGATGATGTACTCGAGCGGGCACTAGAGAACTTGCAAATGTCTTTTCCTTACGATTCTTTCCCCGAATGATATACCGAGTCCAAAATTCTACTTCATCTCCCAAAACTCAGCTCAATACGGATCCTTTGAAGTCGTCGTTCTCACGAGCTCCTGTCTAATAAATTTTTCATTCGCGCGAAAGAAACATCGCTGTTTGGGACTCGCTACTTGGAGTTTAAATTTCGAAACGCCTTCATGCTGGATCCTACCCTTCGGTGGATTGGCAAAAACTCAAAGCTGGATCCTCGCCAGGACACGAGGATCCAGCGAGTAGGCGAGCGTGTCGCGAGCCGCGGACCCCTACGCGGGGGCTCGCACGCGCGCTCACGCACACGCCTGCCCGCGCGCGTGCAAAGGCCGCGCTGACTCACACAGGGAAGCGTGACGGTAGCGGGGCTACGCGAGCACGCACTTACGCACGATCGAGGCGGATCGTTCGTACGCTGTGCGTGGCGCGCACCGTTACCATGACGACCGGTGCCAGTGCCACGCATTGATCGCAGACTCCCGCTCGACGGTGCGTCGAGTCGAGTGCGTAGAGACGAACCTCCTGACGGAGAAGAAGGGACGCGGCCGCGCGCACGCACAGCAAAGGAGGCAGCCCGCTCGGGGATGATGTGTGCGCCACTCGCCGGGCCTGCCGTCCCCGCGACTTTTGCCTCTCACTTTCACCACCCCTTTCGTTTCAATCTCCTCCTGGTGTCAGGGGCGATGATTATTCTTGCACTTTAGGACTCGCACTGTCATTTCCTCTCATTAGTTTCAGATGCTTCCGAGGGACCTGAGTGGGCGGTCTGGCGCGTCGAGGAAGCGTTGCCTTTGGGTCATTGGGATTTCAGAGTTTCGTATTTTTACAGGGGACGCTTACGGCGGAGATTCTGGCAGTCCTTGGAACTCTTCATCCTCTGGCTCGCATCGGTATTCGCGACTGATGTCGGCGGTTGTTGGGAATTTAACCCAGAGTCGTGTTCGAGGTCTTGTAGGGGATTAATTGGGGCCTATTTTGTGTACGGAGTCACTTTGGGGTGTGGAGATCGAAGCTGGGAGTGCCTTGCTTCCTCCTCGGGGATGATAATCGTTGGAGACGAGATGCGTATGAATTAATTGCCACTACTTTTGTGAAAGGGTTTCCTTTTTGACTCAAAGAAGCCCAGTTGGAGCTCGCAGTTCAACCCCTTGCTCCCTTACCCTGTTTGTAGAGGAAGTCCTACTATGTTTCGAGGTTTTCGCAGGTTTTTAGGAGTCCCCTTCTCGCCCGAGTGTTTTGCTTCGCTGCCCTTCGTTCAGAAACGTTTTACGTATCAGAAATTCATGGACTCGTGACATAGCGGGGCGTATCGGGGGCAAACATTTTTACCGTTTAATTTATTCCGATTTCCCGGAACGGGGGAATGTTCGTCGGACCGCAGAAGGATAATATCTATATTTCACGGAAACGGGCAGGGGAGTGAACAGAGGTGGAAAGTCTTGTGTCGATTTCAACCCCATGTGGGATTTACTGGGCCACGGTGTACCGTTAAATTCAAGTGCACAGTTCGGCGGTGAAATCGTAATGGATTGAAAACGTGAACGACCAGCTTCCTACGTTTCAAATGCCCACCCTTCTTTCCTCGGTTCCTATAAAATTCTTTTGTATCGAAAGTGTATAAACATCCCCTTGTCGCTCACAGTGGCCGTCAGACATCCGAGGCAAGCTTTCCTTCAAAAATCCATACCGAATGCCGCGTTCTCTCCCTCTGGATCGTCCCTATCGACCAATAATCCGCACGGCCGGAATCACTCGTCATATTTCACGCGGGTACGTGATCGAAGGGCACGTATCACGATCAGCGCCGCGAGCCAGGCAGCCGAACGACATCCTTCTTCACGGCGGCAATAATTCACCGCCGTAACTTCCTCGCATCTGCGCTCTTTCCTATCGAAACAGGACTCTGCGCCCGGTGATCCTATGATCCTGCGATCCGATGGCCGTGTACAGGCTCCGCAGCCTCCAGATGTCACGCTTCCCGTGTAGGAAACGCAGCTTTGATCCCCGTCGGACGCGAGACACCCTGAGCCACCGGAGGGAGAACGATCGTGGAAGAAGAAGGAGACGAAGGCTGCGATCCCTGGGAAGGAAAGGGGATTACGGCCTTTCTACCGGTCAGTTCTTACGGGACGGGGCACGCGACCGATCGGGGGGAGGGTGGTGCGCTAGGCGGGAAAAATCAACGGCGGGCGAAAAGCCGAAGGGGGAGGGAAATTTGGAACAGCTGTTGACACACTCTGGGTCAGGGAACCGAGAAAAAATCATCGACCCTGGCTCGGTATCCAGCTAATTTTTGGGGGATACCTGCCCGCCGCAATGGCGCGTGAAATATGGAGGAAACTGGGGCGGGAAAACTTTCCCGGCGATTACGATGCCGAAATGTTTTTTTGGGAATAAATTCAGTGTTTGTAGGATATTGAAAGATTCTGTTGAAGTCTTCTTGATTGAATTGTAACTTTATTTAGAGAGGTCGCAAGCGTAAGATAATTTCACGTAATTTTTCCAAATATGTGCATCTTTTGAAGATGGTGTTTTGTAAGTTTTATGTAGAGGAAGAGGTGGACAAATGATATTCGAAAATCATACGGAACTTTCCGCTATTTTCCCCGGGCCGATAATGCCCTAAACGGATTATTAGCGATGGCTTACTGCAGGTTTATGAGTGGATGTTTTCTCAAGTAAATCATACTTTATGTGCGTAGCTGACTGCAGGAAAGTTTTTAAGCTTGGGGGGGAATCTTGTCCAACAGCCCCAAAAGTAACTGATATTTAAGAATTTTTTTGAAAAACTGTTGGTCATATTGGATGAAACTCTTTTGGGATATAAGGAGGCATCTTTAAACTTGCAGAAAATATTTTTTGCAAGTTTAAAGATGCCTTCTTATATCCTAATAGAGTTTAATGCAATGTTAACAATAGTTTCTTGGAAAAAAAATCATAAATTTCGGAGGCTGTTACATGAGAATCACCCCTTAAGTAGTAAAGATCAATTATAAAGCCACTGATTTGAATCTCATAAGGACGGATCCAATGGACGGTAGACCAATCAGTATTCGTAGACCCTGGACAAATCCAGGAATAGCAAGACAGATGTTCCTGACTATCAACTTGAGAATTTGGAAACATTGATACTGAGAACCTCTGGCACTAATTCGAAACTTCCCTTGCAAGTCCCAAGATCAAAATCCACGAGCCACCGATGAAATCCTCTACTATCTCGAACAAATTATTGAGGAAGAAATACTGCGAGTGAACATCCACAGTTTTCGCCGTCTTTCTCAAACCACACTGTTCGCATCGTTGACAGTGAAATCCCCTCGAAGCGTCGAAATCTACTTACGTACCAATTGACTATACAATTACGAGATTCCTGGCACAATGGTGGGAAGTAATCGGACGTCGGGACGTGTAGTGGAAGGCACCTTGCGCCAAGGGGTGAAAGAGGGTGTCGCAGCCGCTGAAAAGTCAGTGAATTCGTGGACGGAGTGCCCCCGATGCGAGGGTGCAGGGGTTGCTTTAGGTGTACGGCCGAATCGGGGTTCCTGCGGCTCCGGATAGCTAGCGCGTGCCCTCTTCACTGGAGTAGCCTGCCTCTGAATTACCGCGGTGCCCTATCGGAAAGGGGTTAAATGCTCTTTTCTTCCAGCGCCGAGGCGTTGACCGCCCTTTGCGGTGGAAAATCAACCGAGGGTTAGGTGAACCGCGCGACGTCCACGCGAACTTGCCTATCAAGCTTCATCCCTTCGACGCCCGTGCGAAATAAACTGTTCCTACCATCCGTCGCGAGACAATTTCGCGAATAGAACAGAAACATCAAAAGACACGGTGCAGTCACGCAACCGGCAACGTACAATTCTAAGACGAAAGCTTCACCGATTTTTTTTTCGCTTCCACCATTCGCGTTTTCCCCCCAAAAAGGAATCTGTGGTGGTCCAGGTGAACGTCCCAGCCGGGTACCTCGTGGGCCAGACGAGAAAGGGCAAGGACACTGGCAGACCCAGGGGAGGGGGGACGATTTTTCATTGCTCGACGCCACGGAACGCCGACAATAGACGCGTGTCACGATGTTGCAGCTGCTATTGCCACTGTATTTGTCCCGTGCACATGGCACGCGGAACGACGTCGTGCGTGACCGTGCCTCGCAAGATCGAAACGAGCCAGCTTCCCTGCGCCGAATTAAAGACCGAGGAGACCGGCGGGGATTTTCACAGAGGGGGCCTCGAAATTTCGTGCACTCCGGCTCGGGGATTTCGATGCCTCCGAACGGAGATTTCGTTCCGTGGGACTCGCTGGGAAGCTGCAAGCTACAATTGTAAACGAGGCGCCCGATCCTAGCGATCGATCGTCCGAAGCTCGGGCACAGGCTTCGCGTTGAAATTAATATCGGTCGGCGAAGAGAACGTTCTTCAAGTTCGAAGGAAATGCGCGCGTCGCGGCGGTTATTGTGCTCCTTTAGAACTTATTAAATGATACTCGATCTTAATGAAGTTCACGACGAGCCCAGCAGCTGCTACTTCGCTACCCGTTGCCGATCGATATTGGGAAGAATCCAAGGGACAGATAATATCTCTCCGTCGGATTTTGTCCTACGGCAAATATCGTGGTAGTCGAAGCTAAACGTCAGGTAAACGAGCACACTCGGGAACGAGTCTCGCGTCAGGGTTTCTCTTTGAGCCTTAATCCTTGTTTCCAAGGGGAACCGATCTTTCTAATTAGCAGCTAGTTCTTTGCAAGCAATGTCGCGAAAAGTCCTCGCAACTAACAAAATATCTATCGTCGTTCATCGTTCCTCTTCATCTCTTTAGGGCAATGCTTCCACGAGGGAAACAGAGGCGTTCTAAAGTAGCTTCTCGCGAACTGGTCTCTTAATCGTAGTTGAAATACAAGCTCGCGAGTGCCAGATACAAAGGGACACTTTCAAGATGCCCCTGTGTTTGTCACACGTCAAAGCTTACTTTCCCTCGATTTCGTCGATGTTCCGTGATGCGCCTCGATGATTGAGAATCACTGATCGGGCGCAACACAATGCTCCGCGGCCCACTGTAGGTACAGCCGAAGGTTCCCACCTACCTGGTCTCGATAAACTGATTTATTTCGACATCATTGTACGGCCGGGAGTCGCATCTGTTCCAGCGAATTTCGTACCGGAGAAGTCCGTGATTCCCGATTCGCCGTCGGCGAAACCTCGACACGCTATGAAATATACACCGCGCCCCAACTTTCTCGTCCCTCTTCTTCCCGTCTTCTTCATTTCGTTCTTTTTTCGCAATATCGGCATCGAGCGACCACTCCCCTTCATCCTTTTCCGCGCCCCTTTCCCCATTCGTAACATAAATAACAATAACAGGATCGCGATTGCGCGATCCACTGCTCCACTTCTTCGGCGACGAATCTTCCCGCCTGCGATCGTGGCCGGAGACAAAGGGAGGAAACGGGAGGAAAAACCGTCCAAGTGTCGCGCGCGGCGGTAGCGAAACGTAGGCTGGGCGTCGACGCGCACCCTGAGAAAACGGGTGGTCCTCGCGGAGCCCGAGGAATCGTCCCGATGCGTCTCCTGTCAGCCGAGAGAAGCCACCGTGCCGTGCGCGTCGACCCTTCTTAGAAGAATACGCATTAATTTATATCTGCATACGCCAGAGCATTATCATGGTAATCGCATGGGGCGCTTACCGCCATCCACCGTGTGCATTTCTCGCGCCCAATCGCCGTGGACGCGTCTTCCAAGTGTTCTCGATTAAACGAGTCCTCGAGGACGAGGCACATGGGAAAGTTACTCGCGAGGACCTTCCATAGAGAAGGGACTCGAATCGCTTCGATGCGATGCTTGCGGTAAATGCTGCTTCTTCTTCCCTCTCTGTGCCGCTTTTTTTTCCTGCTTTTTTTTTAAAGAGACTCGTCAGCCGGGGGAAGTTTACACGGAGCCGCAACTTCGCAACCCTTTGAGTTTCGAGCGACACGGAGTTTCGTGTTATCTACTCTCGAAGGGATGAGCTGGGTAATTAAGCGTGTGACTCGCGTTGTAATTCCTGTCACGCGACTGGTTTATCGGTCAGATGGAAAGGTTCAACGTTTAGTGCATGGAATTCGTGGCAGATGTATCATTATCTTGGACTCTTAGAAAGAAAGGCGAAAGAATGGAGATACCTACGGAATAATGATTTTATTCGTGATAGGGTAAACTCGAGGAAGTTAGTGGTAGAGGTTACTCCGTGATATTTCTTCATTTATCTGTAACTCGAAATTGTGTGACTCAATTTATACGAAACAAAAAGTAACAGACAGCGTTGATCTTCTAGTTTATGTTGTGGTAAAATAATTAGTTAATTGAAGTTAGTGTGATAGAGTGAGAGAGCATTTTGTTCCAGCAGAGCATTACCTATTCGTGAAATTTTTCTTGCTAGTCGTGGAGGATGTAGTAAATTTTTGTTAACGTATTATTTGCTTCTCTGATATCTGATCTATCATTATATCCTAGACTCACATTCAGAATACATACTATGTAAATATTAGCAGTTAATAGGCAAATTCTAAAACTATCACGGGCTAACCCGAGTTTACCTTACCCATTCGCGAAACATTTTGTGGGTCATCAGCCTCGCAGGTCCATCGAGGTTCCACGATACACAAAGAATCGTGTGTAACCAGCCTAGGACCATACCGCCCAGTCAAACGACATCTGTCTTAACTGGCGAGTCTAAAAATCCCTGAATGTACCCGCACCCATCGCGAGTTACGGGGGTATTTTTGTTTAAAAAAAGCCAGCCCGTATCCGCAGTCCGTTCCGCGTCGACACCTTGGATGTGCGTACATATAGCTGTAACTTAGCCACCCGAGGATACCCACATGAACCACTTAGCAGGAGCAATGTCTTACGAGCCTTCGATGATTATTTCGTGCATGGAATTCTTCCTTCCAAGCGAACGATCACTGGCTTCGTGCCTCGTTCGTCCTCTACGGACGTTTCGCGATTTCCAGAACCGAAAGAAACGAATGGCTCGAATTCCCCAGATCGTCCTTGGTCCCGAGGTCCCGCTTCCCCGAACCGTTTTGCGTAAACGCAATCGACGCACTTCTCGGCGGAATTAGACTTCAATTTGCGAGCTACCGTGTTTCTTTTCCGGGGCTGGCAAAGAAAGGAGCTCGTAAAACACGGCTCGGCTTCCCCGGTGCCTCGGGAACCCGTACCAACCAATCCCCGTCCCCGAGATACGACGGTTCTTCCTCCGTTTTCCCCCCATCGTTGTCGCTAACGATTTATTTCCACGAGCCTCTCGGATTCGATATCAACGACTTTTCGGGCCTGGAGGCGACCTACAACCCTTCTTCGCGGTTCCCCTGTCACTCCCGCCGAAATCACCGGATGGCAATGGAAGCGTTTGTCCGGCGACACGAGGCAAACGGCTGCGTCCTTTTCGCCCGCTTTTGTGGCTGGGCGTTCATACCGAAATTTGGGTTACTGAACCTGATTAACCCTTCGCGCGGTGACTGCGAAGGTGACCCGCTCGAGCGTGAGGAATCGACGCGCTGCCAGTCGACAGAGCGATATTTCTTCGCAGTGGAGTCTTTAAACGATTGCCACCTCGCGTATAGTTGATTAACGAGGTAATTTGTCTTATTACCAGACAAATCGATAAGCGACTGAATAATATATAGATTTTTGTGAAAATTTAGATGGGAAAGTGGCAAGAAATTAGTCGTCGAATATAGAGTCTGTAGATGCTTTATTTTTGCTCATATTGTAACTATAAATTACATTAGTTTATAGAGAATTCTCCCAAGTAATAACAATTTACTTGTTTGTAATTCTTTTCGTCCGTAAGCTTGGGAAAAATTTATTCGAATAATGGTTCAGTCGAATAAAAACTTGTGCGAGGAACATCCCGCTTGGCATTGCGAAAAAGGCGGAATGAAGGAGAAAAATCAGGAGAAGGCTAAAGCTCTGCGTTCGGTCGAAGCAGGTTCGCAGCATCCCCTTGTTGCTTAGGCATCGCGCGAGGGGTTGCAGCCTGCCGTGGTGCGCCTGCGCGCCCTCCTATCTCCCCGCCGTAGCGCGATCTACCCCCACCCTGGAAACGCATCGAAATCTTTCGTACTCCGTCTTGTGTTCGGTCAACTAACCCGCTTGCCTCTCCCTCCTTCGCTGTCTCGTTCCCTCTCTCCGTGTTCCCGTCTCGCTCCCGCCCGTTGTACTACGAACCAGAGGGAGAGAACACTCCAGTGGGAAGGAGAGGGAGACGTGCACGAGCGTACGCTCGAGTTCCCCTCGCCCTTCTCCCTTTCCCTTTCCACCGATGGTCCTGGGTATATCCTGGGTTCCCGCCATGACGAACGGGATGACACCCGAGTATTGCCGAACGGGCCCGAATCGCGACCGACGGCCGAAACGCGGGCAGCTGCGACTCCGGACGGACAAAGAATACTCTTGGAGCATACAGTCACCGCGCGGCGAGCACACTCACCACGGGACAGTCCGTCGAACCAAAGGTACAGTGTTTTGATGCGACGTCGCCGAGCCGGCCGAGCCGTCTGCTCGCACCACCTTCCACGGTATCGCCAGGATACCGCGTAGTGTGCACGGAGTAAAGCTTGAACGGAGCCTGGGGAGCGCGGGGGAGCGAGAGGAAAGGAAAGAAAGCAAACGAGCGCGAGCGCGTGAGTGAATCAGAGAGAGAAAGAGAGAGAGAGAGAAAGAATAAGAGGGAGGGAGAGAGAGAGAAAGAGAGAGAACGTGTGCGCGTGTGCGTGTGTGAGTGCGTGAGTTAGGAACCTCGAATATTGAGAGACGACGCCGGTTCTAGGTGATTTTCTCGGATCGACAATTCGCGATACGACGACTAAGAGGGAAAGGTTTCTGATACACCGCCAGTACACACGTGTATGGTCCAGCGTGGTTTGTTCTGCTTCGGTGTCGGGCACGTAGGGACAGGCGACGGGGTGACCGGTGTATATGTATAGGCACGGTGATACGAAACGGCGAAACAGTGGGGAAACAGGGCGAAAGCTCGTGGTGAAAGGGAATCAAAGGGACGAGAGGAGACCGGCAGGGACAGTGTCAAACGGTGCCCGCGACGAGAGTTGCTACGTTTCGTGTCGGCGATACCGGTGATCGTGGATGAACACTCGTTTCCGCCGTCCCCTGTCGTCGACGTACCGGCGCGGCGGCCGCCGATCGACGAGAAATTTGGAATGTAACGCCGGCGGCAGGGCAGACGAACGGCAACGGTAGTGGCAGTGTGGCAACGACAGCGGCAACGACGGCGACAGGGCGACCGGACGGGTGGAGTGTGCAGCAAGAGGGAGAGAGCGCGGAGGATTACTCTCGCTTTCGTTCGGCTCTCCCTCCCTCTCACTCTCACGGATTCTCTGCTTTCTTCGTCGCACACCAAGCAGCCGCCGCTCGCCGGCTACCAGCAGGACGGAGAGAGAAAGGGAAAAGAAGAAAGAGATCGAGAGAGCGAGAGAGAGCGTCGGGAGAAAGAGCGACGTTGCGCGAGGACGGAGTTGGGGCGCACGAGCGACGAGGACGGAACGACAGTTCGGCCAACCGAAGGAACCGAGAGGGAGAAGGGTAAGTGCGCGAGCCAGTAAACGTTTCCGTGGATGTACCGATGCGTGGACGATACGAAACCGTTGGTAAAACGATGCGTTCCAATTACTCCAACCGAGATGCCCCGTTATCGCCGGACATTGTCGTCGTCTGTCGTTGTTGTTGTTGTTGTCGGTGTCGTCTTGTTGTTGTTGACATTGCTGGGGAAACCTGAGTGAAAGATACATTTGTATGCATTAGTGCGTCGTTGTTTCGACGAACGAAAACCACACGGACGCGATCCGTAAAAACGAGTACGCGGAAGTTGGCAGCAGCGGCACGTTTCCGTCGTCCTGGCCTTCTTGCTGCGTCCGCCGATCATCACCACCGCCATCACCATCGCCACCACCTCTACCACAATCTCACCACCTCTACCAACACCACCACCACCACCACCACCACCACTACTACCACCATCACCACCACCACCACCACCACCACCATCACCACCACCCCACCGTCGCGGCCGCCACCACCACCAGCGGCACCACTACCACCGCTGCCACCACTACCATTGCCGTCAACGCCTCCTGCTAGCCGGCGGCGATGCACGGTAGTGTCCTCGAGCACGGCGTGCACGCATCGTGCTGCGAATGCTTGACGAGTCTCGCGCGGTGCGTCAGACAAAAACGCGTTGTGTCGTCGTGAGAGACGAGGAGTGACGGGCCAAAGTGTGCATCCCTTCGAGGTTCCCGGTGTGTTTTCGAGGCTCGGCTCGGACGGACGCTTGCTTGCTTCGCCGATACCACGCGTAGTGTATGGGGAAACAGGTTCTTAACGCTCCATTCTCTCTTCTCTATATACATTCACCGTATCGATATAGGTACCCACACAATAGGATTACACACGAGAACGTACAGGGAGATTCTTTTATTTTTCATTTCGCATCTCGATCACCGGTGAACCTAGCCTAGCCTCACCTAGCCCGGCTAGAGCAAACGACGCTTTGGTAAACACCATTATCGACTTCTACCATAGTGTGGCCCGTTCGACGGAGGTGTAAGAGAGTTGTCGGTGACGGGGGTCGTCAGTGCCGTGAACCACGGAACGAAAAACCAACCGATTTCCTGGGGACGCGTGTCGCCGCGTTTCCCACCCATGGTGCTCCGTGCCTGTGTTTTCGATCTCCGAGAGGTGCATCGATAGCCGCGTGGCGCGGCACGCTCCGCCGAAATTTCGATCGTTCCCCGTCGAAATTCAGCGACTACCGCGCGCACGGTACAGTGCCATCGGAAGTGGGATATATTGTGCGTCCACGGCTCGAGTGCACCGCGAGGATAAAGCACCACAGCAATTCGACCCTGATATGTATATGCAATATATATTCGTGTGCACGGCGCAGAAGGTGAAACTCGCGGCCCTAGTAGTATCGTGTAATTTTCAGTCTTCGCGGTAATAATCGGCGCGTAGACACGCGATCGTCTTTCGGGATTGTTAAGGGTCGCGATCGACGACTAGTCGGATTCATGCTGAAAAGAAATAATCTGCAGGCTCCACTTCTTTCTAACGACAATCGAAATCTTCGATCTCATACTCGAACGTTCTCAAATGTTCCGAAGCGAGTTGCTCTACGATCGTAACGACCGAACGCGCAAAGTCCTCCCGAAGCTCTGTGTTTCGCCGTCGCGAACGCGATCAATCCCCCTTTCTCTTTCGCTCTCTCTCTATTCCTGTCTCCTTCCTTTTTTCCTCGGTTCCCTTTCCTGTGGGTGTTCCTTCTTTTTTTGTGCCGGCGAGCCGCGCTAGGGGGAGGTCGGGTGGCCGGGGGGAACGGGGGAGGGGGCGGAGAGGAGGCGAATTTCGGCCTACTCGCTCCACGGAACGGCGGAACGGATCGGAATGGACAAGGAACCGACGTCGTGGACCGCGAGAACAACGGGCGCCAAGAGATTTACGGGCACGCACAGTATCCCTTTTACCCGTTCTTCGGATTCGTTTCTTTTTCCCCTCTTCTCTTTCTCTACGATCTTTCTCTCTCTGCCCCTCTGTTTCTTCTTTTTCGCTTCTCCTTTTGGCTTCGTTCGGTCATAGCTGTCGAAAACGCGCACGGATACGTGCGTCGGCGAGTTTGAAAGGGTTTGCCACGAAGTTGGCCGCGACTCACCCGCAACGGACTGGCCGCCGAATTCTCGCGAGCTACGGGTAGTCGTCCGCGGCGGAACGTTCGAGAAACGATCGGTTGTTTTGCTCGCGTACGAATTGGAGAGAATATGTTTTTTATCGTGTATTTTTCAATGGCGCGGTTATTGATAAATACGTATTATTAGCGGTTTCGCGGTACGGAATATCTATTAGACCGGCTAATCTATTTCGTATCTTCTACGTTTCCCGCTGATCTGAAGAAAATGGAGAACGGGTTCGTATAGGTTATGTGTAGCTTAGTTCGCGCTTAAATTCAGTATCGTTATTGTTTCGCAACGAGTCGGCGAGATAATGTGCGTAATTATGTATCCGTGTGCCGATGGTGTTTTAACTTGCCAGTTGCCAGCAGTAGCTCGCGCGAAGTCTCACGAAACGTTTCTTGTTTACCGGAGAAAGACAGGAAAGAGGAGAGGAAAGAGGAGGTAAAGTTAGTAACGGACCTTCTGTTCGAGCTGTCGAAAATTCTCGAGCTGTTGTTGTCTCGTTTTGGATCGCTTCGAATGCCATTTGAATCTCAGAAATGTTGGACCGTCATGAGTCTTTTGTTTTTCTGCGTATTAATATATACTACTTGGCTGGAACTCGCTGATTCTAACCTCATCTACTTGATAGACTCGTTGATACTTTGGAGATTTATTAAGACTTGATAATTTTCGAGATTCGAGTAACGTTCAAAGTGATTCGGGGCTTCTCGAGTTCTATCGCTAGCTAAAGAAGTTGCGTTGTAATTTCGAATCGACGCCGATAAAGGAACAGAATACACGGTGCTCGCAGGCGTGCAGCCCTCGCAAACACCTGTCCAACGTTCACAAACAGGTATCGACGCGAACGTTCCAACGATCCGCTCCGATCGGTCGTCGGTTCCCCATACAGGGTGTTGAAAAGTATTGGGGTCAAACTGTAGAAACATGCTACTCATCGAAACAAATGAGAATCTTCTTAAGCAAGTGTCCAAAAATTATTTCTTTCCGACATACGAATCATTTTCTATAGCGAAACGTTATTCTCCATTTACGCTATGCTAAGATTGATGTAGCTTTTTCATAGAGTCTCTAGGACATTCAAAGATTTTAGTATATAGTAACTCTAACAAGAAATACCTAAGTTGTAACAAAGATTTCACAAAACCCCGTCGCATTTAAATCTAATTTTTTTTCATAAGTTTCTCGAAAGTTTGCTACATATCGATTATTCACAGTTGCACCGAGGGTTGTACTAGAGATTAGGACTGTTCGAGTACTCGAATATTCGAGTAGTTTGAAGTTCGGACCGAGTCGAGGCTCGGTTTCTGAGCCGAGCCGAGTATCCGTAAAAACTTCGAGCAGATCGAAATTTTCGAGCAGCTTGAAGCTGGAAACTTGAACGTTTCGGGCAATACGAATGTTTCGAATATTTTAGATTGTAGTAAGTAATGGTTCTCAATAAGTAATGTAAATAATTAAAATATTCTGTAACTACTAAATTCAAATCTTTCTTTTTTTTTCATTTTTTCGTGTATTTATGAACGTAATTCATACACTTCTCTTTATGTTATCTTTCTTTCCTTGTTACTTTTTTCTTTCTTACTTTTTTATGTGAATTTAGTATTTATTTTTTAAACTTACAGAATATTTCCATTTACAGCTTACATTTTAATTATTTACATTACTTATTAAGAACCATTATTTACATTCCAGTAGATAAACGTAACCTAAAATATTCGTTCAGTTTTCAAGCTTCAAGCTGCTCGAAAATTTCGATCTGCATGAGGTATATTCGAGCCGCTCGAAAAAATTCGAGCTTCTCGGTTCTTTCGAGCTACTCGGTTTTTACGGGTACTCGGCTCGGCTCGACTCGGCTCAAAAAACCGAGCCTGGCTGGGCTCGTTTTTTCCGAGTAATCGACAGCCTTACCAGAGATATGAATTGACGAACAAGGTGCTCATCTTCGTTCGCAGAAAGTTCCTACGTCCAGTGTTCCACGAGTTGCAAACAAATGGAGCCCATCTTTGTACCTCGTGTTTATTCGCACGCGTGTCTTTTACCCGAAATTTTGGTCTCAGCATTTCTTGACGCCCTGTACATACTTTTTTTTTTTCTCCCCTTTTCTGGTACGCCCTTTTTCGAAGCCCGCTGCGTGGGCTGTCGGACGTCGTTGCGCGCATTAATCCGTGGTTTAGCGAACCAATTTAAATATCAGCGGCGCGCTCGACGCAATTTTATATCATTTCCGATATCATGTGCTTGTGTGGGTGGGTTTAACAGTGCGCCCGCCCCCCTTACCCCCACCACCACGCCTCTCCACCTCGACGCCGGACCGTTACGCACCTCGACACGCGAGGATACTACCGGGGGCCGTTTTTCGATACGCGTTTTCTTCGCGGACATCGTCGCCGTCGTGGTCGCTGCGCATCCTCGTCCCCCCCGTGATCGTCGACGCTCTTTCGCTCGCGGTCGTCGCGTGTGATCGGCAGGGTGTACGCGGGCCCGCGTAACGTCGTCACGACGTTACTCTCTTGCGGTATATCGCGTGAAAGTGCACGCGCGCAGGCGCACTACAGCGCGCCTCCGTACTCGCGCACGTGCGTGCTTGTGCATATACTGTACCGGCCTTATACGGGGTGGGATGATAGTCGGGGCACAACAGCCAACAGGGTTAATGATTCTTGGCAGAATAGAATTAATCGCAATTGCGATAGAATATTTTTCCATACAGAGGGAGAAGCTAATTTCAGTCACTTTCAGTGCAATTATTCCCGATGTTTACTTTACGTGGACACAAGAAATTATTTCTCTACCCATTGCAGCCACGAAAGACTTCTTTCAAACAGTCAAACAACATCCATGTATTTTCCATACTTTTAAACATATTTGCTGTATATCCTGTCTTTTCTTAGTCTTCCATTTCAAACAACTCACAATCGAGATCATAATTCGATATTCACCGCGATTGGATCAAATTTCTTCAAACCTCCATCTCCCTCGCAAACGAGACTCTAGCTTCTTCGACTTTCTTTCGATTCCATTACTCGAACACCCTGTACATTGCGAGCAACGTCGCGTAGCACACCAGCTGTGGTCCGTTTTACGACGCCCTGGCGAGCGTGTGTACACGCGTGTGTGCGCGCGCGCGCCCGCGCGAGTGCGCGAATCAGTGCGCACCCGAGCGCGTTCGTCTACTACGTCTGCCGCGCGTACACCGGTACGCAGTGCCGTAAAAGCGTCGCGTTGCTCGTCCGATATACAGGACGTATCCCGTCCAAGCGATTTCGACGCCGGTACGCAGCAACAAGTGAGGGAACACGGCCGCTGTTCCTGGGAACCAACGGCATCCTGGTTTAGGGCCGGCGGACAGTTTTCGACGCGCTGTCACCCGGTTCCCGTGGATCGTGCGCGTGCAGCCGACAAGGGTGAAAACGGTGAATTAAGGGTGAATCGAACGGCGAACCGGTCGGCGGCCGACTGGCAACACGCCGGTCGGCGAATCGCGTTGGATCGATAATCGGCGGGACGGTGGCTCGCGGTGCTCGTAACGGTGTTCCCCGACAGCGACAGGCACTCGCATCAAAGAGAGGTTATCAATGGCGTAGTATGCGAGGCCGTAGCTTTCAGCGGATGAATAAGTTATAGTCGTCGGCGATGCTAGTAATCTGCTGCTACAAAAACAGTATTGTTATGACTCGAGTAAGTGGATGACGTCAGTTATCACGGCCTCTTTCTTTGCTATTTATTGATACTCAACGAGGGAGTAAATACCATTTCACGATGCCCGGGAGCTGCGGTTTTTCTCTCGCTGTGAACACTTCGAGGAATCAATTGGACATCGGTCCGCTTTTCTTCTCTCCTTCCCGCCACATAAATGTTTCGTCCTATTGCCCGATTGTCCCGCGCCTCTTACGGCTGACAGCGAGAGGCGAGCCTCAGACATCGGGCTAATATTTATCACCGCATCGATCCAGATAAAACTTCCGCTCGCCTGCGATCCTGACACGCGAATCTTATCGAAACGCTACATTAACGCCCGCCTTTGCGCTTTCAATCTCTGTCCACCCTACTTAATGTACTAAGTATTCAAAGCAGTAGATACGTCTGCTTCAAAATTTGCATCTCACCGATCTTTGCGCGTATCATGAATCCTGAAATCTCTACTCTATCTGCCTACTTAAGATCACAAAGATCTTTCATACCACACCCGTCTGCTCTAATTCGAATTCCACATTTACGGATAGGTAGATATCTTAAATTCTTCTCTATTCTCTCAAACCCTCCTTCTTCGTCATTTGCCTTCCACTCTCACCAGCCTTCGAGCTCAGGGCTTTCTTCCACATTCTAAACCTCAAACTCGCAGCCCTCGACCTTCGTAGGCGCAGGGCTCCGGTTCGTCGGGACACATCGGTGGCGGCATGCGCTCGGGCGATCGCGCGTATTCGTGCGCGCGCGCGAGGGCGAACGGGCGAACACCCGCGTCTACGGATCCGCTGTTCTGCGCGCGCGCGTGTGTGTGTGTGCGTGGGACCTTGAATCAAGCAGCCTTTGTCGCCGCGAGAGAGTCGAAGCGGGCGCGGGTGCGCGCACTCGCCCGCCACCACGAGGTCGGCGAAAGTGTACCCGGAGCTTTTTTGCTCGGAGCCGCCTCGCGGGCACCGTTCTTTTTTCTTTCTTCGCGGTCCCTTTTTTTTTCGAGGCAGGCGAACGGGGCGCGGGCATCGCCGCCATTTTTGCCAGGCGGTAATGCCGGAATTAGCGCGCGGCGCAGAACCGTCGCGAAAAACAGGCCTTATCGCGGATTTACGGCCGCGGAAACGACGATAAGCGGAACCGGGCCCCGAATAATAATTGGTCGTCCCTCGCCCCCTTCTTCCTACGCTGACTCGAGCCGATCTTTTTTCCGGTTCCACGGCGGCCCCCCCTTCCTTTTTGGTCTGCGAGCGAAAACTGGCCGAGCTAGTGTCTCACGGTTCCTTTTCTTCCGTTTGCTAGGTTTCTATTGTCTAGGACTCTGCCTTAAGATCGTTTTCTGGATCGCTCGAGCTTCTCTGTTCGAATCCCATGTGTGCCTATAATTGGTGTGTGTCCTTTGTTTCTTTTCGGAGTACATAATCTGAGTTTCTTTAAAGATCGATAGGGGGTGCGATTCGCGATAACGCGGAAAGGGGGATGATCCTCGGCACGCAAGCAAATTGGAATTTCCTCTCTCGACTACCGTACACGTACGATCTCTCGGACACGTTTCACATATCTCCGCCGGATTCCCCGCGCATTCGAAGTAGTCTCGAATTCCCCGTTTAAGATTCGTCGATCGCGATGTCGAACAATGGTGCGGGCATTTTTCTACCACGGCTGCGTCGCGTGCACGGCGGGGCCGCGGCGTTAAAAACGGAGCAAGGGACACTAACGAACGATCCTCCGTGCGCCGCTGTGCAAAACCGTCCGCACGAAATTCCCCCGCCCGACGATAATACGCCGCGACGCTGAACTTGAGTGAAACAAAGGAGTTCGAGCCAGCCGTGACTGCTCGATACAGGCAAGCGATAATAACGAATCGGGACGCGTAGAATTCCGCGGCGTCGCTAGTCATAAAAAAGCACACGCCGCCCGAGATACCGACTAACGTGTCGCCAGCAATTATCCTTCCCTCCTATATACAGGGTGTTTCGTAATTCCCGCTTCGAGCAAAAGTAGCAACTAATACCGAAACCGTGTCAAAACCACAGAGCAACCTTCGCCCCTCTCGTCCTTCGTCGCCAACAAAGAATCGCTCGCTGAAATCACGCTGTTACACCCAGAAGTGGGAAAGTTAGACTTGGTTGAAAATCGATTTTATCTCGGAAAGGAACGCCCCGAGCAGAAAAATGCATTGCATCGTTTCGACCTATTCTTGGACGAGGAATCTACTGCTTGCGGTTCCACCGTGTATATCCCGTCCGTGGCTCGAGAATATTCCGCGCATAGAGGCTCAGAGGGGCGAGGGGCTGCGCAGGTTTCGTTAGCTGGGTTTTTTTCGATGGGCCCCGCGCTCTACTCGTCGCCGTCTAATATTAATTCCAAGCGCGCGGAATCTCCGATCTCTCTCTGTTGGCCAGCTGGGTTTGCGCGCCTGCTTCTGGGAACCCGCGTCCTGCGTTCCCGCCCGACGAAAGAATCCGACGACGGGATGCATCCCGCTCGGCGTCGCCCGTCTCCGCTCGTGCGCGAGCCGCGTGTTCCACGCTTGCGAATGCTGGCCGGCCCGCGAAACGCTAGCGCGGTATTGAATTTTTCTGCCCTCTCGTACAAAGCCGCGGGCGCACGGTCGATTCGACGAAAGTGCAACGACGAGGCGCCAGCTGTTCTCCTCTCCCGCGCCTCGCCGTCCGCGCTCTCTTCCTCTCCTTTCTCTGCCCGCCGCCTCTCTCGCCGCGCTTCGGGAACTTCGGCTCGTCATCGTTCCGGCTACGCGTCTTCCGCTAGCTGGCCGGCTATCGATCTGCACCCGAGGGATTCGATGGAATTTTCGCCCTCTGCGGAACGGGGGGAAAAAAATTTCTCCTCTTGCTGCGCTGCGTGGGCTGAAAAGAGCGGCGCGCGAGAGAGTGGCGGCACGCTCCGAGGGGAGGGGATTTTAGCAGGAGCTTGTTTCCGGTTGCGAAACATTTCTGTCAAATGTTGTCTGGATTCGGTGAAATGGATACCTTTAATGTAGATTCATAGGAGTTTGTTGTTGAACTTAATTTGCCTAAACTTGTAGCCGTATTGTTGAGTTTTTAGTGTTCTGTATTTAATAATTCAGGGGTTCTTGTAGAAAACACTGCAAGTTCCAAAAATAAAATTCTATACTGTAGTAACAAGCATTGGCACGTAGAACATTTTTCGATAAAGTATTTATTTTAATTTTGGTACTTGCAGGGTTTTCTACGAGGACTCTTCAATTGCATTCTCCATTCCACTATCAAGTCGCTTGCAACCTTAACGAGTATTATTCCACGGTTCGGTTACAAATTGGAAGCAATGAGAATTGAGATTACTTTGAACATTGTCCACAAAATTTTTGATATTTCAAGAAACGCTAACAAAGCATTCGGTAAAATGGAAACGCCCGTGTTTTTTAACACAGAAATCGTTGGACGCTCGTATCAGATAGCTTTAATTTATATCGCGTTGGGCCAAGAGTGGGCAGAACGATAAAACACCTCGAAGAAGTCGGAAAGTTTCGCGTCAGCCTGGCAAGACGGACGCCGATACGAGACCGATCGATTTCAGTCGCGTTTCCAGCTAGCTTCCTACAATTTATATTCCTCGTAACGTGTACGCCGCGCTAACAGATTACGAACTTCTCGGAATATCTTTTCCCCAGCCGTGGATGCTGGAACCGTTCCTTTTTATCGAAGGGAACAGCGATCGGGAACGGAGGAGCCCGCTCGCTCGCGCTATCAGCGCAGCGAGTTCCGCGACCTTTAAAGACTAAAGTTCGCGGTATTCAGTCTAGACTAGATTTATGGACCTCTAGGAAAGTTCAATCGCCCGTGGCCTGCGTGCTGATCTCTTGTGCAGGTGTTTCGCCACAGAGGCGCCTTCGTCTCGTGACTTCCATTTCTGAGGAGAACGTGCTTCGCTGAATTCCCGATTTTCCCCCGATTTCTCTGAGAAATACTTAGGATCGTTCATACTCGAAGTTTTTAAAATCAGCCATACCCAGCTACTTGAAATTTAGGACGTCGATATCTTCTTAGTGTAACACAAAGAAGATATTCTTTAAGAAAATTAATGTCCATTTGGAAAAGTCGTTAGAACTGTTCAGCACTGGTTGTCTAAAAACACGAAGGTCCCATGGGTGTCAAGGTTGCAGCGGAGTGGCGTCGCACAGCAATGTTCGCGCTTTAATTCGCGCGGCAAGCGAAAGTGCACGGGCAAACGACAGCGCAAGTTTCCAACGATAGCGAAAGCTCCGGCTGGCGGGCACAGCTGTAAAGCTATTAGTGAGAGTTTTGCGGCGCGGGACGCTGGAAAAGCGGCCGTGAGATAGCGATAGTGCTCTGTTGCTCTCTCTATGTACCTCGGCCGTTATGTACATCCACGAGCCGTGCAAAAGCCGCCGGTACTGCTCCCGCGTGTGGGTGCACCCGAGTGACGGGCACGCGTGCTGCAGATCTACGTGCGAGCGCGGCCCGAGTTCAGTTTGCTCGCGTTCCATGTGCACCGGGCGAACGAATGAGCGAAAGAGATGTCCTAAATGGCGGTCGATATCTCGCCGAGGACCAGCATCGCCGCGAATTCCACGATGGCTTCGAACCACATTCGAGCACCGTCCAAAATCCGATTTTCGAGGGGGTGGCTAATCGCGGGGGTTTAGATACAATAGGGAAAGAAAATTTTAACTGTGGATAGTAACAGAAATTTTATAGGTCCACTAGAAGGGATTGTATTTTAACATTTATATCCCATATATCGGGGGGTAATTTATTAGGGTGGATGCACCATTTGTGGCCACTTCTTAAAAAATATAATATTTTTCCGTATAAGCAATAAATGTAACCTTATATTTCTAGCGGAATACTAAACAAAATAGTTATGATGTGAAAGTCTCCACATAATAATGATCTGCAAGCAATTTAAAATTAAGATAATTAAGCACATGGCCAAAAACAGTGCAATGGCCACAAACGGTGCATCTACCCTACCTATTATACCTAATAACCTGACAGTACTCGCGCCCAAGTTTCTTTCCTTCGAATAGTACCTGAATAGTGTATTGAATGAATTTGATAATTGGTGCGTAGGTGGTAATACGGGGTTGAAATTGAGTACAGCAGGATCGACAGTGGAAGAGAGTAAAACGAGAGAGACGCAAACTGCTCGTAGCCATCGTCAGCGCTCTAAGCAGCGTGAATGAACCGTCCAGGGACTAGGGCACAACATTCGCGAGTATCAAAGCGAGCGAGTAGGTGTGCAGACACGGCGAACGTAATAGTAACCTTGGCTTAGCGATGGTCACGTTATGGTAACGTCTATGACACGTTCCCACGTAGTCGCGTGTCACGTTCCCGCTTACGATCGCCTCACGTGACCACGAAGAAAGGGGAGGGCTCAATGAACAAGCCACGTCGTTGGACTCTTTATCTCGAAATGATTCTTTTTTTCCCTACTCGCCCCATTGGATCGATTTGCTGTCACGCCGTGATTTCAGGGATCCAATCTACGGAGACCCGTCCATCGAAATTAGTGACGCGAAACGTTTTGTTCTCGTCCTCGGAGCGATTTAATCGAACGTGGGGGTATTTCATATCGTGCTCGTGAATCGAATTGCATGGGAACGTAATTGGGAGAGAATGTTAAGAATGCATGATTTTGACGGTTGAGAAAAGTGCCTGATTGTGCGCGAGAACGAAGAATGCGTGATACAGTAGATTTTGGATGAGTTTACCGATGGCTAACACTCGCGTTGGTTTTTTTCTGTTTCAGATCGTACAAATCAACCGCCTTCTAACAAGCCACATTAACCTCAAGTGATTTCTATTTTCTTACGAAGCGCGAAGAACAAAAAAAGTAATTAGCGTGTTTATATCGACGTAAAGGAACAAAGGAAAAAAGGGAGAAGAAAAGAAAGATATTCCAAGAGCTTAGGTTCAGAAGACAAAGGATTAAGAGCTATAGTATCTAATTAGTGTACAAAGTATATCCGAAGTAAAAAAAAGTCCGCCAGTGCCAAATTGAATGACGAACAAGGGAAACAAGTAAAAGAGGAGCGCAGTGTAAAAACCCATTATTGTACGTTATGCGATAAAAAAGAGGAGAGATACGAAACAAAAAAAAAATAGTATAAAATACTGCGCGATAAAAAAAGGGGTAAAACCGTAAACCAAAGAATCTACCATTTCTTTTTTCTACTAATCACTCAGCAAGTAACGATACTCACTGATCAGCGAGGAGCGACAAAGCGCCGCCGATCCTCTTCGCGAGCAGATTTAATTAAGGGCAAAACCGACCGACAAAGTTTTCTAAGCTAATAGGAGTTTTAACGTAATTAAGCAGTAAGTAAGAGCCACCGATCATTTTTTTTTCTGAAAAAGAAAAGAAAAATAAACGAACGGACGCAACCCACCGGGGCGAGTGTCCACCGAGAAACGGGAGTCCCATCCAAAGCAAACGAAGACAAGACGGAAGCAAGGTGGAACGCAGGCCGCCCTACGTAATCCGGAGAAAGGGGACTCGCGCACACAATTCACTCCCAGAGAAACCGATCTACTTCAGTTCGTAGCCTAAACCTGTTGAGTACAAACGACAGAAATAGAGTTATAGATAGAGGAAGTAGAGGAGCAGTGAGAACGCGAGCGTAATAGAGAGATTGAGAGAGAGAGAGGGAAAGCGAGAGAGAGAGAGAGAGAGCGAAAGTGACGAAGAACGAGAGAGTGCACGAGAGAAACTGAAAAACTAAGAAGACACGCGCGTGAAGGATAAAGCAGTGACAATAGAAAGGACTCAGGCGGTAAACCGAAGGAAGCCAAGGACAAATCAGAGAGCGGTCACGAGAGGACGCGCATCGTGGAGTTGCTGAGGAGCGTCAGCCAAGTTGGAGGAACATTCGTCCCGTTCTCCCAGATGCCACGGTGCCAAGGTGGCGAGGAGTCCGTAGCACGCGTCGACGGCAGCGGATAATCCCGATAACCAGCAGCCAGTCACGATCGGCCCGCGCGGAGGTGGAACTGGATCCGTAGAGAGGAAGAGAGCGAGGGGGTAGATCGGAAGGTCGCGTCCCTTTACAGACCGTCAAAGAGCAACGTGGTAGACGAGGGATAAGGATCGAGTGCGAACTGTAACGCGACCTCCCGCGAGCAGGGAGCACGAGTCGCGATGACGTGGCGGGGAAGATGAGCGCCGAGGTAACGAAGGAGGTCGTAGCCACCGAGAGGGTAACAGGCAGCCCTCCGGCGGCGGTGGCGACCTCGCCGAACTCGGTGGGTCCGGGTGACCCGGCGCGTCACCTGCCGCCGTTCAGCAGCTTCGCCGGGGACAACGCGATGGACAGCTCGACGACACTCACCACCCTTCACCCCCAGGACGTCGGCCTTGGGCTGACCTCCTCCTGGGACTACTACGAGGGACTGACCGGCCGGCTGATCGACTCACGCGGCGAGGTAGTGCTCGCCAGCCAGTACAGGCCCTGGGAGTCGAAGAACGCCGGCGGCGTGGCGGTTACCGGCGAGGGCCTGCCGAGCTTCGCCAGCCAATTCACCGCTCCCAGCGAAGCGGAGCCTCAATTGACGGCTCTCACGCCATTGTCACCAGCCTCGATATCGCACTCTCCACCTGTCACGTCGGCGGTCGGCCTGCCCAGCTTCCACACGCTGGGCACACCGCTGCCAGCGCCTCATCCGCACAGAGGAAGCGTCGGCTATCCGCTGGTACCGGCCCCCGTCCAGGCCAGGGAGGTGCCCGCCCTTCAGCAGCAGCTACTCGACGAAAGGCACATACAATTACTCGGCTCGAACCCGGTGCAGGCGTTCCCGCCACCGCCGCCCGGCCATCCTCACCACACCGTGCTCACGGTGGTGAAGCCCGAGTACCCTCAGCTGCACCACGCCAACTTCCAGAACCCGATGTCCACGGTGCTCGACTCGTCGCCCATCTCCCGGCCGATCGGCATAGACGGCAGGAAGAAGGAGCGCAGAAAAATCCGCGCCGGCTCGATGGAGTCCGAGGACAGCGTCGGGGCGGGCAACGTAGAGAGCTCGGGCCAGGTGGCAGCGGTCTCCTCCACCGCGAATCGCGGACCTCATCACATGGGCGGAGGCATGGTGGACCCGGACGGGGACGGGGGCCTCAGCGACAAGCCGGCCAAGAAGAAGCGCAAGAGATGCGGCGAGTGCATCGGCTGCCAGCGCAAGGACAACTGCGGGGACTGCGCGCCGTGCAGGAACGACAAGAGCCACCAGATCTGCAAGATGAGGCGGTGCGAGAAGCTCACCGAGAAAAAGGTCAGTGCCACTTCTGTTTGCTGCGCGAGCCAGCGCTAGGTACTATTTCTCGGAGAACGCGAGGTCCGTCGTTGAGTCGTACTACTTGTTGGATCAATGATCGTTTAGGGGGCGGCTCGCGCGTACCCCTTTGCGGTTTATGCGAGCCAGGGGTTTGTTCGAAGTCGTGGTATTGTAGGAAAGATAGATTATTTCGTTGAATTTAGTATTCTTTTTGTGTACTAAGAGAGAATTTAAATGCTCCGCATACATCGCGTGCGGAACTCCTCTAGTCCCATCTCTTACGCATAGTCACTGAACGCCGATGGGGGTTCACCGCACATAATGCATGCATTGAACAAACAAATATGCGCTACTATAGCACTAAAAGAATTAATGCGAAGCTATTGACTTTGAAAGAATTTAAGGCAAGAGATCCTTGATAATAACGAAGCTTGTTACACGTTAACTAACTTTAAAATACCGATAATGAATTTTCAATTTCCCCGAAAGCATAAGCCTGTCCTCCGTTGTACCACGATCGAGAGCCCTCGCTCTCCATAGATGTAGCGAGTCGTTAAAAATCGTGTTGATAGCAGCGGCCGTGAAACGGGCGCGAAAATGAATTCACCCTGCGGGGGTAACAGGCGACATCGCGGTGGTTTGGTCCAAATTCGTGAAAATCCAGGTGCACCGGTTGTGTGTTGGGCGCAGTAGGGAAAGGGTGCGGATCGTAGACTGATGGTAGGGTAGGATAAACACCGACACAGCCGCGTTACAGAACGCCCGCGTGTATATATAGAGTCTGAACTTGGCCCCGATGCCTGAATGTGCCGAGAATCCCAGAGGGAAATACAGAAATACAGATAACCGAGGTGGTTTATTATTGTAGCGACATTGAATAGGGGGTTGCTGGGTTGACTGGCTCGTTGGCTGGCTGGCTGTTCGGCTGCTCGCATGCCCCTAGCGATGTGTACGAACCGTACGCAAATGAGCGATCGAACAATTTGCATTTTCTACGCTGAATGACAATGTACACGCAATTTCAACACGAAATGTCATATATCGAAGCAATGAATCAGTATTTCATTCGAATATTTATTATTCTTATCTTGGAGTGATTACACGAGCTGCGGAGTACTCTCTGACAATATTAGTCGATTCGTGTAAATGTCATCTTTCCCTCTAGATGGACTCAGAAGTCAGATATTCACAGTCGAAACTATACTTCGACGATTCTGTATACAAGTAAACTTTCAGTTTCGCATATTCTTATAATTTAATCTGCAATTCCCCTGCAACTCTCTCTGGAGTTCCTTATCACTTTCCTCAGAAATTTTCCAGCGGAGACACTTTCGCGATTAAATACTGTCCCATACACGTTCATTCGTCGGAAACGAGGCTACTTGAAAAAAAGAACAGAGCGTGCCCTGTAAAAAGATCTTGTTACCCGCGATCGGAACGATCGAGAGCATAAAGAGAACGATACGCGCGGAGCTCGTTTCGGAAACTCGGAGCAACACGGGGTCATTGTACTCCGACGCGAGTCAATTTAATGGCAAAGTCGCGAGGCAGAAGGCGATGTGCGGCTGTGCCAGCGCGTCAGTGTGCGTGCGTGCGGCGTGTGCAGCACTGTTCAACAAACAGCCACGGCAGGCTCGTAAGCAGCTCCGCTTATCGTAGGGCAAGTTCAAGGCTCGTCGCGGGTCATAATAATCGCGTATCGAACTCCAGCACGTTCAGAAACAAACGTGTTGTTTGCCAGGCCGATACAGCCTAACACCTCGCCCCGTCCGCCGCGATAAACGCTCGCGCCTGACAATTAAGACGAATCGATTTGCTCTCGACGCGCAACTATTGTATTTTCCTCTGTGCCGAGGAAATCTGCAAACAGCGCGACTGTATCGATCGTGCACCGAGCTCCGCTTATCTCGGACCTCGTTTCGTTCGCTTTCTTCTTAGTTGTCTGCTTCTTCGATGGAAAATGAGGTTGAAGGAGTTATAGTAGAGGCCATGAAAGAATGCGCGTCAATTCTTCTGGTTGATTATTCGGAAGAATGTGTTGTGTGGTTAAGAAACATTCTAAGAGTAGCTCAGGGGGTGGTTGAAAGCTAGATAACGAGTAGGCATTAGAGGGTGGTATTTTGGTGCCGTTTTTCGGTCGGTCGACACCGTCTTGGTTCTCGGCTTTATCGCGCCGCTTTCCGAGCTGACCTTAAGTGAGTCACTGGCTGCTATTATCGTGACTTTCACGGACAGTCGTGCGTAGGCAGAGACCGCATCTCGTGATGAGCCGCGATTAAACGAGAAAATTGTTGTTCCGCCCGATGATAGCCTGTCCACTGGAAATAATATGCGATTCCCTGCGAGCCGATCGCTCACTCCCGCGACCCTGCCACGATACGGGCTCACCTTAACCGTTCTCGCTCCATTATGATCCTGACGGACGATTATGCTAAGTTCCTCTCGTTTTTACGCCCTATTAAAACCGGGGTTGCGACGTGCGGCCTCGGCTAGCCGTAATTGCGACGGAACTGTGCGAAAACAGACGGTGACGGTGTTCAGTTTTCGTCAGACGGACAGTGCATGAATATTCATGCCGGTTCGTGGATTAATATTTCATCGTCGAGAGCCTCTTGTAGGTACGTAGTCAGCGGTGGCTTTCGGTCACTTTTAACCACTGCTGGCGAACAAGTAATGTCAAACTTTAAGTATCTCTATATTGAACCGTCTTCTGTTACTCAAAGTAACAGTTATCGACTGTCCGTAGATTCGAGTCAGAAATATAAGCAATTGCCATACGATTCGCGTTGGAACTGCGATTTCCCGATGGATCGCCATGTTGGTGGTAGTTAATCGTAGGCAGAAGGGACGAGGTGTCAGCGAAAAAGCGAGAAAAAGAGACGCGGATGATAGATGGGCAGGAGTCGAAGACCCGTATAGAGGGCCGCCGTCACAACAACCCACACCCTTGCAGATCTTAACACCCTCTTTATCCCGAGGGAAAGCTCGCCCTCGCTGTCTTTCTGCTCGCGAAAGAGGCGGCCACCCTCCAGTTCATCGTACACCTGCCGTCGAGAGGCCGTCCGCCGCGCGATGCCCCAATTTTTATCGTCTTCCACGCTGTTTTGACCTGCTTCCCGTTCTACCAGGGGAGGAAAACATTCCACCCCCTGCTTGTCCCTCGACGCCGTCGCTCCCTGCAACCGTTTCTGGGTCCCTCGATGTTCCTCGTGGCTAGAACTTTGGGTGTAGGTACTTTACGTCCCCGCATTGTTTGGTCGAACTTTACCATCATAGCACTCGTGTTGATAAAAGGTGTTACGCCAACGTAGAGCTGACATTCAGTTGTTCATTTAATATTAATGAGTTGATGATATTCGAAGTCTAATCAGTATGAATACTATACAAACAGTATCAAACACTTACCTACTCATTCCGCAGTCGCGAACTCCGTTTTAGTTCCCCTCAGACTTCTTTTTCGCACATCATGTTGCACTGATTTAAATTTCCAAAGTATAACGGACACCCTGGAGAACCTATCCGCACGACACATTTCTATCCTCCGTGATCAGTAGAACATGCTGATTCACTTGGACCGAACGATTTGGGAACAGCCAGTGGAGCGTGGAGATGAAGTCGCGATCCGGGGTCCAGCAATTGGCATCGTTGCCTTCGCCCTCCGACATCGTTCGACCCTCGAAAACGTTCGCCACTTGGCGGGCTTCGCGAGCTCCGTCAGCAATTGGATCGATACGCACCGGTCCCCGAAGGATCGTCCCTTCGCCGCGAACCGGTTAATCGGCTGCGACCGGCCGCCTCTTTGTGCCAAGGTTGCTACGATTCGCGAACTGTGTTATCGCCACTGCTGCGGCGGTGCACCGGTTGCCGACGAAAGACGCGTCGACGCCCACGCGCGGCCGCTTACGCGCTGTTACGTATTATGTTGTTACGAGGGCCAGAGGCGATTCACACGTGGTCGTCGACAATTGCGCGGCGGAATTGAGGGAGAGACGAGATCGTCCAAGACGCATTCGGCTTCGGACGGGGGATATCTTGCCACCTAGCGGACGGCGAATGACACGATGAACCGCGTTTCCATATCGCCCTCAATTATCTTCAGCCATTAACCTGTTAACTTTGAAGGAGGGGGGTTTGATACGATTTCAAGTTCGAGAAGAATACCTTTCGTCGTTGCACCACTGTAACAAGTTACCGCAATCGCTGGCATCGGAAAGAGTTAAAAGAAAAGGCTCGGTGGAAATTGCTTCTTTTCTAAAAACACTATCATCACCGTCCCATTCGAAGCATCCAATTCGGAGCTACGTACTCCGGCGGCCGACGAGGCACGCGGCACGGGTCTTCGTGACTCTGGAACGCATTTCCCGATTGATCGGGCAGAGGCCAAGGGCACGGGGAAAGCCACCTCGTACCTACGTGACCTACGCGAACCTGTGACACAGACACGCGTTTGCATGTGGATACAGAAATTGCTGCATAGCATGGGCGGAGTCGGGTTGATCGAGCGCGGTGGGGACCACCACCGAATCGGCCAAGTCTGATAGTGTGCAACGTGTGGCCCCACTGGAAACGCGCACGGTCCACGCGCTCCGCCCATGACTAACGGCCAAATTTATAGCCGAAATATGAATCAGGATAATGGATCTCTTTCGAGACAGGATATCGATCACCTTCGGGGGAAAGGTCCACGCGTGTCCCTGCGACTCTTGGCTGTTTTCGAGCGGGAGGGAGGCACGCCGCGTGCAGTGGACGTTCCAATCATTAGCCACGGTTACAGCGACGGGGAGCTTTCTTTTACTCGGCGACTGTCACGCAATATTCTTGTACGCGCATCGCTGTGTGATGCGGGCACAGAGTGGAGGCTGATGACGGGATTTGTGTATAGGTACCTACCTGCACCTCATTTATGGTTCTAAAGTTAGTATTTCATGGGATACTTTGGTGTTTCTTCAACATAACGTTCTCGAGGATCCCAACACTTCCAAGATCATCGCTACTTAGAGTATGATGCAATCCTACAAACTTACAAACAAACCCTACCTACTACTTTACGTTTCACAATCGCTCGCATTGATGTAGCAAAATCTCGCTATTTTCGCGAATCGTACCACGATCCAAGGACGCGTAAGAGTGAACGAGCCCCTCTTAACGGCACAATGTTTCCTCCGCGGGCGGAGTTGATTGGCCCGATGGCTGATAACCCTGAGCAGTCGTCAATTGTGTACGGTCATCGCGCGGTTATCGGTTTCGCGTACGTGCTCACGAATATCTCGCGAATCGCTGGCTCGACGGACGGACGGGCAACGTTGCCCGAGCCTGCCGCCTCTGCGTAACCGAACACTCGTCGCCGCGGACGGATCCTCTTTCTCTCGTCTTCTACTTTGACGGGCTTCGTAGTTTCGATTTATCGAGAAACCGGAACCGAAAAGCCCGCCCGGTGCCGACTATTCGTATCGCCGGGAGCCTGCAACCGACAGGGGGACAACCCTTTCGCGAATCGATCGTTCCACCTGCGAATTCCCTGCGAAACACATCGTTCCCCAGCGATTAATCGCACGAGAATCGCTTGCGCAACTTAGGGAGATATTTCTCGTTGAAATTCGAGGGATCAGTTCCGATTTGCAACGCTATCAAGCTTAATAGACTTTCGTGCCAGATCAGCAGATTTTTAGTTTCTATCTTTTCCCATCGTGCTCGCGAGTGATCTTGAAATTTTCATTTCGGGCACAAGCATGAATTTCATTGGATTTCAAAGTAGAACGGAGGTGGGACAGAGGTGAAACCGTGAACTCCATTAATCGGTTACTGTCCCATAATTGGATATCGCGACCGAGCTTTTTGATCATCGTTTCAAGGCCTCGGGAGAAATCGAACGAGTTAATGGAGCCGATAGCGAGAGTGAGATTATGTAAACGATCCCGCGGACCGCGGTGCATGTCGAAAAGTCGATTTCGGGAAAAGATTCAATTTTGCTGAGCGGAGCAAGGGAAGGGGCGATTAAAACGCGTTTCGATTTTACGCGGTCGCGCTTGTTTCCGCCTTTTTTTCGGTGACGGAACAGAGCACCGCGGTGCGCCCGCGCGCCTATTTCGTCGTAATAATGGATACTGAGAGTCTGCTAGGGAACGGGGGATCGATCGAGCTGAGGAAGTCGAAAAATTCGTCCCACTTCCTGGCCCCACCGGCGCTCGACCGTTTCGCAACCGTGAATTGTCTTCCCCTTCTTTCGCTACCTTACCACCTTCTTTTTACTCTTCCTGCACGAGAAGCACCTTAACAACGTTCACTAATGAACTGCACGTTCCTCGTACTACTATCTCTAACATCAATAACACTTTCACTATATTTGAAGGATAGGAAGAAAAAACGTGGAATGTCCATTTTTCGTGATTATACTATTTATAGCAATAAGTTTCGTGGTTGGCAATTGGGATTACAGAACTGTCTAATGGCAAAGGTTTATAAAATTCAAATACCCCCTAAGATAACGTTAAAGTTTTGGTAATTGCCACTCTGCACTGGAACAAATCACTTAATTTTCTTGATAAAGCTGTTTTAAGCGGACCTTGTGGTCTAAAAGTCGAATTTTTTATTTCATTTTTCGAATGTTCAGCCTTTTAGATTAACGCGTTTAAAAGGATTTGTTGAAATTCGTAAAATTTCCGAAGTTAGGTATTTGAGTAGCGGCAATTGCATGGGTAACACCCGGACTTATTATTTGATTCGACTGAAACTTTTTTTATTTTGAAGAATATACTTCTGACTAGGGGAAACCAGAAAAAATTACAAAAACTTGAAAATTTATAGTTTTCAAAGGCGTTGAAATGTCGAAAAATATAGGCAAAAAGTGATTTCTAACTTCAAGTGTCCTTATTTTCTAAAAAAATGTAATTTTTGTATTTTTCTGGTTTCCCCCTAGTCAGAAGTATATTCTTCAAAATAAAAAAGTTTCAGTCGCATCGGATAATAACTTTTGAAGATACAGGTCCCATTAAAAAATATATAGTAATTTTCCTTTAATTAATTCCTAAAGACTATCTATTTTTTGAGGCTCCAGACCGGAAAGTCCCTTTAAGTCATTCCCCGTTTTTGCCTCTTTCCCTTGATTTGTGCATCAGTTCAAAGTTGAACACTTATACAGTTGTACTAATTCAACTTAGCACAGATATCCCTGGTTTGACAGTGTGACGGATATCTGTATACCATCTGGCAGCACGTGAGAATAACAGCGGAGTCGATTGCTTCGCTCCAGCTTAACTCGATTAAGACTTGAAATTTGAATAGATCCCCCACCCTCGAGTGCCGTCTCCCGCGCACCCACGTCCCTTTCTCTCGCCCCGGTCCGGTAAAAGGTTTCGCCCAGAGGGAAAGTGGAAAACTTGATTTTCCCGAGGACGGAGGCGCGCGCGCGAAGACGCCGCCGCGACACGGCGAAATCGCGCGAGTAACGATCGACCCCGGGCTACCTCGCAGAGGGAATCTCGTCCTTGTTGGTGCACGCTCCACGGAGATTCGAGGACGATCTTCATCAGCCGAGTGTGAAATCCACTTTTCGTGGTCGTTAGACCCCGCCAGGATCGAGATGTCGCGTCTAGATTTAAAGGATTCCACTCGAACGACCTTGCCCGCGCGCGGAGGCCGGGCTTTGCTAAACGTCCTCCTAATCGGCGGTAGAAGGGGTCTACGCCACTATCAGCGGGGGGCCCTGGACGATCCTTGTGTAGTTCATTCAACATGCTGATCAATTATACTAAATTATCATCGCCCCTGATAATTTAAACCAGACAATTTCGATCTGTTTAAGCCAAAGCCTACCACCTAAAATTACAAGACCGCTGAATACCACCCCTAGCAACAGAAATTAAATTCTCGTGGAATAGATAAGTTCCTTGCTCCCCGATTGATATAGCAAAAGTCTCCCAACCTTCTTTCGCGTTTGCGTGTAGGTACTCCGTTCTCCTCGATCGTCCGCATCCAAAGAAACGCGCACGACAGGGTCCATTCACGCAGCCTTCCCTCGATCATCCAACGGCACGAGACGCCGAACGGCTCGGTACATTTCATAATGACAGACGATCTTCCGGTCTGGGCTACAAAGAACCAGTTCGCCTGCGTCTGAGCGCGGAGCGTTAAAGCGTCGTTAAATTCGCGCCGAAGTCGGCTCCTTCTTCGACACGGCGCATAAAGATTATCGGGAAACGCTCCATTTAAATGCGAGCAGATGTACTTAAAGCGACAGATGCTCTGAAAGCAATGCCGAGGAATGGCGGTGCGTCGCCACGAATTCGTTCTGGTGTCGCGCACGCTACTACGGCCTGGGATTCAGACTTGCTTCGTCGAATCGAAAAACGGTCCCGGCGGTCGCTCGATCGATACGCTGCCTCTGCACACGTGTACATCTGTGCGCGGCTGTGTATATCCAGTGCACACAACACAGATGTACATTTCAGGATTAACTAAAATTAAATCCTGTTGGGCCGAACGTGGACGAGATCTATTGACATTAACCAGTTTCACAAATAGGAGCAGGCTCTCAGCGGCGAACACGAGTCGGCAGATGGCGAATCAAAGACGGGCAGATCCCGTTGCCAGATTTTCGTCGTGTTCAGATTCTCCGAGGCTCGCGAATTGCCCTTCGAAACCCGAACCGCCATCTGCTTTCACCCGCTAATTAGATTTCTGTAACGCGAGATAGATTCGCTTGATATCCACCGTTCCGCGAGCTTCTTCCTCGCGTTCGGGAGCACAGTCTTCGATTCCAAGGGTTTTGGGGTGGAACCGAGCTTGGGCGCGCGTTTGTCGAGTAATTGTAATTCGAGTGGAGGGAACGAGGCTCGTCGAAAGTGCATCTTGGTAATTCCAATGGAATTCTGCACGCTAGAGGATTTAGTTCTTTAGTCGAAGCTTCCTCTGTACTTTGTTCAGAGTACTTTAGAAGCATTAAATTTTCAGTAGTTTGAAATTCTATATTAATAAGTCGATTCGGAGGAAAGAGGAAGCTGCCAATCTCTCCGCGCGGTCTAAAACTAAAAGTCCAAGGCAAATAGCAATATTCCCGGCAACTATCGCTCTCCGCGACTCTCTTACTCAAATAAATCTCAATTACCATTATTCACAACGGCGATATCATTCTTCTCGGAACGAATCTTAATTACCCCTGTCAATAACGATGCATTAGTCTTCTCGTTTGGATTACACAATTACGTATTGACGCCCAACGTCACAGATAAACCGTGTCAGTGTCGACAGTGAAAGAGAACAATCCTTCTCTACGCAGAAGAATCAAGATAACCCTTAGAAATCGACGTAAAAACAACTTCCCCAAACGCTGTCCCCGAAGAACCAGAAAGCAACGGTTGAAAACCCCTGGCGCTCACAAGAGACTCCGTATTAAAAAAAAGAAAAGTAATGTTCTCAAACGCTAGACGTTAGAATCGATTTTTCCTTGGGACAAAAGCGCGGAGTGAGTCTGGACCAGGTTTCATCCCGGAGGCAGGGTCGAAACGGTTGAGAGCCTCTGGCGGGCACAATGAGTCCCCGTCGTAATGCTATTCGGGAATCCAATTTTAAAGGACCGGCAGTCATTGCGCGGGACTGGGAGCGGGCTCCAGCTCGCGTCCGTTCTTCTCCCTCGAAAAAGTCGCGCCAGTTCTACGGGCGAAACGGCGGGCGAATCGGCGCGATGCGTGCGCGAATCGATCGGCCGGATGAAAAACGGGAAAGAGAGTGTTCTCTCGTCGAACACTACCGGATGCCCTCGACGTCCTTGTCCCTTCTACTGACGTCATCGCGCCATCTTACAGATCTGCGCGTGCCGCTCCATTCGGACGTCTCGCGGAGCAGAAGTCCCTTCGAACAGTTTTGCGATCGCGGGTCCAACGAATCGCTATTTACCGACGAGCAAAACGGCCGTCTGGGAAGCAGCCGATCGATCGTTTCAGGGGAGGCTGACTACTCTGTACCGCTCTGTAGCGAGAGTCCTTGAGAGTCAGTTTTCACTGTTAAACGTACAGGGTGTTGAGGAAAGAAACGGTGGTAAGATTCTGGAGGTAGATGTAATTTCTGTTTGAAATTCGAGAGAGTGTTATGTAAAGGAGGACGAGAACGTTAGCGTCGCTCCAGTAAAGTGCTATTCTGTGTTCTGGTGTTGTAATAGAATTCTAGTTTCTTTCAGTCTTTGGTCGAGAGTGAAAATTGGTCGCTCGTTGGTCTCGAGTTACAGGACACCCCGTGTAACATCCAATCATTTCAGAGAGCATGAGATGTTCCAGAATTCTGTAGCCTCTTGCCCGACACCCTGTAAACTGGAAAAATCGAGGGACCCTTAGGCGCTCGTGAATAATATGCCCGGAAATGCAGCGTCCCGTGGATGCTGGCGAGGGGATGGTAGTTGGGAGTAGTGTATTGTTTCGACAGACAATATTTCGCCTGTTATTATGTGTTTCAAGGGAGAGAAAGAGAGAAAGAGAGAGAGAGGTAATTGTAATTTCTTAAAATTCTTAACGCGACATAGTCCTCGATCCGCGGCGCCGCTTCCGTCTACGGTCGAAAGTTTCGGTCTGCTCTAAAACCGACCGAGAAAGGGAGGAGAACCGAAACGGAGAAAGGAAAGAAATAAAATGTCTCGCGACGAAATTCCAGGGTCGAGAGGAACGAAGCTGGAAGCGGGCGGAATTTACAGTTTTGCGCGCATTTGTTCCCCCGGCTACAGAAATACTGTGACCGTCGGAGAGAGGCAGAGAGACACCGAGAGAGAAAGAGAGAGAGAGAGGGCAGGGAAAAAGAGGACCTTGAATCTACGCAGTCCTGCTAGCGGTAGGAACGTTTCTCGAGTCGATATATCGATCCCCGCCCCCACTCGCTGCTTCCTGCCACGGGAACAGGACTCGCTCTCTCCCCCATCCTCTCCCCCGTCTCCTTCTCTTTCTCCCTCTCCCGCAGGATGAGTCACAGCCTCCCCGTAACACACACGCGTGCACACCATCGACCACCACGGGACGAGCGTGTGCCTGCCCGCCCGCGCGCGCGCGCACGTACAATCGCGTCCACGATGGAGAAGGAGAGGAACAGACACTACTCTCTTTCTTGCACCTTTTTTGCCCTCCCACTTTCCCTCCCTTCCTTTTTTCGTCTCATTCCTAGTTCACCCTCTACCCCACCGCCCTTCTCTCTCTCTCTCTCTCTCTCCCTCTCTGCCGTTCGTTCTCTGCTTCTGGCTCTCACTCTGCGCGCACGTAACGAAACGTACGCGGAAAATTGTGCACGCATTCGATCGACCCGTCCAACGCGTCGAACTTCGCCGTCGTGCCGAAAGACTAAGGGTTACGTTCGATACAGCCGCGCAACACCTCGCCACCATCGAATTCCGCCCACCTTTCTTGCCGCCTCGTTCCGCGAGATCACCCTTCTTCGTCCGAGCGCACCCGCTTTCTCACCTCGCCCCGGGCACCTGTCCCACGCGACTCACTTTCACCGTTTTCCTTTCTCCCGCCCGGTGCCCCGATAAGTAGCGCGCTTATCGGGAAACCTGGGCTTCCGGGGCTGCACCGAATTACTACCCCCTTTTCAAGGTGATTCCGTAAGCACTCGGGAGGCGAGGCTCTCGAGTCTGCCCCGCTGCATAGGCCACCCCTTCGGCAGCGCTGCCTCTGATCGTAGCGTTAGTCTTCCGTGGATCATCTGTGGAGAAGCGCACTGTTTTAAGCCGGGTTCCCACGGATCAGTTCCGTGACGGTTCAGTTCAGTCAGCTGGTATAACTAACACGGATAAACGTGAACTTCCTCTGAACTGCTTAGTTTCAAAAGAGGGAAACTATATGTTCCGCCACTGACACGTGTGAATCCGCCTTTAGCCATCGTCTTCTTTCGGCGATGCTTCCAACTTGTTCGTTTGGTATGACGAGGTCCATTGAAAGCTTCCAGAGTTCTAAAATAATAACTCCGGTGACATAGAATTCTTGCCTATCGTCTTGCTAAGAAAAATGAAGAGATCCTTCGGAATCAAAGACACTACCGTTGCTTAAGGAGTCTGACACCCTCCACACACAATCTCAACCCAGAATCCTCCGTCGCGTATCCCACTCTATCGCCCACGCGCGTTCGCTCGACCTCTTCAGATTTACGCATCCGTGATCGATCCCTGAATTCCCTGGATGCTCCCAACCCTCGGTTACGCGAGGAAGTCGGCAATTTCGCGTAACGATCATGGTTACCTATTTCGTGAAGCCGGCGACGAGTACCGCGAACGGTGATGTCGCTAACGACACCATTTAAGCACCCAGGCGGAGGGATCTTCGACCAGTCACCAGGTTTGTTTCCGAGAATCGGGGGCGCAGAGGAAGAGGGTGCGAGTCGATAGTTCGCCAGGTCGGAACCGTTGTCGCGAGCAGGACACGCCAGCGATATACGTGCACGTGCAACCGTTCACGTGCACCTAATGACAAGGTGGGTTCACCCCCAATGCGCCGCGCAATTACAGCTGAAAAATGCAAAATTCGCCGGCGTTGCTTGCGGCGCTGCGTTGCCAGCGTTGTTACGTTGCCACGATACGGGGGGACCGCTCGAAACGGGGGACGAATTTCTGCCCTGTTTTCCAGAACTGTTGACAGGTAGCCTAGGCACCGTCGGCCTATTAATCCCCGTTTTATTCCTGGCTTCTTTGATCGGGTTCGGGACACTGTATTTTCCTGGGGGGTCTTTGGCTCTGCACACCGGTGCCGTCCCTGTGTAGTTCCGTGATTTTTCGCAGCTTTACTTCCCCGCTTGCTTCGTCGAGTAGAATGAGAGAGACTGAATGCCCCTTTTGACGGTCTATTAAATAGTTTATAAATAGTAAAAACAGAGGATTTAGTGAGGATGAGACGCTCATCTTTGATTGAGACAGACACACCTTTCTTAGTTCGAGGCAATACTATAGAGTAGTAAGATAAGAGTGCGCACTTAAAGTTTAGACTTTCCCAAAATCCTTGGTATTACACAAATAACATTACTCCCACCTTCGTATTTGCGCAGGCATCAGTGTTCTGGAGGATCGGTGTATTCTTCTTCACACGAAGGACTAATTATTTTTTCTATACACGTTGATCGTTGGGTTATCTTCTCTTTACAGAACAAAATGTTTTATTCCTTTAAAAAAATTTGAGAAGCAGATGCTATTTTTTTTTGCTTTTATACTTATTCAAAAATTCAGAATCGTTGAAACCTACAAATTTTTCATTAGGACTCAAGAAACGTAAGACATGCAAAAATCTGGTCCTGAAAAAACTGTACCTAATATCACCAACTCAAGAAGTATTGATTAATTCACATATATATAAGTTTTTAAAGTCATTTTCACATGTGCTCTTATTATTTCTTGCTAGGAATTATTAGACTTACCTTCTCCGAATGCGATGTAAAATAGTGGCAGTCCAATAAATTTTCACACAATTAAAATTCACTAAAATACTTCTCTTTCTGTAATTCTACATATGTTTAGGTACTAATTCAGTGCATAACCGATAAATTTTAGAGCTTACTTTGCGAGATATAGCGAACGTCGATATTAGGAACAGTGGCGATATTAGGTAGAGTCATCCTACACCTATCCCCCTCCAACAACATTAGCTACAAGGATTCTACCTCCAGTGGTTTAAAAGAACCCGCTATCATTCAACCACCGTTGACATCTTGCCCCCAGTATCGACACCCAAATAGCCACCCCGTCCACAGGAGCCAGTAATTTCGGCGCGACCGTGGAGAGAGTCGGATCACGAATCCGTTACTCCATTACGCGCGCTATCTCGACCGCTTGAATCGCTATCGGCTAATCCCGATCCGATGCGCGTCCCGAAGGCTGTGCCTCGCGCTAAATATCATCTCGCGGGCTAAACTGCGGTCGCGGTTTACCGGGGGATTACGAGCATTGCGCGAAGCCCCGTAAAGGATATAATCCGGCTGGATTCGCCATATCGATTTTGAGCCGTGCAGCTCTAATGCGTCAGGGCACGCGTCTCCTCAGGGTCTGGCTGGCTTTTAGCGTGCGTGCACGCACACGTACGCTCGGCGGCCACCGTGGACGCGCGCGCGTTTCAAACGATCCCGTGACTCATGCCGCCGCGTAGACGCGCGTACGTGTGTTTGCGCACACGCGTGCGCGCTTACGGGCATACGAATCCGCGAGGCTCACGCACACGGCCACGCGCGTGCATCGTGCGACCTTGCGCACGCATTATAAGCGTGCTCACGCGCTCCCACGCTCGCTTGGCTTCTCTACGACCAGGAGAACTTCTCGAATTGGCTATTTCGATGGTGGTTGACGGTCTTCTGGGGCTGTTCCCAAGATTCTTTCGAGTCCGAAGTCGTTTGAAACGTATGAGGGTGGGTGGTTTCAGGTTTGAGCCCGGGGCAAAGGGTCTTTTGTTAGTGGATGGCGTCAGGGCTCAGAATATCCTGGGAGAAGGATCTATGGTGATTGTAGAATATGGGTTTTCGGGGATCCGTGAGATCGGTCGGGGCTGACTTTGGGAGGTTTTTAATACTTTATTCTTTAGCATCCAAGTCCACCGAACATTAACCAAATTGGTTCACGCTGACTCCAATTATTTCACGCGTTGATTAATAACATTTCTTTTCGAGGGCACACGGGGAACATTGCCTGTTTCTCGCGGCAGCTGCGTTAGGGGTCGCTGGTTTTTAGCGCGAGAATTCAGGAGGAATTTCGACGGACGGGGTGTCTTGAGTTTCCCTTTCACGGGATTGACGCGCGAACTCAAGGTCTTGCCTTGGCTTCAGGGTCGGTGCCACGGCCTGGCGGCGAGAAGGAGAGAGAGAATCAAGGGAGAGAAAGAGACTCTCCGTGCTCTCTCGCACGCTTGTATCGATCCGACTGGCTGCCGGATGTAGTATCTTCGACGCAAACGCAAAACCGAGCGAAAAGGTGAATGCAAACGCGGAATTAGACACGCAGCCTGATGGAACGGCACGCCAGACGGCTGCGAAAATTTCAGAAATTTGGAAAATACCATTTTCCCCTTCACCTCGTTTTCTATTCTAGTACTACAACAAAGAGACATCGTAGGTACTAATTTACCAAGAAAATAACATACTTCTATCCACGCAACGTACAATCAAAGAATTCCCTCGAACAGTCTGCAATCTTTCACCCCAATAAACCATGCCTAGAAACAATATCGACTAATAAAATTCAAACATTCCCACGGGAGTCCCAGAAAGTGGGAAACAGTAGTCGCAACAGAGGATTAAGTTTAAAGCCACCGCCAAATTCACTGCACCGAGATCTCCGGAAAGGGTCCTTATCCCGCTGTCCAGGGCTCGTTCAATTTCACGTCTATTAGCCTAATCGCCGTCAAGCTTCGCGAGCCAATCGAGCAACAGCCATCGACTCGAAGGGCCTGCGACGCGGCTCGACGGTCGTCGAAAGGGCGAGCTGATTATTCGCTGTTTGCCGCTGGTCCTGTTAGGGCTACGCGCCCTGTCGCCGCGCTTCCTCTTCGTCCTTCTCGTCCTCGCCGCTGACCGCCGTGTTCGGCCACTTCGGACTCCTTTTTTCTCCCGACGCACTCGGCTACCGGGCTCGTACACACGCTGGATGGAGCAGGTAAAAAGGCCCTTACAGCTGTCTGACAGCTGCCGCCTCTGTCCTATATACATACGTGATGAACCGCTTCGGCACGCTCGCGCGCGCGCACAATCGGACGCCTCGAAAATGCATTTTTCTGTTCGGTGCACGTGCACCGCGCGCCGCGTGTGTGCTCGCACAATGCGTGACGTGGACCGAGGGGCCATAACGGAATTAGCGGCGCATCATTTCATCCCTTTTCTACGACTCCGGCATCCCCCCGCGAATTCTCGTTACGCCGTCCCCCGTGGCCAGAGACGGCGGGGTCCGCTCCGTTCCGTCGATCGCGCCCGCCGTCCGTCTCCGTCGCCGATCGCTCCGGAGAAACTCGCGCGCATAAATATTCGATTGTCCGACTGCTGGAGACGCGCCGACCGAAACTGGTTTCTCCTCGGAGCCTGCCGAGACGCGCGATTCGAATTCGAATTGGAACACGCAGGAACTCCGAGTCCGGGGAAAAGAGTTGGATCGCAGATCGGCCGGATCGCAAGCGTTGCTTGTCGATTCGGGGAGATCTCGGTTCCGGACGTGTTTCTGCTGGGATGCTTCTAACGCGCCTGTATTTTCGGGTTTAGCGCGACTATGGGGGGGTTCGTCAAGTTGGGATCGTGGAAATTAACGCTCGCTTGATATCCCGCGGGGTTTTTGGTGAAAATTGGGGTTTCAGGCTTGTATTTTGGTAGGAACGGGGTGGTTTATAATTGATAGTTCGAAGGTAGATTTGTGGGGGAAGGTGACGGCAGGGTCTACAAAGGGAGGCTTGCAAAGTGGAGACTTTGAAGATTAGCCACCGTTGATTGGCATGCTGCTAGAGGTTCCCTTGGAAACTTGATAAATACGTTAGGTACTCATCCAATTCTACATTAAACGAGAACACGTTCTTCTAGGTCCCCGAAAGTAGGTTCTATACAATTCCGAACAGTTTGATACGCAACAGTTGCGTGTTTGCCACCTGGTACTGATATCTTTATCTGCCTTCCATCGTTCGCTGTCCACATGTTCAACGTAGAAGGATACCAGTGCCGTTTGTTCGAGGCCGCTTCGTACAACTGGATACAAAACACTGCTAATAATACGCCTTGGGAGTCTCGTCCCTGTAACTATCTCTCTTCTCGCCTTCGTGGACATTGATCTTTCAAGGAGTAAAATACCTCGCGTAATGGTGGAGACAATATCGCGACGATACGTTGACGAAGTCAGAGAAAATCGGGTACCCAACAGTCTGCTCCCCGATCGTTGACATTCGAAGAGCCGAGTCGCCTATCGCGGGACAGTCATCCGCGCACAATCGGAGGATCCTTTCCCCGGCAGCTGTTCCTTTGTCACGGTCGAAGGAGCATCGGCTGGCCCTGCTGAAGGAGACCGAAAAGTCGAAAGGAAAACGGGTCGAACAATGTAGTCGGGCCGTGGCCGAGTGAGACAACGGCACCGGGAATTATGTCGACAATGCTGCTGATTGCTGGTTCATTATGACGTCATAAAAGCGAATCTAGCTGGTACGGTATGCGCGTACCGCTCGCGATAAAGGATAATCGCTCTCGAGGCGTACAGGCCTGCGCGAAACACGGATCGGCGAAGTTCAACCGCGACTGCGGCCCCTCCGCGCGAAAATCATCGCGCCGAAGAATCCTCCGAGCTCTGATCGTCCAAGTTCATCCAGCATTCCGCTTGGCCACCCTCCACGAGTGGAAATCATTAGGTGTAGACCTCCTGTACGCTTCTTCACTCGTGATCACTGCTCCTCCATAAGAAAATTAATGCGTTTAGATATTCCCTAGTTTTGCTTGACGAATTTCATTTAGATGCTCGACTTCGTGGACACCGAAGCTTCTTTAATATATAATCGATGATTTTCAATCGTTGTCACTACTCCCCCGCCTGAAAATTAAGGTGTTCAGGCCTCCTCTGTACTTACTTCAATCACTGAACTTCACCTACGAGCACCAGTTATGTCATCGGCGCGGAAACCTTCGCATCCAGAGGTTCTCGAAACTCCAATGAATGATTCCACTCGTGATCACGCCTCCCCCGCGTGAAAATCGCCGCGCCAAGCGGTTTCCCGCGAGGACACAGCCAGCGGGGAGGGAAAAGGGCCGCGAGAGTGAATGGCGTGGCTCGAGGCTCGTAATCAACCGCGGCTAATAATCAACGGTTAACCCGTTTGCTGACGCTTCCTCCGATACACAATGTGCGTTCGAGTTAAATCGAGCCCTCCCCCCCTCGTTGCGGTTTCGCGATAATGGGGCCCGTTCGTGCGGCTGGAACGGAGAACGCGTGTCGCGGGGGCTGCGTGCACGTGTTCCGCGGCGGAGCTTCTTTAGCCAGCGAGTCGGTTAAAAACGCCGCGCGATCGCGACCATCGAGCCGCAACCGCGTGTCGCGCACTTCTGTCTGCTGTTCTTCTCGGGATTATTCGAGAATCTGTCGCGAGGATACGTTCGGCCTGCAATAGGATACTTCAAGACCTGGGCAAACATTTTTTTCCGTGGAAATGGGAATTCTTTAATTTTTCATAGAACAATCTATATTAATTGTGATGTTGAAAATAAGTGCCTTTATAATATTTTAACTCTTTATGAAATTATTGGATTGACTGTTATAGAGAAGTATCACCTTAGTTTCAGTACCTACTTAGCAATGTCGGTTATTAAAAGTGAATGGAAGGTTTTAGTGGGTGGAGACAATTTTCTTAAAATTAGGTGGCTTCGCCTTCGCGATATTGGAAAGAGAAGGTCGAGAACCACCAAGGGTTGGTACGAACTTTCGACCGAGCGAATGTCCGGGTGGTCGCCTGCAGTCCAGACGTAGGCAATAAAGCTATAAAGCTAATAGATCTGCGAGCCATGCTGACAAAATGTGGAGGAAAAATATGAGTCCTAAAAACGGTTGGCGTTAAGTTGAAGGATGTTGACCGATGTTATGTCTGTTGCCTTTGAGTTTATCGCTGCTACGTGCTTCCTTAAACAAGATGGAGACTTTTTAAATACTAATAGTTCGCCTAAGGATACTGCTTGCATGTTACAAAAATATTCTTATAAAACATTGATAACAAATTCCTCATGATTGAATTTCAAACTCATTGGCACATCTACCGGTTTTCCATTTTCATTTCGATTTTCCCTGATCGCCCAGGACGCCGGGACGGTTGCGCTGTAACGCGTAAGCGTACTTACGTATGATTTATTTGCGCCATGGGACACCATGGCACCGAGCGTTCGCCCCGCAGGGGGAGAAGGGAGCTCCCGAGCGATTCACGCGCTCCACTTGGAATTGCTCGCGCGAAAATGCTTTCGAATCGACGCTCTTAATTGGCCCAATCGAACACCGCCGCTTCGATGATTAGAGACACTGGTCACTAACTATCCTTCGTTTTCGTCGCACTAACCAATTTCTGTTTCGCCGGCTCCAACATTCTGCATTCTGAAAACTTCGATTTTCTCTACAGCAACAAACTTCGTATTCCGTAGTTTCTACGAGCTCATATTCCTACTTTCATTAAGACTTTCAAATTTTCTTGGAAAGGGCTCCTGGCTCCACTCAAAGCGTTAAATAATTCCATTTTCTCGGAGAACACACGAGTTTCAGTCATTTATATTTCAAAGTTTCAAGCACGCAGCAGTAAATTCGATCCATTGTATTTCCTTCTTACTCACAATCTTATAAGCGATAAGTGTTGCAACGTAGAGGTGCGTACGTGTAGCGAGTTCATCAGCTGGGGTCGCCGGTGACTCAGCCAGGAAAAATCATTGCGACTTATTTCGCTAAGAAACGAAAGCCCACTATCCTTTACAGGAAACTTATTACGACGCTTATTTCTAAAACATTTTACGCGATTACGGAATTATTGCGCTGGGAAACCAGTTAGTCCTTTGCTTCCTCCGCGAATGCACCGAACGATGTCCCAGCAGCATCGTAGATCATAAATTACCCAATGCCCCTGTCTATGGAAGCACTGTATTTCATCAATCTAGCCATTGAATTTAGCGGTCAAATCCTGTTTAATAGCTGGAGGCTCGTCAAAGGGATCTAATCACGAGTCCAGCGGTGATCTTGGAGCGACAGTCGCACCCCCCTGTATCCGACAATGGCGGTTTTAATTTCGCCCAAGCCGTGGCGCGCACCCCATTGCCGTGCAGCGAAGTAAGCCGCGGCTAATTCCAATTACGAATGGCCATTAGTTTTATTCGGAAGGAAAATCGGGTCAGAGGCTGCTCGGCCAGCTTCCCTTGCCCCTCGTTGAGACCGATTCCCCTCGCGCTCTAATCGATCGTGCCCTGCCTCTGCCTTGATTTATGTCGCACGCTAATTACGCTCATTTACATGAGGATAGATCAAGCTCGCTCCAATTAGGCCTGCCTGTACCGATTGACGCGCGAGCGCGAGCGACCTGCGATCGCCCCCTGATAATCTGCTGGGTCGCCTCCTGCGAGACTGTTATCAGCTTCTCTCTGATTAAGGATCCCTCCAATATCCCAGTACTCAGAATTTCTACATCGGGTAGCATATAGTCGTCAATGGTCCTCTAAGTTCACACATTACTAAGTTACTTAGATGTCGATTTCAACCCCCGTGCCCAGTAACTCGATCGATCAATTCTTGCGCCCCCGAATTCGATCGCACTCCCTATTACAACGAGACCATGAAGGAGCCAGGGTACAGTGACGGGCAGAACGCACGGTTTAAGGTTACCCTTTCACCCCGTCGGAGGATCGATCGGCCCCGGTTCGTTTCATCAAACCGGCCTCGCAATTCGATTTCGTGGCAAACATTAATCACAGCTCCGCGGCGCGAGTCGTTCTAGAAGGAAGGTAAACATGCCGGCCAGAAAGGTTGGATCGTTGCCCCGGGGATCGATCCTCCTTTTTCCATCGGCGTCTTTCGCCGAGCCGGAGCCTCTGCCCCGTCGGCTGGTGCAGGCCTAGAGAAACTAGATCCCCGCAGCTGTCGCGGCGAAACCGGAAGCTCGTCAGCCATCGTGTTTGTACAGAGTTACTATGGTTACCATGGGAGATCCTTTCTGTGCAAGGATGCCACGGGGTGGTTTAGGTGCGCGACGCGTCCTCTGCGACGCCTCTCCACGGGGGTTTTCCCCGTGGCTAATGCGTCACATTGTGGAGAACCTCGGCCCGATTCTCCCGCCGTCCCAGTAGGTTTTAGATTTCTGGAATTTATGGGCCAGGTCCCCTACGCCTCGAAGCCGGGGCTACGAATCGCAGCCCTTTTCGACACGGCCCTCCATCCCGCCCGATCGGGTACGTTTAATCGGATCGCGGGTAATTCGAGACATATGTTATTGATAGCTCGTGGAAACGGCGGTAAGAATTATGGAGAGCAGCGGGCTCCATGGGAGTCGATATTGAACAGGGGGAGAAGGGGGTTGCAGGGATTTCTTAACGAATCTGCTTTATACAGAATCGGCGATTATCGGGATCATAAATCTCCTCCAGATCCATTTCAAAATTGCGATCGCGACGATTTCGCCGAGTCTGATTTAGAGCAGACAGTTTCACTCCCCATGTCGAGGATCCTGTCGCGAATTCTTCGAGCCAATTAACCGTGCGGAGCCACGGCTCGTGTAAAAAGAGAGGAAGAGCTGGGAGGAAGGGATGCGCGCAGGATCATTTAGCCTGTCGCTAGTCGTCCGCCATCTTTCCTAGAAGTGACTGGCACATCTGGTCCCAGGGGTTCCCTCGTTAATCCGCCTGTAAGTCCTCGATGATTTATCAGCGATCGCCCGAGCAATATTAATTCGCCCGTGGTCGCGAGAGCGCGTTCTAAACGAACCAGCCTGCGCCACGAGCGGCTCGAGGTTCGTAGTCGTTGGCGATTAGAGCTCGCTTGGGCGAAATCGATTCGTTCACCGTTTCTGGAACACTGTGTATAATGGGCTGCGCGTCGGCCGACAACTGTTCCGGAGCCAGCTCGGACAGATGTTCCCCGTTCGTGAGCTTTTGGAGGCTGCGCCGGGGTCGAAACGAGGACCACGTGTGGAGGAAATCCATTTCCTTTTACGGCGCCCGTGGAAAAGCACGGGGCTAGGAATCAACGGAGGAAGCGCAGATGCGGCCGGATGTTTATTTCAATTACCAGAATTTCTCGTCGACGCTGCAACCGCGCTCGTCGCCGCGAGCGTAAACTGTTTTGGCGGTGGGGGGGCTGAGTTACTTCGAATATATTTTAATCCTCCGCATCCAGACACCCTGCGGATCATTTGGAGCTTGAGTATCTTTTGGCTAGTGTTTGTTAATTGGCAATCATCGTTAAGGGGACTCTCCGGTCAAACCATTTCGAAAATAGGTGATCTTTATGATTTTTTTGCAAGAAGAAGTTAACACATATCCTAAAAAATATTTTTAGCATTTATTAATACACTCGTTAGGGTGCAAAAATAATTTTTATTCCCAAATCAAAAATTCAAACAATTTCTTAAAATTTATTTCAATGGCTATCGCAGCACCCCTTGTTGCATCAAAAAGGACCAAAAACACGATGTTGGTGCACATTTGCACAAAGTAGTAGAAAAACTGGGTAATTTTTCGCACAAATATGGATATGAGAAAAAACGTGTTTCAAAAAATTATATTATAGAGTGCTGCGGTAGGGAGTCCAATTACGAATCAAATGCCTCAAGGTTTTTTCAAATCGGATCATTAGTTCTTCTGAAATCATGGTTACCGTTTCGAAATATAGTGTGTCGAGAAAAACGGGTTCAAAGTATTTTCGATTCTTACCTGCGTTCGGAGTTTGAATTATAAGTTACGTGACTCTAGAATCTATACAATTACGAATTTTGATGTGAAAAATTCTCAGACTATTCTCGGAATGTTATGCTATAAAAATATATATATAAAAAACGATTTTCTAAAAATTTTTGCCGGAGGTTCCCCTAAGATTTGATATAACTGCCACTGTGGCATCTAATTGTAAGTAGAATTTTGGAGTTAAATGTTATAACAGCCCGATTGATAATCGGCTGCTCCCAAACCGTCGACAGGGGAAAGTCGATCGATGAGAGTGTATAATGAAAAGTGAAGATAAGTACATAATCGAAATCGATATAGAAGCAGCTCGTCGTTCAATTTGGCACGGGTGTCAGGAGCAACCGATCCTCTCCCAGCGAGAGCAGCTGTCTTCAATTATTATATTTCTGACCTGGGCTCCTCTTTCTCTCTCCTCTCTCTCGCTCACTCGTTAGCCCCTCCCTCCACGACGTACCGATTACCCGAGATATACCTGGCCTTTTGTTGCTCCCGCGAGAGCATTTTGCCCCAGAATCGATGACGCGCGTCGAGCCTGGTTCTCTTTGTCATGTTAAACGGATTAGATGCATCCTGCGTTGCCTTGGATCGCTAAATCGTCACTAGCTGCGACGCGGGCACGCATCGCTGTCACTATTCTCGGGGGTGGTTCGTTGGATATCTAACTACTTTACTATTTCCAGTGCCAACAATTTTCTCCCATAATTCTGTAATATTACAGCACCACTTCCTCCTTCTACTATGAAATTAGATCATTATTATACAATCCTCCGTAGAATTAACAAAAGTACCAAAGTTACCTTATTAACAAAATTAACAAAAGTACCAAAACAATCTTCCATGGAATTAACAAAAGTACCAAAATTACGTTATTAACAAAAATAACATGTTGATTAGAACCCAAATACATCTCGAGATCACGGATGCCCCAGAACCTTAAAAATCATCCCCCCTCCAATGTTTGTGTCCCCTTTCAACGTATCCCTTCCCGAAATTCATTCAACCGTGAAATTCTACGTCTCGTTCATGAAATTTGCGACGAGGAGCGGGAGAAGATCGGGGCCCGGGAATCGCGCAACCTTTTCCCGCCCGACAGAGGTTTTCCCCAGGGTGCATCTGCGACAAGCCGAGTTCACGGTGGAGGAAAACGAGGGAGAGGGGCGGAGGGGCACGACGGAGAAAGAAGTGGACGAGAAAAGAAGCGTTTCGGTGGCTGAACCGTAGACCGTTACGGGCTTTAGGCATCGCAGACAATGCCGGATATTTTTATAGCGATTCGCGACGGCAGCTACATCAACACGACCGGTTTTCCACTCCGCGTTTGAACATCTGCCGCCTCGGTTCACGCGCCTCCCTAAATGTGTGCGTCTGCGCCCGAGCACGGGCGCATGCGTGCCCGCGTGAATGCACGCGACGTCCCCGTCGCGTCACACGCGTTCTCGGCCGTCGGGTTTCGAAAAAATCCTGGTCAAATGTAACGAAATCGGGGAAAAGCTATTGTCCGCGCGCTGTCGCGAGGATCTTGCTGAGCCACTGCGTGCGACTTCGAGATTAATATCTGTGCTTTATAGAGGGTGCCAGGAAAGGTTCGTGGAAAGGGGGAGCAACGTGGTTGCTTGTTTCGAAGCAAGTCGAAACTGTGGAATGGGAATCATACACTGTGCTTACTTACTTACCTGTGTATAGTTTTTTAAGAGAACAAAAGAGGCAAGGTTGTGGAGGAAGTATTCTATTTGTTGACACTTCTGGGCTTGACTTAAAATGGTAGAAAGAATTTCTTTACCACTGCACCTCGTTTTTGAGGAACAGTCTTAACTGCATCTGGTTGCGTGCACTTCTTCCATTCCTGTTTACACGCTCGTTTACGCTTAAACATTGACTGTGGGATTATCCGTCTCCATCCACCCTACTATCTTGCTTGACTATAGGATTCTGTCGAGTTATCGCGATGGGAGGAGGATCGTAGGAACATCGTCAGAATTCTCCATCTACAAAACAAATACAAAAAATCATGGTACACCAGTTCCTAGACATTTTTGTATATTTTCATTCTTCTTCAATATTTCCGTGCATATATTTTGTGGAAAGCGTGCAGAGTATTACTACGTAGGTTGGTGTAAAAGTTTTCTTTGCTAAACCAAAGACTTTATTAAAATCAAAAATGTATCACACGTTTCCTCAATCAAAGTACCTATATTCTCTGGCTTTCTATGACATTTTGTCACTTTTCTATTAAAACTACAAGTAGCTCTACCAAAAAAAAAGAATATATTTCCGTACATCCAACATCGCTAACAATAAGCGAACGAATTCTCACTTTGATCTAATATCACTCGAGGCAAGTGAAGCAAAACTCTCAACACTAGCGATCGCTTGGAAAGCCTCGGCCGACCAGAAGGGGCATTTTTCAGAGCCTCGCGCCGCTGAAAGTGTCATGGGACGTTGTTAAGGGGAAGGAAAATGGGGAATGGGAGAAGAACAGGAAGATGGTGGCGATAGTCACGGTCACGGACGTGTCCGCGCGCTAGTCCTGGCGTATCAGGCGTCGTTTTCGCGACAGGCGAGCACGCTCGTCGCCGCGGCTGTTCGGATAGTACGAGGCTGAAACGAAACAGCCAATCAATCAATTCTCCGCCGGTACAATTCACCCAATGAGATCTGAGTGAATTGCATTAACCTACAGACATACATTACGCGTCTGTGCGCGAGCACAGAGAGCGCGCCCGAAGGATTGATGATGATGATGATGATGACGGTAATGATGATGATGACGCCGTAACGGCGGTCAACCAGGTTCCACAGTCTCACGTTCATTTTTGCATTTTCCATGCGGCTGCTCGTGGCGTTCGCGATAAATTTCACGCCTCGGGGAAACGCTTCCCCTTCCGAGGAAATCAGCGGTGCATATTCTATCACGTTCTCTGTGATAGAGTAATCGTTCGGGTCCCTTTGTCGCATCGGCGTCGGCGACGAGCTTCGCCCCGCCACTTCAATGTGCCTTTTCCTTTCGTTCGTCGATGGGAATACCAAGAAATTCCACTGCCAGCTAGTGAACTTCCAAGGTGTTGATTATTACAGCTATTGGGAGGACTTTAAAATAGATCCGATCTTGAGTAATTACTGGGCGTTTTGAATCGTTTTCATCCAGAATATTTAGCTGCGGGACGTAATTTGTCTCCTCAACTGATTTCTCAAAGTGCCCTCAAATTATAATTTCAAATTATTCTTTTCTCCTTACATCATTCGCCACTCCGAGGCGCGAAATTGTGACTCACGTGATCTGGGAACTGATTTACTCGATGCGCAATTAAAGCCCCGGAGCTAAGGGGAGCCCTAAGTGTCTAATAAGCACGTACCCCGATGTTTTATTCATTTATTTGCCATTTATTTCGCAGCTCGTGGTTTGTCCAATGTAATTCGTCGGGATATTCCGAGGCAGATAAAGGGTCTGTAAACTTGAACTCTTAATTCCACTCTGTCAGTGCGGCTTCCCGTTTCTCTCGGTGCCTTCTGGCCTGCGATCCTCCTGAGCGTCAGCTACGCAATCCTCGTCGCTCAGCTGCTCGAATTCAAGGTAGAAACGTTCGTTAAAATGATGGACTCTTAGAAAATTGCCGCCACTTCCGCCTGTGCGCGTCGAATTACCCAATGACGAATCGCGATCGAAGAATACGCGGGCGCATTATGCGCGGCCACGTCTATCATATGCATACGGCCGCATACGCTTTGCGGATCACGTGGAATTCAGTATCCCAGGGAACCTCTCCGCCCATTCCGTCCCCCAAACTGACCTCGGCCCATAGAACTTGACACCCTTCACAAACAGACTTGGAACCCATAGAAAACGGGGCGACGCGTTTCTCTTTTCTTCGTTCCTTACGTAAGCCCTGCGTCGAGCGCGTAGCTTTTTTTTTTTACGCATTTCACGTCGAAATCGGAGCTGCCCCTATTGTACCGCGTATTAAAATCGCGAAAGTGTGAAATTTCCATGGAATTCGACTGTGAGGCTGGCGAGAGTCTCTGGCTTTGCTCGCGGCAAAGAAAGCGCGGGAAATTTGATCCATAAATCTCTTATCTCGCGACGCGACATTCGTGGAGCTTATTAACACTGTAAAAACGTAAAATTCTTCGGTGCATCTTCCGTGGTTGCACGTGTGTCTTCAGGTTTGTTTAACGATAAACGGGAAGAGAACGCGCGCGCGTTATCTGCTATGCATAAATTTATCTACGAGTAGTTGGACGCGCGACCGGCATAGGTGATTCCCGATAATAGAGACGCGATCCTCGGTGTCAGGTAAGAAAGGTCGTACATAAATATTTGCCGCGATAAACCGCCGATATTTCGATAGCGGCCAGTGAAACACGGCGCGGAGATACACGAGCCTCGTATCTTCGTTTGTAAAATCGTCTGACCTCCGTCAAAACACTCAAAGTCAATATTTCAGCAGTGTCGACGTCGAAGGAAAGCCCATATCCCTGGAGAGCTGTCGTTGAACTTAATATTACGCTTCAACCTCGACATCGAAACTCTGAAACACTAATAAGTAGTTCCCTTTGCAAAAAGTTATTTTTTTTTTAAATAAAGCAGGCAGCTTTCTAACGCCACCGATTCATCGAGTCACAAATATCGCCAACTTTCCCGCCGAGAGTACCCTGGGGTATCTATCAAAAAATTTCGTTACACCGCGACTGAATTAATCCACCAATGATACCTCTTCTCGAGCGACGGGGAGGAAGTTCGTGGAAGGAGCCGAGAGAAGTTTAATCCGCTGCTGGTGGCCGAAAGCGAGAGCGGGGGAAAAAAGACGGCGAAAAAAGAAACGTCGAAGGGTAGAATTTACGGAAATTCCTTCAGAATTCTTGGAGCGAGGACGGCTCGATTCCGGTGTCGGTCTCGTTTCTCCCGTCCCATTGTTCGGCTGTACCCCGGTGGATTTAATTAAAATCGCCGGGATTCCCGTGAATGATGCGCGCCGCCTCAAGAATTTCTTCATAACCCCATGCAAATGTCGCGGCGAGCCGTGCAACGGATTCCGAACCGTGTCCGTTCCGTGTAATTGGGCCCTCGTCGGGGCCGATTCGCCTCGCGTGTCGATCGTTTGTGTGTACAGCGAATATTTCCTTGGAGGGGGATGGTTAGTTAGTTCTGCACCCCTTCCTTGGACACGCTACTTCTTCTGGGCTCGGAGATAGTAGGCTGTTTAGAGTTAATCGAGGGGCTTCGAAGCTGAAACATTCTTTCGCCCCTAGCTCGAGTCAATTTCGGGATGTAATTTTTGGGCACGGGGTTTGAATGACGATGAATGAAGTATAAAGGGTGAGGGAGGACAGTGATACACAGGTGTGTAGGTTCAAGTTCATTGTGATCCTTAGATTTTATACGCTCCGAAGTTTTCACGATCTGTAAAATTATTCGAAATAGCTTGTTGATGTTTCGTACGATGATTTGGAAATGTTTCCGTGGGTGGTGGATATAGGTATGTAGGGTGGATGGCACCATTTGTGGCCACTTTAAGGTAGAATTTTTAAAATATTTTATTTTTTACGTTCCGATGTGCATATTGGACAAATAAAGTTTATTTCGGTTGCTCGGCACATTTCGTAAGCCCACCTGTAACAAACGTTACATTAAAACCATTGTTCTCCGGTAGGGCGATATTGAAAAGACCCATTCTGCTAAAAGAAAAACACTATTTTCATTACGGAAAATATTTGAATCGATTTCATTCCTTAAGTACATCATTAATTAGGTATTTCTAGTAGATATTCTTGCATTCACGGAATTGTTAGATTTACCTTCTCCGAATGTGACGTAAAATTGTGGCAGTCCAATAAATTTTTACACTATTAAGATTCACTAAAATACTTCTCTTTCTGTAATGCTACATATGTTTAGATACTAATTCAGTGCATAACCGATCAATTTTAGAACTTACTTTGCGAGATATAGCGGGTGGTGATATTAGTTACAGTCACCCGATTGCACCAGATTGTAACCTTATATTTTTAGCGGTATACTAAACAAAATAGTTATGTGAAATTCTCCACATAATAATGATCTGCAAGCAATTAAAAAATAAGATAATTCTGCACATAGCCAAAAAACAGTGCAATAGCCACAAACGGCCAAGCCTATAATAGAACGTTTAGTGCCTTCAATTCTTTCGTCTTCCCGCCATCGTCTGCGATGCGTTTCCACTGCAGCTTGGAATGGCTTCCGAGTTTTCTTCCCTACTTGAGAGCGATTCAAACACGGTCTCCTGCACTTTGAAACGAGTTTGCTGTTTTCTCCTCCACTTGAGAATATCTTTACCAGTCTCTTTCCGACTTCACGTCAGCCTACGTTGGAACGACTGTTGCCTTTCCAACTTAGGAAAAACAATATCACACACACGTCATACTACCACCAGCTACTTGGCATAATAATTTATATACGCAACCTATAGCCACGAAAGACAGTCACGTCCCTTCGACCGTATCATGCCTGTAGTCTTATAGGTACTTCGTATTAAAATTCAGGGTGAATTAATGTCCACGCCATCAAGAAGCAGGAGCAAGTGGTTGTAAAGTAGGCTTCCATAATAAATTATTCCATAAGAGCCTAAGAGTCGCTGTAAGTGACATAAGCAAGAGCAGGCAAATTCTGCTTTTCTTTACTGGCATCGCAACATAGGAGCTCCTTTCAACCACCACTCTGCATGCGTCGCAGCCTGAAATTACGTAGCACCCCTTAACGCCTGGAAATTACGAGTGTCGTAATCGCGGGACGAATTAGGAGACGGATCGAGCGCGAGCCGAGGAGCGCGATCCTCGGCTCCTTGATCGCGCTTGCATTTTATTTCGATGCTCGTTAAACGTCACGCGTGTGCGTGACATGTGCTCTCAGCGTTTATCAGATGTATAACGCACGTACACGCGCGTCTCCCGGCATAAAATTGCGTAGCGAGGCCCGTAATTACTTTGTCAGTTAAATTTATCTGCCTTTCCCGACGATCTTCTCCTCTTGCCTTCGCCGGGCTCCTAGCGACGCGGTATTACGGCCCCGTACTCATTAATACATTAATTACCACTTTATACTTTCGATGCGTATTAACGTATTAATTAACATAATTACGTCTCGTCCCTGGCTCCTCTCTGTGCGCGGCGCACGCACAGCGGCACACAAGGGCTTGCAAAAACCGGGATAATTAGTGGCCGGGACAATGCACTTAAAACATACCGTTTAGCGTCAAGCAAATAATTAAGCTAACAGTCGAAACGGCTGTGGCCCGTTCCCGATGACACGATAAACCCGGCGGCGTGGATCGCGGAGCAGAAAAGTCCTTGCAAGTTTACGCGAATCGTGATAAAGATTAGGCGAGGCGCAGAGATATTTAATGTAACGACGGAGCGATCGCGGCTGGCAATTATCGTCTCTAGAACCGTAAAGTCTCGCGGATAAGGCGAGGCGAGCACTTGCGGCGCCGCGCGAAGGGGAGGTATTGCCTTAGGCTGGGTTCCCACGTGTGCATCGCGCCCAAGGCACTTGGAGTGGTAACGGAGGATCAGGAATCGTATATGATTCGTTTAACGCGTACTCCTCCGCGAGGCTTCAAAGTCCTCCGCGTTTCGGTCGAGTGAAACAGAAATGGGGAATAAAAACGCAGGTCCAGCAGCGCGGAAAGAGAATCGCGCACCCCCTTGGGTCATTGGACGCAGCGTGAAAAGGGTAGGCCTATCCGAGCGTGCGTCAAAGTGTTAATCGCGTGCTGCTTCGCACGCGTGAGAATAGGGTAGGCTTTGCGAGAGCCGCCATCGTGCAGCCTGCCTCGTTGCAGACAAATTGGCACGAGTAGCGGCGCGCAGGTTCGACCATTGAGAAGCGGGCCGCGCAGGTGAGCCCTTATCTGCCCGTTCACTCGGCGATAAATTAACGGATGAAGACCGTCTCGCGACGGCGCGGACGCGACGAACGGCCACGAAAAGCAGAACCAGATCCTCCCAAGGACCTAGCCCACGCCCTCCGTCGCCTGTTAAGGATCAAAGGCGGCCACTACGCTCCTCGCCCCGGAATGATAAGGACGCGACGACGTGGCCACCGCACGGCATCAAACAGGGCGCTGCTTCTGATTTCCCTTCACACTCCACGCGAGTGAACGCTTCAACACCGAAGATGATGTAGCGATAACTTTGCAACGAGTACCTACGCCGCAACGGAGCATTTCAAGCTGAACTTTTTCCAGCTATCCCGTTCTCTTGCGAGTTCTCCCTGGAATACCGACTCGTATATAATTATCCATTATTATTAATCGTTTTTATTACTCAAAACAGAAGAAACTTATAGGTATATCCGTTTCGTAAAAGTAAATCTTCAGTAATGAGTCCCCCAGCAGACCCAGGACGAAGCGCACTCTTCCTTCCTTTTCCCTTTTCGACTCTACTATCGACTCCCTCTAAAGTACCCGCTCCCTTCGAGTGCAACTCCCGCGGAACACGCACTCGACGACCACAGACCGGAAGTAGCCTCCCCTCAGGACGTAGGACATCCCGAAACGGTGCGACGAGCTCTCTGGATCCACTGCGAGTTCGCAACGAGCGATCGAAGTATTCCTCAATGGTTGCCGCTCGAACTCCAGCGATCGAGCACAATGGCGGATCCTCGCGCGTAACGATCGTTACTTTTATGAATCTATAACGCGGAGAACGGAAGTGTGGCGGTACCGACGGCATTCCAGCGTCTCTATGTCGGTCTCCGTCGCTCCGCAGCTCCTGGTCAATTTATCGGGGCGACTCTGCGTCCCTCTCTGTACACCCGCTGGTTCGCGATCAAAACGGGGGAGGGACGGAGACGGCGGAGGGAGGACGGCCGAAGCGAGGGGGGGAGAAGGAGAGGAGCGCGCGTATGTAACGCCAACGATATAAATTGATTAGGTCGGAGCCGAGGATGGACGGTGGTTCGGTTCGAGCCAGCTCGGCTCGGCGATCGTGGATAGAAAAATCCTGGGAACGAGACCCTCGCACAAGAGGCCCGAGAGCGAGCCAATGAAAATAAAAAGGATGTCAGATTGCCGCGGCGTCGGAAGTTACGGATTAAGTTAGGAAGTAGACAGTTAATGTCGCTTCGGAGAGAGACAGACGGACGGGCCGACCGAACGGAGCACGCTGGCTGAGAGAAGGAGAGAGAGGACCGCTGCCGACGGTACCGGCGGAGAGAGAGGAGACGAGAGACGACAGATCGTTCAGCGTGTGGTAGGATACTGTGGACCAACTCCTGTGTGCCCGTTCATTGGTTCGATCGCTGGCAACGCCATTGAAAAATTGCGCCTCGGCGCGGATGTTTCTGCGCCTCGCTATCGGAGATGCGATTTTTGGGTACCTCGACGATGGATGGGAGTCGAGTAGGTTACCTATGAGGATCGAGAGTTTTGGGAAAGGGGCCTTTAGAAATCCATCTTTCCGCGAGATTCTTGGTGGGGGCATTACTCCAAACGAAAAGATAACGATTCCATCTAAATTCTTCATACCTACATCAGCAATCAAAGCTTCACCTTTGGATGGTTAGGTAGTCCTTATCACCTGTCTTTGGTATTTAATCCGCAGCTATTCTCATCATTATTCTCTGTATTCCTTGTTGTGCGCTTGCTATATTTCTATTTTCATCTCGCATCGGTTTAGAGACTGTTGTTCTATCTTCCCTACCGATGTCCCACGAACTTCTGAAGTTCGGCAAGTTGTTACGCGGGTTCCGTGGAAGATGAACGTCCGACGAGGCTACGCGCTATCGGTGTCGAAGGCCGTGGTCGACGCGCCAAAGATTTCCACGGGCCACGGTAGTCGCCGTCACGGACAATGGCCGTGTATTGACCTTTGGGGGTGGGTGAGACGGCGATATTACGTCTGAGAGATGGAACCTTGACCGTAGAGCGAAGGCTGTTTGGGTGGACTGGTCCCGCATTGCAGACACTTCCGCGTTCCGCTTTATGATATCATGTCCGTCGATTAAAATTCATTAAGGACCCGCGACCATCGTCGAGAGGCATTCCCCAGGGAGCCGTCTTCCCTCGGCTTTATGAACGCTGCTCCACGGAGAATTTCCTGCACCGTGTCTCGCTTAAATTGAAATCTAACGACATCAGTGAAATTGGAGCCCGGAGTTAGAGGATATTTACAGAGCACACTCGGGCCCGTTTCCCTGCGTTTTCTTGCGCGGAGATTCCCCCTTCCGATGTCAAAGGGCCCCCATTAGTCGTCGAAGAACAAAAAGGAAGGTCGGGAAAGTGCAGCGGACGGTGCACGCTGACTCGAATTTCAAGGCTTCGGCAGTTTTTTACGCTGCTTCTTGCGGTACCGTTACTTTGACCTGGGCGGGGGTGATTTACGAGGAGCTGAGGGATCCTTTCGAACGTGCCCAGAGTCCTGATGCTGACGGACACTGTGATTGAATATTGACCAACGACGGACGCCTACTTTGGAAGAAAAATAACATCCCTTCGATTTGTCATTCATGCTATTTAGTCTATTAAATAATCACGAACGATATATCGCGAAGGGATAATTAAAACACTTGTAGAATGCAAGGAAACCGCGAATCAGCGTCGATGCGACGGGAAGGTCTCGATTCAGCCAACTCCCGTGTCAAATGGCGAACGATCGAAGGCACTCCAAGTACCATTATTCGTCCTCCCCCGCGTGGACCTACGGATCTCTCAGGGTGCACCTTCGGCGAGGAAAAAAATGAGGGTGGAGGAGGAGTGGATATCGTGGAGAGAGCTAGCGCGGTTGGAACGGGGTGTGGGAGAACGAAAGCGTGATAAAGTGGAGAGCAACGGAACCCCCGATTGTGGGAAGGCCCTCTCCGAATGGGAGCGGGCGTTGCAAGGGTGGTGTTACGATTGTTGGCAGGGTCGGGGACACGCCGAGTGTCTGCGTCAGAGAAATCCATTCCGTTCCCGATATCAAGGTCATAAGACCAAAGCAGATCGACCGACCAGGACCTCCTCGCGTGCCATTTAAAGGCACTCCATACTTACTTACCTCGGGACCGCATCTTTTCGTAAACCCACGCGGTATTTTTTACTTAAACGTACCCTTGGGACAACTGTACCGAGTCACTTGACAATTTACTAGTGGAAAATAAATTTTTAAAGCGATCACATTCAAGCTTTCACATTGCAGTTTCATAAAGATCTAAAGATATGAAAGAAGTTAACAGAGGAAGAGGGAGAATACTGTTCCAAGTTCCTAAGGTCCAAGTGTTTCGTGTTAAGTAGTTGCTGATTTTAACGAGAATCTGCCACGTCCCTTTACGTCTTGATGGATATGAAAAGATAGCGAAGAGGACACGAACCATCCAACGCTATTCGTTTTAAAAATATACAATTACGCAAGAGAGTGATAAGAAGAAGTGAAAGCTTCCTGTTCCTTGAAATCCGTGTCCAGAGCTCGTTGCCCTGATACGCCCCGCTTCACACCTTATCGAGGAAGGCCAGGGCGCGACGAAGGGCGAAAACACGAGGAAACGAAGCGGAGGGAGAGGAGGAGCGAAAGGGATACCCTGGAATCGAAAGGGACGGTAACTGACCTAGCCCGTGTCTGTTTCGTGGCTCCGGCAACGGCCGCGTTAAGTAGAATGCAACGTGAGGGCGTCCTTGATGCCTCCGCCCCTCTCCCTCCCTCTGACGGAGCCGTCTGAGCGCGGAGAGCATCCCTCTGTATTAAGATATCAAATGGCCGAATCCCGAAGTCCCCTTTCCAGATGTCATGTGCCCGGGCACGAGCCACGAGACGGAGTCACCGCTACCCTTTTCTCCTGCTCGGTAATGTATCGCTTGCCCTCACCGCCCTTGGAGAAACTCGGGACACGGGGGTGGGTTTCGGGATCATGAATGAAATCCCTCCTGGAGGGTCGACTCTGGGGTGGCTGACCCTCCGCACCCATACCCCGAGCCTTATTCCTGGCCCAGGAGAACACCCTTGCGCTCCGAAACAATAACATGACCACGTGGACTGTCCACGTGCTTCCTGCCACCCGCTTCCGCCATTTTCCACCGTCCTTCGATCACTTCGGCCGTTCTCCAGCTTCCAGATAATTATCGCACTTAAAATTTTACCCCATTCTTGGAAATTTGGGAAGCCTTAATAAAGCTCTGGTGTGTCTTTGCATCGTATTCTCCCGAGACCTGCTGACTTTGATACTTTCGAATACTCAAAGGTAGGAGCAAAGGAATCACCGAGTCCTCCAGGACCCATCAAGATCCATCATCCCACTGTTTCGAAGTGCACAAAGAAAACGGAAAGGAAGAGGATTTCCTGGGGATTACGATCTAGCTATCGCTATCGCTCGATCTTCCAAACGGGGGATAGTCTTCTAGAAATTACACAAAGACGTTGGTATTGTTTAGAATGAATCTTAAAGTAAAGTGCGTAGGCGAATGAAATATTCCGATCGCTAAGATTACGCGAACTTATAAGCATTCTGGGATTAGGTAAATGTGGAATTAATAGGGGAACGTTGGGATCAAGTAAAGTTACAATGTAAAACGTAATTAATTAATGAAACAATTCTCCATTCTCAAGTTTCTTTACGCGCATTCGCCGTTAGAGGATAGAAGCGATGATGAAGGAACGGCGGATAGAGAGGTGGGAAATATATCGCGATTCTCAAGCCGGCCAAGCGTCCCATCAGCCTGCACCGGTCGAATAAAGAAATTACGCAGACGGTGCGTGCACTAGGTATAATACCTGGTGCAGAAAAACACGTATTAAGTATTCCCCTGCTGTTTTAAAAGCACGTACATCCATTAGTTACACCTGCTCGCGGCGTCGCGCGTTTCTCCGCCGGTTTCCACGGGACTCGATACCGTGGAAACGGCGGCCGTCGGTCAAAGTGTCGATGAAGGAAGGATTGCTCGCGCAGAATCGCGGGAACCGGAAAGATTGCAGCGTTACGCATTACGGATTACGCACTATTATTATTAATCGCCTTTGTTACACAATCGGAACCGGCATACGCGAGGACTCTGAAATAGATACCTACTTTGCAGAGAATTAGGTAACGTATAAGGGGCAGAGTAAATGGCGAGAGGCTGCATATCGACGAAAATGGACAACGCGGAAGAAGAGTGACGCGCGAATCGCGGCTCCACGTTACGGGGGTTGTTCTGATACTGAAATAGAACGAGCGGCCGTCGCCAAGAAACTCGATCGAGGGTGAATTCCGCGCAAGGTCGATGGGAAAGCTCGTGAATATTTGCTTGCTTCGTGGTTTCTGTGGTGGCCGTAATCTCTAAGGCTGAAGATCGAGGATACACTCCTGTGAAGTGCAAATAATTGAACATGGAAATTGCAAGGACTTGGTATAACCTAGTTACTCTTGTAAACTCTCCTCTCTCACGATTCGGTTTATTAGATTGAATTAACGATTCGTTGGTAATCGATACCAGTATTATTTGCAGCGCTGCGAAGCAACCTCGCCAAGTCGTCAAAAGCTGTCGGAGTCTCCGAATTTTCGAGACCACCCCGATTCTATTTCCAGATTTTTCGCTACACCTATGTCGTTAAGGGGAGCTCCGATTCGATGGGCGGAAGTGGGACGAGAGTTCGGTAAGGAGCGATGGTACTCGGAGCGTAGTCTATTTTCGGTAAACACTCCGGGAGTAGGCGGTAGCGATTTGTAGAAAATCCTGGGCCCTGGGCGCGTTAAACGCTCACCCCCCGGGGGGTTGCATAAATTTCCATCCGTCACGGGCAGCCCTCCCTTTCGCCTACGTTAAGGGAAGATCGACCGACGATCGCGAGCAGTACGCGCGGCGTATCGCTTCTTTATCGTGACCATCGGCCTGAGTTTCAACGATTCCGCTCGGCAGTTGAGCGAGAATATACGTGTTTCGCGGCAGGGGAGGGTCGAGTTGAAGAGGACGTCTGTTTAAGGAGTAGATTAATAAGCAGTCGGGTATGTAACAAGCCCTTCTCGACCTTCCAACCTTGTTCATGGGAAAAACAAGCGGCCCAGATAGCTGCCCATTGTGGGCCTCCTGAGAAACTCAAGCCAACCACCCGACGCTGCTGGCCGCCATAGAAACGCGATCAACGAAGCTGACAAGAAAATAGCCACCCCCGGAGAAGTAATCGGGGTCACCCATAGTGTCGCGACGAAATTCATTATACATATGTATAACATTCGAGCTTGTAGGTATCTACTCTGTTTCCTGAATTACCCTCTTTGCCACTCTGACGACTCTTCAGGAACTTGCTTCCTGGTCTATCCAATAGAACACAAAATTCAATACCTGAGATGAAGTAACTTGCAATCCTCTAATCCCTTAACAACGTTACGCGTCGAATCCAATATAATAATTATTCCGCAGCGCGTAGAATTTTAAATTACAGTGTTTACGGGGTACCTACCACTATCGAATGTACATTTTAGTTAAATGGAAAGCCGATTGATTTTGATTCTAGAAGGCTGTAGTAGCTGGTAGCGACAGGTTAGCCAGAAGTTTGTTTGAAAACGGAATATCGTGGCTGTCTCGCGAGACTGGCCGCAATTTCAGGCCCTTACGTGCGTGAATCGGCCGCCGGTTCGTGTATGGGGCACCCTTGTACACGGTGTCACGGGGTTGTATGGAAGCCAGCTGCAAGCCGGCCAACCGAGACGGACTAAGGTCGCGTATACTCGGAAACGTTGTAAAAATAATTATTAAAGCCGTTACCATGCCGTGCCGCGTCTACACGATCCGCGCATGCGAAATGTCGGGGAGCATTTCTGATGGAAAAACAAACTCTAGGGACGTTGCATTCTTTATCGTCGATGAGTTTTTACGCCGCCGTTTAATGGGGAATTATGTTTAAATATTACACGCTCCGCTAACATTAATAGTGTGTTAAATATTAGATGGTTACGCCTTCATCCTGTACCTACTTATAATTCCCTATCAAGTTGAGGCGAACGGAATTCTCACTACCTAATTAACTATAAATAATACAAAACAGTTGATGCGACCTCTGGGAATTACTTGGAACGGGGAATCCACGATTTCGAAGAATTTTACGGCGCTCGCACAGTTTCGTAAAGCTTCTACGCACAGTTCAATGATACAGCTGTAGGCTCCGTTGAAAGAAACCTTGATCGTATCCAAATTGCAGCTACGCCATGCAGCTGCAAACTCCTCCGAACTAGACGTTATCGCGCTCTAGCTGCAACTGCTGCTACCGCGATGCATTTACAACTCGTTCACACGGGTTGAACGCGTCGTGGCAGCAATTGCCCTTCTACAGCGTAGTTGCAACTTGTTAGTGCGGCCAAACACAACGCGGCTGTAACAGTGATACTCCGAAGCATTTGTAATTTGTAATTCATCAGAAGTAAGTATTCGAAATGAATCTTGGGGGCGTCTGGCGAAGTCGGTAGCATGCTTCGCTGCGATCGTGTTTCTGCAACCCAGCTGCCGCACAACGAACAATCGTGATGCATTTTTTATGCAAATTCGACCGCAACTGCATTTCTCATATAGCAGAGCGATTTCAATTAAAACCACATTCCTGTGGCGCAGTTGCGACCAGCTTTCCGTACCGCCGGTACAATTGCAGTAATCAAAACGCATTTCGCTTCTGCGCTGCCAAAACCAATTGAAACTCCTCGAAGAAGCCCCAACTCTTTTAATTCTCCCGCGCAATCGCGATGCGTCCCAACATTCTTCGAACCTCACGCAATTTCACACCTGTCCCCGCAGAAAGGATCGTCGAATGTTCGCAGTCCCGTTTAAATTGGCAGCGATCGACGGGACGCTTTCTCGCCGTGTTTCGTTTAATTCCGCGGTCACACGCGCCCGGCACCGTACACGCAATTTTTCTCGCCGCGCGCACGCGACTCGTGGCCGAGAGTCATCGATTTCGGCCAGCCGCGCGGAAATAATTCGGGATTATTGCTATTTCTTTCCTCTGACGCGACTCGTTTCGCCCGATCGGGAATACCTGGCTGGCTTAATTCCCTCCGTTCCTGGTAATGGGATTATTACGGTTGCGCCTCGGACCGGCTACCCTCCGCCCGCCGAGCAATTCGATGATCCAACCGTATCGGCGGGACGGGCGGCGTTCCTTCCATTTACGCAACAGACCCGCTTGAAATTTCCAGCGTTTCACGGTCAAACGGAGTCTCCTTTTGCGTCGTATCTCTCCCGGCGCAGGCTTAAGCCGGGTTCACACGTGTCTGTCCCGCGACGGTTCGAGCGCTGTCAGCGGCAACGGCCTCTGTGCGTCAGTGGCAGAGTGCTGACACGGACAGTGTGAACTGCTCTGCTTCGGAACAGGGGAGACGCTGTGTTTTTCCACTGACACTGACAACGCGGAAGTCTCACGGAACTGATATATCTGAATCCGATGTTATCTGTTCCATGTGGAAGACTCGGTGAATTTGGCTGGGTATTTCGGTGGTGGTCTCTTCTCGAGGGTGCGTGCTTCTGGGGAAATGGAAGTATTGGCGGAGATGGAAGATTTTAAGCGGTATTAAGGATGTATCCGATCTATCTTCAACGTGGTAGTTGATGGAAATTTGCGAGATTGTTCTCTTTGATCTTCCTGATATGCTTCGAAAATTTTTAACGAATTCATTTAACGGTTGCTGAGTAATAACGATTTTAATATTCTCTGATTTTACACCTACTCTTGTGGAAAGAGACTATCTTGATAGACAAAATAGCTGAAAAAATGTTGAACACAAGGTACCAATGTTTTCAACTCTTTTGTACACGCAGTATATGGATAGATGAAAATATCTACCGAGTTTCAATTGGAGAAACAAATTGGAACTTGAGAAACTTGTGAATTCAGGGCATTTTCACTGTCAAAAGTAAATCTAGATTTACTGTGCGTAAGCCGTAGATATTCAAGTATTACAAAAATTTAATATACTTTTGTTTAATATTGTACGTCCGATATATTCTTAAGGTCGAGTCGCACGATTCCCTGTTTTGCAATGGAGTAGTTTAGTTACTCACACTGATGGCACTGAACCGTCGCTGAGCTGACACGTGCGGATCCGCCTTTAGTGAAGTATAAAGTCGTAGCAGAGTGAAATGGGACATATCGTCGTGTTTGAGTGATCGAGGAGTATCGAGTCGATAAAGGGGAATTCGTTTTATACACGACACTGTTTCGTATGTCGCGGCGTAACGCGAAAGCGGCGAATGCACGCGGTTGCGAGCGGAGAGTGCACATGGTACGCTCGATAACCTGTCCTTCGGACGTACCTACCATTTTTAACCGTCGCACTTCTAATGGGTGCAACGGCTCTTTCGAACGGCGCGCCGACCATCTGTCGCCCGCTGGATACGCTTTGACGAAATTATAAAGTCAGCTGACCGAGAAAGCGGACGTTTTTAACTATCGCGGGAATTTTGAGAGCGCTCTTAATCTCCCGTCGCCGTTTCCTCCACTATCGAATCAATGAAACTGAGATACAAATTTCAGGTTCGCTAATCTGTCAAATAATTAACCTACCAGCGACAAATTTTGAGCTAAGAAAATTGGAAAAAATTTAAACCCAGAGGCTTGAGACAGCTTTAAAACAATTTCCTTCTTTTCGTGTAGCGAATTAGCATTGACTCATATGTGTTAATTTGAAATTAATTTTGAAATTATTGTCTCGTTTCTTTTAAATTAAAATAGTTGATGATATTTTTTTAAATCCGCCCCTGATTATTTCCATACGAAAGATAATGAAATTCTGAATTAATTATTTTTAAATTTCTGGTGGAATTGTAGAGATTGCCCTTCTATTACTTGCAAATGAAATTTTTGCATCATTCGATTATAATTTCAATAATTCATATGGAGTGTTGATAATTTTTGATAATTTAGACACGTGAATTAACGTTTTCTATTGTACATCCTGGGAATTTATGATTTCCATGGCGCAGGCTCGAGGATCCACGTTCCTCGGGTGCGTAAAACGTCGCGGCCCATTGAAATGGTCGTTTTGGGGAACGTGTCGCGACGCATTCAACATTTTTATCGTGAATACCCCCGAATGGGCGCGACACTTTCACAGAATCGCGCGGCGCGTTGCGAAGAGAATGAAAAGAGCAGACAAAGGGAGCCGGGGGTGGATCTCGATCTCGAATTCTTTCATTAGCCGAAGGACCAGTCACGGAAATCCGGGATTTCGGTGCAGCATTATATATCTCACTTCGTCTACCGTCCTTCCCATCTAACACTTCCCCCTTCCAACCTCCTTTTATGCACAAAAGTTTACAAATCACTGCCGAGGGTGGTTGCGACTCTTCGTGATCGCACTCTGAAGGTTGTAAGTGGGTCTCTAAAAAAGTTGGCTAGCATAGGTATTGGCTAATTAAGGACCTCGCAACAAGAGAGTTGCAACTCGATCTTTACCAACTTGGAGTAATTTAGAAAAAATTGTTTATAAAATTATTACTTTGACTTGACATTAAAAGGGCAACACTAATCGAAAAATATATAGTATTCACAGAATAAGTAGTAGTTATCAAGTTGATAAGGTTTTATTCCAATTTTTGGGGAATTTTTCAAAGCTGAAGTAATGCGCCAAACGATGTAGAATTTTTTTACATATAAAAAATCACACGTTATAACTCAAAAACTATAAAAAATGGAACTGCACCCTCTTGCTGCAAGGCCCTCGGTAATTGTAAGTTGTTATCCTAATAGTACCCGGATGTGACTAAACGAGGAGGTATATAATTTGGATTTGAATAATGGAAGACTCCTGACTCCTAAGCAGTTGCGAGCAATCAATTTTCCTATTTCAATAGCTTCAGAAGAAGGACCAACTCCGACACTTTCCTCCTATCTTCTAATCTATCCATCCCTAATAACCTCATAATAGCCTCTCTACCTGAGGAACTTGCTGTCATATTTTCTCAAGCAAGGTTTCATATTTGCTGAAGCAGGGCGACCGATATAAAGCCCCGAATTCCAAATGAGGGAGAGCAGGAGAAGAAATAATTCCAGTAAATCCTCCATCTTCGTGGAATTCTCTTGGAAACTTCCAACAACTGATCAGGCACGAATCGATCGAATCGTAGCCGTACAAAGTTACCGAACATTCCCAGTAACCAATTTTCCATCCAACTAAGTTCCAGTGACTAATCAGTTCACAATAAATCATCCCCCATTGCCGTGGAATCTAATAAAAGCTATCGTGTCGCCGATCGAAGTCGACGAGCAATTCGACCCTAAATTCCCAAACGGAGGGGGAGGCAGGGGGGAGGGCGGTGGGAAAATGGAGGAGCCGGACTGTAATTTATGCCCGAGATGGTTATCGAATTTGATCGCCATCGGCCCAGTGAGAAATCAGAATCCACCGTTTCTTCGTCGACGTAACACTGTCAACAGAAGCAGATGTCCCTTCACTAATCATTTCATCTGAACGGGCCCCGTGTTTGGTTATAATGCCGTCTTCCCGGGCAAATGTTCGGCGTCGACGGGGACTTTTAGACAAATACAAGGGCCGGCTGCCACCGTGCCGTGTTTCCTTTCCCTCGTTGTTTGGAAACTGAAACGTGTATACGCGTTTTCTGCTGCAACCGGGCGCCTCTACTTAAACACGGAGTCAACCCTCGGGGCGCTCGGATCTCGGATCCAGCTCCGAGATTCCTCGAAAACCTTTGTCCGGCTGGCTTTGGAACGTATCGACGTTAAACTAGATACTTAGTGACGTTCCTCTCGATTTCTTCGTTGAAGTACGGTTAGCTTTTCTTTTACAAGGGAAATTAGGCAATCCGGATGTTCAGAAAATTATTGCAACTTTGCGTGCTAGTAGAGTGCTCAAGACGAACCTATTTTTTGTTGGTGCTATAGTGCAGTTTATGGGGGTGAAATTACTCCTGGAAAAAATGTACAATTTTCTTTTTCATGGAATATCTCGAGAACGGTGAGAGATATTGGGAAGAAGTTTAAACACAATTAAACAAAAGTTGCATCTTTTTTTTATATTTCCAAAACTGCGAATGTATAGATTTTTCGATAGTTATTTTTATAATAACTTTCTGAATTTCTGGGTTGTCTAACTTCCCTTGTTAGTAATTTCTGCCGCGAAACAAGTTTCATTCAGAGAGTTATGTATACCTGCTCTGGTCTTCACGATACGAATCGAGCTCGATGAGAGTGAATAATTGAAATTGAAATGAAACGAGATTGATAATTGAAATGAGTTAGTAAACAGAGGAAAATGGAGTGTTCTTAAAATGGATCGCAATTATTCGAGGTTCCTCCAAAGGTGCTACGTGCGATCATTGTTTCCACGATGTACGAAGCAGGATTTCGATATCTGTAATCGATATCGTGGTAATTCGGGGAAACAAAGGGTGCGTGCCAAAGATGACGCGTAAATCTTTCTTTTGTCGAATGCTCCGAGGCGAGTAACGCGCCCCTTATCAGCGGCCGTGCATCTGTCGACCTCGAGTTATAAGGAAACGTATTTACGAAATATTTTAATTAGCTTATCGGATCATCGGATCGGTGACAGCTGCCGGCGAAGCGCGTGCTTCTAATTGCTGATCTAGACTCCTGATGGAGGATCGGAGCCACTTGCTCCTCTCTCGTCTGTTCCTCGCGTTTAATCACGAAACCTTCGTGCATTCTTCCTTGGCGGGTACGCGACGTGTTACTCGGCCGCAAGCGTTTCATAAGAAGCGCGTGCACGCGATAACAGGCACCAAGAACGTGACTTCGAGCACGTGACAGAAGATCCGTATCATTTGGGATATTAACCCAACCTGGAAACAATTAAGGTGTGAATCCACCGATTCGATTTTACATGAGAGTTTTCTATCGCGAGACAAAAATCTCGGCAACAACTAAATATAAATAATGGACATAGTCGCGAGAGATGAGATTTTTGAAAATATATCATGAAACTTGTTTAAATTTCATGAAATTAATGACAAAATAATTCAAAAATAGTAAAGTAAGGTAATAATTGTCTCGTGAGATTAAAGTCTCATGTGGGACACTGTATTTCCGTCTCTCCGTGGATTTCCACCTTTAGAACTTCCCGCTTCCTCTTGACATTCGCGGCGATCGGAAGACTAGACCGTAGCGCGCGATTAAAATTAAAACTAGCCGTGGCGATATCACAGTGGGACGCGTTGCGCATTCATCTCCTCTAATAAGCTAATTATAACGGTGTCGAACACGCGCTTTCCCGTGCATCCGTCCCGTTGGCTGCCATGAAAAGCATCGAACCGGCGCTTGGAACGCGACAGAGGATCGAGCGGGGTACATAGATCTTGGGGGACATCTTCGATAATGTCGCTCGACAAAGTCCGGCTCTTTCCTGCTGCTCAATGGGACGGGAGACGTCAGAGAAAGGGGTTGACAAGTAACATATAATAAGAACGGCGAAGAGAAAAGGGGATGCTCGCAACAGGGGAAGAAAAAAAATTCTTATCCAACGTACGCATAAATTGGGGGTGAGAATATCCAGCATCGATATCAGCCACTTCTAACCGCGTCGCGCATTCGGACCTCATCTTATTCGAATGCTGAAACCTCCCCAAAACTGCCCACCCTAAATTCAAGCGCGCGTGAGATTTTTCAAGAATGATACGACGGTGGAAGCGTTGATATAGGAAGAGCGGGATGGAAGGTAGCAGGGCGATAGAAGGCGCGCAGATGATCGCCCGTGTAAGGCGGACGAGGAGGAGGCGGATCGACGCGCGAGTGAACATCGAGGTCCGAGGCGGTCGGAAAACGTCCCCTACGCGCGGCACACGCGTGGACGATTATGGTCTAATTCCCTTGTACGCGCATTCCCACCAACCTACCCGGCTTACCTACCAACCTACCTGGCTGCCTCGCATGACAGGGCCGTCTTGGCGAGCGAACGAGGAAAAGCGTAGTCGTCGGTGCATTCGATAAGCGTACGCTCGAAAGACAGGGGTGTGTCCCCTTAATTCCGTCTCTCTCTCTCTCTCTTTCGCTCTTTCGCTCCCCTCCCGCCGTCAGCTTTTCACCCCGATTCCTTCTCTCCCCCTGCTCGACCCTCGCGTCTCTTTCCCTCCTTTCCCCCTTTTCTCCCTTCTCCCTACACCCCTTCGATTCGTCGTCGCTGCTTTCTTCCCTTCCTCCGCGTTTCCTCGTCCAGCTCAACCTCCCCTCCCCCTCCGCCGCCACCTCGTTGCACCTTCAGCGCCATTCCAACCCCCCTCGGCCCCGTTCGCCGCTGCTCTCGCGTAAATATCGCGGTTTCTCGGTAAACAGGAGAACGCGGCGGGCAAAGAGGGGCAGGTAAGGGGCGGAGGAGATTGCGTGCACGCACACCGCTGAATTTGCGCGGTACGGGGACGCGCGTAAGTGCGTATGCAACGGGGGATCGTAGGCGGGGTGGAACAGGGAGTGAGAGAGAGACGGGGCGAGGAAGAAGGGTGAAAGCGAGAGAGCAAGGGAAGCAAGGCAAATGTCAATATCGACGATGCATCGACGATAGAGCCGCACTTGGGGCGGGAATGAGGGCGTAATTAATCGTCGGAGCAAAGAAATTCTCTCTTTGTCCTTTCCCCGGGACCGAAGCCGCTCTTCTCCTCTCTCCCCTCCGATTTCCACCCTCGCGACGTGACGGGCAAACGAATTCCGGGTACCGATTTCATCGTGTCTCGCTTGGTCACTAGATGACCACTTTTCTTAAGATATTTTAGAATTTGAATAACCGATCAATTATTCGGGGATCTACATTGATTTTTTACTATTGCTTTGATTTGATGAACATATTATTGTTTTACTTCGCGGCACGCTGCGACCAGAGATGGGCAAAAAATTATTTGAAATAAAAATTTCGTACATGAATTTTTATTTCAAATAATTTTTTACCCATCTCTGGCTGCGACGAAGCAGCATTTCCACTAGTCAGGTGTCTTGTGGCCATGCTGATTTAAAAAATATATATCTGGCTTCGAACGATATTTTAAGTCAGCAACGCGTAGAGGCCCAAAATTGAATTAGTATATATTCTCGACGTTTCGTTCTGCCACTCCTGCAATCTCTAGGGCTAACGAACGTGTAATTACTTCAGCGTTTCGTCGCGGAAGTAATTTTTGAAAAAAGAATTTTGACCGGAGGAGTCATCGGGATTTCCCGCGAGGTGTCGGTAAAGGAAAATGTGTACAACCATCGTAACTGCCAGCGCCATCTCCGGACGCAGCTGGAAGGTACCATTTCTTGGCTCCAGTTGGTAACACAGGTCTCCGCAGTGAACGACTGTCGAGAAGAAACAGTTCACTTTGTTTAATTCCCAAAAACAAAAAGGAAAGACATATACTCTCCTGTTTCCTCTTGTATTGCAATGCAATAGCCCTTAGCGCCATTTTAAAATTACATAATTACCAATACAGCATAGACAGTGTCCTACAATTAATCTTACCGATGGTGGAAAACTGCTCGCTTTCCACTGGGTATAAAACTGAATTTCCACCCCGGTATCTACTGACATTACTGGTCCACGACGCTCTTCTCCACTTATCGACATTTTTATAAATACACAGAAGCAAGAGCCAAAACAAAAAAGTGGAGTACAACGAGCTACTCGAAGATAATTAAAATCTTCTAAGTTTATAATAATCAATTTTAATCAAATAAACCCCTTGTTTCCTTATCCCGATAAAAACTACCCATAAATTCATAAATCTACGATATCCCAACTGAAAATTCAATTTACCCCGCGTTAAGGGTGGATTTTCAGCTCGGCGGTGTAATTTCCCCGTCCTAATTAGCCGAGGCGGCAGCCCAGCTAATCTCCATCGAGGACGATCGAAGTGTATCGCCCGCGGCGAGCCATCTTTCGCCCCGGAATAATCTAAAACGTTTTGTCGTCGGGAATCTAATCTAATACCGCTGGCCCTGGAAGGTTATACTTTTATTAGCGCGTCCATTGGGCTTAACGAGGTCAATTGAGGTGATATAGTTGCCTTGATTTCACGGTAGTCCACTGTCGCTGCGATAACGATCCGAAATCGGCGATCAACGATCTTCACAGCGTCTAACCGGGCTCGTCCCTTTTCTGTTCCAGCACCTGTACCATCTGCAAACCGGCGAGGGTGCGTTCAGAGAGCGGGGGAGGGGTCGAGGCAAAGGTGCAACAAGGGTGAGTAACCTGTGCCACTTTCATCCACCTATTCCGTCGTCCTACTTTCGAATCGATTCGAAACGAGACGAGTTCCTTTATTTCGTAGAAAGGATAAACGTATCAAGGGATCTGAAATCAGTTTTCTAACCCAAACTCCAAGTCGAATTTGGTGCTTCCTATTTCCTCCCCTATAGACTCACCTTCTAGCAAACACGAAGCTTAATTCGCGCATCAAATAATATTCACATTTTCGAACTTGCACACCCTTTCGCAAAGAATCCCCCCGCGTCGGTCGCCGCGCGATTTATCGAGCGGCTCGCGACATCCACGACGTCCCGAGCGAAGTTCGTATCGCTCGGTGCGCGGATGTTGCTTCATAAATTGACATTCAATGCCCGGGTTGTCGCGGGACACGATACCAGAGGCGGATCCTGCGACTTAAAGTGCCTTTTGTCCTTGCTCCTACATCTCGTCTCCCCGAGACTACGCCGCGAATTTTTAAGCGGGTCCCTCTGATTGCTGCGCGAAAAGACGACGATTTAAAAAGGCATCGAGGGTCCGCGAACGCGCGAAAATAAGACGAAACGGGAGGCTCATTCTTTTCAGAAGCCTCGCGAACCGCCTTCCTCTTTCGCGCGAGATTTCAAAGGCGGCCTGATGTGCATTTCAGTCGCGATGTCGTATTTGCGCTCTTCGCCGTGGATCTCGTTTCCGGTTGCCGCGGGAATTTCTCTTTTTCACTCGCCACCCCTCCCCTTCCTTCCGTTTCGACGACCGCTCCTCGTTTTTTCGAGCGCACTCCGGCACGCCACTTATCCGTCACGTTTCTAATTCTAGAAACGTGGTAACGCGCGAGCGAACGGCCCTCCGCGCGCTGACACTCGGGCCACCTCGCCCGTCCAGCTCGTGACAAATCCTCGAAAGCCCCTCGCGCTCGTTGGGATTGTTTTTAAACGAAGTAGGATTGAGTGTGGCGCGTGGAGCAGATCGAAATGGGGCAGGCTGTGCTCAAAGTGCCTCGCGGTTTTGTAGTCACGTTGCTTTTGCAATTGCATCGGTGAAAGCTTCCTCCCAACTTCTCCTTGTCGCGCGGTAGAAGAGGATTCTGACTTCTTCCCCAGCTCGGGTTTGAATCTAGAATCGACTACGGAGACGCTGAAAAAACAAGAGCCGTTTCCAAGTAAACGGTAACAGTATGCTTCGAGTCTAACGAGATTGAACTTTCCCTTCGGAAGGAAGAAATTTCCTAAGAAACTCTTGCAAGCGACTCGATCTGCTCGACACAAACAATACCCCGCTTCGATGCTCTCCGCGAAAACAACTTCGGCAGGGGCCATTTTCCATGGATGTATAAAAAGATTGTCGCGTAGTCATCCCTGTGGAAGAAGCGCGAAGGTACCTCCTCGGGTTTCTCGTTCCTGCGTCTTTTCCCCCTGCAGGGAGGCACTGTTTGCTCTCCCGTACTGAAAAGGGAGAAGAACGTGAATGGTAAAAGCGGACGAAGCGCGACGCGCGACCGAGTCGCGTGGGCCAAGGTACCTCTGCCTTTGGAGACGAGCTGCGGAGTCTCAGCAAGAAGGGTACCAACCCCCGATTCCTCTTCTCCGTCTCCAGTAATGGCGGCTCTCGGACCCTTGAAAATTCGAACGAGTCCGTTGGAAGTTACACCAGCCACGGAGTTGGCGAACTGACATTAAGCGAGGCGCGGTATTGATCGAGACGCGGTGCGCCTGTGCGCGCTGCACCGCCATGTTTAAAATGTTCCAGCTGCAACTGTAATCTGGCCGCGGCTGTTGCGTTCCTCGGTGGAGCGCGATATCTCGCCAGCTCGTGCTTCTTCCTCCGTCTCCTCTTTCTTCCGATTCATCCGCCACCATTTATCCCGGCGATACGAAACTCCAAGCCCCGCGCAGCCCTCTTCTCAAGTCGCAACTTCTGGCGCGATCCACTCTCCAGCGGCTTCGCGGGATGACCGACCACTTCCGGTAGCTTCTCCGGCCTCGCGCGCGGATTTCCTAACGCTTTCTTTTTCGAGTGGATTGTGTAACTGAATTTGGGGGGGATAGGGTGTATAAAACGGCGAGGGTTTATGCCGTTTCTGTGGGATAGAACCATGAGTATTGCATAAGTTAGTTTTAATCGCTTTCGCGGACTTGAATGCTCCTTCCTTTTGGTAGCTGCGTTTACCTTCCAGTCTGAGGTAAATGGAATAAAAGTTGGAGGAAAGGGATGGGGGACGGGATAGAGGAGAGGAGAAGGAGAAGGACGGGGGAGCAGGGTGGCTGAAGGGGTTGAGATCTTCATTAAGAGTTCCAATCAACCGGGACCACGAAATTAAAAATAGAACTTTACCTCAAAAATGTTCTTCCATGACATTTCAATTTCATCCTCTTCAGGACGTTGGGAATTCTTCTTGGATCTTTGTATTCATTATGCAGTATCGATCTTTCTTCCAAGTTATTCGAGAAATCCACCCCGCTTCCTGCCGCCATTTCTTTTCTCTCGCCCCTGAGAATTCATTCTGAGGAAGAGTAAGTTCAACTTTCTCGCGATCGAAGTTGCGTTGCACTCTCATCGATCGACCTAGCAGCCGATGTCGCGTTTTCTAGCGTTCGTCGCGGAATAAATAATAAAGCGGTCGTCGCGGTTTTCCTATTCGAACGGGCGGCCGCCATAGCGCTGATTCATATCGTGGCCGCGTTCGACGAGCTTTCCATATCTTCGTGGCCGCGCGGCGCTATCGATCCCTCGGAACAACGCGGTGCACACGTGTACCGGCACCTGTGCCAGGGCAGCGTCTTCGTGACAGAATGCAATTCCGCTTTTTCGCCGCGTTTCAATTTAGCACGCGTCGCCCCGCGATCAATGGATGCACCCCCGTTCCCAACCACTCTGTCCCCGGCCAAACGACCGCTTCCAGCTGGCAGATTCAACTTACCAGTCCTCGTTTCCTAAAAAGGATCCGAGGGGGATCGCGAAATCGTGGCTTCGAGAATCTGTGAGGGAGCTCGGGTCCAGCCGGTAGAAAATAGACGTCCCTGCAATCGTTGAGAAGTAATAAGGAAGAAAATTTGCGTAGCTTTAAGGGTTGCTTTACACAGGTATCTCCTGAAGTAGGAAAAGTATACCAAGGTTTTCTGTTTAAGAATGTTTGAGTTATTTAGAGATAGACCGAGTAGATCCACTCTAATTCCCTCCAATTTCCCACGATCGCCGTCCATTCGGCACCTCAATTTTCACGCGATCGCACCGAAACCGCGGCAGCTGCGGCCCAATCGAGCCGCGTGCCTGCATTCCCCGCTTCCGAACAATTTAATCCGAAATCGGCGAGAATCCGCGATCCGTGGATTTCGAGGGGTCGCGGGTGGAGGATCGGACCACAGAGTATCCCATGGCGAAATAATTAGCGATCTTCCTCCTTGCAACCCCCTCGGCGTCCCCAGTTTTTCCCGGTACCCTTGCAGTACTCTCCCCTCTGTCTTCCTCACCCTCGCCTCCAGTCTCCTCCTCCCTTCCGTCGACGGCAGCTAAATTGCATTAGGCGGGCGCACAGGGGTTGGCGGGGGTGTCGTTGGTGGTCGGCGGTGTCGGGCCGCGCCATCTTGAATCCGCGAACAATGTGTCGGGCTCCGAAGGTCCCGGAAAACGAAGACGAACCTACCCGCGAATATCGACCGCCCACGTTGCAAATAAAATGCTAATTCGTTCTTTCCACCCCGCTGGAACCACGTGCTTCGTTCCTTTTTCCCTCGGTGTGCGCGGGTGTGTGGGTGTATGTGCCTTTCCCTCCCCTACTGTGATTCGTGGGAAAATCGAGGGGATCGAAGAGGTCGAAGGGGGATGAAACGGCGGGCAGCGTCACTGGCATCGACGTGAACGGGTTTCGGACACGGAAACGGGGGTTGCCGGCGGATCGCTGCCACGGCCAGCTTCCTGCCGCGCGTCGTTGACGCGCGCACAAAGGAATCGAATCGTTGAGTGGCGGGGCTGGCCGAAGACCCTCAAAAGAGCCGCGATTACGGGGGTGGGAGCTGCTGGAGCGTTGGCGGAGGCAGCAGTTTTTCTTTCGCAGGCTGCAAGGTGTTTTTGGTAGCTTGGGTGTTAATTGGAGCTGGGCCGGGGTAGGGGGTGGTTCTGCTGGATGTTAGCTTTTGAAATTTTGGGGGTGGGTGGGGAGGTTCGACGACTTTTGTTGCTCTTATTAATTGAACGTTGATTCGGTGGGACTTATTCGTGGAAGTTTGCGGAGGAATTGGAGTTAGCTGGGGTCGGTGTTACCACTTGAAAATGTTATGCTGTTGGTACCGCACAGTGGGGAAACATTGGCATGTTTTCGGAACATTTTGTTATCTTTTGTTATCTAAGCAGAAAGCTTCTATATGTTTCTGGGTTTGTCTGTCGCCTAATAACTTTTGAACGATAAACTTTGGGATCACGAAATGTGCGTCACTAATCCGGAGGAATCTGAGTATTTTTACAAAAAAAAATATAAAATCGGAATCTAAGTTTCGGGGGAAGCCGGATTACTTTATAAATTTTACTGCTTATTCTGCACGCTTATGACTCTCGCAGGGACTATAACCAAATATCTTCATTGAGTCGAACCTATTTTTAAAATCGAAAATAGTAAAAGAAAAAGCTGCATATCAAAAATTTTAATTGAGTCTAGGCTGTAGTTTTTATCGTATTTAGAGTAGCGAGACGAATAAGTCAACAAACCCTGGCTGCGGGGTTAGTTGACAAATATGATGGGATTAGTTGACTTGATATTTACTTTTCAATTTTAAAACTGTGCCTGCGAAATGTGTATATAGGTATACGCTGTCACAGTTCCATCAATATATATGAAAGGCGTATATATACGCTGCTAATTCCATCAATATACCTAGTACTCCTTCACAGCGATATTTGTTTTATTAATTATCATGGTGTTAGGGTGCACTTGTAAGTAGTCTTCAGGTACCACGAGCCTATCTTTCCTAAAGTAAGATAGACATACTACCCTAAGCTTTCACTTTATCATACCAACATCCACACCTACGCGAGAATCGCAAATGGTACTCGCCACAGTATGCTCGCAATTAGAAACCGAGCTGGCAAATAGTGAAGAATCCTAACAATCAGTGGCCAAGATAAGAATAAGAAAGAGATCCTGGAAATTGAGGGATAGGGTGAATAGGAAGAGGCCGGTTGGCAGAATGCCTGAAGAGAACTGGATCATTAGCGTGAAACTGAAGAATAGTAGGGAACTAAATCGCGATGGCGCGTAAGTGTGCCAGCCGAGAGGACTTTCTAAACTATATACACAGACGAAGAATCCACCTCTGTGTGTACACAGAGCGTTGAAAGGAATCGAGGACACTCTTCAGGGTCGATTCGCGGCGAATTCGCGTGCCTCCAAACCGTTCGCGTTTCCACAAACGACGTTCCTCTTAAACATCGCTCGCCATTCTGACCAGAGGAAGCGTTCCCGATCATCGACATTTACCTTGCGCATTATCGAGACGCGCCATTACGTTGCCCCAACGTCCCGTCCCCTTCTCTCCCCAGCAAGAATGGTCATTAAACGTTACGCGAGCGAAGTAATAGAACCGTCGCGAACTCCTGCCTATAATTTTCATTATTAGGATAATTAAGTTCCACGGCAGCGCAAAATAATCGAGTTAGAACGGACCCGCGACATTATTTATGGGCTCGCTCGCGCAAACTTTCCACCCATCCCCGCGAGCCATTTTCTTCCACCCCTTCGTCCCCCGACACCCCGCAGCGATTTTTTTCACTTCGACGGGCAACTTGCGCGATTAACGAGATTTTAATTACCTTCGAATGGGACGGTAAATCGTCCGACTGTGTTAACTTACTTTGCTCATCGTTGAAAGCTGTTGCTCGGTGGCTTCAACTCTTATATTCTGGGGTTGACGAAACTTCCACGTTCGTTCTTTAGTAGTTGTACAATTTCTACGTGATTCTCCGTCTTGTGATTAGTTCAAGTTGGCAAACAATAGTATTTCCCTGAGTATCGGTTACATTTTTGTTTATTATCGTCGTTAAATCCACGGTTTTATTGTGTTGAATGAGTGCAGCTTGAATATCTGACGGTCAATTAATGGAGCACTGTGGAACGTGGAATTGGGGCACGATTTCCGTCCTGGGTCTCGTCTGGGCCTTTCCTTGTCTTATCTAGACTCGTGGATAAGATAATATTGCTCTCTTATTTTCCACAGCACGAGTTCAAATAAAGATTGTCATTATTCACGCGGGCTGTAAAGTCTTCGATTTCTAACAGCTTCACTCCGCGTCATTATTCAATAGTGATTAACATTTAAATGAGATTTCTATTTAAATTCGTATACAGTGTGATTGTCAAGTTAGAATGAAATAGACGTTACAAAAATATGTAGAAAATGGGGAATAATTTTCTTATATTCCGCGACTTTGTTTCCTAGAAAATGAAATATGTAAATTTTATTTTTAAATAAATGGTCCTTGGAGGGGAAATTATATTATTCCGCCTGAAATATAATGCACGGTGATCGATGCAGTTCGCAGTAACATGACGTTACGATTTCTCACCGGTTATCAGTGGGCTCCACAAACGACACGAATAAATATTTGCCCCGCGATATAACGGCAAACATGCCACGTTATGTTTATATTATTACATAAACACCGCTCTCCCCCTTCGCGACAGGTAACTTGTATAAAAACACGCCTAGTGGAGCACGTGATTCAGACCCTCGATTGCATAAGCTGCACTCCAGCGTTTTACAAACTATATTACATTACATGTTTAACGGAAACAAAAGCGGCTGTCCTTAAATTCGATTCCATTATCTCGCTCTGATAAAACAGAATGATATTTCTCGCTTGATAGAGCTATTGGAGCCAGCTTCGTCGAGTCATATTAGCTCGTTGCTTTCCAGAGTCGCTTATCTAAAAAACGAAGACTTGGGTGAACAAATTTGGCTTTATACTTTTCATACATTTTAAGATGAAAAATCGCCTCCCTCTGGGTAGTATCTAGTAGATTCTCAGAAAATTAAAGGACCCTTAATCCTTCATGGTCTTAATCCTTAATCTTCTTCCTCTTTGCCAATGTTTCTGTAAATTGTAGACCTTGATATTACAATTTAAATATTTAGTAAATTTTAACCAAAAAAATCGCTCCTTTCTACTACTATTTTTTCAACTACGAATCTCATCAAACCAAAATTTACATTTCTAGAAAAAGTCTATTAGAGCATTACGAATGTAGAATTATTAGGGGAGACCGGGGCTAGTTGTTACAGGGGCAAGTTGTTACAAAGCAGTTTAAAATTTTTTCGCTTGGACTATCTCTTCGACGATGAAGTGACTGATGTGTTTCAACCATACACACTTGTATATGTTGTGTGTTTGTAATTGGTTCACGCGTTGTCACTTTATTACAGTTTTTTGTGTTTTCGGTACTAATAGTAACTTTTCTCTTTCTACTTGAATCTTTTCTACCGAACAGACAGATAAATGTATGTAAATGACTATTACCAGGTTTGAATCAGTGTTCTTTTAGCTACAGATTAGCACCACGAACATAAGAATACACCCAACTGGTATGAACTTATAGCTGTTTATACACAATGGTGTCAACCGGGGCAAGTTGTTACACACGACAAGGGGCAAGTTGTTACACAAGACAAGGGGCATGTTGTTACCTACGAAAAGGGGCACGTTGTTACAGAGCGAAAGGGGCATGTTGTTACATTGTATTTAGTAATTAATTCATTAATTTATTAATTTAATGCTTTAGTTACCACGAGTCACTATAGTAGTTTCCCGCTAAATGAATCCACAGAGTGGATTCAGTGCATAGAATGCAAAAAGTGGGCACATGAGAAGTGTGCAAAACCAAAGAATCACTTTTACGTGTGCATTAATTGCGAGTCCCCGTACGAAACGGACGACGATAATTGACGATAATGATTTCAGTAGTTTTTATTATTTTTAAAATAGATTTTTTATTGTATATTTATTGTAAAAGAATTCTTAACATTAATAAATTTACTTTTGTCCAAGAAAATATAATTATATTACTCATAATAAGCCTCGTTTCGTAAAATTTAATTGTGTAACAACTTGCCCCGTATTGTGTAACAACTTGCCCCTACTCGGGGCACGTTGTTACAACATGTCTCGACTTTCAAAATGGCTTGTTTCAAAGTCATGGTTTTCGTTTAATTACATTCCATAGCGGTCATCGGTAGAGGAAAGAACGTACTTTAAGTAAGAGTCATTGATAGTATTAAATATGGAATGCAAAAAAAATAAAAAATAAAAAACTGAAAAGTGTAACAACTAGCCCCGGTCTCCCCTACTCAAAAGTTAAAAGCTTCAAAAATACGGTAATGGTAACCTTAAATGACGCTGGTGTGCAGTGAACTTACAAATTATGATTAAAATGTAATTTTTAAGTTGTAATTATATTACATTTTGCCCAACTCTGTTTAAAAGTATCTAAGATCTCGAGTATATTGGGCTGAGGAGCAGCGTCATTAAAATTCTCCTCTCCAAACTGAAACGATCCCAAAATGTCGCGATTTTAATTCCGAGTCGCTGTCCGGAGAATTTCAACTCTATCGTGCTCCTCGCAATCTTGAAGCCCGAACCGAAAGCTGCGCGCCCAGATGCCTCGTCAATGGAACGGAGCAAACAAAAGTCGATAGCTGAAAGCACGCGAGCAGGCTCGATTAGGTTGCTGGAGCGTCGAGCAAACACCGCGGGGGGATTCGCGAAGGATATCGAGCCGTTCCGTGGCTTCGTGGGCGAATCGTGCAGGAACGCACGTGCGCTGGGCGTCGTAGAAGCTCGATAAACCATCGATCGAGGGAACTCGCGATTTCGAGCTGCGATGCCGCAATGAATCATGGGGACGGGGAAACACGAGCACCTGCGAGCCTCGCGCGTATGCAATCGGATCGAAAGTGAGATCTTTATTTCCCGAGGGAGAAGGAACTTCCGCCGTGAGTCACGTCTGCGTCACCCAGGAAGAATAGCGGAGGACAAAGTGCACAGAACGCGAAGCTGGCAATTAGTCAGAACGAAGGATTCTGAACACAGATGGTTACTTCCTCGAGAAGGAGTAACGCGTGACACTTCTCTGCCTTCTTATTGTTCCGTTAGCGGTTAGACGATACAGGTGTCGATGTACCAAGATAACAATTTCAGGTGTCTGCGTCCGACGCCCCGCGTACGCTGCTAGGCAACCAGTTATCGCGAGCGTCGCGTTAAGCGACCGAGGAAGCTAGCAATTGAGCGAATCTCGAAGGGCAACCGCGATTACCCGGAGTGGCAGGAGCGATTTGGCAAACGCGGAAGCACGGCCGCAGAGGCGGGCTTGCGCCAGGGGTTCCTTGAAAGGAACGGTGGTGGCGTGGACAGGGGGAAGCTTCCGGGGGAGGTCAGAAGGGCGTATATATTCAGGGTGGGTAACGGGGCCAGCAACAAGTTGCTGCGACGTTAATAAACGAACCCTCGAGGAGCCATCTCGCCCTCCTGTTAGACAACCGCCCCGCGACCTCCGGACCCCGTTCCGGCCGTGCCCTGTTTCCTCGATTCAAAGACGATCCGTCCCGGGAAGCGGGCCAAGCTCTCCGTAAAGCGCAACCCGCCTGCCGCGGCGGGGGAAGCCTCCTCCGGGAAAAATTGCTGGGGCGAGCCAGCGGAGCGTCAGGGAATCGCAACGTAACTCGGTGGGCCGTGGAAGGGGAACGAAGGAAAGTTACACGGCTAATTGACCGTTATAGCGCGATCGCTGATGCAATCGAGCTGCCTTGATGAGCTGGAACAATTAAAATATCGATGTCGTGATAGGGGAAGGACGGAGAGTAGGTAGTTCCTTTTTGCTCCCGGCTGTTTTGTTTGCGGATCGCGCGCTGCAGTCAGCGCTGGGTTGTCTGACCGGTTGACGTTCGCAGGGGCGATGCAGGCTTACGTTGCTTTCATCGACGCGGGTGTTTCTCTTTTTGGGAATGGAGCTTAATGAATGCGGTGGGTGGATAAGTATCGGTGCACCTTTCGGGCATCTGATGAGGGTGTGAGTCTTCCGAAAGAGGAAGAGCTTCTACTTACGATGCTTGCATCTTCGTCCCTCCATTGCTAGACTTTACATTTGAGGCATCGAGACTAAAGACGGATTTTTTTACGAAGTTGAGTTAGTAGCAATAATGTGTTCCAATAGACTGTACTAATCATATCAAATAGGAGAAATTAATTTTTTTTTATATGGGTTACTCCGTTTTTGCTCTCAATGCCTCACTTATTCTACTATGCATCTGGAGGCCTCGGGCAGTAGCAACTAGGGTCACGTTCAACACCTTGTTTCATCATCTCCTTCGTGATAGCCGTCGCTCGAATGCTACAGTCTCCATAGCTACACTGAATAGCGGGGAATCGTGCCTCGTTCGATCGCGACCGTCGAAAAGAATTTAAATCGAACGTGAACCCTTTGTCGCGGCCACGGGCGTCGCTATAGCTACCTGTCGGTGGTGGACGCCGTCGTTGGCGGCGACGACAATGCCGCGGAACAGAGACAGAGGGCTGTAGCAGCGACGAAGGTGGAGGAGAGAGTTTCGAGCGCGTCATGCTAACTGGAGGTGGCTGCACCACTGTTAGCGGGGGGGCGTAGGGGGCCCGGGGGGGTCTACCTGACTCGAACAGGGGAACGTTCCGTGTATCGGAAGAAACGAAAAGCAGGGACGACAAGCGGACGTGGAACGGTAGCGTTGCAGAGGCAGCTAGCGATGGGACTGATTCAGTGACCGCTCAGGAATTTCTTATCTCCGCTGACTCTGATAAGTTGGCGGTTCGGTTGAAGCCGGACTTATGAGTCAGAGGCGAACGAGTGCGTTACGGGAACTCTCGGAATGGGGAATTATGGAGGATTCTCGAGAAACGTGGGTAGGAATGGAGTAGGTATCATTCGAGGGAATGTTTTTCACCTCTACGAAGTATATTCTTAAAGGTGCAAATTCACGACGAGACGAAAATATCGTGCCTCGTATGAAACTTTAATCTCGTGTGACAATTATTACCTTATTTTGAATTATTTTGTGATTACTTGCGTGAAATTAGACTCTCTCGCGAAAATTCTCATCTCTCGCGACTGTTTCCATTAGTTACATTTAGTTATTGCTGAGATTTTTCTCTCGTGATAGAAAACTCTCGTCAAGGATTCGCACGCTTCCGTCTACAGTGCGTTATGATACTCTCGAGGGTCTAACTTCACTTAAACTCCCGTTCAATCTCAATAATCAAGATGCCAAGTGCCCACTGCCTGCATCCCCGAAATCCCACAGGCGTGTAGCTCCTATACATAGAGTTACTAACAACTACCAAGCTATCAGAAGCCGGGAGACGCGTTTCTACGCGCACCTCTGAGTTCCAAGCACTCGAATCGTCTGTGAGCAATGAAGCCCGTCCAGTACCAGCTCACTCGTACAACCTGGTGGAAAATGAGTAGGTACTTTCTACAGGGAGCATCGATACAGTTGGCGAGAGGGCATCGTTTCCATCGCTAGGGCTCCACGTTGGTGTGCCTGGTGGGGGTCTCGCGGCGAGGGGGAGAGCACGCGAAGGGGAAGAGAGAAAGGAAGGAGAGCGGGAGGAAGAGAGAGGGCCACCGCGACGCGTAGGAGTACGGGCGAAGGGCGGGAGGGCCGCTATGGCGAACGAAGGGAAGACAAAAAGGGACGGAGACGAAGGAAAGGGGGGGAGGGGCGGGAGAGTGGGAGAAATGGGAATACTGAGAACGAGATGGAACGAGAGATCGAAACCGGGGGGAGGAAAAGCGGAGGAATGAATCAGGGACGGACGGAGACGGAGGCGCACGACGAAAGAGGGATGAAGGGAGGGGGAGTGACAGGAGGGAGAACAGAAGGGGAAAGCGGATCAGCACGAAAAGGCACGAGCGTTTCCGAGCGACGCGTGACGAGGAGCCGCGGCGAAGAAACAGCGGGGGCTTGACGTTGTTGGCTGACTTTGGAGCGACAGTATGGGCGAACGAACGCTGCCAGACCGAGTTTCTGGCCATTAACCCTTCCGATGCCAGAGATTCGAGCGTGCCGCGCTGCGTGTGCGGGAATCCTCGTATCGTGCTCCTCGAGCATACCTGTTAAACGCGATTAGGCGTTCGCAGCACGGACCGCGCCAAACTGAACGCATTGGTCATACAAATCTGCGTACACCCAAAGAAACTTGTAACTCGTTGGCTTACCGAGAGCAGAGGACTCCCAGAGAATTCCGCGGAGCGGTGAAGAAGAAAATCTGAAGAAACATAGCCTATAAGAAGAGTAAGAAAGTCCCATTTCTCCAAGCCTCCTTTGCATCCTCCATTCCTCGCTGACCGTTGGCGCGGGACTCCTCGACTCCTCGAGGTGATCGTCCCCGTCAGCGACGGATCTCCCCTTCGTCCACCCCCCGCTCGCTGCGGGGTGTGGCGGTTTTCAAGACTCGCGACCACGATCACTCCGCGCGGGCCGGTTTTAATGGCTCGCGACAGGCTGTTACGGAGTGTTATGACACCGCGGGACCAGTGTCGTCGGAATTCGTGATAGCGCGCCGCGATAAGCGCGACGGAGGTACGCGCATACCCAGGTACCCGGGCTGGAAGAGGACGGCTGGAAGCTACAGTAGAGCCGAGGAGGGCGACGGAGGGGGTTGGGAAGGGAAAGTGTACGCGGGGTATCAGCGCGCGCGCGGACGTCGCGTAGCAGAGGCTTGCGGGAGAGCGTGGCGTATACCCGCGCGGGTATCACACAGAAGCGAGAAGCGGCCGAGAGACAGCGGCGAGTGAGGAGGGAGGGGGGGGAGCGAAGGAGTGGGGGTGGGACGCGGTAGCGGCAGCCATAGGTCGCGGGGGGGGAGTATAGAGCGTGGTAGAAGGAGAGGCGGCGCGCAGGGTGGGAGGACTGGCGAGGAGGGCCGCAGAGGGCGGAGAAGCGTCCCACGGGAGTTTTTCGGCGGATCGCTGCGCGACTAGTGTGATCTCTCGCGAGTAGTGGACTCGATCGATCTTATTGACGCGGCAGAGCGAGCAGAACGAACGAACGAACGAACGAACGGACACGTCGACGAAGCTCCAGAGCCAGTGCACGGTGAGCTCCGCTCGGAGGTTCTTCTTTGGTGTTCGAACCCGTGTACCTCTCGGAGCAAAGGATTTCAGTAAACGGCGCGGCATCGGCGATTAAACGAGTTACGCGACGCCCAGGACTCTACAGAACAGTGGTGCGATCGTAGAATTAAACGAATGCTCGTGCTTCTTTAGTGCTTGTGTGCTCAGAGTTGGAGTGGCCGAGAGTTCTCACCTTGGAGGATACCGGAGTGAGACGGAGCGGCACGTCGGTACAGTGTGAGTCTTTTTTAACGATATCCCTCGGTGCTCGCGGTCCTCCCGCTACTCCGGGCTAGACGCGACGCCCTCGATACCGATTCTAATCGGCAGGCCGCCGCGCCGCAACGCTCTCGCGGAACGGAGCCGCGGGGGAACGCGAGGCAGCGGCGTTCCGTGGCGTTCGAAACGGCGGGAGGCCTTGGGGATCCTCAAGGCAACCTAGAGAGATGGTAGACGCGCGATAAACCTTCGCGGTGGCTACGTACATGCCTTTTCCATCGATTCGTACCGGCCAACGTAGGCGATCAACGCGAATTCGAGCCGATCCTTTTGTACTCCGATTGCTCGCCCCTCGCCGTTGATTGAGCGATCGTTTTAGCTTCTCAACTCCTGCTGAGTCGGTTATTCCAGCGCTCCATTGCCGCGAGCAGTCGGCAAATATTCCAGCGAGCCTTTCTCGCTTTGAACTCGCGTTGCCTCCGTTTCTGGATCGAGTTGATCATTTTTTCGCCAAGCGGTCAGTGAAATCTTTTCACACTTTCATCCTCGTTCGTTCTGTTCTTTTTTCTTAGCAGAATGATACTTTACTTTCCGGACTCGCGTGTCAGGTAGTCGAACGCTCCAATGCCACGAGCAATCGATGAGACGCGACCTATTAAATTTTTCTATTTTAATCCATCGCCTCTATTTCTGGTCGGAGTGATCGATCGTCGCATAGATTCCCGCTAATTCTCTCGTAACGTTCGCGCGCTTTCAACTAAAACAAATATTCCGTCCCTCGCCGTGCCCGTTAAAAATGCCTGTCTAAACACGATCAAAAGCGCATCGACTCGTCCCGCCCACGCTGAATCCTGCATACGACGTAATACAATGGGCACTGTAATCGGTCAACTTTCTCGGCCCAACTCTACCCGCTCGGTACAAAGGCACTTCTACCGAACGAATTAACACGTCCTCCCGCGGTTAACAAATCGAGCCTCAAACGTGCCATTGAATCTGCCTCTATAGAAACCCTGAATAGAAACACCTCCCCCGAAACCGAGCCTCTTTCAAAACACTTTCCATTTAAAACGAATTTTAAATCACCTCCAGTCGCCCGCTCAACGGATTAAAAGCTGCGCAGTGGCATTAACTGGACAACGCCAGGGTTAGTCGTGTTTACGAGCAGTCTGCATCGCAAAACAAGCGGCTCGGTTGCTGCCCGGTTTCTATAAGAAAATTACATAAGCAAGTCCTTGACGACTGCGTCTGCTGGGCCCTTTTTTCCCCACCAAGGACCAACGCCGAGCGCGGAACAACGCCGGAGTTCACCAGCCACGCTGGTTACGCAATCGTTCTACGTGTCTATCGTGCTCGATGGAATTCAGGTCAAGCGTCGTGTCCTATGCCGCAGCTAGCTCGTCCCGCGAGCGAGATTCACCGTCGTCGGAGCCTCGATGGTTTCTCCATTTCTCATCAGCGATAGCTGGAAAGAATTGAAACGGATCCTCGACGGTGGCAACGACCAAAGGCGCGCGGCGCGGTGTCTTCTTGCCTGCCGTTTGCAGTCGTCAGCCGCGATCGATTTAGATAACTTGTCTCCCGTGGGACGGGCTATTAATACAGCACCCCTTTCTGGTAAAGAGATTTCGATGAAGCATGTAAGGGCAGATACGGCGGTGTTACTCGCGAGGGACGCGTGATTTTTCCAAGCGGCGAAAGAGGGATTCCACGTTTTCGCGCGGATAAGAGCCAGGCCCGCGAGTCCCGCGCGGACGTCGGCTCCGCTCGGCTTCGAGTCATCGAGAGTGGAACGGCCAGCGGTCATTGGCCACGCGTACCACCACGTGGGTTGACAGATTTTCATTCAAGGTCCCCTTGCCTAGAAATAGCCGGTCAACGAGATGGCCCGAGTGAATGGACCGCTGGTCCCAAGTCCGAATTTTCAATTCCGTGGTTTTTGTTGGGGAGGGGGTGGCGGTGGAGGGAGAATCGGTAAGGTTTGGGAGATAACGTTTTAATTCGCGCTTTCTTTGAGCACTCGGAATTGGAGCATCTTAAATCGAAGCGGAGGATTTGCAGTTTGACCTGTAGCAATTTTCTAGATTCTAGATTTTTAAATTTTATTTTGTTATATAGTTACTGTGAAAGAGTACCTAAGTGGTTGCAAGTGAGGGTGTAATGATTCTAATTAGGTAGAGATTAATACGGATATAAATTTATCTTAAGGAGGTATTCTCGTCTAGAGGGACAAGATTCTCTTTAGGGACGACCCACAAAAAATCTACTCAATATTTACCGAGAAGTATTATCCACACGTGTTTACTAACATTTCAGTACGTTATAAAAAAAATTTGAGTCATATATGATAATAATTAATGAAGATATGGATTTTTCTGAAACCTATAATTTTAGCCGGTAACAAATCAAGGCGAAATAGTTTTTTTTTTCAGAAGTTCAAAGACGGAAAATTCAAAGTCACTCTGTGAATTTTTAATTTCTTTTCATAAATCTGGTACCAGCTATAGCCGCACTCTTACCGATTAAGAATTCTTTTGGTTCTTTTCTTCTGGATTACTTATTATTATATATGGCTGAAACCTTTTTTCAACTAAGTGAAATGTTAATAAATACGTGTAAATGATGGTCGTCGGTGAAAACTGAGAAGGTTTTTTATGCATCTTCCCTAAAGAATGGCAAAAAATTGGCCTTCTAGACGAGAATACCCCCTTAATACTAATATAGAAACGAGCGAGAAAGTTCAGCGTTGGCTAACACTCGCCAGCATGGCGTCGAAGGTGTTAATCGCGTCACGTGTTCCCAACAGCACACGTAATCCTCGCGCGCAACTGATAATTCCAAAACAAACAGAATTTACCTGCCGTCAAAACGCTTTCATTTCATACCCTCGCATTCTTCACGGAAATATTCTCATAAAACCAAAACAAGAGAAGGAAACCTACGCTCCTTTGAATGTCCCGTGAGAGCCAGACAGGCGGCCGCAGGTATCGACAAGGCGCGATAATCGAAACGAATCAAAGCGCGAGGTAAATCCACGAGCAACCTGCGCCGCCGATATAGCGCGCGAAAGAGGAGCGTCAAGGACGCGTGTCCCGTCATCGAAAAAACGGGTCGCGGGGACCCGGTGGCGGCCGATCGAAAGCAGAATTCCACGTTCCAATAAACGGCCACGTGTCCGCGCCACGTGGTCGCGCGGTGCGCGTTCTACGCCCTCGGTCCGAGGGGCGAGCCGCGACCCTAACGTCAGCCCGGATAAGTAGACGGCGCAGCATCCCAGGTGGTCTCCACCCCGGGGCCATTTCGAGAGGCCAGCCAGCATCGCAAGATCCAGGCTCGCCGGTCGGCGCGCTCGCGTTCCCTAATCGATGATTGACGTTTAAAAGGACCCATCATCTTTTCGCAAAGGATCCATCATTTTTTACTCTCCACCTTCCTCTTATTTCTTTTTTCCCTTCCTTCTCCCCCTCCCCCTCCGCCCCGTGTTCCCGTGCACTTCTCCGAAATAATCTAGCCGTACCCCCGGGTATAATCATCCTCGAGTGCACTCAATTTTCTCCGCTCCCCGAGCAGGGGATAAAGGGAGAAGTGGGCCTCGGAGTTGTTCGCCCGCTCGCGTTCCGATCGACGGTACCTGGAGCGATGGCCAAACTTCCGGCGGAATTGGTAATAAAAGAGGCGGGATCACTGGGAGTAACGATATATGCCAACGCGTGTATGTGGTATATAAAGCATCGCCGCTGGAATAACTCTAGACCGTACATTCTCTGGCGGCCCGGGTGGGATGGTTACACGGACACGTGCACGAAGGCGAGCTCGAGGACCCCGGAGGAATTACGGTGACGTTTGCAACGAGTTCGGCTTGGTTCCAGCGCGTCCCTCGTTCATCGAACGATTCCTTACCTTGGGCTCTGGAAACAATTTCGTTTCCATGATTTACATTTCTAATGGGAGGATTCGTAATTGCGCTTATGTCGATGCTTGGGAGTGTGGAGTAGGGACTGGGGGAATTCGGTATCGCGAAGGTGGTGGGGAATTAAGAAGAATTGCAACTGAATACCGTCAGTCTGTTGCTTCCATTCTGAAGCAATAAAATGGCGAAATGGTTAGCTGTGTTGTAATGAATGGTTAGCTATACTTATAGTCCTTGACGCCAGTTAACGGAATATACCGTTCGCATCGCGATCGGAGCGACTCCGAGCTGCGGGCCAGTATGACTGGGCGCTTTGTTAAGTTTTCGACGTGAAAAAGAATTTGAGAAAGAATTCTGTTTAAACAGGATTCTGTATTACCTATCGCTACTCTGGCTTCTCTGATTTATTATAACTTGGAACACAGACAGTGACGGATTTAAGAAAAAAGGCCCAGGTGGCAAACGTTCTGTGGGGCCGATTTTTTGGGGAAAATGAAGAGGTAGTTTACTAAAAATGGACTACTGTAGTAGTATAGAAAAAAATAGGTAGAGTGTTTTAATAAAAAAGTTTCTCATGGGGACCTTGTGGCCAAGGGCCCAGACGACAACTGCTCGGCTGCCTGTTAAATTCGCCACTGAACACAGATACTTTATATTCCAGAATTACCATTACAACACTACTTAATTCACTTTCAAACCACCCTGCTCATTAAGAGGTCATTCCGGTTAGACGGTTTGAAAAATTCATTTTTTTTTTACACATTTGTCGAAAGTACATATCCTCAAGAATGTAGACACTGTTAAATTTTCGTGGAAAAATTCTGATTATTTTAGCTTCTACAGAGACTCGACAGAGGCTCGGCCTCTAAGTATAGATGAAAACTTTGGACGGGTTTTCCCCAAACGTCATTTGCCCACATCGTGAAGATAAAATTTCAAAATCTATCCAACGGATTGCTTTATAAATTTTACTATTTATTCTAAATACCTGTAACTCTCGCTGGGACTACAACCAAGTATTTTTAGAATCGAAAAAAACCGAAGAATATTTTTCTTGCATTTTGCCCTGCCATTTTGCTAATTTTAAAGATAAATCATTAATAATTGTAGTCCGAGCGGTAACGTCAGTCATACTGATCAAGAATCTGTTTGGATTTTTGAGTTCAGATAAGTCTGACAGTTGAAATCGCCTTCACGAGCGAGGCATGAATTTTTACCATGTCATTAAAGCCGCTTTCAAAAGCATTTGAAAAACAATAATTTTAGTACTTTTATATTTTTTATTTACTGCAGAAATATAGTTTAATAAATAGAAAAAAGTATTATTCCATTACAATAATTATTTTCGTCGCAATAAATTCTTAAAAATGCTGAATTTACTGGCGCGCTTACCGAAAGTCTTCTAAGCCATCCAGAAATATATCACAGAGAGAGAAACTCCTTCGAATATCTATCGTATCAACAAAACCACGTTCAAGAACGATCAAGGTCCCGCAGTGGTCTCGATCTTTAAGATACACGAACGCACTCGGATCATTGAAATTCGCCCCCTTAATGAATTTCCGTGGTCGGTTTCAGTCGTTAAGGGCAGGATGCGCTTTTACTTATGCCCGTCATTAAAAAGCTTCGCTACGCGGCGCAGATAAAGAGGGAGCGTCGTTCTTTTTCCTTTTTTTTCGCCGTTCGTTTTTTCCCCTTTCTTTTTTTATTACCGTCCGCGCGGCCTGTTCCGTGGCTCAAGGCAGATTTATTTCCGACGAGATAGTCGGAAAAATGAGCTCGCGAACAGAGAGATGCAAATGCGTTCCCCGTTCCGCCCCCGTCAGAAAAATGAAACCCGCCGGGCTCTTCTCCTCGCGCGCGAAAGACTCGGCGCTGACCCTTTCAAACGGTCCGCTCCCTCCTCCATTTTCGTTCGATCAGGACCAATGGAAATTGTTGATGGAATGCGTGGGCTATCCTGATAGGAAATGCTAATATCTCCGACGCTGGGTCTCCTATACAGATAACTCTGAATAAAAGATACCGGATCGGTGCACATCTGATGCACAACACGCGTTTGTCACTTTCGAATCTTCCCTTTCCAGCGTACCGGGTGTTACGGAAGAGTCGATAATTTTAGGTGTACGCGCATAGAAAAGGAGCTGCGCTCGATTGATTTTGTTTCTTATTTTCGTTGAGTCAACTTCTATTTACGACTCCGTTGCGCGAAAACAGGGGAGCGTGTATCGGTGGCACGCGAAGTCACCTTATCGTGTTTCGTGTTTTTATATTTGCAGGACGCTCTATCATGCGATCGCGCGACAGCTCTAGCCGTAAATATGTAGACACTGATCCCCGTTATTTGCAAGCAGTGTGTCACAAATAGATGCGTGTTAATCACTCGCGATAGTGGGACAAACGATCGTAGTTACTCCTTCAGGGTTACTCCGCAAAACAGCATTGATAAACGTGATAAACACATTCGTTACTCGCTTTTCGCGCGACGCGCTCAATTTTTACCGAGCCAGAATGAAAATTCCCCCGATTCCATTGGAATTCGCCTCTAATCTCCATATTGGGTCATCACCGCTGCAGATAACTCCCTGAATTCGACCGGACAGCGAGGAAAATCGTGGGCAAATATGTAGCAAGTATATTGAATTGAATTATCAATCGGAGCGCAGAATACGAAACGCAGTATTTCGCGAAAATATCTCCCTTGGCTCGACCCGGAATCCTCGGAACTTTGTCAATAGCTGCACTCTCCAAGTGCAGCGTTGCAAAATTATAATACTATCAACGAAAAGCAGATTTTCATTTTCACTTCCAATTAAAAAATATATGTATAACAAATATTAAGTTAAATGATTTAATTACAAATTCACTAGAAACTAAAAAATTCTTCTTTTGTACTACAATTTCGATGATGTTATTCCTTTTAATTAAAATCGTGGAACAGCACATGTCAAAATAAATTCATTTCGACGCTTGATTCTGTATTAAGTTAATTCATATTCTGTTATGACATATCCTGCTCCACGATGTTATTTAAAGTGAAACAACACCATCGAAATTGTGGAGTTTCCAGATTTGCACCAAACAAACAAACAAACAGAGGATCTAAGCTGGAGAAAATCGTTTAAAAATCTGCGAGCGCTATAATCTACCGCGCGGAGCAGTAAAATTATTTCAACATACGATTCTCCGACTATCCCGAGCACGGTGACATTTCTCGATCAGAATTGCCCATAGCCTCGACGCATCCTTTTGAAATGCCTGGCCCATTATAACACGGCACGGCCGCCTTCCATTCGCGAGACGTCACAATTAGAAACTTTTAATTGGACCGAGAATTTACGGGTCGCGAGCTACCGCCGACGAGTCGCGAGCTTTTCATCGCGCGCCGATCGCGGCGATAATTACGAGCGTACCGGCGATCAAAACAAATCGCGGGACGGGGGACGGGCCGTTTCGAGTTAACGACGCGCTCTCTGTGACATACGCCGGTCCGGGAACAATAAAACCGTGGCGGGGGATGCGCGTCGACGTTGGACAGAGGTTTACGAGCGTTACCGCGGCCGGCGATCGTTAGTGGCATCGCGGGGACTCATCTTCCGCGGCGATCGATGAGCACTTAAGCCCCGTGCTCCACGAAAGGGACACTCGTGTTGCAGCGATGGGCTCGAGGCTCGACGAGTCGCTTGGAGCGTATCGCGCCAGCCTCGAATCGCTTTCGGTTTTATTCGAAACCTAATGTCCCTTTCGGACTCCGATACCTTGAAATTATTGGCAGAGTTATTGGCACTTCGAGGGCCCCTTTGATTCGAGAAAGTTTTGTGCCAAGCGAACTTTCTTCTTCTTTTTTGCCGTCTTTATTGCACCGAGGAAATAAACTGTTTTGCAATCCGACTCGGGCGAACTTTCACGGAATATTGTGGGTACCTTTTTTGTTTCTTGCTTGTAGAAGCTTTAGTGTCGGGTGGTAAGTAGTTACTTGAGTTTTGTGTAGTGGTAGTTTGTTTTGAAAATGTTGAAATTAAACCAGCGGATGCCCATCGCTACGCGCGAGTACTTGGAGCTGGTAAAATACGATATCGTCTTCAGCCCCAGTGACCATTGTGCCCATTCGTTTCCCTTTTACGCCGTCCCCGCGGATCGCGAATTGCAAATAAGGCCGACAATGGGCCCCGTGGCTTGATAAAAAGCACGAAAGGCAGTAGCGAGAAATACGGCTCCCTTTGACGTGCAGCCCTTCGCATTTTGATGCCCCGGCCGGACGAAATCGTGGGATCCGCTCGTAAAGTAGTACGAAATAGTTGGCTGACTGTCGCCGTCCCTGACTCGGATGTCGCGTGACGCATTTCTCAGGAATTAATGGCGGTAATTCATTTGAATGTGGGATTTATGTGACGTCTATTTTCAACTACTAAATCGTCTGAAAAAGATGAAGAAGAAAGTAAAAGAGGACGATTTATACACCATCCTTAGGACCTGTCACAACTTATCCATAAATCGTATCTCTAACACGAATAGAAGAGCATACCAGCTATAGAAAACTTAAAAGATTCAAAAATACGAAAATGGTAACTGAAAAATGACCTGGGGTGCAACGAACCCATGTGACCAATTTTTGACTAATATAAATGTAACCACGGAGGGTTAATCAAACAACCTCACATCTATCAAGCCATAAAACCACAGATCCACCTTCCACCCCACAGAATAATCCCAATTCCCCCGGCTTGAAACAGAAAAAGCATCTTCCGTGAAATATGCACCTCTGCGTAGATCCACTTAAGCCAGCGCATACCAGAAACTCGATCCTCCAACGATCAGCACGCTCCATAATTGATAGTTGCAGCTAATGTCTGTTGACTCGCGGCGCTCGTTCCTCGGCCTGCGAGTGCCATTTCCGTTGCGCGACCGTTAGGACAGCTCCGGGCGGGCTCCGGACCGTTCTCGGCCAGAAGCTCCGGTAGCACGTGTTGCTGTCGAGTGAGATCCGTAATCCCCCGTGAGAGTACGTTGCGCCCACGAGCTGTACGTGCGCGCCAGCGCTCGTGTGTTTGTGTCGTAAGTAAAATATCTCAGCGGGTGACGAGACGCGTTCTCGCCCCGTGGGGCTTAGCGTGGGCCCGAGACCTTGTCTATTTATAAATCATGCAGCGCGTATGTTGCACGCACGTGTTACATGGCCGGCGTGGCAGTAACGAGCGCGCGAGCGCGCCTCATGATGCAGGTACAGGCGGAAAATCGAGCCGTCGTAAATCGGCGCTGCTCGATCATGCCACCGAGTAACTTCGGAACGCCACGCAAGGCTGTCTTGGGTCGATTCCCGGGTTATCTGATGGGGAACGATGACGTTCGAGCTGCGCGTCCAGAAGCTGATATATACGGGCTTCTTTAATTAGTCATGGTGGGCCGAGTCATCGTCGAACTGAATTGCTGGGTCTCGGGAAATGGTCGAAGGCCGCGGTAAAGATCCGTGCACACATGTATATAGCGATAAGAAATTAAGCATCCCATGTCGACTTGAAAGGGCTTAAGGTCTTCTCACACATATCAGTTTCGTGACGGTTCAGTTGAGTTTAGTTCAGTTCACGCGTGTCAGTTGCGTGACAAGTCTGAAGAGGCCCGTTCCAAAACAGGGAAATGATATTTTAAATTTTTTACTACTCGCAGTGGCGGCACTGAATCGTCACGGAACTCATATGCGTGGGTAGACCTTATGTTCTTTCCAGTCCACTTGGGATTCTTATTCCCATTAATGTAGGCACCACATAGTGCTGAGATTTGGAGATCTTAATTAGATCCTGCCTTCCACGAGGAATTTTTTTGGGGGTGACTGACTCATGGCTCAGGGAGAAGCAAAGTTTGATTTGTTTGGGTTAAAATGCAGCGGAGTTGGGCAAAATGTAATCTAATTACAAATTATGATTAAAATGTAATTGCGTAGTTGATTACATATTATTTTCTGTAATTGTTACTTTAGGTAGTTGACCACAATTTTGTCCACTACTTAAATTAACGATTACAGAAAATAATGTGTAATCAACTACACAATTACATTTTAATCGTAATTTGTAATTAGCAATTAGATTACAATTTCCCAACTCTGGAATGCTGTGAGTTTTTGAGTAAATTCTCCACTGTTCAGTGATTTTTTGGGGCATTCGCAATTGAGGCATTTGATAAAAAAGCCTATATGCAATTTTTCCCTGAATCGTTTAAAGCGACTCAGGTACGTGTTTAGATTGGCTAGATGCCGTTTTGTTATGTAGCGTGATCGACACGCAGCTACATAGTCGCTGAGCGGTCGCGCTGCCGTGCTGTGCAATAAGTACTTTTTTTCATAGAGGATTTTATGCAAACGAGGAAATATGGAAAATGAGACGAGTATCGAATCCGCAAGGAAAGAAACTAATTTAAGAAAGAAAAATTGATTTGTAAGACAGCTTTCTGTAAAAAATCGAAGAATACTTACTTAAAACATTACATTTTTTTGTTTATTTTTGTGCTTCATTTTGTATTTTTTATTTAAACAATGTATGAAAAAATGTGTAACTAAGTAAGTATAACAAACTTATATTTAAATAGTTATACTATAATAAAAACATTGAAATCGATTTTCTTGAAATGGCATTGTAGCGTGTGGGCCCGTTTTCCATCAAATGCCTCGATTGCATCTTGTAAATAAGATTGAGATCTTTAGAATGTGCATTTTCAGCGGCGATAAATATAAAGTGAGATCGAATTCGTAGGTGCACGCGCGATAATAGATCGGAACCGTGAACTCGTACGTAAGAGTGACTGATAATGCGTTAAACCGATCTTCGCGGCGTCTAATTTCAGCTGTGATTCATGAAAACAGCGAGTTTCTGCTTCCAGCCTTCGTCTTCGCACTTGAACGTTACTGAATCTCTGTCCCCAAATTATCGCCCGATAGATTCCTATCGAGGAATTGAAAAGTAACGCGAAATCTCGTAAGAGGAGGTCAATGACCTGGAGTCAACACGTGGAAACCGATAACTGTAATCACTGCTATATCACCCACTCGATGCTTCCCTATTATCATAACAAATCACGCGACCACTTATACCGCTCTTCTACAATTCACATAGCTACTATTTTACACGTAATATCCACGAAATGGATATGGTCGCCGTATTTCTTTTTCTTCCACTTGTGGATTCACTTCTTCGAAAACCTTTCTAATTCTGAGAAAGATGTTCCTCGCCCCTTGGCACGATATTAAATGTACAGACGAAGCGAAGACCGCGGCAGGGTTAAATGCTTCCGAGGGTCAAAAACAGGGGTGGTTTTTGTTCGACGCGAATGAGAAATTAATTCTGCCGACTCGATGGGCGCGAATCATTTCCACGGGCGCATCGGTGTGTACCGTTCCTCGTTGACGAGTAATGATCCCCGTGATTATAAAGTGGTGCCTGTTTATTCCCAGCCGGCGGCAGGTTGCAGCAACCGCGACGCGACCCGGGCGTCATAAATGTAAATTGAATTCCGTTGCATAAATTTCCAGCACGGCGTGCCCAATAAATTCACCGGCCGATACAATCAGTAATATTCTGTAACATCGTCGTCGGTAGGATTACGAAACTCTTTTTGCCTGGACACGCTCCAACAGTTGTATTCTTCGGAACCACGAACGTAGGTATATCGCAACATATGCCACATTCTTCCGCTAATCCATTAGATAATTTCTAATATTACAAATGGAAACCTTTACGCCACGTCTCCCAATTAAATCTTACCACGGCGCGCTTCTAAACTCACTAAAATTTCGCGGAATCCCTAACCTCGACTGTGTTCTTTATTTATATATATATAGTGCGTTGACGACTCCGAGTTTGTAATTTTGCAGTCACGCGCTTTCAATATTTAAATTCTCTTATTACGTAACTTTTCGCGGGACACCAATTGGGAGACGCTGATTCAGATGAACTCCATTTCTATTATCCCACGAAGAACGAAATTCCGTTTTCTACGAATTCATCTAAATGACCCGAATTATACACACACCTCGAACGAAGCTATACCGATCACGGGGCACCCAGATTCTCCCACCAAGATCACCGTTAGCCTGCCCTATAATCCGCACGGCGGAACGTTGGACGGTGTCACCGTGATAGCGTAGCTCGAGGGACGTCGTAATAATTGATCAAGTTTGCCGCGGGGAAGGGCCCGGGCTCATAGCAGTCGGCCAGCGACGCTTGTTGAACTATGGAAACCGTTTCAGCCGCCTCGGCCTACTTAGGCCACCTCGTTATTTTTAGCATTAGGGTCACACCGGCGTACAGCCGGCTACGCGCCGTGCACCATCCTTGCCGTCTTCCTTCCTTCCTTCCTCCGTCTCAAAGTCTCTTTATCGCGGCTCGCGCGTGGGTGATTCCAGCGAGGAGGGTGCGCGCTTTTCCTCGGCGAAACGCGCAACGCTTCTGCGGCCGCGTGTCGTTCAACCTACCTGATTGCAAAATTCAAATCGAACTTGATCGCGCACCATTACTCTGATTAAAGGTCAGGAGTTTGCTCTTCGCGAGTTTATTGTTTGCTGGAAAGCGGGAGGGGCTAGTTTTAGAACTAGAATTCTCATTGCAATGGATTCAGAATGACGCAACTACTCCCACGATCGGGGAAGCACTGTGCACCGTCAGCTTGAACTCTCCATGCAAATTGTCCCCCCTTCGGTAACGTGCGCTCGCTCTTTCTGATGGGAGATTAACCGTTGCTGTTGCAGAGTTATCGAAAGATCGCGCGGCAAGTCAGCACACCGGACAGCGCACCTGCAGGCCTGGGCAGTCCACAGGCCGGCATAGGCGGGCTACAGCAGCATCAGCAACAACCGCAACAGCAAACGCAACAAACGCTCCATCAGCCGGATCCCATGCAGCAATCCAAGGACAATCTGAATCCCGCGGCGAACCAGCAAACCGGGGCCCTCAGGAACGGAAATCCTCCGCCCCCTGTCGTTTCTATGGTGAGCACCAAACGATCTTCTGTTGCTTCGCTCGCAGTGCCAGGGTCAATGAACCCCTGTCACTGCAGTCAAAAATTCACCTCTGTTTCGTTTAATTACGTACAATTTTAGAGACACGAAGTCGTAAAATTAGATAAAATTAAGAGTGGCATATACTGTGCCTCGCAGAAATGCAGTGATTAAACCGGGATGTATTCAAGAGAGGGTAGAAACTGCTTAATGTATTCTTTATTATTGCTGCAATTACTCGGTGATATTTCTGAACATTCCTCAGCCTTGTGGTATTAATGCCCTTAGGGTCGTGACTTATAAGAAGAAACTCGAGCTACTTCCTGCATTACCCTCCGCTATTTTTACATTACTATAGATATCTCTGCAGAGCACTATATTTGTTCCTTAATTGGAGGCAATTTGATGGAACGAAGAAATCTTCCAAGACCTGTGGTATTTTGGAACACGCTACGAGTAACTTCTGTTTAGGGTTTCTTTGATAATTAGTAATTGAGCTACTCGCCTGCAGCTTTGTAGGATTACTCGGTGACCACATGTTTTGCAATTTTTAATATCGTCGACGTACCTACTTTGGTATTAGAAATACAATGAATTTGTAAATTGGGCGGATAGATTGAGAACCGTTTATGGTGTCCCATTTCGTGCATTCTTCAATGAGAATTATGAAAGGGAATGTAAGGTGACGTAAATACACCTTACGACCCTAGGTGCTGCTCGCTTCCTTATTTTCCACTTTTTTTTCCGACCTCCTTGTCTCGCCGCTCCAAGCATGTTTACTTTAACGCCTGAATGCTCCGACCCACTCTCCTATTTCTCTTCCACTGGCCCTACATGCATGGTCAGCGGAATAGAGATGTAGGCCAGCTCAGCCAGGTGTTAAAATAAACACATTTCGGACGTCGAGACAATGGACTCACAAAAACGCGTGGGAAAACGAAAACACTTGGGGTCGTGAGCAATATAAATCTCACCTCTCGTACATGTCCTGTTAATCGCATTGATGGATTCACGTAACCCCAAAGTGGAGCACCGAAGACGTCCATGTCGAAGTCTTACCGTCTCGGTCTAACTTCGAGTCACTCACCTCGACGCCTCGAGTATCTACTTTTACACGCAGATTTCATTATACCTCTACCACTGATATACCTTCTAGAAATAGTATTTTCCTTCAGCTTCGCGTAACGACTAGTTCCTGAGAAATAAATTCCAATTTCCAAGAGTTAAAATTCTAAGTTGGTATTAGAAAAGGTTTCCTCCCAATTAAAGATCCTCGGAAAGATCTCTTCTCTCAAGACTCCTCTACAGAATAAACAACAAAGCGAACTCTTTTCCACGCGTTAAAGTAGGCTGCTTGGCTCAGAGTTGAAAATCCTTCTCGGGGATTACATTCGCCTTGGTCCCCAAGGATCGCATCGATCCCTTCCCGCCGTAATCTCGCCTGGTATATCGGCATGTAACGCGAAGCACACTCGAGGGAGTAAACGGCTCCCTGTCTCAGTGACCCCTTCGTGTATTTCGTGTACGGCGTTGCTAAATCCTGACCAAGGACCTTGACCTAGACTATCGTGGCTCATTACTTCAATCCGTCTTCACCCTCCAAGGGAAGCTCTGCTCGCCGCACACTCGATTGCACTCCGCAGACACTACAAACCCACTAGACTCCGCAAGACTAATCTGAACCAAGAAATTAAACCGAGTCGACGGTTCACAGGCTCTAAAGTATGTTCAATTGAAAGATTAATTCAACCAGCATTTAAGAAGCGATCCTGTAAAAACGCGTGCTGAAAATCGTGCGCCGAACGACAAGAAAGAGGCCCGCCAGCCTCGACTTTTGTGGCGTCCCTCTCGCTTTCTACGAGCCCCGAGAAAAAGAGAAAATTCGAACGAAGAGGAGCAGGGAGCCAGGCGTCCGGAGGAAGGAAGGAATGCGGTTCTTCGCATTCGTCTCGAACCGTATACCTCGATCCCCCTGGCCGGGACCGAGGTTACTGGGCAAACCAGTCTGCAAGTACGGCATATGTTTTCCGCGGCAGCGTACACGTGGACAGGATAATCCATGTGGTAAAACTGGCGGCCGCTGGAGCCAGGCTCCAGCTTCGCTCGCGACTCGCTCGGTTATCGGCTACCGTCAAGGTCGCACCTGGTTGAACCCTTGAATTCAATCTGTGGAACGAGGCCCCCCCTGGCCGGGGGGAGCAGGGCGAAATTTACTGCTCCATTAGTGTCGTGGTCAGAGTTTGTAGGAGGCTTAGAGGTATTTCGTTAACGCAGCATCTTGGAAGTTCATCTGCGGATCCCCCTCGGGGACTGGAATTGAATTTTCGTCGGTTCGAACGGCAGTGGAACACGTTAAAGTGTCTGGCCAGCCTCTATGGGCTTCTGAGATTGACTGTACTCGATTTTTTTGTCGCCTCGAATGTCAGGGCTAGCGAAGAGGCGTCTACAAATAGCTCGCTGATAATGGAACTGGTTAGAGCAGTCATCTCGTAAATGAAGGATTCCTGTTCACCAAAGAGTCGCTGCGACCAGTTCTTTCTCTCTGTGTATCCAGCTATTAGATACGATGCTCCTTTTCTCTAGTTGTTGGAAGATACTTCTCTAGTTGTTTATACTTGACACGAGGGAGAAACGAATTAGAACAGAACGCGATATCAAAATAGGATCGATCATTCAGCGAACCGAAGTGTCCCTTTGAAAGGAGCATTGGGAGCGGCGACCTCTAACCTTTGCATACATCCAATTCCAGCCTCGTATTTCCGCCAGAATCCCAGAATCAGGTCAACCTCAAGCAAGCAATTCCCTCTCGCCACCCTTTTGTATCCGAAGTCTGAGGGTCGTGGAAGGTCCGCCTTCTTTGATGTTCCACTCAATCGGCGAGGTTTTTAAGCGAGCGGAAAGGAGAGAACCCGGGGAACGGCGAACGCTGGCGGGGGAGGAAAGGAATCGCGGGGAGCAGACAGGTATCGGCACTTACACCGCGGCGTCCCCAACCCCTCCGGTCGGCGGGTGCCACCCCTTGTTCCTCTCCGCCCGTCATTCTCCGCCTCCGCCCGCCACCTCTTGCTCCTCTTCATACTGCTCGCTTTTCCTTCCTCCCTCTATCCAACCACCCAGCATCCTTTTCTCTCCACCCTGTCCATCAGCCTCTCTCGCCCCCCTGCGTGTTCTCCGTCCCTACGGAACGTACCCTCTCCTTTTCGCACCGGCAGGTCGGCGGTTCCTGTTCCTGCGGGTATTGATTCGCGTAGGCGGGCGGTCACCGCCCCCACGAGTCGCTGTCTGCCGGTTGTCTACCCTTGCCCCCGACGTTATGCCGTTATTTCGGCGGCCGATCTTCTCGCAGCCCCTGTCACGAGGGAAAAACCCGCGAAAACGGTCGCAGAGAGCTGTGCCCCGGTCGGCTAGGATCGCCAGGCAACCAGGGTAAGAGCATCCCCCTCCGGCGTCTTCTATTCGAGTTTGCTTTCACCACCGTGCCGCGATTCCTCGGTTTCTCTTCCGTTCGCCGCCCGGCACCGCTTCTCTACGTCTCCCGGGCGACCCGGGGAGACCCCGGGGGTCTGGCAATACGTAGGTATGCAATTTTCAAGCGTGCAAATGTTACTTCGCATCGGATGTAGCGACACAAGTTTGGAAAGCTAAAGGTTTTATCTATTGCAAGCGTTCTGGAGGAAAATTGCAAGATCCGGGAGGTGCTTGAATTGCAAATTATTAAAGATACACGCTTCCAGGGACGAAAACTCTCTATACGTATATAGGCACGTTCCAATTTCACCGTCGCTATTAGATTTTTATACATAATGCTCGCCCTCCCATCTGCTCCCTCCGGATCCCCCGCATCGCGGTCGCCTCCCACGAATTTTCAACCGTGGGTTTTCCCATATTCCACAAGTGCCACGCGAGCCTCCTCGTTCAAACGTTATCGCGGACGGAGCAGGTTCTACCTGAAATAGTTGCGGCAAACCGACGTGTCCTCGACGTGTCACGGTCAACAAAGTAGCCCCGCGCAGCACGCGGGCGCTCGTTACACCCGCGCCAACTGGAAAACCATGATACTCGAAACCAGAAGGGGTGTTTCGTGTAGGTACTCGGACCGTTCATACATTCGCCAAGCGCATTCTGCACGGCCGTTTATTCACACCAACCGCGTTAAAAAGTTCGATACTAGATCACCTGTCGACCCCCGAATCTTGTTCATCTCCATCCCGAGAAATTTTTTTCTGAGAACTCAATAGAGGTCGTCGCTCACCACCCAATAAAAGCAGTGCTTCGATATAAGATCGTCTGTGAAACCCCGAAACTAGTTCATTTCCATCCCCACAAAACTTTCTCACAGAATTCAATAGAGGTCGTCGTTCTCCACCCACTAATAGCAGTGTTTCGATATTAGATCATCTGTGAAACCCCCAAACTAGTTCACTTCCATCCCCAAAGAACTTTCCCATAGATCTCAATATTCCTCGGTTCCTACACATATCTCTTCCATAAATAATTAATCACACCAATTTCCTTACGAATGCAAGTAATCCCCAAACAAGTACAACAACATAAACGGTGAATATGCTGAAACACGTGTCCCATACGATCGTGTTTGCACGAGCGGCCGGGCAGATTTTCGTTCGAAGCACTGGCAACGTTAATCGCGCGCGTTAAACGGAGCTATCTGGGCGCGTAAACGCGGTCAGCCTCGCGATACGGTAATTGGCAATATCGTCGGCGATAAAGGAATCAACGTTACAGCGGGCGGCGCGCACGCTCGCCGCGGGGCGCAGCATTATGCAGTAACCCGAAACCGCGAAACGCGGAGCAGCTCGTCGCCCCTGCACACGAATTGCATCCGACCGCGAAACATGCGCGATTTTCCGTCGCGCTCCTGCACGCCCGCGACAACCACCGTGTCCTGGTTAAATAGGGGACGATCCTGAGACACGTCCGCGTTTGTAAGCTTGTAACATAGACTTCAGCGTGGAGGAAAGCTGATTGCTACTGCGTGGATTTGTCTTCCTTCAGCCCAAGCATCAATTGCACTTCTCAATCTATCCATGCGTATATTTATCAGGCATAAAGGGAACTTGTATCCACTCTACGATGTATTCCAAGTCCTTTGATCGCGAATGTTAATCGAACGGTGTATTTGCTCGTAGCTGCCCACCCTTATAGAAGTGTTTAGTTCCAACTCGTGTGCGTTTCCACTCGCCGCAGAATGCTTCTTTTCCGTTGCAACAAAACGATTCTCGGCTAAATTGACTCGAATTCTGCGGCGCGCGTTAAATCTCGATCCCAGAGGCTGCGCCACGAACAGAGCTCGCGCTCCCCCGAGAAAAAGCGTGAAAGGTGTAGCTCGGCTTTGTTCCACGGTATTCTTTTTTCTCCCCTTTCCTATTTCGCGGGAATCGTTTGAGCCGCATTGTTTTCGCCGAAAGCGACCGTCCGCGTCGCGAATAAAACCGCCGCGAAGATGTAGATAAGCGGGGCGGGCTGCTTCTGCACCCTCTCCTCCCCCTGTTTGCCGATTCTTTCCCGTGCCCCTCGATTTAAGCCTGCGCAGGTATAAATCCTCTGTATCTCCCATGCCACGTCGCCCTGGAAGGGAGGAAACGCGACAAGATCGTTGGCAAATCGTTATTACGAAACAGGGAGCAGGGAACGGATTCCTGAGGCCCGAATCGATGCATCGGTGGGTCGGCAGCTAAGGGTACCGCATTATAAATATTTTAACGAGCATGATCTACATAGGTACGTTACTTCTTTGGAGGCAGAATTGAAAGGGTTTAGAAACATTACGGGAGAGAAGAAATTGCACGATAAAATACCATTAATGATCCCTTCCATTCACTATCCCTGTGTTTCATGAATTTCAAATTATATTACTGGATATATTTATTGCATCACGCGAACCATCTCTTCCCACGGTGAGAACCGTCGAACCCGATATGTGCCGTGCCTCTTCAGTTTCCAACCCGATTTTGAGAAAATATTGTCGTAAAGCAAATATCGGCCAGTTTCTCTGAATCTTTATTCTGATAAAATAAATGATATCAGTAGTATTTTTGATAGCCATTTTACGTTAGGTGACCCGACTGTGCCAGGCTTGCTCTTATAATACCTCTGTCATTATTAGTACTAGGAAAATATTATCGCAGAAATACGTGGCTCGCTATCTTGGCGAAAGCAAGCTCCATGGGAAACGTTTCATCAATCATATCGCTTTGAAAATTCTGCGTACGTACCTACTACAGTCGAACCTCGATAACTCGAATCTCAAGAGAAGGGAAAACACCTTCGAATTATAAAAGTGATATACATAATTTAATATACAAAATATAGTCCGAGTTAAGGAAGTTTTATTTCGAATTATAGAGGTGTTTACAGCGGAGCGGAAGGGAACGAAGCAAATTTTCAGCATTTCTCAAAAAACATAAAAATCCTAGATAAGACATTTTAACTACCTAAGGTGGCCAATTAACTATGTGTAGATTCAACCACCGTCGGTCCCAAGAGCACAGAAATTCCTGTCCCTTCTTCCCCGTCTCTTCCTAACACCGAAAAGCACGGCTCGCGTATCAGAAACCGCGGTCGTCGTTCCCCAGGCTTGTACAGGGCACATAAATAGCGAGATAAAGGCTGTTTTACCGCGCGAACGATCCCGTTTTATCGGTTTTCGCGGGCGTGCCACGATCGAACGACCCGAAAAAGTGTCGATCGAACAGCGTGTAGGTACACGGTGTCCCGCTGCTATCAGGCCGATGGTTTGGCGCGGAGGAGGACACGGGGAGGGTACGTTGCATTGATAAATGAATTTTCGCCGCGTCAGTTACTACGCGTAACCATCTGCGCTGCCGGAGCCGTGCGATCGGCCGCGCTCGCGGAATGCTTAATGAAATAAACGTATCGATGCGGGACTGATTGCTGTGGCTAATTCGTCGATAAATTTCCAGCCCCTCTGTTTGAACCAACGGAGGGGGAAGCAGCGCACCGCGGCGGGGAACGTCGAAATTAATTTCTGGCTCGATTTTCAAAGCGGTTTAAACCGCGCGTTTTCGGCACAGCTTCTGTGTAATCGAATGTCGGTCGAGTGGTCCTCGTTAAGGGATCGGCACTGACCAGCACGTAGTAATTGATGGTTTCGAAGTCGGGTGGTGTTTTCATTTGCACAAGGTTCGTTTAAAAAGTGTTTGAGTTGATTTAGAATGGTTAGGGGAAAGTATAAGATGCCATTTTTATATTCCTGCGGAGGTAATTAATATGTGGGGGAGAGCGGGGATAAAAGTAACATTTTTTACATTCGGCCTGGCTGAGAATTAGCTTGTATAGATATAAAAAAAGAAAAACCGTCATCTACGTCCGCGAAAATCGCGCGAGCCACTCGAGCAGCCAGCTCGAAACCACTCACCCCGTTGCGCACACCCCTGCGAGCGGCCGTTCCGCCACGCTGCGACGTCCATCGTTCCGTGAATCATCGAGAGATGCCCCAGGAACCAATCGCCGCGGGTCGGACACCGGCAAGGTAGGAAAACGAAGGAAAGAAAGGAGCCGGAACGGGAAGGGGTCGAGGTCAACGAACGGCTCGTCGGAGTTCCTTTCGTGCTAGCAGGGTGGAGAGAAGGAGGAAGAGACCGAGTGAGAGAGAGTGGTGGCTTGGCTCCTGAGGGTTATGTTTGGGTGCTGTCGCGGCACATCCCGTTTTATCACGCCTCGGGTTTACGTTGCCCTAGGTCATGATGTCAAGAGAACGGAAGGATTTTCCCCCTGAGAGCCCGCCACCGAGACTCGCACGGCAGAGACAGAGGGGCGAGGGAGAGAGAGAGAGAGTGAGATGCGATGATGGAGACGGTGGAAGAGGAAAGGAGGAAAACACGAAGGAGAAGCCGAGGGAGGTGGGCTCTGAGGGATCGCTGACTCGGTTGGCGAGACGCCCGGGTCTTCGATGCTATCAACCTCGACCACAAACACCGATTCACGGCCACTTTGGGGGTTCCCCCGAGAGAGTTTCTCGGCCTGCAGCCACCTTCCCTGCTCTCCTGGAGCCACTCCACCGACGACCCACTTTTCCCAAGGCTCGCGCGACATTTCGGTATCCCTGTGGCTGGACGCTCTGCTCCGCGAGGTCCGCGAGCCGTTTTCGAGTATATGATCCTTTCGTTCGATCCTTGCGCCATTCTACTTTCGCTTAAGCGGGGTTAGACACGTAAGCGTTGGAGCAATGCTAGATTAACCAATAAGCAAAATAAACACGTGCTTAGAGCGTCAGAAGAAAGGGCACCGTAGAAATTTCCTGAATTTTAAAGTCGAACTTTAGTTAGAAACACTTTTTAATCAAATTATCAGAAATGCCTAAGAAATCATACATTGCGTTGAACGTATGACGGGGACTCAAAATCTTTCAAGTGCTTCGGAGCTCTGAAGATTTTAATTCAGCCCTGCGTTGGAGGAAGGAAAATGAGAAACACCTTGGTCATTGAGAAGGGAGGCGCAAAAAGACAAATCTTTTTCTTCTTTTCTTAAAAAACAGAAATAACGCAATGTTTAATTTGTACCCAGCCTGGGGACACAGATCTAAGGATTATACACCTTCGTGACTGTGGAGGAGTTTGAAATACGTAGCAGCCAATGCTCTGTGAGGAAATTTCACTTCCTTGGTCACCGTCAATAGGATTACTATCGTACCTCAGTTAATTGAACCGTACCGCGTAACAAGGGTAATAACCCGCAAAACGGTTCGTAGCTGCACGGAGCGCAACACCGGATAAACATGCCCGGAAAATACACGAGGGCACCGTGATATCCTGGTGTACACGCGCGCGGGCGCCAAATTTTATTCGATCGACCGTCTATTTCCTCTCGCCGTTCGCTGGCTGGAAAATCCTCGAATTTCCGCGCGGCCGCAACCACGAATACAATTACCCGAAATTTTTACTACCTTGGCCTGCTAATTACGCGCTCCGGACTTTGATGACGCATTGAGCACTTTAATTTGATGGCCAAAACGTACCAAGGGTGTGCAACTGGAAAAATATTTGTGAACGGTCCATGTAAATAGCTACGAACTATACAAAGCACTCTTTTAACCACCCCAACTAGAAAATTACCAATTTCCAAGCCCCGTCTTTTGAGGCACCCTGTACGACAGGGTTACACAGTTCTGAAACCCCGCGAGGCAGACCTCTCGGGCATGCCTCGCGTATGGGTATTGATAACGGAGAGGACTCGACAGTGAAATATCGGGGAAGAAAAAAGTGTCCAGCGAGTGGAGGGAAAGGATTCCCGAACTGCACAAAGGGACATCTTTTATTTAAACGCGCGTTCAGAGGGACTTTGAAAAATCGATGGCGAGAGTGATACGGCGCGAGGAGAAGAGACGGGGCCAGGCCACAATGGAAAGTGAAATAGAACGAGAAAGCCTGTTGGTGGTGTACAGGACGGGCGAACTTGATCGCGCGCGCGCGCGCGCTGCCTTCGTTTTGTGCGAAGTTTTATAGTCTGGTTGCGAGTTGCCAGTTCTTTCCTTCATTCCCCCGTCGCTTCTCTTTTTTAACCCCTCTCCCGCCCTCCCTACCCCCCTTTTTCTCAATCTATTTGTGGCGTTCCCTTACTCCGTTCCTCCCTCGCCTCCCCCCTCTCCTTTTCTCCCTGTTTCCCTCCCCAATGCTTTCCTTCCAACCAACGCACTCCGTCTCTGCTCCACCGTCCCACTCGAGCCACACATGGAGACACGATACCCAACGCGCCCGCGGATCGAAGCTTGTGTCTCTCGCTCTCTCCCAGCTAGTGGAGTAGCGATGGCTTCAAGACACTCTGACTGTTCGACGAGACCTCTGGATCGCTCGAGGAACAGTCGGAACTGGGGATGAAAAATTGGACAGCTCGTTTTTCTTGGGGACGGAGGGCGGGCTTGGATAGCTTTGGAGAAAGAGGGAGAAGACGTGGACCTCGAAGAGGTCAAGTTGTACGGTTGAAATGGAAGGAAATCGGAGCCCAGCTACTGTAAACTTAAGCTTGCCATATTTGCTACCTCGAAATCCCCGAAGATTCATCAATGGAGACCTACGTCAAATTCTTCACAGTCACAGATTCTAATATAGTGACAAGAAGCCTTTCTCCGTACACTGGATTCTACCAGAAGCATCTCGAGCCCATCACTAACCAGCAAACAAACAAAAATAAACGAAACAGCGTCGTGCAGGTATAGTTCCTCGTGCTTAGCGATTTCATTGTGCTTGCTCGCTACTCGCGCAAAACCTCCGCGCGCGAAAAACCGTAAACCCATCCACCGTTTACGCGCTCTCTATAAAGCTCCGCATTTTCCGCGATTCCTCGGATATTCTCCCGAGAATTCTCGAGATTTCGGAACCACACGGGGTGGCTCCACCCTGTGGCCGCGGTGCTCGAATCGTTGATCAATTCTCGAGCAATTGTTTACTCCCCGAGAGGAAGTAACGCTCGGCCATGAGACCTCGAGGAGTCGGTACTTGTAGCCCTTTCGTTATGATTAATGGCTCTATCAGGGCCTCGGTCGGGGCTCTTTATTTAATTGGGGTCTGAACGTGCGCACTCGGGAAACGAGATAAGTTCCCCTGGAGTTCGTCTGTGGATTCGGCGGTTGCGACTGAGAACCGCTGCGCCCTGCATAGTTAAAAGAACCATTGCTGACGAATGGCTACTCCCCCACTACGTCGCCCGCAGTGGATGTCAACTCCCCTTAGCCAAGAATTATTGGATTCTCGTGCGGTGTGTCTGTCGACGCGAAGAGAATTAACGATTGGTAGAATAGTGTAAAAGAAGGTACACGCCGGGCCTGTAAAATTTTTCTTCTAACCCTTGTGTTTCATATATTTTCACAATTTACGGGGGCCATTTTAAACTTTCCTATTGTACTTTACGTAAATCTAGGGTGGAAGGTAATTTTGAAACTGCTGGGAGGAAATTATTCAGGAAATTATTTATCCGAGAAGCTTACGAAGTTCTACCTCAAAGTCAGGCCAGCATGAAATTTATTTTTTCTGCTTACAGTCGCCCGGAGTGATGCCGTTTTACGGGGACACCAGTGCCGGCTTCCGGCCAGCAGCTGGTTTTGGGAACACTGTTTGGCACCAGGGAGTCACCCCCGTGGGGGCAGTTGCGGTTGAAACGTCAGCAGCGCCATGGCCACCTCAGCAGTTCATTCAACAAATACCAGCACCGAATCAGCTCGAGGAGCTGAGGTATCATACCCAATACACCACCGCAACGCCGTACCATCCGCAGCCAGGTAATTGAACAACGAATCGATTTCAGGCAATTTATGAACAGCCCCCGCCTTCGTTCTATATTAACACTTTAAACGGTGACTTTCAATTTTGGCAAATCTGAAATATTAACCCGTTGGGAAGTTTATTTTGTTGTTTTATGAAAAAGTGAATCAAGACAGGTGCGAATGGTCCCGAAGGACAATATGGAATTGACAGAGGGATTTTACGGTGACCCGCGCAACTTCTACCTCTTCCAATTGCTTGATATCTCCCCGGTGATATTGAAAATGGTTTTAGACAATAGCTCCGGCACTAGTCGAAATTCTCCTGCCTTTGAATGGGCCGATATTGAAGAGATCTGGGGGAGCGCAGAAGCGCGCGGGGCCCCGGGCGGCTATTTGCCGCGCGGATTCCCTTGGTTCCGTGGAATCAGCACGCGAACTTTCTGATTACAGTCGCGTATCAGCAGCAGACTTTCATTACGACGGATCAGTCGGCGTTTCAGCGGGCCGGGGCGACAGGACAATACACAATCACGGGGCAACCCTCGCCGTTGCCGCCGGTAGCCCCGCAAACGGTACCATCGACAGCTCAGAGGCCACTAAACGGTCAATTCATGGATCCAGCCGCCACTGCGACCCAATCAGTCGGTTATGAAA